>LR738714.1:498373555-498400646 GCA_902687465.1 Secale cereale
CCCCCCCCCCACACACACACACACAAACAACACGCAAACCATTTTAACCCCAACACCCTTTCCACTTGCCCTAGGGTTTGAGATGGTGCTAGCGTCTGTCTTCTGATGCAAACTCATCCATGGACGTTAGTTCATAGTGTGCAAATCTTGTGGACCTTGGTGACTTCTTTTTTGACAAACTTCATCTTTAGAAGATGATTTTGACCATGTGATTGTTGATGAGGAGGATCATGATCCCTAGAAGGGAGTTCACTAGCTATCTCTAGATCGACTGCAGATGGATAAGTTCTTTAGTCGAGTAGTCTCCTTCCGCGAGAGATGTGTTAAGTGGAACCTCGAACAAGGGGTGCGCTTTCGGGCGATTTGGGTCAACCTGGTGATCGTTCAAGTCTCATGTCTTGGTAATTGGGAGCGTGTCATGGACCATGGGCATGTATCTTTTGCTTCCATGAAATACTTTTGCACCCATACGATGGATTCTCGAATACAGAGGAAGTGGCGAAAAATTCCATTCCCATATGGCTACAAATCAACAAGTGGCCATAGGAATTTTACAACAAGGAACCGGTGGAGAAATAGATCCAAAAAGCTTTAAAAACCGGAGATATCGTTAAAAACCCTGAAGATAAGGATCTCCAGCAAAACTAGGGGTGATCATATCTGTGTCCATGTTCCTCGTGACGTCTGAGAGGCACTCACGAAACCCGTCAGCATTGTCAGAACAAAGGAATAACATGTTTATTATGTGAGTTACAAGATGCTTGCATGGTTCTATCAAGCACGTGTTGTCATTTCTCACGATCACAAGGCGTGTGGCTCTGGTGTTATGAAATGATAGATCTAAAATTTGGGTTTACGTTTATCCACTGTCGAGCGGTAGTTAAGATTGCAGAAGAGGAGGAGATGCTCACATGGCGCATGATGCAAGTGTTATATGTCATGCCTTGGCCAATGTTTGTAGCATCCTAGGACCGGAAGTATACATATATAGTAACCATCACCAGCCGGCAAATAATGTTGATCCTAAGATGCCACCTTCACATAACGTACACGCGGATTCCCGAGAATGGTCTATATCACAACACAAGTCACAAAAGAATCTGCAACAACAACTATATACAATAACTCCGAAGAACAAACTTTAAAAAATGAATAAAACAAGAGTCTTTTGTCCAAGATACAACTCGCACAACATAAGCCAACAATCTTAGACAGGTGGAGTTTGTTATGTTATGACCCAAATTCATGTGTAAAGATAGAAGCTAAGTTTTGACGAGCAGAGCGGACTGGAGGCCCTTCGCCGAGAGGCTTAGGCCAAAGCGTAGCAAAGTCTAAAGTTCGCCAAGGACGCCTAGGGGTGCCGGGCTACCCCCCCCCCCCGGTGGTCCGGATCAGCATTGACCTAGGTGACAACTGCAATATATACCTCTTGTAAGCCACCGCACGGTATATGTTGATAAGTTGTAAATTCATTTATGATTCCGTTCAGCAAATAATTTGCTTCTATGGTGAATGACATTGGCTTTGATTTATTTGACATTTTATGTCCTATGTAATGTGATATTTTGTTTCGGAAGCATCACTGTCTTGCTTCCATCGACTAGAAAATTGCTTTTAACTTGCTGCCATAAAAAATGATATTGTTTCTTATGTCTGTGAATAATCACGATCTTGTTTCCACAACTAGAGAATTTATTCCAACAAAATATTATTGTGCTTCCATCAAAGAGAAAAGAAAATCTAGTGATAATTACATATGGTTCTAATCCAAATTATGGAATTGTTTGCCGACTAAAAATAGGTATTGTCAAATGGAGAGTATGGTTCAATAAGAGAAGTCATATTGCTTCTAGGCGTCAATTTTTGCTAATTCAAATTTGACCTAGACATCATGTAATGGAAGGTGTGATCCACGGTGTCAACGGGTAAAAGCTAAAAGTGTGCTTGCTCGACAACTTCGATGTACTTCACCGTGACGACATTGAGGTTGTATACCCCAAACACCTGAGCCATGGCTTTCGATGTGCGAACTTGACGCATCGTCTCTAAAGTATACACATCCTCCCTTGATCTCAGAGTGCCCCCTCATGATCATAGAAATACATGTCAAAAATCAAAAATTAGGAAGCATGGTTAACACAAACAAAAATATTGATGCTATCATGCTCAAACACACATAAATTTGATTTGAGAAATCCACGAAGGCCAAGAAAAATTTGGGTGCATAAATTTAATGTTTGTGAAACCTTGTTGTGATGCGACACTACTTGTCTACATTACAAGCATAGTAAAAATCAAGGGAGCATGATTAACACGAAGCACTAATTTGGTGCTATAAAACCGCTTGTAATTCACCAATTGAAGCATACTTTATATCCCAATGAAGCATATGTATCACAATACAAAAGCACAATATGCATGAAACATGAAAATAGCGATATGGATACTTGGACACATGAGTATTTGGATAAAAGCAATATGAAATCAGTAGTAAGGGTTGTGGAGGACGCAAGATGTTGCTTCCTACCATTGTCCATCTGAGTTAGCTTCGTCGGGAAAAGATAGGCGCACGATGCCACCTACATTGGCAACCACCTGCCGCCGCTATGCATTTTCACTTGTGCTTGGTGTGGTTGACGTCGCCTGTCAGCCTCGCCAACCCTGTTGTGCCTGCCACCCCTAAGTGAAGGGCACTGTAGCACCCTAAGTGAATGACGATGTTGAGGTGTTGTGGAATTATGGCCATTGGGGATGGCGATATGTCGTGGGGGAGTCATGGAGAGGAACGGCCGTCTTCGGCAAGGTGGAGAATGGCAACATATGGAACGATTTGGTATGAGAATGAGGTGGTAGAATGAGAAGGTGCGAGATTTGGGGGCCATGAGGTGTTTTTCTTACATTGATTTATGCGGGGATAAAAGGTAGGATCGTGATACTATTGGACCCTCTCAGCAATAGGATGGAAAAGAATAAATGAAAGATGACTAGTCTGATGAGTGAAAGGGATCAGACATCTGATAAGCAAAGTTTCCTATATTTAAGGCCTCCTTTGGTGTGAAGGAATTTTGTAGGAATTCTATAGGATATGATTTTAATAGAAAAAATAATCATTTAGAGTCCTTTTGTTTGAAAAAAAATAGAATTCTATTTACATGGAGGAATTCTTCATATCCTTCACATTTCATTGGACATTTGCCTAGAACTCAATGAAAAAAATCATATGATGTGAACTAAGGACATCTCCTTTTCTATTCCAATTCATAAGATTTGACATACATGTCATTTCATTTCCTATGACTATCTTATTCCTATGATTTTCCTACCCTGTGAACCAAAGGAGGCCTAAACAGATTAATATAATCTAGGAAAAATTATTAATTAATTAGGCATGTAATTAATGCATTAATGCAATTTAATTACAACATTTCATATAGAGCAAATATCAATGCAAATGGCATGTACAGATTCTACATATTGTTTTGAGCAAGTTTCACATATAACACTAGATCTTCGAGCAATGGTTGAATTATTATGATTTATGCGAGATTAAAGTTTTTTTCGTAATAATAAGTATGGAGAGCATATAGAACAGATATTGGGCCGGAAGTCTATTAGGCCATCTAAGCATCGCAATGACTGAAACTTAACTAAACTACGCATACTGGGCCAAAAGCCTCAAGTTTAGCCCACTAATGTAATGCCCAGTATGAGATTATACCTCCCACGTGTCGAGGCACGACTTAAAGGCATAATATCATACTGGAATGATCTCAAGAATGGTATCTTTGCACAACTCATGTAAAAGAGGGATGAAATTGCAAAAGAGTAGTTGGCTTACACTCGCCACGTCACACAATGCATTACATAAACAATCATCATCCAAATAACATCACAGTCTGACTACAAACGAAGCTCCAAATGAAAGATACCATAAATTAAATAACACAAGGTCCCGATCATCCTAGTAAGAGCCTTACCGATCCTCTGGATAAGACACGTAGTATCACCCACGTTCTTCATCGAACTCCTAGTACAACTCCGAACCACCAGCTGTGTAGTTCTCAACGGTACCTGCATCTGGCGTTGTGTAGAATCTGTGAGCCACGGAGGACTCAGCAATCCCATTCCCGGGTAGCAAAACTATCAAAGCCTTGGGTATGGAAAAGGATTAAACAAGGTTGTAGCTGCACTAGCACTAGCTTACATGTTTAGAGCGAGAAGAGAAGTGCCAACGATCATCGATGTGATCACGAAGTGATCCTATCTAAGCACGTCAAACATAACCCCATCGTGTTCACTTCCCGAACCCCTTCGGAAAGTGACCGTCACGGTTACTCACGCTGATAGTGTATTATGAACATAGTGTCAAGTTTTCTACAACCGGATATTAACAAATTCTCATCTGCCACATAACCGCGGGCACAACTTTCGAAAGATCAAATCCATGCAGGGGTGTCCTAACTTAGCCCATCACAAGCTCACGATCTGCGGAGTCGCAACTCCAAGGTGGGAAGACCCGAGTATTCTCACAATCCCGTGCTGAAGATATTCCGACTAAGGTAAAACTAATCCAGCAAGACCTCCCGGCGTGCCGACACCCTGATAGTAGTCGCGCATATCTCGTCTCAGGCCACGTCCAGATGGGCGATGCTACAGGTTTTTACCAGCCCTCGGGTTTCCCCAAGGTGGCCCCGCAGGCTCCGTAGTTTGGACCAACACTCATGTGGAGCACTGGCCCGGGTTGTTGATTAAGAAAAGGGTTTATAACTCCCTATGAAAGTTTTAGTTGTTAGGCAAATGTAAAACCAATGTTGGGCCTTGCTGGAAAAGCTTTAGCGCTAAGCGGGTTATCGAGGGGGCCCATAAACCCCAACCCTGTTAGGGACGCAAAATCAAGGAACATAACACTAGTTTAAACGGTTCCTAGGGAGGCATGAGTGGAAAAAAACACCAAGCAAAGGCTTAGCCCTCCACCCATTGCCAAGTATATAGATGATTTAGTTTAATAGATTATATATTGTGATATCCCAACAATAACTTCATCATGAAGCAAGAATCTTCAAGTCTTCTCCTGCAACTAACAATGCTATAAGAGGGGCTGAGCGAAGCTTGCGTAGCCAAACAAATGTTTGCTAGGTTGGGTAGTTAGAGAGGTTCATGGCAACAATAGGAGGCTGACAAACAGACATAGGCATCGAGGCAATAAGCTAAAGAGCGAGACATCTAGCATAGGCAAAGATAGTAAAGATATCTGGGTCAGGTCATCTTGCCTGTTGAATCCTCGGAGGGAACGTAACCTTGCTCCTCACACTCATCCTCGGTAGAAACCTCGTACTCCGTATCGTCACCAGGCTCTAATCAAACACAACAATGCAACAATGGAACAAAATCAATCAACATGCAGTGCTCAATCACATGATGCATGAACATGAAGCATATGAACATGGAAAGACATGATGCATGGCCTAGGGGTCACAAGAGTGCAATATCATCACAACCAAACAAGATCAACCACACACTTGAAACAAGTAAAGGAACAACTTAACAAGTTTATGTAGTTTTCCAAACAAGCAACCAACATGTTTTAAAGAGGTTGGTTAACATGGCAAGGGTGCAACTAACATAACAGCAACATGCTAGCACATTTAAATGGGCTGGAAATAAATACAACAATATCCAGAAACTCCCATATTCATTTATTTGCATTTGGGACAGATTTGAAAAACTTCTGTGATGGAGTTGTCAAACATGCTAAACAACAGCACCAAAATATTCTACACATTTGTCCACCCCAAATGCATATAAAGTTTGTTAAATTTGGAGTTGTAGATATTTAGTTATGATTTTTGCAAGTTTAAGCATATTTAAAACAAGTTTAAATTCAGACAGCATTTAAAAGTTTTTAAACATGGCAGCATGTGGCATATTCATAATCTACACAAAATTCTAAGCACTTTTCATATATAACTCAAATTCATCTGAAACATAAATATGCAGATATTAAATATATAAGAAAAACAGAAAATAAAAAGAAAAACTGAAAAAGATATAAATCAAAACATGCGCCAGGGTCTAAAACCACCCAGGCTCAGCTAGCCACGCCCACTGACAGAGGGGCCCGGCGTAGCTGAGCTGGCGAAGTGGGTGCGCGCGGGGGTGGAGAAGGAGCTGTGAGGCTGGCAGGTGGGGCCTACCTGTCAGCCTGAGGAGAAAACTAAAAATGGGCGAATTCCACTGCGCCCGTGAGGGATCGAACCCACGCCCTTCCACTGAAACTGACGGAGACAAACCACCACGCTACTGAATCAATCTCGACAGATAGAAGGTAGCATCTCTGAAGAGTAAAGAGCTGAAGCAGAAATAGGGGAGGCACTGGCCCTCGTCGGAGCTGCTCGTCGGAGCCGCTCCGGCGACCAATTGACACGATGGAGGGGTGCGAGAGACTCCTTGAGGAGTTCCGCATCCAACCACAGCACCTACGGGGCACTACAGCGCCCGCGGCGAGCAACTACAGCACGACGGCGACGGAGCAACGGCGAGGCGAAGCAATGCCCTAGACGGCACGGCGGCAGCACAGGGAGGTCCTATGCAACTAGACGAAGCGAACGGGCAGCACGGCAAGAGCTAAAGGGGTCGGAACACTCGCCGACGACGAGGTCCGACGGCGACGCGATCGGGCGCTCGGAGAACTAGGTGATAGAGGGCACGCAGCAAGGGGAAAAAGGCACGGGGAGAGAGAGGAGCTCACCACGAGCACGGCGGTGTGCTCGGCTGGCCCCGGTGTGGACGGAGTCGACGACGGCATGCCTCGAACACCTACGGCCACTGTAGAGAAAGGAGAGGAAGAACAGCTCGACGCGGAGGCGATCGGGTCCACATAGTGGACGTAGGGGAAGAATACGACGTCGAGGAAGCAGGTGGATAGCTTTGGCGAGGCTGAAGACGACGCGGGGCTCGCCGGCGACGAGAGGCTGCTCTCAGATACGCTCGGGTGTCGATGGGGGCGGCGGATCTGGAGGATCTCAGCTCTCGAGATGGCGAGAGGGGGAAGAGGAGAACTAGAGAGGAGTGGAGGACAAGGCTTGGGTTTAAAAGAGGGGCTCGGCGCACGGCCTCGACGTCCGTGAACTGACGGCGCAACGGTGAGCGCGGCGCTGCTCTGCTTTTGTGACGGAGGAAGACGGAGACGCGGGGCTGAGCCACAGACAGGTGGGGCCACGCGCTCGGATTGCCCACGGCGCGACTGCGAGCGCTGCGGCTGGGCCTGCGGTGGATTTGGGCTGCGCTGCGGTGGAGAGGAGCTGGGCCTGCGGTGAGAGATAGCGGGAGGAGGGCCCAGTTGCACTGCATGCTGCTGCTTTTCTTCTTTTCTTTATTTTCTTCAGGCAGAAAGAGAAAAAGAAAAGCTCGGAAATAAAGAAGAAGAGTTTGGGGAAAAGAAAAATATCCCCATGCTCAGTGAATTATGCCCTATTTAAATAAATTGACTTGGACATTTTTAGAGGCAGAAAAATAAAAGGAGTTTGAATATGAACCAAACTCTGGATATTTTAAAACCCAACCAAATCATATTCAAATGAGGTGATATTTGGTGGAGAGGATGTTGGCATGGGGCAAGATTTAAGGGAGGAGAAAGAAACACTATGGCACTAGCTAGGTGGCTTGCACAATAGAGCAAAGAAAAGGCTAGAAAGAAAAGAAGAATAAGAAGAAGAAGAAGAAGAAGAAGAAGAGAGAAGAGGGGTAGGGTTTAGCTAGTCTTAGCTTAACCCACACACAACAACATCACAAGGTCTCACACATGCACAAAATAAAATAAACTATGATGCCATGATGATATGATGATGAGCAATGCAAGGATGCAAAATAATAAAAGATATGCAATGCAAATAAAATAAAAAGACAAGGACCCCCAAGGATAATGACAATGATCAAAGAGGAATCTTTATTGCCATAATAGGAAAGTGTTACATTTGGGGCATTACAAACTCTCCTACACTACAAAAAGATCTCGTCCTGAGATCTAGGACTGGAAGAAGGAAGGATACTCGGAACGAAGGTGATCTTCTCATTCCCACGTAGCATCTCGATCGGTATGGTGTGACCACTTAACTTTCAAGAACTTGATTGACTTGTTGCGGGTTTTGCGCTCTGTTTCCTCAAGAATAGCAACAGGGTGCTCACGACAAGATAAGTCTTGTTGAAGATCAATATCCTCGAACGCAATGGTGTGTTCAGGTGTCTTGAAGCACTTGTGGAGTTGAGACACTTGAAACACATCATGAACATTTGCAAAGTTGGAGGGGAGCTCAAGTTGATAGGCTAGATCGCCTCTTTTGACAAGAATCTTGAAAGGTCCCACATATCTAGGAGCAAGCTTTCCTTTGATATCGAATCTTTGGGTTCCTTTCATAGGAGAAACACGGAGATAGACATGATCTCCAATGTCGAAAGCCAAATCACGATGCTTGCCGTCATAGTGACTCTTTTGACGCGATTGAGCGGCTTTGAGATTCTCACGTATGACTTTGCACATTTCTTCGACTTCTGAGATCAAGTCATTACCAAGAAGTTAACGTTCACCAGTCTCGGACAAGTTGAGAGGGGTACGGCACTTTCTGCCATAGAGGATTTCAAAAGGAGCTTTGCCGGCACTTGCTTGGAAACTTTTGTTGTAAGAGAACTCGGCAAACGGGAGACAATCTTCCCACTTCATGCCAAAAGAGATGACGCAAGCTCTGAGAATGTCTTCGAGGATCTGGTTCACTCTTTCGACTTGACCACTAGTCTGAGGGTGAAACGCAGTGCTGAAACGAATCTTAGTGCCCATGGCTGACTGAAAGGAGTCCCAGAACTTGGATGTGAACAAACTTCCACGGTCTGAGGAGATGACTTGAGGAATGCGATGCAACAAAACAATTTTGGAAGTGTACAACTCTGCCAACTGAGCTGCGTTGATGGATTCTTTGACGGGAAGGAAGTGAGCTACTTTGGTTAGCTTGTCAATCACTACAAAGATAGCATCATTCCCCTTCTTAGACTTAGAAAACCCAGTGACGAAATCCATTTCAATGTAGTCGAATTTCCACTCGGGAATAGGTAGAGGTTGGAGGAGACCGGCTGGACGTTGATGCTCTGCCTTCACTCTTCTGCAGACATCACATTCATTCACGAATAGGGCAATCTCCCTTTTCATGCGAGTCCACCAGTAAGATTGCTTGAGGTCTTGGTACATCTTGGAACTTCCGGGATGAATCAAGAGGAGGGAGTCATGTGCTTCGTTCATTATGAGTTTCCTGAGATCACCCTTGGGAACCACAATTATGTCCTCAAAGAACAAGGTGTCTTTATCATCAATGTGATAGCACTTGTATTTGGGAGTACCCTTAGCAATACCATGTTTCACTTTCTCCACCATAGTTTCACTTAGTTGGGCCTCACGGATCTGATCTTCCAAGGTAGCAGCAACTTGAAGATTTGCAAGAAAGCCTTGCGGAACAACTTCGAGGTTGAGCTTCCTGAATGATTCACAAAGCTCAGGCTGAAACGGCTTGAGAAGGAGACTGTTGCAATATGCCTTTCCGCTCAAGGCATCTGCAATGACATTGGCCTTGCCAGGTGTGTATTCAATGCTTGGATCATACTCTTGGATCATCTCAACCCAACGAGTCTGGCGAAGGTTCAGGTTAGGCTGTGTGAAGATGTACTTTAAGATCTTGTGATCGGTGAAGATGTCCACTTTTTTGCCCAACAGAAGGTGTCTCCACGTGATCAAGGCATGTACAACTACTGCTAGCTCGAGATCATGTGTGGGGTAGTTCTTCTCATTTGGTTTCAATTGACGAGAAGTGTATGCCACAATCATCTTGTCTTGCATGAGAACACCACCAAGTCCTTGTAAAGAAGCATCACAAAAGACTTCATAGGGCTTGGACTCATCTGGAGGACTAAGAACCAGAGCAGAAATGAGTTTCTCTTTGAGTGTTTTGAATGCCACATCACAATCAGGAGTCCAGGAGTACTTGACATTCTTCTGAAACAGGTTGGTAAGAGGCTTGGCAATCTTGGAGAAGTTCTCAACGAACCTTCTGCAATAGCTAGTGATACCAAGGAAGCTTCGGAGTTGCTTGATGTTCTGCGGGGGATCCCAGTTGACAATAGCTTCAACTTTCTCGGGGTTGACAGAAATACCCTCAGCAGAGATGATATGGCCAAGATATAAGACCTTATCCAGCCAGAATTCACATTTGGAGAACTTCGCATAGAACTTGTGTTCACGAAGCCTGTCCGGGCCCAAACGGAGGTGCTTGGCATGGTCTTCTTCATTCTTGGAGAATACCAAGATGTCATCTAGATAGACGAGAACAAATTCGTTGGTGTAGGGGTTGAATATGAAGTGCATCATCCTCGAGAAAGTGGGTGGAGCATTAGCGAGGCCAAAAGACATGACCGTGTATTCATAAGAGCCAAAACTCATTCTGAATGCGGTCTTGGGAATATCTTCTTCACGGATACGGATCTGGTGATAACCCATCCGGAGATCGAGCTTTGAGAACACCTTTTCTCCTTTGAGTTGCTCGAACAATTCATTGATATTGGGGAGCGGATACTTGTTCTTTATTGTCTTCTTTTTCAATGGCCAGTAATCAACGCAAAGGCGCTCCGTGCCATCCTTCTTCTTGACAAATAGAACACCACAGTCCCAAGGAGAAGTGCTAGGCCTGATTAGACCCTTACGTTCTTGCTCATCGAGTTGTTTCTTCAGCTCCTTCAACTCATCAGGGGAGAGCTTGTACGGACGCCGACATGCTGGCTCGGTACCGGGCTCGAGTTCAATGACGAATTCAACTTGACAATGTGGAGGCATGCCTGGAAGCTCTTCAGAAAAACATCTTCATACTCATTGACCACCGGAATCTGAGAGATGGCATTAATCTCGCCCTTGTCATTGAGAGAGAATAGCCTGATTGTGTTATCTCGAGAGGCGAAGATAATCACGTCTTCATTAGGATGAGTAAGCTTGACTTCCTTATTTGCACAATCAATGTTTGCATCATGCTTGGAAAGCCAATCCATCCCAAGAATAAGATCAATGTCGGAGTTACCGAGAATAACCGGAGAAACCAGAAAACTGTAGTCACCCATGTGAATAGATATATCCAGAGCAAAAACACTAGAAGTCATTCGTTTCCCTGGAGAAGTAACTTGCAATTGCCTTGGTAAAGCCACTGTGCTCACATTATGCTTGGATGCAAATGGATATGACATGAAAGAACATGATGCACCCGAATCAAACAAAACTTTAGCAGGTTTAAGATTGATTGGAAGGTTACCAAGTATCAAATCTGAAGAATTCTCTGCTTGAGCTGCATTCATCATATTCACTCTTGCTTGCTTGGGATTGTGCTTGACAATAGCAGTGCTGACAGGTGGAAGAGGCGGAAGGCGCCTTGGGTTGGGACACTTGTTAGCATAGTGACCCTTCTGAGTGCACTTGTTGCAAACCACTTCTGAGAGAGGATGGTGATAAGGAGCACTTGACTTCGAAGCTTGAAAGTGATTCTTGGACTGATTGCTTGGGTTGGGTGGGTGGGAGAAACCACGTCCACCAGAGTGCTTGTTGTTGTTGTTGGGAGGGCGGAGCACTGGAGGAGGTGGAAGCCAAAACTTCTGCTGCGTTGCAACCACATGGGAAGAAGAGGAGGAGTTGACAGCACCTCTAATCCTATTTTTGAAAGCTTCAACCTTGAGCTGGGCTAGCTCTTGCTTAAGGGCCATGTTATAGAATTGATCAAATTCATTCGGCTCAAACAAGGTGAGAGCTAGTTGGAGTTCATCCTTCAGACCACCACGGAACTGATAAATCTTGCTCTTGGAATCCGGGATGTCTTGCTTGACATAGCGAGCGAGATTCTGGAACTTGACATTATATTGATAGACGGACATGGTGCCTTGCTTCAGGTTGCGGAATTGCTCACGCATGCCTTCGGTGACACTAGTTGGAATGTGGTGAGAGCGGAAATCCTTGCAAAAGTCAGTCCACGAGATTTCACGTCCACCTCTAGAATATTTGTACTGTTGCCACCAATCAGCGGCTTGGTCCTTGAGTTGGAGGCGGCAAACTTGACATAATCCTCAGGCCTCACGTTACTGCATTCAAAGTGCTTCTTGATGTCTGTTATCCAGTCTTCAGCATCTAGCGGATCCACACAGTAACTGAAAGACTTCGGCTAGTTTGCCAGGAACTGGTTGAGTGTAGCAAAGTGAGGTTGATTGAACAGATTGCCTTGGCCTTGGTTCCCATGACCACCTTGATTTGCTTGGTTGGCTTGAATGTTCTGCATCATTTGCATAAGCATCTGGGTGTTCTGGTTTGTCGCTTGCATAATTGCTCTCCAGGCCTCAGATGGAGGAGGGGGAAGGAGGACGATCAGGAACTTCTTCACCCTCTGGGTTAGCATTGGGAACCTTCTTAGGAGCCATCCTGAATGAGATGACAACTATTAGCCATTGATTGAAAGAAATAAGCTTAATCAACGGCTAGAATTGCAACATAAGTCTTCACAAGAACATTCGAACAATAATCGACGAATGTAATTCACAGTTCAATGGTACAACAATCTTCTCGAGAAGCCACTTGGGAGAACAAAAGGTAAAATAAAAACAACAAGGAGCAGATAGAACAAATACAAGATAGAAGCTTCGTCCCACATGTTCGTGCTGAAAGCTCATGGAACGTGTTACGAAAGGGTTTTGCAATCCCCGGATCAGCATATCCAAGGACCCTTTAAGATGCAACTCCCGATCGAAACAAATGCCCATAAAACCACTTCACTCAATGTAGAACCCCGAACTCCATATCATGCATTCGTTGGAAGAATGCCTACGAGCTACTAGATGAACTGACCTATTAATTTCCGAAAGTTTCCAGTTATGCAATCAGGTGTTGGGGATACAGGGGAGGCACCGCGCACTCAACTCTAATCCTACATCCAGCTGTATACATCCTTCAACACATAACCAGTTATTTCCGGAAACCGTTTACCTCGGACCTTCGAAACGCATTTGCTATACTATGGCAATACTCTCGAACTACCTCCCCAGTACTGGGTGATGTCGGGGTTATCTTGCCACTAACTGCATAGAAAAGTTTTCGATGTCGGCCGTCTTAAGTATTTCAGAACTGCTGCGATAGATTTGTGACGACAACACATCGGAGCTCAACTCCCCGGGACACTGCCACAACCCCTAAATGATAGGAGGCATCGAGAACAATGTTCTCGTCACAAAGACATCGTAACAATCCACACAATACTCGCGTGATCCTAAAAAAATTGTGAATTTTTTAGAGTAGAAGAGATAGAGTAATCGTCAGGAGTCCTCACCAGAGTGATAAAGGGATGAGGAGTAAAAGAAATCCTACTCTCCGATATATATATATATATATAGGACTCAAAACATTTTCAAGTGTGTGCCTAGACTCAACCGTCAATGATTTGATCAATTAGTGGGGGCTCCTAGGTCGAAGAAGGCTCTGATTACCAACTTGTAATGCCCAGTATGAGATTATACCTCCCACGTGTCGAGGCACGACTTAAAGGCATAATATCATACTGGAATGATCTCAAGAATGGTATCTTTGCCAAACTCATGTAAAAGAGGGATGAAATTGCAAAAGAGTAGTTGGCTTACACTCGCCACGTCACACAATGCATTACATAAACAATCATCATCCAAATAACATCACAGTCCGACTACGGACGAAGCTCCAAATGAAAGATACCATAAATTAAATAACACAAGGTCCCGATCATCCTAGTAAGAGCCCTACTGATCCTCTGGATAAGACACATAGTATCGCCCACGTTCTTCATCGAACTCCCAGTACAACTCCGAACCACCAGCTGTGTAGTTCTCAACGGTACCTGCATCTGGTGTTGTGTAGAATCTGTGAGCCACAGAGGACTTAACAATCCCGTTCTCGGGTAGCAAAACTATCAAAGCCTTGGGTGTGGAAAAGGATTAAACAAGGTTGCAGCTGCACTAGCACTAGCTTACGTGTTTAGAGCGAGAAGAGAAGTGCCAACGATCGTCGAAGTGATCACGAAGTGATCCTATCTAAGCACGGCAAACATAACCCCACCGTGTTCACTTCCCGAACCCCTTTGGAAAGCGACCGTCACGGTTACTCGCGCTGATAGAGTATTATGAACATAGTGTCAAGTTTTCTACAACCAGATATTAACAAATTCCCATCTGCCACATAACCGCGGGCACGGCTTTTGAAAGATCAATTCCCTGCAGGGGTGTCCCAACTTAGCCCATCACAAGCTCACGATCTGCGGAGTCGCAACTCCAAGGTGGGAAGACCCGAGTATTCTCAGAATCCCGTGCTCAAGATATTCCGACTAAGGAAAACTAATCCAGCAAGACCTCCCGGCGTGCCGACACCCTAATAGTAGCCGCGCGTATCTCGTCTCCGGCCACGTCCGGATGGGCGATGCTACAGGTTTTTACCAGCCCTCGGGTTTCCCCAAGGTGGCCCCACAGGCTCCCTAGTTTGGACCAACACTCATGTGGAGCACTGGTTCGGGTTGTTGATTAAGAAAAGGGTTTATAAATCCCTATGCAAGTTTTAGTTGTTAGGCAAATGTAAAACCAATGTTGGGCCTTGCTGGAAAAGCTTTAGTGCTAAGCGGGTTATTGAGGGGGGCCCATAAACCCCAACGTGTTAGGGACGCAAAATCAAGGAACATAACACCAGTTTAAACGGTTCCTAGGGAGGCATGAGTGGAACAAAACACCAAGCAAAGGCTTAGCCCTCCACCCATTGCCAAGTATATAGATGATTTAGTTTAACAGATTATATATTGTGATATCCCAACAATAACTTCATCATGAAGCAAGAACCTTCAAGTCTTCTCCTGTAACTAACAATGCTATAAGAGGGGCTGAGCGAAGCTGACATAGCCAATCAAAGGTTTGCTAGGTTGGGTGGTTAGAAAGGTTCATGGCAACAATAGGAGGCTGACAAACAGACATAGGCATCGAGGCAATAAGCTAAAGAGCGAGACATCTAGCATATGCAAAGATAGTAAAGATATCCGGGTCAGGTCATCTTGCCTGTTGAATCCTCAGAGGGAACGTAACCTTGCTCCTCACACTCAACCTCGGTAGAAACCTCGTACTCCGTATCGTCACCAGGTTCTAACCAAACACAACAATGCAACAACGGAACAAAATCAATCAACATGAAGTGCTCAATCACATGATGCAAGAACATGAAGCATGTGAACATGGAAAGACATGATGCATGGCCTAGGAGTCACAAGAGTGCAATATCATCACAACCAAACAAGATCAACCACACACTTGAAACAAGTAAAGGAACAACTTAACAAGTTTATGTAGTTTTCCAAAGAAGCAACCAACATGTTTTAAAGAGGTTGGTTAACATGGCAAGGGTGAAACTAACATAACAGCAACATGCTAGCACATTTAAATGGGCTGAAAATAAATACAACAATATCCAGAAAGTCCCATATTCATTTATTTGCATTTGTGACAGATTTGAAAAACTTCTGTGATGGAGTTGTCAAACATTCTAAACAACAGCACCAAAATATTCTACACATTTTTCTACCCCAAATGCATATAAAGTTTGTTAAATTTGGAGTTGTAGATATTTAGTTATGATTTTTGCAAGTTTAAGCATATTTAAAACAAGTTTAAATTCAAACAGCATTTAAAAGTTTTTAAACATGGTAGCAAGTGGCATATTCATAATCTACACAAAATTCTAAGCACTTTTCATATATAACTCAAATTCATCTGAAACATAAATATGCAGATATTAAATAAGTATGAAAAACTGAAAAGAAAAAGAAAAACAGAAAAAGAAATAAAACAAAAACAGGCAGCTAGCCACGCCCACTGACAGAGGGGCCCTGCGGAGCTAAGCTGGCGAAGTGGGTGCGCGCGGGGGTGGAGAAGGAGCTATGAGGCTAGCGGTGGGGCCTACCTGTCAGCCTCGGGCGAAAACGAAAAATGGGCGAATTCTACTGCGCCCGCGAGGGATCGAACCCACGCCCTTGCACTAAAACTGACGGAGACAAACCACTGCGCTACTGAATCGATCTCGACAGATAGAAGGTAGCATCTCTAAAGAGTAAAGAGCTGAAGCAGAAACAGGGGAGGCACTCCGGAGCCGCTCGTCGGAGCCGCTCCGGCGACCAATTGACACGGTGTAGGGGTGCGAGAGACTCCTTGAGGAGTTCCACATCCAACCAGCCTACTAGCAGCACCTACGGGGCACTACAGCGCCGAGGGCGAGCAACTACAGCACTGCGGCGACGGAGCAACGGCGAGGCGAAGCAAGGCCCTAGACGGCACGGCGGCAGCACAAGGAGGTCCTACGCAACAAGACGAAGCGAACAGGTAGCACGGCAAGAGCTAAAGGGGTCGGAACACTCGCCGGCGACGAGGTCCGACGGCGACGCGATCGTGCGCTCGGAGAACTAGGTGATAGAGGGCATGCAGCAAGGGGAAAAGGCACGGGGAGAGAGAGGAGCTCACCACGAGCACGGCGGTGTGCTCGGCTGGCCCCGACGTGGACGGAGTCGACGACGGCGCGCCTCGAACACCTACGGCTACCATAGAGGAAGGAGATGAAGAAGAGCTCGACGCGGAGGCGATCGGGTCCGCGTAGTTGACGTAGAGGAAGAAGACGACGTCGAGTAAGCAGGTGGACAGCTTTGGCGAGGCTGAAGACGACGCGGGGCTCGCCGGCGATGAGAGGCTGCTCTTAGATGGGCTCGGGTGTCGATGGGGGCGGCGGATCTGGAGGATCTCAGCTCTCTAGACGGTGAGAGGGGGAAGAGGATAACTAGAGAGGAGTGGAGGACAAGGCTTGGGTTTAAAAGAGGGGCTCGGCGCACGGCCTCGACGTCCGTGAACTGACAACGCGACGGTGAGCGCGGCGCTGCTCTGCTTTTCTGACGGAGGAAGACGGAGACATAGGGCTGAGCCACAGACAGGTGGGGCCACGCGCTCGGATTGCCCACGACGCGACTACGAGCGCTGCGGCTAGGCCGGCGGTGGAGTTGGGCAGCGCTGCGGTGGAGAGGAGCTGGGCCTGCGGTGAGAGAGAGAGGGAGGAGGGCCGAGTTGCACTGCACACTGCTGCTTTTCTTCTTTTCTTTATTTTCTTCAGGCAGAAAGAGAAAAAGAAAAGTTCAGAAATAAAGAAGAAGAGTTAGGGGAAAAGAAAAATATCCCCATGCTCGGTGAATTATGCCCTATTTAAATAAATTGACTTGGACATTTTTAGAGGCAGAAAAATAAAAGGAGTTTGAATATGGACCAAACTCTTGATATTTTAAAACCCAAACAAATCATATTCAAATGAGGTGATATTTGGTGGAGAGGATGTTGGCATGGGGCAAGATATAAGGGAGGAGAAAGAAACACTATGGCACTAGCTAGGTGGCTTGCACAATAGAGCAAAGAAAAGGCGAGAAAGAAAAGAAGGAGGAGAAGAAGAAGAAGAAGAAGAAGAAGAAGAAGAAGAAGAAGAAGAAGAAGAAAAGAGAAGAGGGGTAGGGTTTAGCTAGGATTAGCTTAACCCACACACAACAACATCACAAGGTCTCACACATGCACAAAATAAAATAAACTATGATGCCATGATGATATGATGATGAGCAATGCAAGGATGCAAAATAATAAAAGATATGCAATGCAAATAAAATAAAAGACAAGGACCCCCAAGGATAATGACAAGGATCAAAGAGGAAGCTTTATTTCCATAATAGGAAAGTGTTACATTTGGGGCATTACAAATAACCATCTCACCTTTCCTACGTAAAAAATGTTAAAATATAGAAATTGTTCTTTGCGAATAGGGTTAAGGTCATATATTAAATATCACATGTCTTTACCAACAGACATTTACGAAAAACTAGAAATAATTTTGAAATCTTGAGGTGTTGAAGTCTTCTTTCTCCTGCATTCATCGATGGCGCCTCGTGAGCATGAAATATTTGACCGGCTATTACTACTATAATGGTATATAAAATGTATCTTTTTTGCTTGAATTTTTTGATCTATTCATCGTCAATCATGGCAGTACAATTAATAAGAGAAATAATAAAAATTACATCTAGATTCGTAGAGCATCTAGCGACGACTACAAGCACTGAAGTGAGCCAAAGACGTGCTGCCATCATCTGCCCTCACTCGCCAAAGCGGGCAAAACTTGTTGTAACAGACAATCGGATAGCCCTCATGTTAAGGCCTCATAAGACCAGCGCATCAGAACAACAACCGTCGCCGATGAAGAGAAGTGTAGATCGGAAAATCCAACCTCGAGACACACCAACGTAGACGAACGAAGACCAGTCCGAGCAGATACACCAAAGATAACCACCGACAGGATCATACAAGATGCATCGAAGGCACACCTCCACACACCCTCCGATGAAACTAGTCGCATCGCCGAAAAAAGGGCTAGGAGGAAAGAACATTATTCCATGTTCAAGCAGTCGTCGCTGTCTCTTCTTTTCGAGCAGGACACCAACACTAAACGGACACAAAAGAACTTCTAAAAACAGAGGAGGAGCCTTGTGGCAGGCTACCAAAAAAATATTGGGCAGACCGGATAGTATAATGAGTAGTGACAAAATAAAACATCAATATTGTTGTAGGGGTAGACTTCATATAAAACTTTATTTTGCTCCACCTAAGGGCGTGCCATGGCCCTTTCCGTCTTGCTGATGCTCCGCTAGTGAAGGAGCCCTTCCGCCGGCAAGCGCCGAAATCCATCACATTTTCATGACCTAAGGCCATAAGAGACAAGGTAAGCATGCGCTAGACCTGCAGCGCCGCCGGCGGAAGGTACGAAACCCTATTCGCCTTGGACTCGAGAGCCCAAGCGAACACGAAAATACATATTTTGTGGTTCAAAAATCAGATAGTGCATCGGCCTCGCTGGTTCGGTCACCGGTCTTGTTTCTAATACTGCGATTAAGATGCATAGAAGCAGTACGATCTCACATAATGTTTTGGGCACGAAAAGTTTGGCAAGGTTTGGTTGGCAAATTTTGGCTGTTTATGTTGATCCAGTTTGATACGACCATGTCGTCGATAGTTCAGTAATTTGACAGAGTCATATTCTGCTCTGCGTTGATTATTGCTCATTCTCCTGCGAATTTTCATGCATGATCAAAGAAAGTTCCAACGCTATTTTTCTTTTTCTTTTTTTCACGAATCGACAAGGAACCGTCGATTGTCGAAATGACCAGAGCGCAGTAGCGGGCCCCACCATGTTAGAAAATCGTCATCTTACTATGCGATCGCCTTGTATTTTCCCTGGTGACGTACGCTTCAGTCTTTTCATGTCCCTACGTAGCTAGTCCGATGGATTTTGCCATGCACGAGTCAAATCTCAAGGAGTGACTTTTTTAAGCCGGCGATCACAATGATTAGTGTGACATACTGCTATCTATCAAGGTATGCGCCTAGTCAAACCATGTCTGTCGAGCAAACCTTTTTAAATCGGACGTTTCACTGTCCTAACTTTATAATCGACACCAACCATAAACAAAGGCGGTTTCGTGAAGGAGAAACACAATTATACAATTAATCAGACAGACGCTGCGAACAAAAACAAAACAAAAAACAAAAGGGAACGGTGCCACGATGATATATACTGTACATAACATAACGATGAATAAGCACGCATTAGGTGAGTGAATTGCGGTCAAGGTGAGGTGACAATGACCAATTGCTGCTGATATGCTGAATATATTTGCATATGCATCTGCCAACCAACAATCCTCCCCGATGTGACTCATTTACCCCAAAATCATTTTTGGAACACAGTACAAATATGTAAACGTTCATATATGCACATACATTCATTCTATGATAGCATGTACGCACACCCTATCCTTATAAACATATGTGAGAGACTAAGTCAACACATCCTTTTGAGATTGACGAAGTCATCACAAACGCCTTCGTAGTCGATGGGTAAACACTAGTGCAGAACCGGGCAATAGCACCGGTTCGTAAGGCCCTTTAGTGCCGGTTTCATAACCGGCACTAAAGTGTGGTCACTAAAGCCCCCCCCCCCCTTTAGTACCGGTTCAGCACGAACCGGTGTTAAAGGGCAACCACGTGGCACGAGCCAGCTCCGTGGGCCAACCGATACTACAAGGTTTGGGGTTTTTTTGGTTTTGTGATTTCTTTTTCATTTAATTTTGTGTTTTCCATTTAATTTTTTTCGTTTGCTGGTATTTTACGATACTGCACATTGTACACGTTATGAATATATATATATCATCAAATGTCTCACACAAACCACCAATATATTCACACATACAAACATGTATAGCTATATACAATGTCTCCTACATTTTGCCTTCGGAGCTAGTGGCATTAGCCTAATTGGTGCCTTCGGAGCACGATGACAATTGGAAGTTGTTCATGGGGGCGGTAGCGGGTAATGGTATTCTCCCTTTGGATCTATGACCTGGTCGAGCAAAAGTCCCACTATTTCCACTTGAAGTGCTTGTACGCGCTCCGTTTCTAGGAGCTTGTCCCGCACCTCTTTGAACTGTTAAGAAGGAGATCAATATGCATGTTTATTAGTTGTGTGACTAGATATCGATAATGTTGTAAAAATTGTGAATAGTGTTGTGACAAACGTACTCATTCCTGTCTTTGAGATCTGCTCCTTTCGGACGTCATCATGCGAATGTTCTCGCAAACGCAGTATGCACAAAGATCAGTCCCCTACGCCTGCTTCAGGGCCTTTACGAGAATGGAATTTGATCAGATAATAATTAATCAAGCATGATAATTAAAAAGATAATGGCAGCTAGCTAGCTAGCTAGTACTACTTAATTACTTACCTTGGGCCGAAACCATTTCAGGCTTTGTTTCCATTCGCCTGGAGTGACGCTGATGAACCTTGCCCAAGCCTTGCCTGCCGACAAAGAAAATGAATAAATGGGTTATTAAATAGTTCATATCAGGAAATGACGAACTAAATAGGCCGAGATATATAGTTAATAATGGTTGAAATTATCTGTTGACTATCCCTTTCAAGATGGTGTAGTCACTTTGTTTTTTAAGTAGTGAGTCGAGTACTTCAACTGTTCCGGCGTCAACTTTAATGATACACAAGATCCAGTGAAATCTGCATGCACACACGTTTGGATGTTTTAATTAAGCGGACATATGTAAGCAAAAATATGTAGCTAGCTAGTAGGCAAAAACAGAGAATTTGTAGTACAAGAGAGTGTGACTCACTGGAAGTTGTAAGGAAGTAGTATATCATCATTGTATTTGAGGCACTTCAAGAACTCTAGCATGATGTCCTCTACATGCTTTTCATAATATGCATCTATTTTCCATGTGTATTTATTAACGGTGTTTGGGTCAATGAACCCAATGCCATAGCGTCCACCTTTTTTCATTTCATACATCTTCATCCTGCATAATACCACAGAAAAGAATATAGTGAGGATAATTACAGGTAATGATTGATCAAAATGATCACTACAGCTAGCTTGAGACTTAAATTACAGAAAGAAATCACTTACAGACAATAGCAAATGACGATAGATTTGTCGACTGCTTCTTGATTGTATTACTGAAACAATTTATTATACTCAACGGACACATCGTTCTCATGGTAGTAATGATCCTTCTTGACTTTCACCATGAGGGACACTCGATTGGAACTCTTGGTAATGGCCATGTACCATTGATGCAATTCATACATTCTCGTTGGGAGCTTCTTGACCTCGTCTGGCTTGACCAAAGGTTGGCCCTGGACATATTTCCATTTTATTTCCTCCTCTGTAAGCACAAGCATGGGCTCGATCTCGAGGAGTTGTCCAACAGTGATGTTGAGCATTTCAGCCTGCGTTATATGCTCCTCGGTTATTAACACATTGCCATCCCCGGGAACGTAAACAGTTTGCCCACAATAATATTGGGCGCGCGTACTCTCACGTGTTGTTGGCACAACAAGCGAGAGGATCGATTGCGCCGCCTGTTCTCCCAGCTGGGGAACGGTTTTCCCGCATTTTTTGACAGCTGCTTGTTGTTTGCTCGAGCTCGAGCTCGCCTCCTTCTGTAGACGTGCTCGATTTAACTTCCTGAGGTGGCGCTCATAGTCATTGTCAACAGGCTTGGGAGCTGGTGGTTGAGCCATACGAACGAAGTGGTCAATCTTTTCCTCAGGCACTTTCTCCCTTGGCGGCGGTGGCGGTTTTGGTCCAAAATGGTCGTCCACTTCTGCCCGCACTATGGCCTTGCTTTGCTCCTCGGTCCTGTCGTAAGCCCTCTGAGGAGGATCAGTGAGGCTTGGACCATATTTAGTTCGCTTGCCTCTGGCTGTACTTCATGTACTGCCTCGACTCGTACCGCTACGCACCATTGCTGCGGGGTGTCTCTTCTACGATTGCTGAGGCGGCGGAGACGGCTGACGGGGCAGAGTTGCACGAGGAGGAGTGGCCTGAAGCTGTACCGGACTTGGAGGAGGAGTGGCCTGAAGTTTTGCCGGACTTGGAGGAGGAGTGGACGTCTGACGCTGTGTCGGACTTGGAGGAGGAGTGGCCTGACGCTTTGCCGGACTTGGAGGAGGAGGAGTGGTCTGACGCGTTGGTGGACTTGCAGGAGCGGGAGTCTGCTGACTCGGTGGTGGACTTCGACGAGGAGTCGGCTGACGCGGTGTCGGTGGCCTTCGAAAGATGATGCCATCCTTTCTCCATAGGTTGATACGATGTTTGACCTCTCCGAATGTGTGCTCGTCGTCACCTCCAGGAATGTCAAGCTCTAGTCCCGAATATTGTTCCACCATCTCATCAACCATGACACGAGCATAGCCTGCTGGAATCGGGTTGCAATGGAAGATTGCCTCGGAGGGATTTGTAAAAGCAAGGGCGCCCGCCACCTTCATGGATATGTTCTTCATTTTGAAGTGTAGCTCGCAGTTAGTGTTCTCAATGATGTCATCCACGGGGTATCTATCCAGCATTGCGTCGCCCGGGGTGGAACCCACGCTGCTTCTCCGCATGGATGGGGCGGTGGTATGCAATGCTGAATCATCCGCTAGCTGTTGCAGCTGCTGAGACCCCCTTTGCTAGCTAAGTGAGTCGATCTGCTCCTGCTGCCGCTGGAATTTGTCTGCCAAGTCCGCGTGCTTTGATTCTAGGCCTTGAAGGCGTTCATAGTCCATCTGCCTCTGCTTCTCCTCCGCAATCTTCCTTCTCGCACGGGTTCTGTAGTCGGCGTTCTAGTCCGAAAACCCCTCAAACCACGGCATAGCGCCCTTGCCTCGTGTTCTTTCCGGGTGTTCAGGATTTCGCAGGGCACGTGTAAGCTCATCGTTCTCTCTGTTGGGCTGGAACACCCCTGTTCAAGCCTCTTCTATTGCATCAAGTAGCTTATCGTCGGCTCCTTTCAGACATGCCTTCCTCGAAACTTCGCCTGTCTTCGGGTCCAACTCCCCCCCATGCGCATAGAACCAACTCCTGCACCTGGGGGGGTAGCTCCTAGTAACCGGAGTGACACCTGCATCCTCCATCCCTTTGTCAAACTTATCCCACTTAGACATTGCCACCGCGTAGCCACCTGGCCCCAGCTTATGGAACTTATCCTTTTTTAGGCATTCTTCTTGTTTATTCTCGATCGTTCCTTAGCTAATTCTGAATCCTTGAATTTCACGAAATCGTCCCAATGAGCACTTTGCTTCTCTAGATTTCCCTCGAATATTGGAGTCTTCCTTCCTCCCTTGACGTACTTGTCCCATTCATGATTCTTGTGGTTCTTGAAGGCAACCGCCATCTTCCTAAGAGCAACATCCTTGACTTTTTGCTCATCTTCTTCTGTGAAATGATATGGTAGGGTGAAATGTTCCATGAGAGTATTCCAAAGCAGACATTTTTGTCTGTCGTCGACAAAAGTAACATCTGCACGTGGCTTTGCTGGCTTTCTCCATTCTTGAAGGGAGATCGAGAGTTGGTCCTTCACAAGAACTCCGCACTGTCGAACGAACTTGTCTGCAATCTTTTTAGGCACTAATGGTTCGCCATTATGTCTGATTGCCTCGATATTGTACTTTACGCCCTCCTTCAACAATTTGTTCGGGCCTCGTTTCGTCCTGTTGCCTGAAGATTTGCTCGATCCGGATGGCTGAAAGAAGAAAGATCGATTCGTTAATATATCTTCAACTCATTTAAAACATGTGATGATCACCAGATGTGCCTGCTTATATAAATATATATACCTCGCCGGTCTTTGTTGTTTCAAGATCAACATTTTCTTCGTCATCATCATAATCGTAGTTCATGACTTCATCAATTCGGTCGTCGTGATTGAATATCATATCACCCTCTCCGGTGTTGTTTAGAAATTCGGAGCCGTCATAATCTTCTTCATTCTGATTATCATCTGGCCCGCGAGGATGGCGTATCATATCGAACAGGGTCTGTTCTTCCTCTCTGCCGGTATTGTCCGCCATAGCTTTTATTTAACTAATCCAAAAGAAATATAAAACAATTTAGTATTCAAATTACATCGTCTCGAATAATAGATATAATCTCGAATACATCGTCTCAAATAATAGATATAATCTTGAATACATCGTCTCGAATATTAGATATAATCTCGAATACATCGTCTCGAATAACATATAATATCGAATACATCGTCTCGAATAATATATAATATCGAATACATCACTAGCTAGGTAGCTAATAAAGATTGAATACTACAGAAGAATCTAGGACACTCGCGGTTCCTGCGGCGCGGGCGGTGGACACCCAAAGAGAAGGAACCCTCACAGGATCATAGCTGAAGTGAGATCCCTGAAGAAACTGCCAGGTATTAGAGAACCTGCCGCCCTCTAACGTAACCATGTAGCGATGGACGTGCTCGTCCTCCTCCTTGACACGGCGACGTACCACCTCCGGCGGGGCCGGCTCCCTCCGCAACGAAACTGGCCCACGCGAACGCCACCAAACGAGATCAGGGTCGAAGACGGGACCTGGGGCTGGATTCCTCATCAAGTGGCGCGCCCCTCCAGGCAGCACCTCCCAGTGCCAGCCCGGCGGAGCCCAGTCCCGGACATGGGTCAGCAGGACGTCGTCGCGGACGGGTTGACGGCGAGGATGCGGGTCGGGCATCGTCGAGAACAAATACAAGCTATATGCCCGCAAAAGGTAACATTTTTTTAATGATTGGATTTTGATAACTAAAATTTCTAACATTTCTATATAACTAACATTTCCATAACATTTCTAACAATGCTATATAACTAACATTTCTATAACATTTATAATATTTCTATAACTAAAAAACAAAAAAATTATAACATTTCTATATATATAACTAACATTTGTATAACATTTCTAATATTTCTAGAACTAAAAAAAGAAAAATTTCTAACTTTTTTATAACTAATACTATATGCAAACATAACATTCTAAATTTCTATAACTAAAATTATAAGAAACTAAAAAAACATCGATCATCGTCTAACAATTTGAAAGTTAATCTAATTCATCTAGCTAAAACTAACATTTATAAAATTTCTAACATTTCTATATACTATTTAAAATTAATCTAATTCATCTAGCTAAAACTAAAATTTCTAAAAAACAGAAAAAGTGTGTGTGTGCGTGTGTGCGCGCGCGCGTGTATGTTTGTGCGCACGCGCGTGTGTGTGCGAGGGGCCGGGGCAGAGGGCCTCACCGCGCGGGCGAGGTCGAGGCGACGGCGACGGCGAGGTCGAGGCGACGGCGACAGCGAACGGGGACGAGGGCGGCGCGACGGCGACGGGGGCGGCGACGGCGACGGGGGCGGCGACGGGGGCGGCGGCGGCGACGGGGACGGGGGCAACGCGCAATGGGCGGCAACGGCGTCGATGGAGAGGAAGAAACAGAACATAACAGAGGGAAAATTGAAAATTCGTAAGTGTTGTATATATAGGATGGACCTTTAGTACCGGTTGGAGCCACTAACTGGTACTAATGGCCTGTTTTGGCCAGGCCAAGCGGCGGGAAGGGCACCCCTTTAGTACCGGTTGGTGGCTCCAACCGGTACTAAAGTCACCCCTTTAGTAACGGTTGGTGCCACGACCCGGTACTAAAGGTGGTGCGCTGCAGGTGCGGTGCGGCAAGTTTAGTTCCACCTCGCTAGCCGAGGGGCAGCCGCACTGGTTTATAAACCCCGCCGCGGCTGCTCCTTCGAGCTCCTCTCTACCGCAGGCTTGTGGGCCTAACTTTGCCGCGCTTCCCTATCAGTCTGCTGGGCCTTTATGGGCCTGCAAATACAGGCCCAGGGCCTTGCAGGCCCATAGGGTAGCTCGCAAACAATTTTTTATATGGTATTTCATTTTATATCTAACTAAAATTTCTATATCTAAAATTTATCTATCTAACATTGCCGCAAATATATCTAAAATTTCTATCTAACATTTCTATATCTAACTAACATTTCTATATCTAAAATTATCTAACAAACATTTTATATCTCATTTAACTCTCTAAAAACAAATCAGTAAATGAATAAAAAATATCAAATGAATTCAGAAAGGGTTGATAATTGATTCTGTGGATTTGAATTGTGCATTTTGAACACACAACAAGTCTGGAGTTCAAAAAAGTTCAAAAAAATGCAATGCCTTTGTAACATATGAGTTTTCGCCCTAAACCCTGATACCTCGAAAGAGATTGTCCATTTTGTACACGAAGTGCATCCAGTTTTTGCTGTGACCCTCTCTAATTTTTTGCACATGCCATGTCGGTGAAATGATGATACCACACCAAGTTTCAACATTTTCAGACTTCAATTTGTACTGCTTTTCAATTTCACGGTCATTTAGCTCTCCCAAAACAAATCAGTAAACGAATGAAAAATACCAAATGAATTCAGAAAGGACTGATAATTGATGATGTGGATTTGAATGGTGCATTTTGAACACACAAAAAGTCTGGAGTTCAAAAAGTTCAAAAAAATTCAATGCCTTTGTAACATATGAGTTTTCTTCCTAAACCCTGATACCTCGAAAGAGATT
>LR738714.1:498409253-498557044 GCA_902687465.1 Secale cereale
GGGGGGGGGGTTGGACTCCGACACCTCGGTTACACCCCAAAAACCATCTCCGGCGTCCACTCTAGAACCCTTCGTGCATTTCACCGAACGTGAACGGTCGTCTGCCTACCCGCATTCACATCGGCGCGTCCTCCGAGAAGCCTAACCGTCTGACCGTATTCGCTGCTCCACCGGGCCCAGCTATATTAAAATCATCCGGCTACACCCCAAAACTATACCTCTGAACCCATTCTCCCACCGTTTTACCACCCCTAGTTCCCATCCGTGTTCGTCATCCACCATCGCAATAGCTTGCTCTGTGGCTTCGTTGTTCAAGCAGCTGTTGCTGAGGCACCACGCAAAAATCATGGTAGAGGCCCGCACCGCGAACGCCCGGTGCCTGGCCCGCATTGAGGCGGGCCAACATCTGATGAGTGCATTTGTAGCACTTTTTACCTCTTGTTTTTGCATCATAGGATTTTAGAATTTGACCAGGCTTGCGCCCTTTTTGTATGATTTCATCAGGTTCCTAATGGAGATGGATATTTGAGCATTAGTGACGAATCACCTATTTCAGGATGAAAATCACCCTACTTACTTCATAGCAATTCTTCCAAACAAAGAGAAGATAGCGTGGGAAGGAAATCAGCTGCAGCAGGCATTCAAGAGTGAAAGACGATGTGTGGTACAAGCATTGCCTGCCCGTACCATGGTTCGTACCATCCGAATACGCCCCGCCACCCCTTGTCGGCTATTTAATCCCCGTGATTGGATCTCAAGACAGCGAAAAAGAGACCAGAACCACAATACATAATTAGAAAACCTCACCTCTAGAAGAGATTCAGAGGTAGAAGGGCAGCGCTACGCCACCACCTCGATCAACAATACTACGATCATCATCCACAACCTCTACATCAACCCCTCCAATCATCTTTTTGTAATACCATACCCAAACCCTACAATCAGCGTGAAATACGTGTGTATCCTAGCAATGGTTGTTATGACTTTTAGCATGATCCCAACTTGTTGGGGCCTTCCGAATTTTTAGAATGGAGGTGGGTAAACATCCTCCGTTCAAACTCTCTCTGTCTCGAACTCAATTATCTGACTAATCAGAAGATCACCCATGGCAAGGATCGTGATGGGAGATAGGATGTGCTTGCTAGGAAAAACTATGTGTACACAACGAACCGTCTGGAATCACTCGCTCCTGATTATCAACGATACAACCTACACCCAAAAGAACGTGAGAATGTGAAAGGCGTCATGATTAACTTTAATCTTTGCCTCCTTATATGTCTCTACTCTGATAGGCAACAATGTCGCTCCAGCCTTCAGGTTGATACGTAATGAGTTATAGACTAGGCGATGTATCCTGTGTTTTGTAGATAGATGTCTAATTTGTATGATTGTTGAAATAGTAGCTTGTGAAGGACAAACATCAAAGTTTGGTTGAACAACTAGCAGACTTTGATGCTTCATAAGTTGTCAAACTTGCTTACGAACTTTCATGTCTCGCCGTTTATGTTAGTAATAGTCACTTGGTAGTGTGTGCATATTGTATATATCATTGTTTTGAACTGTTGTGTGGGATAAATGAGAGTATCACCATTCTTCATTGTACCGAGCCAATCCTGGCGTGACTAATAAGTGTGCATAATGTATACATATCCTTTTTAAAGTTATAATAGAGCTCAGTGACTTTTCGATGATATACACTTGTTTGGGTCATGTGAGCATTGTGAATATGGGCCGAACTAGTACAAACTCCCCAATGTTTTTTTGCTTTTGGACAACATTCGACTGAATTCATGTGTTCCAATCTTCCCAATGTTTTTTATAAGGTGGCACATTGGTGAGCTTCGATCAGTATCACCCTGGATGGGGCTCGGAGCCCTCCGAGCTTGAGCTTTTAATAAAATTACTTTCCATGATATGCTTCGATGGGCTTGGAAGAACAAGTCCATGAATCGTCTTATCAATGACCTAAGGGGGGTGAGCTCTTAAGTATTTTTGTTCCTATAGAGTGTTGAGCTTTGACGATTATGGCATGGATGAAGAACCAGTCTACCATACCGAGGGTGATAAGTGTTAAGATACCGGTGCAGGAGCCAGGGTTGTATTACACATCGCCGCCATGGCGGCAGCAGACCACATTACATACGTACACGTATCGAGTCTTCGTGCATGTCGAAGAGGTGGCCAATCCATCAACCAAATTCATGCCGATGCTGCTAGTGCCAGGGTCCAGCGACGACGTCCGTTACAGGAGTCAGCTACAAACCCTTCCCGTGTTTCTTGAAACGATGGATGGCAGAAGGCCTGCTCCATCGTGTAGCAGAGGCCACTGCTTCTTTGGGAGAAGTGGTTGGGTTGCCTATCTGGATCTGCTCTAATTTGAGGTAACAACTGAGGGAGTCCTAGATAGAGGGGTCCTCGGGAGGCCATATAACTCTTGGTGGGCCGGACTGGCGAGCCGTGAAGATCATAGTCGAAGATCATCTCCCGTATCCGGATAGGACACCTACATTCATGTAATGGCAAGTTTTACGTTCGGGGTGTAATCTTTCCTTCCTCTCCAAGATGGTATGTGCAAACCCTAGGCCCCTCCGATATGTATATAAACCGGAGGGTTTAGTCTGTAGCGGCTAACGGAGAATCTCAAATCGTCATAGGCTAGACTCTAGGGCTTAGCCAATACGATCTCGAGGTAGATCAACTCTTGTATTCATATTCATCCATATTAATATAGCAGGAAGTAGGGTTTTACCTCGATTGAGAGGGCCTGAACCTGGGTAAACATCGTGTCCCCAGCCTCCTATTACCATCGATCCTCAGACACATAGTTCGGGACCCCCTACCCGAGATCCGCTGGTTTTGACACCAACATTGGTGCTTTCATTGAGAGTTCCACTATGTCGTCGACCGAAGGACTGATGGATCGCGTCATCAACAACGACGGCAACACCTGCACAACTCTTCGTGTTCGGCGGCTTCGCGCTACGCGCCAACACTGAAGACCATCTTGAGCAGATTGAGAGCTACGCCCCTGGCCATCAAGTCAGATTCGGAAGCTTAAACTATGTTGCTGATATCCGCGGAGACTTGATCTTCGCCGGATTTGAGCCAGCGGCAACCTCTCTCTGCCTTCACGATGAACATGACCTAGCTCTGTCGTCCGATCGGGAAATAGCACCTGCAACAGTTCTGGCCCTAGATCTGGAATATACCACGGCGCCCGAGGACGAGAAGCTCAACCCCACTGCGAAAGACGCGGACCCCACGGCGTTGGATCCGCACACAGACCCAACTCTAGACGAGGTTTGTGTCATCGGAATCCCGGACCTAACTCCGGCCTCGGATTCCGAATCACATGCATTTGCGCCCTTCAAGCCAGATCGGGCGTCAATCGCCGAATTCAGTGCTGCGGATATCTTCCAGCACTCACCCTTTGGCGACATGCTAAGGTCGTTAAGATCCCTCTCCTTAGATGGGGACACAGCCGCATTGTATCCGGTTCGAACTGGAGGCTGATGGAGAATTTTGCTCCCCACCCACCACCCACTTGATAGCCACGGTTGAAGATCTAACCGATCTACTTGACTATGCTTCCGAAGACCTCGAAGGGATGGACCTCGAAATCGAAGTGGATCCAGATCAAAGCCGGTCCGTCACAGGGTGGTGGACAACTACGTCTTCATACGACGTCTACATGGTGGATACACCTAAGGAGGCGGAGGGCGACGGCGAAAACAATCCCGTAGAGGACAATCCCGTCGAAGAACCTCCCAAACATCGGCGTCCAAAGCGCCGAACTAAATCCCATAAAGGAAGAAATATCAACACTGTCACTAACGACGGTGACACTCTGGAACAAGTCGAAGACCCCGCAGACCCAGTGATGGAGCAGGAAGAGCGAGAGGATGGCGAACAGAGTCCGAAGCCGTTGTCCGATGACAGCGATGCCGAAGATAGTAACTACTAACCTGTCTACAAAGAAGAGGTTATCTTGGATGACGACGAATAGATCGTCCCAGAAGAACCCTCTGAACAAAAGCGCTTCCATCGGCGGCTTATTGCCACCGCAAGGAGCCTGAAAAAGCAGTAGAGACGGCTTCGAGCCGCACATGACACGCTCAACGATAGATGGAACGAGGTGCTACATGCCGAACAGAAACATGGCTATAACGGCCAAACCAAAGGCTATCCCAAGCATAAACTGCTGCCCGAATTTGACGACGAGGCAGCAGTGCCCGTCCCGCCGAAGAATAACAACGTCGATTAGCCGGACCGACAACCTCGCGGACGGGACAGATTTGCTAGCAATGGCGTACACAAGTGTTGGAGATATTGACCACGGGTCTCTTCATCGACCACCCATGGCATTTCAAGACAAACAATGCCGCCTGCCATCCTTCGGTCGCCTACGCATCAGGCCGCCTGCCATCCTTCGGCCGCCTGCACATCAGGCCGCCACCTAGGGTCGCCATGCCTAGGAGCCGGCTGCTAGCAGGCGGCGGAACCCTAACAGGCGGCAGCCCAGCGGCCAGCATCTGGTAGACGGCCCCATACCCCCCTCGGGGTGTGTGCCGGAAATCCGCAACGAGGCTAAAGCATGGCTACAGTTAAGGAAGTCCCTAAAGAATCCACAGAAGCATGGCTACAGTGTGAGTGTACCCTACGGACACTCCCTGGTCGGCGCATCACTATAGCCATGTTATCGATGACCTAGCTTTGGTCAGAGGAATCCATGATCCCACTACCTATTGGCGGAGTGGCCAGCAGGCGGCAGGCCCCACCCGTCAGTGGTCCACCCAGAAGCAACCGACCTTTGGCAGATGGCCCGGGGGAAGGTCCGTCCTGTAGCAGGCGGCTAACCATTCCCTAGGAGTCTGAACCCCATCAAGATGACAAGACAGGGCGTGGCAACAGTGTACGACCGAGAGGCGGCGACACTGTAGCCACATCCCCCCTGACGATGCTTCCGTCAGCAGAAGGACGCCAACAGTGAAATGCAATCACGCGGGCCCGCAGATGGTGGGGCCCAACAGTCGGCAGAGAAGCCGACGCCTAGTGACACTGACGGCCGGGGTCCACTCCGCCCGGATTACCATTGTATCCCTAGGGGTAGGCCTATATAAACCCCCAGGGTCCTCCATGTAGATGGGTTAGACCTCGAGAGAGACACAAAAGAGAGATAGACAGATAGGGAGAAACCCTAGCGACAACTCGCGCTCCCTAGAGGGAAAGAAGAGAGCTAGCCTTGCCCTTCTTCCTCCTCTAGATGACACAGCTCAAGGAGCTACCTTGTAGCTACCATATTGACATCAGTCATGATGTAGAGTCCCCGCAGAGCGGGACTAGGGGTGTTATCTCCACGGAGAGCCCCAAAACTGGGTAAGATTCATATGCGTCCTAAGTATCGCCTTATCCCGCTTCTAGGGCCCAGCGACGTTCTCTTGTCCATGATAAGCCATCGTATGGCATATGTCGCACCAAAACCCCGACATTTGGCGCCCACCGTGGGGCAAGGTGCACCGTCGTCCGGAGACATGTTCTGGACGGGAACTTTGTTCCTCCCTGGTGAGCGCAGCCAGCTCGGCATGCCCAATGGCGTGGATGCCGGGATACTTTGTAGCGCTGAGGCCGCATGCACCGCGAGCAAGCTCGCCGATCTTCTCGGCGAGGTCCACCTCCACGACGAGCCCTCTCCGGTCGCAGAAACAGTCGGCTCGGAGAGCTGCCTCGTCGAGCTCCTCAACAAGCTGCACATCATCGATGAGCGCGCCTCCGACCATGAGTCTGTTGGCTCCTCTGATCCACCCGTCGACATGATCGTCGACCTCAACATGGCGTCCGCCGATTCCTTCCCCGACCACGTGGTGATCATCGACGATCCCCTCCCCCCTGCGACCTACGACACAAGCGCCAGCACCGTCACGGAGGTGCTGGCGGCCAACCACGACGAACCCTCCAACGGGTGTGGACAGGACCCGCTGCAGGCGGCGATGCGGAGTCTTTCCGCACCCATCGCCGCGGGAACAGACGGCGCGACGCTGGAAGTGCTCCACGTCTCGCTCCTCGACAATGCCAACAAGTTAGCTGCCTCCCGGTGCCTCACTGAAGCCTACTGCCATGAGATCGACCGTGCCATAGGCAGCACGCCGGCCGCTGGCGAGCCCAACCGCGCTGGTGCTGTCCATGATCGAGGAGGAGTCCTTGCCAGCATGCTGGAGGCCCCACGACCGGTATACGCCACCCCGTTGGAGAACCTACGGGCTGCCCAGGCGGCAGTTGACGAGCTGAACCACTTGGAGGGAGATGAGCATCGCTACATGACACAACGTGTCCAGCAGCTCCTCGACACGGCTCCCGAACAGCAGGAGGCCCGCCACCAGGATCTGGAAGCCAACGCGTGATGATCCACAAGTGTAGGGGATCTATCGTAGTCCTTTCGATAAGTAAGAGTGTCGAACCCAACGAGGAGCAGAAGGAAATGATAGGCAGTTTTCAGTAAGGTATTGTCTGCAAGTACTGAAATTATAGGTAACAGATAGTTTTGTGATAAGGTAATTGGTAGCAAGTGACAAAAGGAAAAAGTAAATAAGGTGCAGCAAGGTGGCCCAATCCTTTGTGTAGCAAAGTACAAGCCTGGACAAACTCTTATATAAAGGAAACAGCCCCCGAGGACACATGGGAATTATCGCCAAGCTAGTTTTCATCACGATCATCTGATTTGCGTTCGGTACTTTGATATTTTGGTATGTGGGTGGACCGGTGCTTGGGTGTTGTCCTTACTTGGACAAGCCTCCCACTTATGATTAACCTCTAATGCAAGCGTCCGCAACTACAAAACAAGTATTAAGGTAAACCTAACCATATCATGAAACAAGTGGATCCAAATCAGCCCCTTACGAAGCAACACATAAACTAGGGTTTAAGCTTCTGTCACTCTAGCAACCCATCATCTACTTATTACTTCCCAATGCCTTCCTCTAGGCCCAAATAATAGTGAAGTGTCATGTAGTCGACGTTCACATGACACCACTAGAGGAGAGACAACATACATCTCATCAAAATATCGAACGAATACCAAATTCACATGACTACTTATAGCAAGACTTCTCCCATGTCCTCAGGAACAAAAGTAACTACTCGCAAGACATAATATGGTTCATGATCAGAGGGGTATTAATATGCATAATGGATCTGAACATATGATCTTCCACCAAATAAACCAACTAGCATCAACTACAAGGAGTAATCAACACTACTAGCAACCCACAGGTACCAATCTGAGGTTTGGGTACAAAGATTGGATACAAGAGATGAACTAGGGTTTGAGAGGAGATGGTGCTGGTGAAGATGTTGATGAAGATAGCCCTCCCCAAGATGGGAGAGTTGTTGGTGATGACGACAGTGACGATTTCCCCCTCCCGGAGGGAAGTATCCCCGGCAGAACAGCTCTGCCGGAGCCCTAGATTTGTTTCCGCCAAGGTTCCATCTCGAGACGGCGGCGTCTGGTCCCGAAAGCCTCCTTTTAGTTTTTTCCAGGTCAAAACACCTCATATAGGAGAAGATGGGTATCAGGGGGCATTCGGGGGGCCCATGAGATAGGGGGCGCGCCAAGAGAGGGGGGTGCGCCCCCCACCCTCGTGGACAACAGGTGGCCCCTCTCGTGATCTTCTTTCGCCAGATATTTTTTATATTTTCTGAAACGGAGTCCTATGAAGTTTCGTGGCTTTGTGAGTTGTGCAGAATAGGTTTCCAAAGTTTGCTCCTTTTCCAGCCCAGAATTCCAGCTGCCAGCATTCTCCCTCTTTATGTAAACCTTGTAAAATAAGAGAGAAAAGGCATGAGTATTTAACAAAACATGTAATAACAGCCCATAATGCAATAAATATCAACATATAAGCATGATGCAAAATAAACGTATCAACTCCCCAAGCTTAGACCTCGCTTGTCCTCAAGCGAAAGCCGATATCGAGAAATATGTCCACATGTCTAGAGATAGAGGTGTCGATAAAAATAAAATACGGACATGAGGGCATCATGATCATTATCACAACAGCAACATATATATATATATTGTCATAGGATTCTTATGCTAAAGTAATAATTAATTCACAATATCAAGCATGAATCATAAACTTCATTCAAAACTAACAAACTTTGATCTCGGTCATTGAAGAAATTGCAATTTATCGTAACATCGGAAAGAGTCAATATAAGAGCTTTTCAGCAAGCCTACATACTCAACTATCATATAGTATTTCACAAGTGCTCACACTTCACGCAATACTTATGGTTATGGAGTTTTAATCGGACACAGAGAAAGATAGGGGCTTATGGTGTTGCCTCCCAACCTTTTACCTCAAGGGTAATGTCAACAGTAATAGACCATGAAAACTTACATCCAAGTGGGTATATATGTCAGGATCTTTCCAACACAATGTGCTTGCCAAAGGATAAAATGTAAAAAGGAAAGGTGAAATTCACCTTGACTTTTAAAAGGCAAGAATAATAGATAGGCCCTTCACAGAGGGAAGCAGAGTTTGTCATGTGTTTTTATGGTTGGATGCACAAAGTCTTAGCACAGAAGAACGTCACTTTATATTGCCACTTGTGATAAGGACCTTTATTATGCAGTCCGTCGCTTTTATTACTTTCATATCACAAGATCGTATAAAGCTTATTTCCTCCACACTAATAAATTGTACATATTTTAGCGAGTTTGCAACATGACAACTTACTTGGAAGGATCTTACTCAATCCATAGGTAGGTATGGTGGACTCTCATGGCAAAACTGAGTTTAAGAATGTATGGAAGCACAAGTAGTATCTCTACTTGGTGCGAGGAGTTTTGGCTAGCATGAGGGGGAAAGGCAAGCTCAACATGTTGGATGATCCATGACAATATACTTTATTTCAGATATAAGAAAACATAACCCATTATGTTGTCTTCCTTGTCCAACATCAACTCTTTAGCAAGTCATATTTTAATGAGTGCTCACAATCATAAAAGATGTCCAAGATAGTATATTTGTATGTGAAGCCTCTCTTCTTTTATTACTTCCTATTAATTGCAACGATGACCAAAACTATGTTTGTCAAATCCCAACAACTTTTATTCATCATACTCTTTATATGTGAAGTCATTACTTCCCATAAGATCGATATGATCTCTTGGATACTCTTTATGTTTTTTTCTTTCTATCATGACCAAGGTGAGGAATCAAGCCCTTGAATCAACACTAATCTTTATTATATGACTCACAGACTCAATTACAAAGGGTAAAGATCATAAAGGAAAAGCTCACAACTAGATCATGTTAACTTTATTCTACTGGATCAAGGTACTACCAAAAGTATCAAACTAAAAAGCGGTAAAGATAGGAGTGATGGTGATACGATACCGGGGTCACTCCCCCAAGCTTTGCAGTTGCCAAGGGGAGTGCCCATACCCATGTGATTATGTCTCCTTCTTCGGTGGTGGTGATGATGGAGTTGTTGATGATGTAGGCTTGTTGTCCACCTTCCAAGTCATGGGCTCACCATCGTAGAATGATGATCGAGTCTCCGGGATAGTCAAATCTGTAGCCAAACTCATCTTCTTGAATCTATATTCATACTCACAGTTTTGGTTTTGCAGGTCGTAGATCTTTGCTTGGAGGTGTTTGATTTTCTCTTGAAGATTGGAGATAGCTTCCCCGAAGATCCTTGAGTCCAGCTTGAGGCTGTTGGCGAGCTCCGAGATCATCATGTGGTTGGCGTTGAGACCTCGTTCCACCATACCTTGGCACTTGAAAACTTGCTGCTCCATTGCTTCAAGCCTTGTCTCCATGCTTCCGGCCCTTCTTGGCCCCTCAGCATCACGGATGTGCAGCACCCCCTCATGCAACTCCATGGGTTGAGGGTGATGCAGCACCTCCGCAAGGTAGGGGTTGATGACCTTCTCGAAGAACTTGTCCTTGGGGGTGTTGCAGGATGCCATGATGATCTGGATCTGTCAAAAACAACAGCTCGAAACGAAAACAGAGGATTTTTGCGTGATACAAGGGTCAAAACCTTCGGGAGTATATATAATGAATTTTTACCGACCAAAAGGAGTAACATACAAGAAATCGGAGTATGTGAGGCACACGAGCTGCCCACGAGGCAAGGGGGCGCGCCCAGGGCAGGGGGCGCGCCCTCCACCCTCATGGACGTCTCGTGTCTCTTCCGGACTACTACTTATTTTTCTATTTTTCTAAATATTCCAAGACGGAGAAAAATTGCCTTTAGAACTGTTTTGGAGTCGGTTTACTTACCGTACCACATACCTCTTCCTTTTCAGAGGCTGAATCGTTCAGGAAAGTATCCCTTATGTATTCCTCCGGGGTTACGGTTTCAATAACATTGGTTTCAACATTTATAGTATTACCTGAGATATAATGTTTGATTCTTTGGCCGTTCACCACCTTCGGATTTGTGCCTTCGAAGTTGTTGATTTTTATGGCACCGGAATGATAGACCTCCTCGATAACATAAGGTCCTTCCCATTTAGAGAGAAGTTTTCCTGCGAAAAATCTCAAACGACAGTTGTATAGCAAGACATAGTCACCTACGTTAAACTCACGCTTTTGTATCCTTTTGTCATGCCATCTTTTAACTTTTTCTTTAAACAGCTTGGCATTCTCATAGGCCTAGGTTCTCCATTCATCAAGAGAGCTAATGTCAAATAACCTCTTCTCACCGGCAAGTTTTAAATCATAATTGAGCTCCTTAATATCCCAATATGCCTTATGTTCTAGCTCAAGAGGTAAGTGACAAGCCTTTCCATAAACCATCTTATATGGAGACATACCCATGGGATTTTTGTATGCAGTTCTATAGGCCCATAATGCATCATCAAGTTTCTTGGAACAATTCTTTCTAGACCTATTAACTGTCTTTTGCAAAATTAATTTCAGCTCTCTATTACTTAGTTCTGCTTGACCACTAGTCTGTGGGTGATAAGGGGATGCAATTCTATGGTTGACATCATACTTTGAAAGCATTTTACGGAAAGCACCATGAATGAAGTGTGAACCACCATCAATCATTAAGTATCTAGGGACTCCAAACCTCGGAAAAATAACTTCTTTAAGCATCTTAATAGAGGTGTTGTGATCAGCACTACTAGTTGGAATAGCTTCTACCCACTTAATAACGTAATCAACAGCAACTAGAATATGTGTGTACCCGTTAGAGGAAGGAAACGGTCCCATATAATCAAAGCTCCAAACATCAAATGGTTCAATAACAAGTGAATAGTTCATAGGCATTTCTTGACGTCTACTAATATCACCAATTCTTTGACATTCATCACAAGATAAGACAAACTTACGGGCATCTTTGAAGAGAGTAGGCCAATAGAAACTGGATTGCAGTACCTTATGTGCAGTTCTATCTCTCGCATGGTGTCCTCCATAAGCTTCAGAGTGGCACTTGCGTAGGATCTGTTCCTGTTCATGGTCAGGTACACAACGTCTAATAATACCATCTACTCCTTCTTTATAAAGATGTGGGTCATCCCAGAAGTAATGTCTCAAATCATAGAAGAACTTTTTCTTTTGCTGGTATGTGAAGCTAGGAGGTATAAACTTGGCAACAATATAATTAGCATAATCAGCATACCATGGAGCAGTACGAGAAGTATTTATGACAGCTAATTGTTCATCAGGAAAGCTATCATCAAAAGGTTGTGGGTCATCAAGTATATTCTCTAGCCTAGACAAGTTATCTGCAACGGGGTTCTCAGCTCCCTTTCTATCAATAATATGCAAGTCAAATTCTTGCAGCAAGAGAACCCATCTAATAAGTCTAGGTTTAGCATCTTTCTTTTCCACAAGGTATTTGATAGCAGCATGATCAGTGTGAATAGTTACTTTCGAATCAACAATATAAGGTCTAAACTTATCACAAGCAAATACAACTGCTAAAAATTCTTTCTCATTTGGTAGCATAATTTTTCTGGGCACTATCTAGAGTTTTACTAGCATATTGGATAGCATTCAATTTCTTATCAACTCTTTGCCCTAAAACAGCACCTACAGCATAATCGGTAGCATCGCACATAATCTCAAAGGGTAAATTCTAGTCAGGAGGCTGGACAATGGGTGCAGAGATCAGTGCTTTCTTAAGTATTTCAAATTCCTCTAGACAATCATCATCAAAGACAAAAGGAATATCTTTTTGTAAGAGATTAGTCAGAGGCCTGGAGATTTTGGAGAAGTCCTTTATGAACCTCCTATAAAACCCGGCATGACCAAGGAAATTTCGTATACCTTTAATGTCCTTAGGGCACGACATTTTTTCAATAGCATCAACTTTAGCCTTGTCAACTTCAATACCTCTTTCAAAAAATTTATGTCCCAAGACAATGCCTTCATTGATCATAAAGTGGCACTTCTCCCAATTCAAGACAAGATTAGTGTCTTCACATCTCTGCAAAACTCGATCAAGGTTGCTTAAGCAATCATCAAAAGAAGTTACATAAACGGAAAAATCGTCCATGAAAACCTCCACAATCTTTTCACAAAAGTCAGAGAATATAGCCATCATGCATCTTTGAAAGTTAGCAGGTGCATTGCATAAACCAAAAGGCATACGTCTATAAGCAAAGGTACCGAAAGGACAAGTAAAAGTGGTCTTTTCTTGATCCCCTTTTGACACATGTATTTGAGATAAACAAGAATAACCATCTAGAAAGCAAAAATGAGTATGTTTGGATAACCTTTCTAGCATTTGATCAATAAATGGCAAGAGGTAATGATCTTTCTCAGTAGCTTTATTTAATTTGCGGAAATCAATTACCATCCTATAACCTGTAACTATTCTTTGCGGGATCAATTCATCTTTATCATTAGGGACAACAGTCATACCTCCCTTCTTAGGGACACAATGAACTGGACTTACCCACTGGCTATCAGCAACTAGATAGATAATACCTGCCTCTAGAAGCTTTAGTATTTCCTTCCTTACCACTTCTTTTAGGTTAGGATTTAGCCGTCGTTGATGATCAATAACCGGTTTAGCGTTTTCTTCCAATTTTATCTTGTGTTGGCATAGAGTGGGACTAATGCCCTTAAGATCATCCAGAGTATATCCAATAGCAGCACGGTGCTTCTTTAGAGTTTTCAATAATTTTTCTTCTTCCTGCTCTGAAAGGTTAGCACTAATAATAATAGAATATATCTTCTTTTCATCAAGATAAACATACTTAAGATTATCGGGTAAAGGTTTAAGTTCAAATACGGGGTCACCCTTGGGTGGAGGAGGATCCCCTAGGATTTCAATAGGCAAGTTGTTTTTCAGTATGGGTCCCAGATTAAAGAATATTTCATCTATTTCCCTTCTCTCATTCATATGCATATCATTTCCATGGTCTAGCAAGTATTGTTCTAAAGGATCATTAGGAGGCATAGGAGCAAGACCAATAATTTCATCTTTACTAGGTAGTTCTTTATCAAGGGGTTGTCTACGGAATTTAGCAAAGTTAAAATCATGAGACATATCCCCTAAACCAATAGTAAGAATGTCTTTCACGCAGTCTATCTTAGCATTAACAGTATTCAAGAAGGGTCTACCAAATATAATGGGACAAAATTCATCTTATGGGGAACTAAGAATAAGAAAATCAGCAGGGTATTTAACCTTCCCACACAAGACTTCAACATCTTTAACAATCCCAACTGGTGAAATAGTGTCTCTATTAGCAAGCTTAATAGTAACATCAGTCCCTTCTAACTCAACAGGTGCAATGTCATGCATAATTTCTTGATGTATGGTATGAGGGATAATGCTCGCACTAGCACCTACGTCACATAAATCATGATAGCAATGATCTCCTATCTTAACAGAGATAACATGCAAGCCTACATTAGGTCTATGTTTATTCCTAGCATTGGGTTTAGCTATTCTAGCGGATTCCTCTTGGAGGTAAATAACATGTGCATCTAAATCTTCTACCAAGAGATCTTTAACCATAGGAACACTAGGTTCAACTTTAATTTGCTCAGGGGGTGTAAGTGTTCTAGTATTACTCTTACGAACTACAGTTGAAGCTTTAGCATGCTCCTTAATCCTAACTGGGAAAGGTGGTTTCTCAATATAAGCGGTAGGAACAATCGGATCAACATTATAAGTGATAGTCTTTTCTTCAACTTTAACAGGTTCAACTACTTTTACTTAAATAGGGGGATGGTATTTAAGCCACTTCTCCTTGGGAAGATCAACATGAGTAGCAAATGATTCACAGAAAGAGGCTACTATCTCAGAGTCAAGTCCATATTTAGTGCTAAACTCACGGAAAACATCGGTATCTGTCATGGGATTGGCACGACAGAGGTCTGGTTTAGAGGACTTAGGTGTGAGGCCATCGCGCGGGTTAACTTGAAGAGGTTAAAAGCACACAAAGGACACAGAGGGTTTATACTAGTTCGGCCCCTTCGATGAAGGTAAGAGCCTACGTCTAGTTTGGTGTGGTATTGCTTGTGCATCGATGAACAGGGAGCGAATCGCTTGCCTGTGTCTCGGGCTGTTGTTTCTTGTCCTTGAACCGTCGCCGGGTCGTCCCTTTATATAAGAGGCAACGCCCGGTCCGGTTTACAGAGTCCCGAGGCCAGCTCATAAACGTGTCCGCCTCGGTCTCTACTCTTTCTATCTTACATCCCAAGTTACATGATATGACGGTTTACAAACCGTGGGCTTTACACATGGGCCCTAAACCTCTATGGGCTGTAATCTTTTGTACATATTCTACCGGGCTTGTAATAACACGATTATATCAGTGTAATCCGGATCTTCCTGGACGGTTTATACCTTCTAGTAATATCCCTGACATTAGGCCCCAGATTGATTTGAACTTGTTCATGTCAGTCTTCTAAGTCTTGCATGAATCTCTTCTCTACAATTTGTCTGCTTCATAAACCGGCCATGACGTCATCTCCTGGAATCGCCTTAATCCGTCGTGACGTCACCTCCGCATTTAATGCTCACCTCTGTCTGTTACCTTTGTTAAATGTCATACCGAAAATCGAGGCGACAGCGTGATCTTTATCCAATCTCTGACCTCCTCGATTCCCGCACTTACCGTTTTCACCTTTTCGGCTTATAAATACCGCTGGGCCATGCCTCTTTTCCCCTTTCTGCCTTCGTCTTCTCCATCTCCATCGCTCGAAGCTCCGCCGCCGCTCCTCGAGCTCGTCGTCGTCCTCGAGCCAGGCCGCTGCATCACCCAGAACGTGACCAGAGCACTTCACCGCCGCCCTCTACTTCGTCAGGTACTCCTTCTTCCTCCCTGTAGATCTAAATCTAGGGTTCCTGCCATAGCTCCGCCATGAAACCTTGAAGCTTTTACTGTTCATCCCCATAGGTTAGCCTTGCTGTAGATTCGAACCTTATTTAGATTCGTCCTGAATCCATGCGCTCCTGCTCCATCCTCACGTCTTTAGTTCTTCTAGTTTATCAGTTTAGATTTGATCTGCAGGGAACCTCCGTGACCTTTTCCTGTATATGGCTTGTGTTTATTCCATCTTTTCTTTGTGCCTTAGATCTAGATTCCCCTCAGCCTTCTGCGGAAGCTATTTATTCACACTTTAGATCTGTAGCTCATCCCGCCGGTTTAACCATAGTACGCGAGTCATATGCTCTCTTTGATGATTTAGACGTAAGGACGTATCCACAATTGACGGTTTAACTTCTCCTTTCCCTGTTATAATGAACCGGTAGCCGTCTTACTTGCATTTATTTCCGGATTAGTAATACCATTAGTCCCTTGCTTAAACCGACAATTAGATCCATAACTTTACATAATGCTTCCGGCTTAACTTTTAGCAATTGGTAAACCGGATTTTGCACTGTAATTTTCAGCACTTCCTTAGTCAAGATGACAGCCAAGCAGTTCGTTGCTTGCAACTGGGTCCCTTCCCGCATTACTGAGGATGACTTAACGAACGCTGCTTCAATCGGTATTCTGGGTCCTAAGGAGGTTCTGCACTGGCGGGCCCCAGGAGATGAGTGCTCACCTACTCCTAAGGAAGGAGAGGTCATTGTTTTCTTTGATCACCTGGCCGGGGTTTTAGCCCTCCCGGTTCAAAATTCTTCCGGGATGTGTTAGCCGCTTTTCAGCTCCATCCTCAGGACGTAGGTCCAAATTCCATGTCAAATATCTGCAATTTTCAAGTCTTCTCAGAGGCATATCTTCAAGAAGAACCATCAGTGGATCTGTTCCGAGATTTTTTTCATTTAAACCAGCGAACAGAGTTTACTGACAGGCCGCATCAAGAGTTGGGTGGAACCAAACGTGGTTCCATTGTAAACACACTTCGCCGCATCAAGATTTTTTTCATTTAAACCAGCGAACAGAGTTTCTTAAAAGAGAAAGGATATGAGCTTCCCTCATGCTGCCCTTCACAGCCACCCTAAGGAATGGAACCAAACGTGGTTCTATTGTAAACACACTTCGCCTGAAGGAGAAAACCCACTGCCGGGTTACCGTGCCTATCGCCTGCCAACGGATCACCCCTTGCCGCAGCGCCTCAGCGCTCTAGATCGTGCCCGGTTTGCCCCTCAACTTTCTAAACTCAGGGCCTTTGTAGCCAACGGCTTAACCGGAGTAGACTTTGTTCACTGCTGGCTCGCTGTGATGGCCTGGCTTATTAGGGATGATAGACTACTCATATCAATAAGGAATTCCTTCTTTTCCGGGAGCCCGTTCGGATAGAACTCCAAAGTTAAGCGTGCTCAGCTTGGAGTAGTTTCAGGATGGGTGACCGACCGGGAAGTTGCTCCCGGGTGCGCACGAGTGAGGACAAAGTGCGCAGAAAAGACTAGTATTGATATGTGAGGCCAGTCTAGATCCCGCCAGGAGTAACGACCACCGGCGGGTGTGTCCGGGGCGTTACAAGTTGGTATCACAGCTGACCCTCGCGGTTACACGGATGTTTGCGGACAGTTTGCAGTCATGTTGTGCATGACGTTTGTGACCCGTCGTGGCACACGGCATGGCACATGTGCTGTCCTGGAAGCACAGACGGTTGTGCCAAGAGGGAACGTTCCTGTGGCCCGACGAGGACGTCGGTTCCTCTGAGTGAGGGTGTATGTGATGGCCTGACTTATTAGGGATGATAGACTACTCATATCAATAAGGAATTCCTTCTTTTCCGGGAGCCCATTCGGATAGAACTCCAAAGTTAAGCGTGCTCAGCTTGGAGTAGTTTCAGGATGGGTGACCGACCGGGAAGTTGCTCCCGGGTGCGCACGAGTGAGGACAAAGTGCGCAGAAAAGACTAGTATTGATATGTGAGGCCAGTCTAGATCCCGCCAGGAGTAACGACCACCGGCGGGTGTGTCCGGGGCGTTACACTCGCCTGGAGCATTCTTCCACTGAGTCGGCGCTCAGGCCTGATGTGCGAGTACACTGGTAAACCGGATGAACCTCAGCGCCACATTGATATAATACTTCCCGAAAAAGAAGTTACTGAGTCCGTGAAGAAGATGTTGAATATCCCTTTGGAGGAGTGCAGCCGAACCGGTTTAGCTCCGTTCTGCGAAACCAATAAACCGCCAGCGGTAAGTCCTTCCCGATTTTTTCCTGTTTGTTTTAATCCGGCCATATCAATTGTCTTGCATTTATTTCCTATCTTCTGCACAGGCCAACGACCCCTTCTGGAAGAGGAAAACTCAAGATAAACCGGCCAAGCAACCACGCCGGAAAACTTGTGCTATTAAGAAGAAGAAGGCTATTGCTGCCTCCGGTTCACACCGTGAGGAGGATGATCCGGATTCCAAGGTACGAATTAAACCTGATATGCTTTAATCTCCCTTTATCCAAATTTATGTTAACAGTGCCTTTCTACAGGATCTGGCGGAAGGAAGTAAAGCGGCGGGAGTTGAGGTAATTTCTCCCTCTTCTCACTCAGAACCGCTTCCCCCCAAAATCCGCCGGGTGTCCCGGAAATATCCCTTTTCTCATCCTTACGCTCAAATGGATCCAACTTTCTTTTGAAGAAACAGCAGCATGAAGCACGCCCGACCACGCGCCATAGTGGCCATGTAGTGGAGTCATCCGGAATACCTCTTACACCGGCTCGCAGGTGTCGCTCCGAGGTTTTACTTTCTCCAACTCTTCTTCATCCAAAAGCCGGCCTCATACGTAAACTGCTTAAACCGTCTGATACTAACTATCAGGAGGCCCCTTTGTCCTCTTTCGGCGAGTCAACTGCTACGTAGGTCCCCGTGATAAAGACCGTGCCTGGGTAAGTACTTTTCTCAAACATCCGGTTTATCTTTATATTTGTAACTTCATGACTCTCATTGTTCCTTTAATTTTTACCAGAAAGCCGAAGCCTAGCAAGAAGGCAAAAGCAACCAAAGCGGCTGCTGAAACCACTACTGCTGAACCGGCCGGTGATCCGGAAGAGGTTATCCTTCCAGAAGATAATCCTGCAGCTCAGTTTGATGACCCTATTCCCATGGATCGTGACGACGTTGCTGCTCCGGGAGATGATAATACGGAGAATGTGGTTGAACCAGCGAGCCCTCTCCGGGTTAACCCTCCTCGGGCTAGCCCGGCTCCTGCCAGCCCGGCGCCTACTGCTGTCCCTCTCCAGCCAACTGTCGCTTCATCCGCGGATTGTGAGATAACCGGGTTAGGCTTCACTGCTCCCAGCAAGCCTGTCATCTTGGCCAGGCATACTGCCAAGGAAGAAAAACTTCAACAAGACAAAGGCAAGTGGAGCACAGACTTATCCAGCTATGCCCAGTTGAGTGCCCAGGAACTTCATTCCGGGTATCTAAACCGGCTTTTTACCAGCCGCGAGTATGAAGCGGGATTGGTTAATATGATGAAGGATAAGTATGAGGTAACTTTCTTTCCTTTTACTTGTCTCTGCTTTATAGTCTTGCAATCCTGTCTTTAGGCCATAGTAGCCCCCAAGTGCCGGTTTAGCTTCATTGTAGGTGAACCGGGACTTCCAGTGTATCTGAAAATGAACTTACATTAGCCCCCAAGTGCCAGGGGTATAACTTGTTTTATGCGCTTGGGACTTGTCTGAAATTCTCTTTCGGTACTTCAATTGCACATTAGCCCCCAAGTGTCAAGTGTATAACTTGTTATATGCTTGAGACTTGATTGTTCTGTCTTTCTAATCCGTTTGATTTCCTTGTACGCGGACTTGACCCGGAGGGCTTCGGAGGTAACTGAACTACGGAATAGATTGGCTGTTAATGAAACTGCCTCCGCCAAAGCCAAGGAAGAACTTGCACTTACCTTGACCAACATGGAAAATTGAAAAAAGACTTTGAAGCGGAGCGGTCCTCATGGGAAGTGCAGAGGAATGCTCTTGAGAAAAGGGCAAAAGACGCTGAAGCTGCGCTTAATCCGGTTACACAGGAGCTGACCGGTTTAAGACAACAAATAGAACTCATGACTTCTGCTATCTTCGGTGAGTACCCATCTGTATATGTTTTTCATCCTTGCAATCTTTCTTCTGCTCCGGTTTAACTCCGCAAACATATATAGGGAGGCGTATCACTCATCTTGGAGATGATGTCCGGAAGAAGCTCAAGGCATCTTATACCCTGGTGGAGCAGCTTTATTCCGGCGCTCAAAGGGTCATTAGTGCTATGTCTCATAACAAGTCGGCACCAACTACCATCCAATCCACTTTAGAGAAGCTATCCGTCCAGCCTGTATGTTTGGTAGAAGTGAAGAAGTCTGCTGCATGGGCCGGCTCTCTTATGGCGCTGACCCGGGCCAAAGCATGGGTTTCGGACTTTGATCCGGCTGAGGCTATGAACGGATATCCCAGCAATAAAGAGGATGGATCCACCTTCTCTGCCGAAGACCTCCGTGCCTTAACCAAGGAGATGCGCCCACTCGCCAGCAAACTTGCCAATGAAGCGGATCTGACAAGGTATCATCCGGCCTATGACTTAGAAAATGAGCGGGTAGAGCGGCCGGTTTACGACACTGAGAGTCTGATCCCACCAGTTCGTGGTCATACTTTCACTCCAGATATTGACCCTTCAGATCTTATCGATGACGAGATGTATTTTCGTGCACTCAAGAAGATTGATTGGTGCGCTCCTGGTTTCCAGCCGTTACCTGAAGCTGAAGAAGACCCGGAACACATTGACCCTTAGCCTTCGTAGCTTGAAGAGGAGTCATAAACCATCCGGTTTAATTTGTAGCTTGCCGATTTTTTTTGCTAAACTTTAATCTATTCGGGCCTGCAGGTGCCTTGTAATAGGATAGCTTGAAACATTATCCTTGTCCCAATATGGATGTCACCACTTGACTTGGCGTCTGCCAATTGAATCCTTTGTTCTGCCATGCTTGATCCATTTATTTTATCTGTGCCTGCATAAATGAGGCTAAAAAAGATGTCCTGGCGGTTTACCACCGGACCTATTATACTGCTCCAATAGATATATGTATCAAAGGAATGTCTGTTTTATACCAAAGATACCTCATACATTTGATTAAGTGTGCCTGACGTCCTTAATCCGGTAGGCAGAATTGAAAGCGTAGATGCTAATGAGGCTCTTGGCACTCTTGGTGTTTGCCTGATGACTGATCCGGGTTATAATGAACGCCGGTTTAACTCATGCTGGTGTCCATGACCCAGACTTTTAACTTTGCAGATATATGGTCAACTTTGCCGTTGCCCAATCCCGAATCAATAGATTTGGTTAATAACAAAACTTGTAAAATCACAGAAACAAAGCATTTTTGGCAAATAAGACCATGTAGTCGAGGCTTTTTACGAGCTGTCAGGCTCCAAATTTGAGGCTTTTTATGAGCTGCCAGGCTCTGGCTTTTTGCGAGCTGCCAGGCTCCAGGCTTTTTGTGAGTGGCCTTTAAGCTCTAGGCATTTTTTGTGAGCGGTCTTTAAGCTCTTGGCTTTTTGCGAGCTGCCAGGCTCCAGGCTTTTTGTGAGCGGCCTTTAAGCTCTAGGCATTTTTTTTATTAGCGGCCTTTAAGCTCTTGGCTTTTTGCGAGCTGCCAGGCTCCAGGCTTTTTGTGAGCGGCCTTTAAGCTCTATAATTGACGTTGTCATCAATACTACCCAATGTTTCAAGTCCTTTGAGGGATCTTGTCTTTAGGTGATTGACTCGATGATTGTCAATGGCTTTTTACGAGCTGCCAGGCTCCATATTTGACGCATCAAGGGTGCCGGTTTAGGAGGCCGAGTACCTATGTTTGAGTTGTGCTGTGCGACAAACCCTCTTTGGTCCCTTAATAAATAATTGTCCTGCATATCAAAGTATACAGATCAAAGCAATTTGTTTTCTTGATGAAAATGATATATATCAAGAGAAATAAACTTTAGATGGATACCACCTAAGCAAATTCCCATATGACACTTCTATTCGAAGAAGATGGCTGATCCCCCGGTTTACCGGGGCGCCGGTTTATTTATTAATCATAATATGTACAAGATACATGAAGCGGAGCCAATGGATCAAGTGTAGTAAGGTCGCAGAAGAGTGATATTCCACGGCCTCTTCGTCTCTTCCTCTGCTGTACGTGAGTCTTTATGCTCTCGAACGTCAACCAGGTAGTATGAACCGTTGTGTAGGTTCTTGCTGACCACAAAGGGTCCTTCCCAAGATGGGGATAACTTGTGCATATCTGTCTGGTCTTGGATGAGCCGGAGTACCAGGTCCCCTTCCTGGAATGTCCTGGTCTTAACCTGGCGGCTATGATATCGGCGCAGGTCTTGTTGATAAATTGCTGACCGTGCTGCCGCTGTGTCTCGTTCCTCATCCAGCCGGTCTAAGCTGTCTTGTCTTGCTTGCTCGTTATCCGCTTCAACATAAGCTGCCACCCGTGGTGAGTCGTGCCGGATGTCACTAGGAAGAACAGCTTCAGCACCATATACCATGAAAAAGGGCGTATAACATGTCGACCTGTCGGGTGTAGTGTTGATGCTCCAGAGGACAGAAGGTAACTCCTCAACCCAGCAACCTGGTGTTCTTTTCAAAGGAACCATAAGCCGGGGCTTGATGCCTCTCAAGATCTCTTGGTTGGCCCTCTCAACTTGACCATTGGATTGAGGGTGAGCTATTGAAGATACGTCCAGGCGAATATGTTCCCTTTGGCAAAACTCTTCCATCTCTCCTTTGGATAGGTTGGTGCCATTATCAGTAATGATGCTGTGTGGAAAGCCAAACCGGAAAATTACCTTTTTGATAAATTTAACCGTTGTTGCCGCATCACACTTGCTAACAGATTCTGCCTCAATCCACTTTGTAAACTTGTCCACTGCTACCAATAGATGGGTTTTCTGATCTTGGGATCATTTAAAGGGTCCAACCATATCAAGCCCCCAGGTTGCAAACGGCCAAGTAATTGGAATCATCTGTAGCTCCTGCGCCGGAACATGAGCACGCCGTGAAAATTTCTGACACGCATCGCATCTCGGGACTAGATCCTCCGCATCAGCATGAGCCGTTAACTAGTAAAACCCATGACGGAAGGCCTTGGCTACCAATGACATTGAACCGGCATGATGACCACAATCTCCCTCGTGTATCTCTCGAAGAATATCACAGCCTTCTTCCGATGACACACATCGCTGAAATGCCCTAGAAACGCTGCGGTGATGAAGTTCTCCGTTGACAATGGTCATAAATTTTGATCGCCGGACTATCTGCCTAGCCTCAATCTCATCATCCGGCAACTCTCCTCGGCTCAGGTATGCCAAGTAAGGGAGTGTCCAATCCGGAATAACGTGAAGTGCTACAACTAGCTGTGCTTCCGGATCAGGAACAGCCAAATCCTCCTCCGATGGTATCTGCACCGATGGACTGTGCAATTCATCCAAGAAAGTATTTGGTGGAACCGGTGTACGCTGAGATCCCAACCGGCTTATTGCATCAGTCGCTTCATTTTTCCGCCGGTCTATGTGGTCCACCTGATATCCTTTGAAATATCCTGCAACCGCTTCAACTTCTCGCCTGTAAGCTGCCATGAGTCGATCTTTAGAGTCCCATTTTCCAGACACCTGTTGTGCCACTAGATCTGAATCACCAAAGCACTTGACCCGGCTCAAGTTCATCTCCATAGCCATCCGTAGGCCGTGAAGGAGAGCTTCATACTCAGCAGCATTATTAGTGCAAGGGAACATTAGTCGAAGGACATAACAAAACTTGTCACCTCGCGGGGAAGTTAACACGACTCCAGCCCCCGAGCCTTCTAATTGCCTTGATCCGTCAAAGTGAATAGTACAGTATGTATGATCCGGCTTCTCCTCTGGTGCTTGCAATTCTGTCCAGTCATTGATGAAATCTACCAGTGCTTGGGATTTAATGGCAGTGCAGGGTACATACTTCAATCCGTGTGGGCTAAGCTCAATGGCCCACTTCGCCACTCTGCCAGTAGCTTCTCTGTTCTGGATTATATCCCCCAACGGAGCTGAGCTGACAACAGTGATTGGGTGGCCCTGGAAATAGTGCTTCAGCTTCCGGTTTGCCATGAACACGCCGTATACCAGCTTCTGCCAGTGCGGATACCTTTGCTTTGATTCAATGAGAACTTCACTGATGTAGTAAACCGGGCGTTGAACTGGATATTCTTTGCCTGCTTCCTTGCGTTCCACCACAATTGCCACGCTAACTGCACGGGCATTGGCGGCCACGTATAACAGTAGCGGCTCGTTGTCAACAGGGGCAGCAAGAACTGGCGGTTATGCTAATTGCCGCTTCAAATCCTCCAACGCGGCATTCGCAGCCTCGCTCCATACAAACCGGTCTGTCTTTTTCAGCATCTGATAAAGTGGAATTGCCTTCTCTCCCAAACGGCTGATGAATCGGCTCAACGCTGTAATCCGGCCTGCTATGCGCTGGACATCATTGATACAAGCGGTTTGGTCAAGGATGTGATCACCTTGATCTTCTCCGGATTAGCCTCTATTCCTCTGTTTGATACTAAGAATCCCAGGAGCTTGCCTGCTGGAACACCGAAGACGCACTTCTCCGGATTAAGCATCATCTTATAAATCCGGAGGTTGTCAAAGGTTTCTTTTAAATCCTCTATTAGCGTCTCCTCCTTCCTTGGCTTCACCACAATGTCATCAACATAAGCATGGACATTCTTTCCGATCTGTCCTTTGAAACAGTTCTGCATGCAACGCTGATAAGCTGTTTGGGCACTCTTGAGCCCAAAAGGCATGGATACATAGCAGAAGGCTCCAAAGGGAGTTATGAAAGCTGTCTTCTCCTGGTCCTTAACTGCCGATGATACCCTGAATATGCATCCAAAAACTTAGCCGCTCACATCCTGCCGTAGCATCAATAATCTGATCAATACGGGGGAGAGCAAAAGGATCAGTTGGGCAAGCCTTGTTTAAGTATGTGTAATCAACACACATCCTCCAAGTGCCATTTTTCTTTAGCACCAACACCGGATTAGCCAGCCACTCTGGATGGAACACCTCTACTATGAATCCTGCGGCCAAAAGCCTGGCCACTTCCTCACCTATAGCCTTGCGCCTCTCCTCATTGAAGCGGCGCAGGTACTGCTTGACCGGTTTAAATTTCGGATCAATATTAAGACTGTGCTCAGCGAGATCCCTCGGTATACCTGGCATGTCAAAAGGCTTCCATGCAAAGATATACCGATTCTCACGGATGAACTCGATGAGCGCGCTTTCCTATTTGGGGTCTAGGTTAGCGCTGATAGTGAACTGCTTAGATGAATCGCCTGGGACAAAATCAACCTGCTTGGTCTCCTCCGCCGATTTAAATTTCAACGCCGGATCATGCTCTGTAGTTGGCTTCTTTAACGGGGACATATCCGCCGGATCAACAATGTCTTTGTAGAACTTCAACTCCTCTATAGCACATACTGCCTCTGCATATGGTGCATCTCCTTCCTCGCATTCCAATGCTATCTTGCGACTTCCATGAACCGTGATGGTTCCCTTGTGACCCGGCATTTTAAGCTGCAGATAAACATAACATGACCTAGCCATGAACTTGGCGTAAACCGGCCTTCCAAACAGAGCATGATATGGGCTCCTGATCTTTACGACCTCAAAGGTCACTGTCTCTGACCTAGAATCCTGCTCATCCCCAAAGGTGACTTCCAAATCAATTTTCCCAACTGTGTAAGCCGATTTACCTGGCACCACTCCATGGAATACTGTGTTGGACTGTCTCAACTTTTTATCTGTCAATCCCATACGCCGGAAAGTCTCATAGTATAGGATGTTGATACTGCTACCGCCGTCCATGAGTACCTTTGTGAACTTGTAGCCGCCCACCTGTGGTGCCACCACTAGGGCCAACTGGCCCGGATTATCAACCCGTGGCGGGTGATCCTCTCTGCTCCACACGATGGGTTGTTCAGACCAACGTAAAAAATGTGGTGTCACTGGTTCAACTGCGTGTACCGCCCGCTTCACAACCTTTTGATCTCGTTTGCACAAACTTGTGGTGAAAACATGATACTGCCCAGTGCTTAGCTCCTTCGGATTACTCTGGTATCCGGATTGCTGCTGCTGCTGACGCTGCTGATTGCCTTGGTTGTTGTAACCACCCTGACCATGCTGCTGGTTATGTTGATGTTGACCATTGCTGTTGTAGTTATTGTTACCGCCATGATATCCTGATCCGGAACCATTGCCTTGGTAACCTGGACCCTGAAAACCGGAACTTGAACCGCCGCCAGGAGGTCCATGATTATATCTGGCTTGTTTCATGGCCTCTACCATGATCTGGCACTCCTTCCATAGATGCTTAGCCGAGTTCCCCTCCGTACTATGTTTAGGGCAAGGCTCGTTTAACTGTTGATCTAGATTGAAGGATACCCCCTCGCCACGCGGAGGTGGCCTACCCTTGAGGCGCTGCCCATTTCCTTGAACGTTGGTATTGGCCACAAAATCAGAGCCGCCCTCCGTTTTTCGCTTACCATTGTAACTCGTTCCTACCGGATTAGCTTGCGCCGGTTTACCGGCCTTGTTTGCTTTCCTGGACTTGTCTCCATCTGCATCTGGGTACTTGGTGTTATCAAAATCCCCATATTTCACCAGAGCACTCATGAGTGTTCCCATGTCATTGCAATCGCGCTTGAGAAGTCCTAACTTCAGCTTCAGAGACTCAAACCGGCAATTGTTTTCCAATGTCACTATCGCTGTACTAGGGTTGATGCTATTGGAAGAGTGCAGGATTTCTGATACTCGTCGCACCTAGGTGCTCGTGGGTTCCTACTCTCCTTGAACACATGCTTCTAAATCTACCACTGACATTGGCTGCTTGCACGTGTCTTTAAAGTTTTTGATAAACTGGCGACGCAGCTCACCCCATGATCCGATGGAGTTAGGTGGTAGGCCCTTTAACCATGTCCGGGCTGTACCCTCAAGCATCATGGTAAAGTACTTAGCGCATGCCGCTTCATCCACATCAAGCATCTCCATAGCCATCTCATAACTTTCAACCCACGCCTCTGGAGCCAGATCCGCTGTGTAGTTGGGTACCTTGCGCGGCCCTTTGAAGTCTTTGGGTAATTTCACGCTTCGTAAAGCGGGGACGAGACACTGTACTCCAAAGGAACTTGCCGCGACTCCTGTTTCTGCTGTGGTTGGGTGAACTGGCGTCGTTTGACGGGTGTCCTCACGGGAAGTATGCCTGGCCCGGTTTATCGCCTCTTGGGCGTGCGCTTCTGCTCCCGCCGGATTATCCTGCCTGTGACGGTAACGTCTCCGCTCGCTGCTAGACACAGCCGGTTCATCCCAATGCCTAGTGTAACTCCAGCTTTGGCGGGGGGTTGAATGAATCCTCTCCCTGCTGTAAGAGTACGCCTGCTGCTGTGTCAGCGCCGTGTCCAGCAATTCCTTAGCCCAGCGTGCTTCCATCGCCATGGGGGATGTCCCCTCCATGGGTAAAGCAGCCAGCCATGAAGCGGCGGCGACAATGTTGTCCAACGGGTTAGAATAATGGCCGGGAGGGGTGGGGACGTGCGGTGTTGGCACGACTTGGCGGTTTCGCTCTACGGCCGGCGGCTGAACCGACGCGCCAGTCCCCGGGGCTCCTCCCCGGTTTACCTCTGGGTGATTGCTGGCTCCCGCTCCTGGTGTGCCAAAGAGATTCCTCGCCTCGTAAACCGGCGGTAGACGAGTTTGCTGTTTTCTGTACATTACCTCCTTTGCAGAAGTCTGATCCACCCTGAGCCGGAAAGCTTGGGAGTCTAGCTCTGTAACATCCCAAATTTTCAATTTGGAATGTTATACATAGATCATATTGCATTTCATGTTTTTGCATTTTTGTTTGTGGCGTTCCTCGAAAATTCTAAGCAACTCAAGGACCTACGGAGAGAGTTGGGAATTTTACCGCTTTCGTATTTGAGTTCGCTCAAATACCGGTACGAGGATAGTGTGATTCTAATTATTTTATCTCCTAAAAATATTTCTAAATACAAAATATGAGCGGAGATAATATGACTTCTCCAAAATAACAAAAATATTGGAGGAAAAATATTAAAATCACTTTTGGTATTTTTCTGGATTTATTTGCATAGGAAAAATACGCGTTTTTCAAAAGTGCATTTAGGTCCGAGAAGAATGTTCACTTTGTCCTAAATATTATTAGAGGACGGAGAAAATTTATTTCGGGAATTTTGGAGTTCGTTTAGTATTTCTTTCGTTAGTTTTTCTGCGCCGGGACTCTATTTTTTTTTTAAAAAAAGAAGAGGAAACCGACTTGGAGTCTTACTAGCCGAGGACTCCGGGCTTTATAAGTCGCCCGAGCCGGCCCGTTTCGCCCCAAGCCGCCAGCCTCGCCCGCCCCTTGCCCTAGCCGCTGCCGCAGCCCTGCCGCGCCGCCGCCGCCTAGCTGCCACCGCCGCCGCCCCGCCGCCGCACGCCGCCGCCCTCGCCGCCTGCCGCCGCCGCCCCCCCGCCTAGCACCGCCGCCGCCGCCTGCTGCCGCCGCCCTCGCCGCCGCCGCTAGCCACCCCGCCGCCTCGCCCCACCGGACCCGCCGCCCGCAGCCGCCGGACTTCGCCGGAGTTCGTCGTCGAGGTAGTTATGTTTTTTTTATAGAACCGCCCGGTTTTTTTAGTCCGTAGATCTGTTTTATTAGATTAGAACGGTTCGGTTTTTCCGTCAGTTTAGTTATTTAGCGGACGTTCATCCGTACGTTCATTTTAACGAACGGTTTTCGTTAGTTAGCCGCAGACAGCGAACGTTCGTTCGTTAGCATGTTCGTCCATTTTTTTTCGGGGTATTTATCCGCGATTATTCCGATCGCAATTTCTGTCCTGATCTTGTTTCGCGTTTTTCTTTTCGCTCGAGAGTCGGAATCAGGTGATTCAAAATCCCAGATCTTCGTCTCGATGCCCTCTTTACGTTTAATCAACTTGAACAAGGTTTTGGCTACTGTAAAATTTGACTTTAGGCCAACTAGTAAACCGGAGCTCGTTTCTTTCGCAGTTTGAGTTTCGTTGCTTCTTTCGAGTTGATTCTTTTTGCAAACCGGAGTTCTTAAGTTGAAATTTCTGGTTAGATCTCTTATTTGAGTTTTACCCGTGCATTAGTTAAGTACTTATTGTGTGCTTGTTTGATTGCGATAGAGTACCCGGAGTGCGCCACTTGCTACTTTGAGTCTCTAGGTTTTGCGGATCATCAGCAAGGCAAGTAACACTTTGATCATACTTTCCAGTTACCCAGTTTTCATTGCATTAGTAAAACCCTCACACATTGCATGAGTAGGATTAATTAATTTGTGGGATTGGGAAGTAGTTTGAGGTAGTACCTATTACCTGCATTACATTCAAACCTTTGGGAGTTACTTCTACGTTTGCTGTTAGGACATGCTATGCTCGTAGACGTGGATTGGGTGAGTGAAATCCATGACAGATGTGAGTTTGTTAATTAAGGGTTCAACTTAAGGTGGCAACTTTAACACACATCTGGGTGGATTGAGGTATCTGGGTATTCCAGTGATTGCCTGTTTTTCTTTTGGACCGCCACCCAGGCTCAAAGGGATCATGAGATTTTTCATACTAGAAACTTCCGTGTGCAGCCACATGCCAATATGGGCTCTGGCATAGTTGAGTAAGTTGTGGGAAACCTTTCCATGATGGGCTAGCAGATGTTGTGGGTTTTGTAGGTGTACCGATGTAAGGGCATATTTCTCCATAAGTAGTTTTGGTGATTGATGACAATGCTTTTGCGGACTAATCGTGTGCTCTAAGCTCCTACAGGGATATCTTACTTAGGCACAAGACGATTGATTGCCCCTCGGATTCGATGGAAGACGGTGTTTCCTTTTTGCTCCCTGTCGGTGGCTTTGATTAATAGGAAAGCCGTACTATTAAGAGGGGGTCCGCTTCGGAAAGGTTTGGGTGGAATCAACACGTACAAATCGTTCTCTCACACCACCTTTCCTTCACTTCTCTGGAGTTCCAACCTCTTTATGACGTTTATGTAAAACCTGACTTCTTAACTAAATCATCTACCTGGCAAGCGGTAGTACCGCTCCTCAAAGCGGTAGTACCGCACAGCCACGCGGTAGTACCGCCTGAAGACACGGTAGTACCGCACCAGCGGTAGTACCGCGGCTCCAGAGCGGTAGTACCGCGTATCTGGCCCGGCACTGATTCTAAGTGCAGAAGTAGGTGCGGAAGTAAATTTTTACTTCCGCATCCTATGCGGTAGTACCGCTTACTCCAAGCGGTAGTACCGTGTCGCGTTTTGCTACTACTGTTTTTTCTGCGGATGTAGCCGCGGATGTAATTTATTTCATCCGCGGTCCTCAATCATGTCGCAAGTTTTTGCCTAGCAGTAGTACCGCTCCCAGAGCGGTAGTACCGCTCAGCCAGCGGTAGTACCGCAACTTACGTGCGGTACTACCGCTCTCTGCGGGCTGAAAACGCACATAACGGTTGGATTAGCTCTCCCACTATATATAGGGGGTCTTCTTCTCCAAGAAGACACACCTCTTCCCCCACTACTCCATTGTTGCTCCAAAAGCTCCATTTCCGCCCGATCTCTCTCCCTAGCCAATTAAACTTGTTGATTTGCTCGGGATTGCTTGAGGAGGCATCGATCTACACTTCCACCAAGAGATATTTGATTCTCCCCACTAATCCCTTGCGGATCTTATTACTCTTGGGTGTTTGAGCACCCTAGACGGTTGAGGTCACCTCGAAGCCATATTCCATTGTGGTGAAGCTTCGTGGTTTTGTTGGGAGCCTCCAAGTTGTGGAGATAGCCCCAACCTTGTTTGTAAAGGTTCGGTTGCCGCCTTCAAGGGCACCACTAGTGGAATCACGGCACCTTGCATCGTGTGAGGGCGTGAGGATAATACGGTGGCCCTAGTGGCTTCTTGGGGAGCATTGTGCCTCCACACCGCTCCAACGGAGACGTACTTCCCCTCAAAGGGAAGGAACTTCGGCAACACATCCTCGTCTCCACCGGTTCCACTTGTGGTTATTTCTTACCTTTACTTGTGCATGCTTTACTTGTTCAACTCCTATAGCATGCTTGTGTAGTTGTTATCATTCTTTCCTTTAGTTGTCATCTTAGTAGAATATCTAGACAACTTACGTTGTCGTTTAATTTAAAGTGGTTAAGAAAATTTAAAAATTGTTAGTTGCCTATTCACCCCCCCCCCCTATAGTCAACCATATCGATCCTTTTAATTGGTATCAGAGCCTCGTCTCTTTTTAAGGACTTTACCGTCCAAAGAGTATGGGTGACAACATAGTCGAGACGGAGGACCATTCTGGTGGAACTCCGTCCTTGCCTACGTCAGATGGGGGAGCCTCGGTCTCTCGTGAGGAGTTCAATGTGGCCTTGACCACATTGAAAGAATCACTAGCGAGCGAGGCAAAGGCATGTTTAAAGACTTGCTTGAGGGGCTTAAATTATCCACCACACCGTTGGAAGTGGCTCGTCCCGCTACCAACATGTCGGAGGCTAATCCCGACAAGGGAGAAGCTAGTAGTGAACAAGCCCCGGTTACTAAGAATGGGAGTGGAAAATTTGCCCAATCTGCTCCTCCTACTCACTATGGAGGACCCGTTCCCACGCCACATTTAAATTCCGTTGGGCCCCCTCCCAAGTTTATCAAAAATACTGATTTTGCTACTTGGGTGTTTCGTTTCAAACGTCATATTAATCATTGTTCTACTAAACTTTGGAGAATCATTGAGCAAGGTTTTTATCCGTATGATCCCGACAACATGACTCAAAGAGAAACTGCAGATCATCAGTTCAACGAGTCCGCTCTTTGCATTCTTCAAGATTCCATCCCTCCCGAAGACATTGCACACCTTCGACCCTTCACTGTGGCCAAGGAAGCTTGGGAGCATGTTGGCACGATGTATAAGGGAAGCACCAGTATTCAATGCTCCAACTATGAAGTGGTGCAAGATGAAGCTGATGAGTTTGCTATGATCGAAGATGAAGATCCTCGTGAACTTTATCGAAGATTAACTATCCTTGCGGTTTCTCTTCGAGATCATGGCAGTAAGGATACAGATGACAATTGGATCAAACGCAAGTTCCTCAAGGCCATGATGCCCTATCATAAGGCCATGTCCTCTGTCATTCGTCAGAGATCGGACTTCCACACTTTATCTTCAAATGAAGTGTTGGATGAGTTTGTTGCCATGAGGATCTTGGACGTGACCGCCGACAATGCGGTCTTAAGAGCTCAACGATTGAAGAAGCCTAATCTTGCACTGAAGGCCAAGGCTTGTGTGGAAGAGGAGGAAGTGGAAGATGATGATGAGTGTAGCCCCGAGGACACCAAATATGCCTATCATGAGCACATGGCTCTTGCTTCAAGGCAATTCTGGGGCAAGAAGAACACAAGATCCAACTTCAACAGGAACAACTCTAGTGGGAACAAGGGGAAGCAACGAGTAAGGACATGCTTCAACTGTGGAAATGTAAGTCACTTCGTTGTGGATTGCCCATATGAGAAGAGAGAAGACTTTGGGGGCAAGCTTATTCGGAAGGACAAGTCAAAGTCCTATCCCAACAAGAACAACTTCATCAAGAAGACCCCTCCAAAAGTGTTGGTGGCCCAAGAAGAATATGTGGAGGATGATGATAATGATGAAGACGATGAGGTGACCACTATGGCCACAATTGCAATTGCGACTACTCCGCACTCATCTCTCTTCGACTCACCAAACGAGAACATCACCGCCAAGTGTCTCATGGCCAAGGCCACCAACAAGGTAACCCCAAACACCAATACTACTATCTCTTCTAATCCTTCATTGACAAATTGTATTGATGAGGGTGAGGGTGTTAAGGAGGGAGAAAATGAATTTGAGTTGTTCATGAAAAATCTCAAGGGCAAACCCAAGAAGCATTTTGTCGCTCTCTTGGAACAACTCGGTGAGGCCAATGACATGATCGAGGCTCACGAGGAAACCATTACTAAAATGGAAGGACATAGTCGAGACTATGCCGATGAGATATCGGATCTCTCTAACGCCCTAGAGGAAGAGCGTGGTCTTCGTTTGGCTCTTGAGGAGTCACACAACGATGGCCATGCTAAATTAAAGAAAGATCTTGATCATGCTTTAGTTGTCTCTCGCGTCCTTAACTCCGAGAAGGCAAAACTTGAGGTTGACCATGCTAAACTCAAAGAGGAGTTTGACATACTTGACAAGGCTCACAAGGCCTTGAAAGGTATGCATACTACTCTCAAGGAGTCTCATGATCAACTCCAAGTTTTGCTAACCAAGGAAAAGGCTATCTTTCCTCGCATGGTTTTAATTGATAATGCAAATGCTACTAACCCATGTTGCGAGCATGTGCATCTTGTTGAAGAGAATGCCGAGTTGAAGAAGCAACTTGAGAAAGGCCTTGTGACTTGCATACAAGGTGAGAAGAACCTCAACACCCTTTTGAGCAATCAAAAGGAAGTTGTGGCAAAGGAAGGAATTGGGTTTGTTCCTAAGCCCAAGAAGAAGAAGAATGACAAGACCAAGCAACCACCCCCTCTCCGACAATCTTTTGTGAAAGAAGGAGAGGGCACGTCAACGAAGAAGAAAAGTGGTGGTGTCAAAAAAAACTCTACCATACCATCAAACATGGCCGGCGATTTTAATCCTTCATATGTTTTATGCCGTGCTAGTGATGGTCATGTGTTTGCTAAATTTGTTGGTTCTTATTTTGAGTACATTGAATGGTCCATTTGGGTTCCTAAGACCCTTGTTACTAACCTCAAAGGACCCATTACCAAATGGGTACCTAAATCCAAGCATTGATCTATTGTAGGAGTTTGCTTCCGGTGGGGGATCATGGTTGCTCGATAGCGGAGCCACAAATCATATGACCGGAAGCAAAGACTTGGTGGTGGACGTGCATCTCGGCTCATCTATGGCCACTAACGTCGAATGGGGTGATGCTTCATCTTCTAAGGTATTGGGACTTGGCAAGGTTGTTGTCTCTCATGATCTCACGATCGAGAAAGTCATGCTTGTTGAGTCCCTTGCATAGAATTTACTTTCTGTTCGCCAACTTGCACTCATGGGCTTTGCTACATTCTTTGATATTGATACTGTGGTCCTCTTGTGGAGCAAGACTCTTAAAGTAGCCTATGTTGGGCATGTTGAGAACGGCCTTTATGTGGTTAACTTCTCGAAGCAACCCACTAAGGTCGCGACATGCCTAATGGCTAAAGTTTATGTGGGATGGCTTTGGCATCGCCGTTTGGCCCACGTCAATATGAGATCTTTGCAAAGTCTTCTCAAGGGGGACCATGTCCGAGGACTAACAAATGTTAGCTTTGCCAAAGATCGTGCTTGCAGGGCGTGCATTGAAGGAAAATTACATGAGAAGGCTCACCCTCCCACGACTATCATCTATTCAAAGAGACCCCTAGAGCTCCTCCACATGGACCTCTTTGGGCCTCCATCTTTTGATAGTCTTGGGGGTAGGAAGTATTGCTTGGTGATTGTGGATGATTACTCAAGATACACCTGGGTATACTTCTTCAAGAAGAAGAGTGAGACCCAACAAACCGTCATCAACTTTGCAAATGAAGCTCAACGACAACATGAAGCAAATATTTTGATGATCAGAAGTGACAACGGCACCGAGTTCAAGAACTACACCTTGGATGAGTTTCTTAGTGATGAGGGGATCAAACATCAGTATGCAGCCCCATATACCCCTCAACAAAATGGTGTAGCGGAGAGAAAGAACCGAACTCTAATGGATGCTGCAAGAACCATGATGGCTGAATTCAAATCTCCATACAACTTTTGGGCCGAAGTCATCAACACCGCTTGCCATGCATCAAATCGTCTCTATCTCCGCAAAGGCTTGAACAAAACTCCATATGAGATTCTTACCGGTAACAAGCCCAATCTCAAGTACTTCCGGGTATTCGGGTGTAAGTGTTTCATTCTCAAGAAAGGTGTTCGTTTGTCTAAATTTGAATCTAGAACTCATGAGGGCATATTTGTTGGTTATGCTACAAACTCTCATGCTTACCGTGTCCTTAACAAGTCCAATGGACTCATTGAGGAGACGAGTAACGTAGAGTTTGATGAAAATAACGGCTCCCAAGTGGAGCAATGTGGTACTTGTGATGCAGGTGATGAAATTCCTCCTCAAGCCATAAGAAGAATGGGTGTTGGATATATCCTACCCATTGAGGAACCCCTTGTGGCCGAAGGAGAAGGACAATGTTCCACTCAAGTGGAACCATCACCAACCCAAGACCCACACACTTCTGAAGAACAAAGTGAAGGCCCTCAACCTTATGAACAAGGCCAAGTGCAAGATCAATCTCAAGTTGGTGGAGAGCCACCAAATGATGCACAAGGCCAAGTTCTGTCCCCCGAGCAAGATCAAGATCAAGAGGAAGCTCAAGATCAAGATCTAGCTCCTGACGACGCTCAAGATGATCAACTCAGTGCTCCTCAGTTAACACTTGAAGAGCAATTAGAGCGTCGTGCTGCAAAAGTTGCCTCCAGGCTTTCTTCCAACGAGCATCACATCGAGAACATTCTAGGAAGCATCAAAAGGGGGGTAAGCACTCGTAGACAATTAGAAAACTATTGTGCTCATCAAGCTTTTGTCTCCTGTATTGAACCTCAGAAGGTTTATGAGGCGCTCGAAGACCCTGATTGGCTCAATGCCATGCATGAAGAACTCCATAACTTCGAGCGCAACAAGGTGTGGCGTCTGGTGCCAAGACCAAAGGAGAACCATAATGTCATTGGAACCAAATGGATCTTTAAAAACAAGCAAGATGCTCATGGCATTGTCATCCGCAACAAGGCGCGCCTGGTGGCTCAAGGCTACTCCCAAGTCGAGGGTATCGACTACGGTGAACCTTTGCCCTCGTTGCTCGTCTTGAATCCATTCGTTTGTTGCTTGCCTATGCTTCCCATCATAACTTTAAATTACAACAAATGGATGTGAAAAGTGCATTTCTTAATGGTCCTATTAATGAGTTGGTGTATGTTAAACAACCCCCGGGGTTCGAGGATCCTAAGTTCCCCAATCATGTGTACCAACTCGATAAGGCACTCTATGGCCTTAAACAAGCCCCACGTGCGTGGTATGAGCACCTTACCGAGTTGTTACAAGATCGTGGGTTTGAAATTGGGAAAATCGACCCCACTCTTTTTACTAAGAAGGTCAAAGGGGAGTTGTTTGTATGCCAACTATATGTTGATGATATTATCTTTGGTTCTCCTAACAAAGCTTTCAATGATGAGTTCGCCGCACTCATGACCACACATTTTGAGATGTCCATGATGGGAGAGTTGAAGTACTTCCTTGGATTTGAGATCAAACAAAGAAGAGAAGGCATCTTCATCAAACAATCCAAGTATACTCAAGACATGCTCAAGAGGTTCAATCTATGTGATGTCAAGCCGGCTACTACTCCAATGCCAACCAAATGCCAACTTGACATTGATCCCAATGGTAAAGCGGTGGATCAAAAGGTATATCGCTCTATGATCGGATCCTTGCTTTACCTTTGTGCATCTAGACCGGATATTATGTTGAGTGTAGGAATTTGTGCACGGTTTCAAGCCTCACCTAAGGAGAGTCACTTTGTGGCTGTCAAGCGAATCTTTTGATATTTGGCTCATACCCCAAACTTTGGCTTATGGTACCCGAGAGGAGCAAATTTCAACCTTGTAGGTTTCTCTGATTCTGACTGGGCGGGAGACAAAGTGGATAGGAAGTCCACTTCGGGAGGGTGCCAATTTCTTGGTTGCTCTCTTGTTAGTTGGTCTTCCAAAAAGCAAAGTTGTGTATCTCTCTCGTCCACCGAAGCAGAGTATGTGGCTGCTGGTAGTTGTTGTGCTCAACTCTTATGGATGAGGCAAACTTTAAAGGATTACGGTGTCACTTGTGACAAAGTGCCTCTTTGGTGTGACAATGAAAGTGCCATCAAGATTTCTCTCAACCCGGTGCTACACTTCAAGACGAAGCATATTGAGATTCGATATCACTTCATCCGGGATCACATAAGGCAAGGAGAGATCGAGCTTCACTATGTCAACACTCATGATAACCTTGCAGATATCTTCATGAAGCCATTGGATGAAGCAAGATTTCGCGAGTTAAGGCATGAGCTAAATATCATCGATTTTAGCAATGTGGTTTGAGTCTGTGCACACACCCCTCACACTCAATATAGCTATCTTGTCTAGATGTAGGCATGGACATAGGGGGAGTATTGTTCTCTCAATTAACTGTTCCTCCCCCATTATGCATAAACTAATCAAGTCTTTATCATTTGCCATACATAGTTGGTTTAAATGCTTCAAGTCGAGTATTGGTCATGGGCCCAAGGATAATTCTTCGCGGTGCCATATCTATAAACTCAAACATAGGTGGCCTCGGCCACCGCCCTCCTCTGAGGAGTTGTGTTATTTGTTTTGCTTGTGCGTGCGTGTGCTTTTCTCCCTTTCTTTGCTTAAAGCCTCTTGTCAAAACGTGCAAGCTCTTGGAGGAGCGGTACTACCGTGCTTGTTTACGGTACTACCGCAAAGGGGTTACGGTACTACCGCACGTCCAGCACGGCAATATTTATTTACTGCCGCTGGTAGGGCGGTACTACCGCTTGGCGAGCGGTACTACCGCGATGACCGCGGTACTACCGCACATATTCGAACGGGTGGGGGTTATAAGCAGGCAGGGGGAGTTCCAACTCCCCCATACCCATTCACTCCTAACCCCCACGTCGTCCCTATCTCTCCCTCTCAAGAACGCCGCTGGAGGACCTCGCCGGATCTCCTCCCTCGGCCACTCTCCTCGCATTCCGATCGGTGGGATCGCTCCCCACCGCGCCCTCTTGCCATGGATGAAGGTTTCTCCCCTTTTCCCCTCTTCTTGTTGCCTTGTTGTTGTTTTTTAGGGTTAGGGGAGATGCTTAGTGTTGTTGTGTTCTTCGTGATCTTATCCATGGAAGTTTAGGATGTAGGAGAGTGTTTTTGCACTAGAAATAGGAATATGTATGTTGCTACCAAGGTACTATGATCAGCCGTAGTACCGCTAGTCGATCTATATGGCCTTCTCTAGATCTGGTCCTCTCAGATTTGTTTCGTGCGGTACTACCGCTGGAGAACCGCGGTACTACCGCCCGATCTGGTCCAGATTAGATCTGACCAGAGCGGTACTACCGCTGTCCTCATCGGTACTACCGCTCTGGCGGAAGTAAATTTTTACTCCCGCTTGCCGAGCGGTACTACCACTCCCCCATGCGGTACTACCGCTCCGCAAGCAGCACTAATATTTTACTTCCGCTCCTGTACACGGAAGTACATTTTTACTACCGCAGAGTATGCGGTACTACCGCATCCACCATGCGGTACTGCCGCTTACTAAGCGGTACTAATTTTTTACTTCCGCGTATGGTCAGCAGTACTACCGCTTGTGTCATATTGTCTTCGTAGCATGTACATATTCCTCTTTCTACTGGTTTCTTGTGCTTTTTGAGGCTTTGGCATCGATTCTCTTTGTGTTTTTGTCGTGTTCTTGTGGTTGTGTTTTAGGTGGTGGCTCCAGTTTCGATGCTCGTCGTACCAACCCTATCTGCGACACCGGATCCAAGCGTCTGCGTACCCACAATGATGTGCCAGAGGGCTCCAATCCCCAGCACCGGTTCAAGACTGCCGCCAACAAGCGAAAGGAATCCTCAATGTCTATGGAAGAGATGCCAGCTGCTGAGTTCATGGCACGTAGGAAGCAAAACCCATATGGAGAACCCCGTGCTTCGTTTCCTGGTGATGACCTTTTCTGGACCAGGCAGCAGTATCGCATCTACCAGGAGGTGCTCAAGAGCAAGACCAACATGTACGTGGATGCTCACTAGATAGATGTGGACCACATGCGGAAGGACACCAACCGGGCCTACTTTGCCGAGGCTCTTGATCTGGTCGAGCAGTTGGGACTTGAGCACATCATGACCTTCAAGAATGATTTCGATCCGGAGATTATTGCTCAGTTCTATGCTTCAGTCAATTTCCACACCAAGGAGGATCGCCCAATGACATGGATGACCAATGGTCACAAGATGACTTCTTCTTGGAAGGAGTTCATGGATCTTCTTCAGATTCCTGACGAGGGACTCCACAACCCAATTGGATTTCGGCCTCACGCCAATCCTGAATCTTCCAACAAAGACAAGCTGCTACATTCTATGTGGAGAAGACTCTTGCTAGTGGCAAGAAGACATGGGTGTTGAACCCCTTCTTGGACATCATGTATCGGATCTTTCGCAACACTCTGTTTCCTCGCGTTGGAGACAAGGACAAGGTCCATGCCTACCTGGTTGACATGCTGCTGATGTGTGAAGAGGCTCGCACCACCCAGACTCCACCACTTGACATCTCCAATATCATGTGGAATGAGCTCCGTTTTGCCATCTACACTCGCAAGGTACGCATCTATGGTCCATTCTTGTTTCTGCTGATCTCCAAGACCTGGGAGAAGCTATACCCTGAGGAGGAGTTCGAGGCCGACTGTTTCCGTCATGATCCCATCCGTCTTCGCATCAAGACTTGATGGGCCAACACCACCACTCGTGCGCAAGCTGCTGCAGCCCAGATGGGCACTGATGAGGAGCCTGTGGAGGAGGCTGATGATGCAGGCCCTGGAAGATTTGCTCCTTCTTCCTCCTCTGCTGTGGAGGAGCCTTCTTGGGCTAAAAAGCTTAAGCAAAAGATGAAGGCCCTCTTCTGCATGCAGGCTAAGGGTCAATACAGGGCTCATGTGACTGACAAGAAGACACACCAGTGTGACAAGAAGATTTTGGCGGTCTATGGAGAGGACGTGTCAAATGGGTCAGAGGATAACATCACCCCTGAAGCAACTTGGATGGCCCGTCAGGGGTACAAGTGGTCTGAGTCTGACGAGGAGTATCAGGAGGAGCAGCCGGGTTCCGATGATGAGTACGATGACTGAGTTTCTCCAGGGCTGCCACCCCTCTTAGTGTCCTCTTTCCCCTTTGTGGTGTCTCGATGACAAAGGGGAGAGTGATTTGCGTCTTGTGCTCTTGTGCCAGTTGTTTCTTTTCGTTGGTTGAACTCTGTTTATTTGCGTGCTTTTGTGTCGTGTGCGTGAGACTATCGTATGGTGTAAGACATATGTTTCTCTATCGTTGAACTCGTCGTTATGTCTTTAATTTTATATCAAGAGCAGTTAGTTTACTTTCCCCTGTTATGTGCTCCGTGGTATATAAAATGCATGTTATGTGTAGAATATAGGGGGAGCACTAAACCTTGTATGTGTGTTGTGCAGTCCAAAGCATAATCTTGTATAGGCACACATCCAGGGGGAGCTCACCTATATTCTAGTTTTAGGATTGCATACTCTCGTATTTTATTCCTATGCAAATCCCGTATTGTCATCAATCCACCAAAAAGGGGGAGATTGTAAGGGCATATTTCTCCCTAAGTAGTTTTGGTGATTGATGACAATGCTTTTGCAGACTAATCGTGTGCTCTAAGCTCCTACAGGTATATCTCACTTAGGCACAAGACGATTGATTGCCCCTCGGATTCGATGGAAGACGGTGTTTCCTTTTTGCTCCCTGTCGGTGGCTTTGAGTAATAGAAAAGCCGTACTATTAAGAGGGGATCCGCTTTGGAAAGGTTTGGGTGGAATCAACACGTACACATCGTTCTCTCACACCACCTTTCCCTCGCTTCTCTGGAGTTCCAACCGCTTTATGACGTTTATGTAAAACCTGACTTCTTAACTAAATCATCTACCTGGCAAGCGGTAGTACCGCTCCTCAAAGCGGTAGTACCACACAGCCACGCGGTAGTACCGCCTGAAGACACGGTAGTACCGCACCAGCGGTAGTACCGCGGCTCCAGAGCGGTAGTACCGCGTATCTGGCCCGGCACTGATTCTAAGTGCAGAAGTAGGTGCGGAAGTAAATTTTTACTTCCACATCCTATGCGGTAGTACCGCTTACTCCAAGTGGTAGTACCGTGTCACGTTTTGCTACTAACGTTTTCTCCGTGGATGTAGCCGCGGATGTAATTTATTTCATCCACGGTCGTCAATCATGTCGCAAGTTTTTGCCTAGCAGTAGTACCGCTCCCAAAGCGGTAGTACCGCCCATCCAGCGGTAGTACCGCAACTTACGTGCGGTACTACCGCTCTCTGCGGGCTGAAAACGCACATAACGGTTGGATTAGCTCTCCCACTATATATAGGGGGTCTTCTTCTCCAAGAAGACACACCTCTTCCCCCACTACTCCATTGTTGCTCCAAAAGCTCCATTTCCGCCCGATCTCTCTCCCTAGCCAATCAAACTTGTTGAATTGCTCAGGATTGCTTGAGGAGGCATCGATCTACACTTCCACCAAGAGATATTTGATTCTCCCCACTAATCCCTTGCGGATCTTGTTACTCTTGGGTGTTTGAGCACCCTAGACAGTTGAGGTCACCTCGAAGCCATATTCCATTGTGGTGAAGCTTCGTGGTTTTGTTGGGAGCCTCCAAGTTGTGGAGATAGCCCCAACCTTGTTTGTAAAGGTTCGGTTGCCGCCTTCAAGGGCACCACTAGTGGAATCACGGCACCTTACATCGTGTGAGGGCGCGAGGAGAATACGGTGGCCCTAGTGGCTTCTTGGGGAGCATTGTGCCTCCACACCGCTCCAACGGAGACGTACTTCCCCTCAAAGGGAAGGAACTTCGGCAACACATCCTCGTCTCCACCGGTTCCACTTGTGGTTATTTCTTACCTTTACTTGTGCATGCTTTACTTGTTCAACTCCTATAGCATGCTTGTGTAGTTGTTATCCTTCTTTCCTTTAGTTGTCATCTTAGTAGAATATCTAGACAACTTACTTTGTCGTTTAATTTAAAGTGGTTAAGAAAAGTTAAAAATTGTTAGTTGCCTATTCACCCCCCCTCTAGTCAACCATATCGATCCTTTTAACCGGCCTATCTATCTGGTTAAGGGGACCTCTTCGGAAAGACTGTGTCTCGGTCATCCGTTTCTCAAACACCATGCAGTGCGAGAAAACAAACGGAGGCGATCGAGTCTTGTGGGGAAAAGTGCACAAACCTCTGCAGAGTGTACAAACTGATCATGATTAGCCGTGTCCCCGGTTATGGACGTATTGAGTATCTAGTACTTGGATTATCATGTGAATCTCATCATGTTACTTTAATTAATTCTATTGGTTTTAATGATTATTTTAATTGGGGTTGAGAGGATGTCTATCTTCTCAATGATGTTTCAACTACCATGATAGTTAATTAAAATATATTCCTTTGAAGTAGGGAAAAATTGGCTTTACGCAAAAATAGTAACCATAGAGCTTTCCACCAGCCAAATATGCATATAGTATAGCCTTACTTCCATTGCATTCTCTTGTGTTACCTTGCCAGCATATTCCATGTGCTGACCCGTTTTCTGGCTGCAACGTTTCATGTTGCAGACTTTTCAGACGACGAGTAAGATGCCTTTTAGGTCGTGGTTCTATACTCAGTGATGCCGCTGGAGTTGATGGACTCACTTATCTTCCAAGCCTTCCGCTGTTATCATGTTAGATGGCCTTCAACCATAATTATTGTAATAAATTCATCGTTGGACTATCGATGTAATAAGTGTGTGATTGCTACTCTGTTATAAATCCTTTAAGTACTGTGCATGTCAGCATTACTGATCCAGGGATGACACTGATGCACAGAGATCAGACTGTTTGAGGTCTGGTCGCTACAAGATGGTATCAGAGCACACGCTGACTGTAGGACACGACCACTAAGACAAGCCCTAGAGCACAATTCACTCTTCTCTTTTCTGACTCCTCATCTTTTCTACTCTTTAGGATGGTGGAGGCAAAGCACAAGTTAATGCAACCGGATGATTATACGCCATTTGGATGACACCTGAAGGAAGTCACCAGATATCTAAACATTGGATTACCAAGTTTCACCGGAACCTACAATGCCACTCTACCTGAGGAGGAGCATTGGTTGATTCAAGCCCAAGTTCCAGGAAGGACGTTCGCACCTGTCACCTCACTCATATCATTTTCCTTTAATGCACCTACATGGAGCCTAGGTAGGAGCATGTCAGCCCACATTGCTATGGGAAGGATTGGAGAAGTCTACATGCAGAAGCTAAAGGACACCATCTACCAGATTTGTGGACGCCGAGATGAGAATTGGGATATGATCAGCACTAGGAAGGATAGATCCATTGCAGCATTCATCCAGGAGCTGAACCATCACATTCATCGCCAGGAGCACCAGATGTGTGCAGGGATGATAGTTTGAAGAAAGCCCTAAATAGGATTTTGGAGCTAGAAGAAGAACTCAAGACTACACGCGACGGATATGAGGAGGAGATGAAAATACTTGTGGAGAAGAATGATGTCTTGACACGAAAGTTAGAAATACTCATGGGAGAAGAAGACAAAGAAGAAGAACCCAAGGAGATTCCACCGGAAGACTATATCATTATAGATGACACAGATTCGGAAGCTGAGGATAGCAAGGACAAAGACTATGAAGATGAAGCTGGAGCAGATATTATGGAATCCTCTGCCGATCAATATTTTTAGATGACCACCCTATGACAAGTAGTTTACCCCATATATTAGTTTTAGAGCACCTTTGTATGATCGTTAGATTTGTAAGACCTTGTTTGAAATTGATTGGTGTGATATGATTGTGTATTTGTCTCATGTGCATATGGGTAGTGATTTCCCTTAGACTTCTTTTCTATTCTAATCTCTTCCCTCTACACCCACCAGATGCCTCCAAGACGTGAATTTGAGTTTCCCCCTGAGCTCACCCAGTTGATCCAGCAGCAGAACACCCTGATGCAACTTCTTGTCCAGAACACCCAGAACAACCAGAACAACAACAACAACAACAACAACAACAACAACAACAACAACAGCCCTCCACCACCACCACCCGTGGACAACCTGACACGTTTCTTAAGGTTGCAACCACCCGTGTTTGCTAGCAGCATCGAACCAATAGTGGCTGATGTCTGGCTACGCAAGATTGGAAGGGACTTGACCACCACCAATTGCTCGGATGCTGAGAAGGTGCGATTTTCCGCACACAAGTGGTCTGGACCAGCTGCAACATGGTGGGAGAATTACACAGCCACTTACCCCGTAGCCAATGTCACTTGGGATCAGTTTCAGCAAGCTTTTCGTACCGCCCATGTCTCAACTGGAGCCATGAGAATGAAGAAGCAGGAGTTTTGCAATTTGCGCCAAGGAAACCGTACTGTGGCCCAGTACGTGGATGAGTTTAGTACCCTATCTCGTTATGCCCCAGATGATGTGGCCACAGATGCCAAGAAGCAGGAGAGATTCATGGAAGGGCTGAATGATGAGATGAGTGTACAGTTGATGGTGGCAACTTTCAATAACTACCAGGAGTTGGTTGACCACGCCCTAATGATTGAAAGGAAGCACCAACAGATTGAGAGTCGCAAGAGGAAGTATGGGCAAGGGAAGTATAATTCTGGAGCTCAGCAGAAGCCCCGTTTTACCCCTAAAGTGGTAGGACAGTTTCAGCATACCCATGGAGGAGGTAGCTCGCACAATCACAATGGCACCAAGAATGGTAATGGAAATGGGAATGGAGCCAATGGAAACCAGAGCCGCCCTACACCGTCCACACCCACCAAGAGGGATTTTAGCCATGTCACTTGTTACAAGTGCGGGAACAATGGACATTATGCTAATGAATGCCCAGAAGCTAAGAATGGGAACGGCAATGGAAGTGCCGCGAAGAAGCCCAACCCGTTCAACAAAGGACAAGTGAACAACATGACTGTGGAGGAGGTAGAAGAGCAACCAGATGTTGTTGTCGGTAAGTTTTTGGTTAAGACATTTACCGCAATAGTTCTTTTCGATACTGGTGCATCGCATTCATATATTTCAAGGGGATTCGTTAATAGACATAGGTTGTCCACCCGAGTTCTTAAGACCCCCATGTTAGTAAGTTCACCTGGAGCAGATTATATGGCACACCAAGGATGTTTTCAGACGCCATTGATCATAGGACGCCATACTTTCCCCTCTGACCTAATAGTTCTGGAGTCACAAGGATTGGATGTGATATTAGGTATGGATTGGTTATCGAAGTATGGAGGTAACATAGACTGTGCCAGTAAGTCTATTTTGCTCACCACCCTGGAGGGAAAAAGGATTAAGTATGTATCTAGGCATTCGCCTATAAGGACTCAAGTACATTCTCTCAGGGGAGTTTTTCAGGAGGAAGTGCCAGTAGTGAAGGATTATCCGGATGTGTTTCCAGAGGAGTTACCTGGCATGCCACCGGATAGAGATATAGAGTTTTTGATTGAACTTTTGCCAGGCACCGGGCCAATTTCTAAGAGACCCTATAGGATGCCCGCAAAGGATTTGGAGGAGATAAAGAAAAAGATTAAGGAGTTACTAGATAAAGGATTCATACGCCCAAGTTCTTCGCCTTGGGGTTCGCCAGTACTTCTAGTGGAGAAGAAGGATGGATCGTTAAAAATGGTTGTTGATTACCGTGGATTGAATGAAGTAACGATCAAGAATAAGTACCCATTACCAATGATCAATGATCTGTTCGATAGATTGCAAGGTGCTAAGATATTTTCCAAGATCGATGTGCGATCCGGGTACCATCAATTGAAGATCCGAGAGCCGGATATACCTAAGACGACCTTTACCACTAGGTATGGGTTGTACGAGTATACCGTTATGTCGTTTGGTCTGACGAACGCACCGGCATACTTTATGAACCTGATGAACAAAGTGTTTATGGAGTATTTGGATAAGTTCATCGTAGTGTTCATAGATGATATATTGATCTTCTCGAAGGATGAAGAGGAGCATGAAGAGCATTTGCGATTGGTGTTGGAGAAGCTTAGAGAACATCAGTTATATGCCAAGTTTAGCAAATGCAAGTTTTGGTTGAAGGAAGTCGGATTTCTCGGACACATTATATCTAGAGAAGGAATAGCAGTAGATCCCGCTAAGGTGGACACTGTGACCCATTGCGAAGCACCAACAACAGTTGGAAAGATCCGGAGTTTTCTTGGACTTGCAGGATACTACCGGAGATTCATCGAGAATTTCTCGAGGATTGCAAAGCCAATGACGGAGTTGTTAAAGAAGGACACCAAGTTCAGTTGGACAGAAGAATGTGAGGCCAGTTTCCAGGAATTAAAGAAACGTTTGGTCTCATCCCCTGTGTTGATTCTGCCAGATCAACATAAGGATTATGAGGTGTACTGGGACGCTTCACGTCGAGGACTTGGAGCAGTACTTATGCAGGAAGGAAGAGTTGTTTCGTATGCTTCACGACAACTAAAACCTCATGAGCTGAACTATGCCACCCACGATTTGGAGTTAGCAGCCGTAGTGCATGCGTTGAAGACGTGGAGACATTTTCTTATTGGGAACCATTGTGAAGTATATACAGACCACAAGAGTTTGAAGTATATATTCACTTAGAAGGAGCTTAATCTTAGGCAAAGGAGAAGGCTGGAACTCATTAAGGATTATGACATGAGATTGCATTATCATCCCAGAAAGGCTAACATAGTAGCCGATGCGCTAAGCCGTAAGAGCCATGTCAATACCCTAATGATGGAGGAATTTCCAAAGGAGTTAGCCGAGGACCTACGAGAACTACGAATGGAGATAGTTCCGAGAGGCTATGTAGCAACACTAGAAATCCAGTCTACCCTGATGGATAAAATCAGAGAAGCTCAGAAAGCTGACAAGGAGGTTGCCTCTATAAAGGAAAGGATGAGCGAAGGAAAAGCTAAAGGTTTTCGTGAGGATGAACACGACACCTTGTGGTTTGAGGACCGCGTTTATGTGCCTAATGACCCGAAGATCAGGAAGTTGATTCTACAAGAGGCCCATGATTCACCATACTCGATTCACCCAGGAAATACTAAGATGTATTTGGATTTGAAGGATATTTTCTGGTGGACCGGTATGAAGAAGGATATTACGGAGTATGTAGCAGTTTGTGATGTATGCCAGAGAGTGAAGGCAGAACACCAGAAGCTAGCAGGATTGTTACAACCTATGCCAATACCCGAATGGAAGTGGGAGAAGCTTGGCATGGATTTTATCACCGGATTGCCCAGGACCAAAGCATGATATGATTCAATCTGGGTAGTAGTAGACCGATTGACGAAGGTAGCCCACTTATACCAGTGCAAAGTTGCCAAAGATATACATGACCAGAATTGTGTGTCTGCATGGAGTTCCGAGGAGCATAGTATCAGATAGAGGAACCCAGTTTACCTTAAAGTTCTGGAATCAATTACATGAAACTTTGGGTACTAGGCTGGAGTTTAGCACAACATTTCACCCGCAGACAGATGGACAGGCTGAAAGAGTCAATCAGATTTTGGAGGATATGCTGAGAGCCTGTGCATTAGATTATGGATCTAGTTGGGATGACAACTTGCCCTACGCGGAGTTTTCATACAACAACAGTTACCAAGCCAGTTTGAAGATGGCACCGTTCGAGGCATTGTATGGAAGGAGATGCCGAACACCGTTAATGTGGGATGAAGTTGGAGATCGAAAGTTGTTTGGACCGGACTTAATCAAAGAGTCTGAGGAGAAGGTGAAGTTGATTCGTGATAGACTGAAGGTAGCTTAGTCCAAGCAGAAGAGTTATGCAGACTCGAAGCGTAAGGAGATAGTCTATGAGATCGGAGACAGAGCGTACATGAGAGTATCGCCTCTACGAGGAGTTAAACATTTCGGAGTTAAAGGGAAGTTAGCCCCGAGATTTGTGGGACCTTACCGTGTTTTGGAACGCATGGGAGAGGTTGCCTACAAGTTGGAATTGCCCGAAGGATTGTCAGGAGTGCACGACGTGTTTCACGTTTCGCAGCTTAAGAAGTGTCATGCGGAGATGGCCGATATACCGCTTAGAGACACAGTATCCCTGGAAGCAATTCAGTTGGACAATGATCTGACCTACGAGGAGAAGCCGGTTAAGATTCTCGAATTTTCGAGTAGAGTCACTCACAGTAAGGTTATCAAGTTTTGCAAAGTTCAGTGGAGTCACCACACCGAGGAAGAAGCCACCTGGGAACGATAAGATGATCTACGCAAGGACCACCCACACCTGTTCTCTAGCCAAGTCGAATCTCGAGGGCGAGATTCATTCTAAGGGGGGTAGGTATGTAAACATCCCAAATTTTCAATTTGGAATGTTATACATAGATCATATTGCATTTCATGTTTTTGCATTTTTGTTTGTGGCGTTCCTCGAAAATTTTAAGCAACTCAAGGACCTACGGAGAGAGTTGGGAATTTTACCGCTTTCGTATTTGAGTTCGCTCAAATACCGGTACGAGGACCGTGTGATTCTAATTATTTTCTCTCCTAAAAATATTTCTAAATACAAAATATGAGCCGAGATAATATGACTTCTCCAAAATAACAGAAATATTGGAGGAAAAATATTAAAATCACTTTTGGTATTTTTCTGGATTTATTTGCATAGGAAAAATACGCGTTTTTCAAAAGTGCATTTAGGTCCGGAAAAATGTTCACTTTGTCCTAAATATTATTAGAGAATGGTGAAAATTTATTTCGGGAATTTTGGAGTTCGTTTAGTATTTCTTTCGTTAGTTTTTCTGCGCCGGGACTCTATTTTTTTTAAAAGAGGAAACCGACTTGGAGTCTTACTAGCCCAGGACTCCGGGCTATATAAGTCGCCTGAGCCGGCCCGTTTCGCCCCAAGCCGCCAGCCTCGCCCGCCCCTTGCCCTAGCCGCCGCCGCAGCCCTGCCGTCGCCGCCGCCTGCTGCTGCCGCCCCGCCGCCGCACGCCGCCGCCCTCGCCGCCTGCCGCCGCCGCCCCGCCGCCTAGCGCCGCCGCCGTCGCTTGCTGCCGCCGCCCCGCCGCCGCCGCTAGCCGCCTCGCCCCGGCGGACCCGCCGCCCGCAGCCGCCGGACTTCGCCGGAGTTCGTCGTCGAGGTAGTTACGTTTTTTTTAAAGAACCGCCCGGTTTTTTTAGTCCGTAGATCTGTTTTATTAGATTAGATCGGTTCGGTTTTTCCGTCGATTTAGTTATTTAGCGGACGTCCATCCGTATGTTCATTTTAACGAACGGTTTTCGTTAGTTAGCCGCAGACAGCGAACGTTCGTTCGTTAGCCTGTTCGTCCGTTTTCTTTTTCGGGGTATTTATCCGCGATTATTCCGATCGCGATTTCTGCCCTAATCTTGTTTCGCGTTTTTCTTTTCGCTCGAGAGTCGGAATCAGGTGATTCAAATTTCCAGATCTTCGTCTCGATGCCCTCTATACGTTTAATCAACTTGAACAAGGTTTTGGCTACTGTAAAATTTGACTTTAGGCCAACTAGTAAACCGGAGCTCGTTTCTTTCGCAGTTTGAGTTTCGTTGCTTCTTTCGAGTTAATTCTTTTTGCAAACCGGAGTTCTTAAGATGAACTTTCTTGTTAGATCTCTTATTTGAGTTTTACCGTGCATTAGTTAAGTACTTATTGTGTGCTTGTTTGATTGTGATAGAGTACCTGGAGTGTGCCGCTTGCTACGTTGAGTCTCTAGGTTTTGCGGATCATCAGCAAGGCAAGTAACACTTTGATCATACTTTCCAGTTACCCAGTTTTCATTGCATTAGTCAAACCCTCACACATTGCATGAGTAGGATTAATTAATTTGTGGGATTGGGAAGTAGTTTGAGGTAGTACCTATTACCTGCATTACATTCAAACCTTTGGGAGTTACTTCTACGTTTGCTGTTAGGACATACTATGCTCGTAGACGCGGATTGGGTGAGTGAAATCCATGACAGATGTGAGTTTGTTAATTAAGGGTTCAACTTAAGGTGGCAACTTTAACACACATCTGGGTGGATTGAGGCATCTGGGTATTCCAGTGATTGCCTGTTTTTCTTTTGGACCGCCACCCAGGCTCAAAGGGATCATGAGATTTTTCATACTAGAAACTTCCGTGTGCAGCCACATGCCAATATGGGCTCTGGCATAGTTGAATAAGTTGTGGGAAATCTTTCCATGATGGGCTAGAAGATGTAGTGGGTTTTGTAGGTGTACCGGCCTATCTATCTGGTTAAGGGGACCTCTTCGGAAATACTGTGTCTCGGTCATCCGTTTCTCAAACACCATGCAGTGCGAGAAAACAAACAGAGGCGATCAAGTCTTGTGGGGAAAAGTGCACAAACCTCTGCAGAGTGTACAAACTGATCATGATTAGCCGTGTCCCCGGTTATGGATGTATTGAGTATCTAGTACTTGGATTATCATGTGAATCTCATCATGTTACTTTAATTAATTCTGTTGGGTTTAATGATTATTTTAATTGGGGTTGAGAGGATGTCTATCTTCTCAACGATGTTTCAACTATCATGATAGTTAATTAAAATCTATTCCTTTGAAGTAGGAAAAAATTGGCTTTACGCAAAAATAGTAGCCATAGAGCTTTCCACCAGCCAAATATGCATATAGTATAGCCTTACTTCCATTGCATTCTCTTGTGTTACCTTGCCAGCATATTCCATGTGCTGACCCGTTTTCGGGCTGCAACGTTTCATGTTGCAGACTTTTCAGACGACGAGTAAGATGCCTTTTAGGTCGTGGTTCTATACTCACTGATGCCGCTGGAGTTGATGGACTCACTTATCTTCCAAGCCTTCCGTTGTTATCGTGTTAGATGGCCTTCAGCCATAATTATTGTAATAAATTCATCGTTGGACTATCGATGTAATAAGTGTGTGATTGCTACTCTGTTATAAATCCTTCAAGTACTGTGCGTGTCAGCATTACTGATCCAGGGATGACACTGATGCACAGAGATCAGACTGTTGAGGTCTGGCCGCTACAAGCTCTGCTTGCCTCGTAGCCATCCTGGCTTTCTCCGCGTCCAGATCCCGTTTTGCCTGCTCAATCCGGCCCTTCAGCTGAAGGATCTCCGTATCATGTTGCGCCTTGTTGGCAGGGGCCACTTCTGCTGCTGCAAGTGCCGTCAATTCTCCAACCAAGGTGGATAGGACGTCAGAGGGCGACGGGGTTTGGTTGCCTGCCCCAGTACCCGCTACCTCTGAGGTGAACGCCCCGGTCATCGAGGGCTGCTGCGCAGGCTGTGATCCGACCATGAAAACAGCCACCCGGTTTGGCGGATCAAAGGGGTCCGGAATACTATCGCCATCAGATACACCCTCAGATCGGCCGTCCTGCAACAGATACAAAGATTTGGTCTCTCCGGATGAAGATTTATCGTTAGAGTAGACAACTGTCTCGCCACCAGAATCCGATCCGTCCTCGGCTTGGACTCCATGTACTGCTCCAACAAAGACACGCTTCACGGCGGGCTGAACCCGGGCCGATCTCGCACGCTGAGCCGGCTCGACGTTGTTGGGGAAGATGTCCGGCTCAGGTCCCGGTTCGCCAATCTTGCCGATGAAGACGTGGATGCCGCCGAAGGGGACCCGGTACCCGTATTCGATTGAATCGGCCTCGGGGCCCCGGCCTGCGTCGTCGATGTAGATCCGGCCACGGCGACTCTTGGTCATCCGGCCAACCGCATAACCCCTGAGTCCTTCAAAGCTTCCCTTCAAGAACTCGAAACCATCGTGTGATAGCCCCACGGTGGGCGCCAACTGTCGTGGAATTGGCACGGCAGATGTCCGGTTTAGAGGACTTAGGTGTGAGGCCATCGCGCGGGTTAGCTTGAAGAGGTTAAAAGCACACAAAGGACACAGAGGGTTTATACTAGTTCGGCCCACTCGATGAAGGTAAAAGCCTACATCAAGTTTGGTGTGGTATTGCTTGTGCGTCGATGAACAGGGAGCGAATCGCTTGCCTGTGTCTCGAGCTGTTATTTCTTGTCCTTGAACCGTCGTTGGGTCGTCCCTTTATATAAGAGGCAACGCCCGGTCCGGTTTACAAAGTCCCGAGGCCGGCTCATAAACGTGGCCGCCTCGGTCTCTACTCTTTCTATCTCACATCCCAAGTTACATGATATGACGGTTTACAAACCGTGGGCTTTACACATGGGCCCTAAACCTCTATGGGCTTTAATCTTTTGTACATATTCTACCGGGCTTGTAATAACACGATTATATCAGTGTAATCCGGATCTTCCTGGCCAGTTTATACCTGCTAGTAATATCCCTAACAGTATCCATAAAAGCTTTAACAGAATCAAACTTAGGGGTCATACCTGACTCCTTACCTTCGTCGAGATCCCAATCTTCAGAGTTGCCTTTAATTCTTTCCAATAAATCCCATTTGAATTCAATAGTCTTCATCATAAAAGAACCAGAACATGAATTATCGAGCATGGTGCGACTATTGAGAGAGAGAGCCGAGGATAAAAGTTTTGAATGACCATTTCTCTTGAGAGCTCATGATTGGGGCATGAATATAACATTGACTTAAGCCTCCCCCAAGCTTGAGCGATGCTTTCTCCTTCGCGAGGCCAAAAATTATAGATATAATTACGATCACGATGGACCTGTTGCATAGGGTAGAACTTCTGGTGAAATTCGAACTACAGACGATTATATTTCCATGATCCAATACCGTCACATAGCCTAAACCATGTCAATGCATCTCCCTTCAAAGATAAAGGGAAGACCTTCTTCTTGATAACATCCCCGGGCATACCTACAAGCTTAAATAATCCACAAACTTCATCCACATAGATTAGGTGTAAATCGGGATGCAATGTTCCGTCTCCTGTAAAAGGATTATCAAGCAGTTTCTCTATCATACCCGAAGGAATTTCAAAGCAAACATTTTCAGTTTGTGCAGTAGGTTGAGGAGCAACTCTTTGCTCTTCTGGCCGGTGTGAAGATACCCCGAACAAGCCCCTCAAAGGATTCTGAGCCATAGTAACAAGTGACAATAAATTTCAGCACACTATATAAATTTTTCCTTACCAAATTCCACTTACAAAAGGTGCTTCACTCCCCGGCAACGGCGCCAGAAAATAGTCTTGATGACCCACAAGTGTGGGTGATCTATCGTAGTCCTTTCGATAAGTAAGAGTGTCGAACCCAACGAGGAGCAGAAGGAAATGATAGGCAGCTTTCAGTAAGGTATTGTCAGCAAGTACTGAAACAGAAACCTTTGTTTGATTCCTCGGGACTCCGCATCTGCTCTTGCCTCTTTAGCACCAAGAGGAAACTGGACGTGTTGCGCCCGCTGGCAACCGATTTCCCTTGGTCGCCATGGCTTGCGTCATCTGAACCTCATGAGGTGAGGCGCTCATAGAGTTCACCACCCCTCAGCAGCCAGCCTAGCGGGGCTGCTCCCTCCAGAGGTCTTGGTGTCGTTCGCCTCGTGATGATTGGCCCCCGCGAGGATCTTGAGTGCTGATATGCTGAAGATGGGCCGTACCAGGCAGGCGTGGAGCCGCGTCATGGGCCGCAGGCAGCCAAGTCTGGGTACCCTGGTTCCCAGAATGCCAAAACTATCCCCCGGGCACAAGGCACGCTCAAACTTGGCTTCGAGGCGAAGCCAAAGGGCAAGGGCGATCCGCCGCGGGCCCCAATCGCATGTGTCCCAGTCGACGCATGGCGCCTTGATGGGACATGTGCGTCTCCACTTCCCCATGCTGCATCGGCAACCGTCCGGACTTGACAGGTGCTCGCTGCATGCAAGGAAAAATGTCGGGCCCCAGGGGTACCCAAGCTCCGACGTGGTGTGGCGGTGGGCTAGCCCAACGTACACACCTCCCCAGCCCACGCACGCGGGGCGCGCACGGAGGAGCGACGTGCAACTGCCGTTCCCCCAGGAGCGAAGGTGAGAAGAGCGAATAAAAAGGAGAGTAATTCAAAATCGCGAAAGCAGAAGGCACAAAAAACCTCCAAACTTCATTCCAAGAGAAGCAAACCAGCTACAGAAAGCAAGCAATTGAAAAAGCAGCGTCTGGCACCTAAGCTAGTCTTCATCTTCTCACTACCGCGGAGCTAAGTGCTGCCACTGAGACGTGGGAGGGAGCCCTCGTGAGGCCCAAGGGAGATTATCAGGAGACTCTAGGGCGTGTACAACCCCACTCATTATTACGTGAGAGTGTCACGAGCGGAGACCTTCACAGCCACGGGGCCTTGCTTCATGGGTAGAACCTTCGGAGATGCTGGATCTTCGAGGCATACTGGATGGGGATCTCGTCCTGCATCTCCAGGCGCGCGACACCAGGCCTAGAGACATGGGAGATCCTGAACGGGCCCTCCCACATGGGTGAGAGCTTATGCAGCCCTTCCCTGGAGAGCACCCGCCTCAGGACGAGATCACCTACCTCGAGCGTCCTAGAGCGGATGTTGCGGCAGTGGTACCGCCGCAGCGCCTGCTGGTACCTCGCTGCTCAGAGCAAGGCTTGTCGATGTCATTCCTCCCCGAGCACAAGGTATTCCCCTCGCGAGGCATCCTGGTGTGCCTTGTCAAACGCCAAGACCCACGGGAAGCGATGTTTGACCTCGTGGGGGAGAACTGCTTCAGCTCCGTAGACGAGGAAGAATGGAGTCTTGCCCGTTCGCTTGGTTAATGTGGTGCAGATGGACCATAGCACGGACTGGAGCTCGTCTAGCTAGCCTCGGCCGCAGGCCTCGATATTCTTCTTGAAAAAGTCCTCACCTTGAGGCCCCTCAGCACCTCTGCGCTAGCACGCTCGACATGGCCATTTCTTCGTGGGTGCGCCACCAAGGCGTAGCATATCTGCGTTCCAAGGTTAGCACAATATGTTCTGAAGAGATATCTAGTGAGCTGCGAACCATTGTCGGTGATGATGCGGTTCGGGACCCCTAAACGGCTCATGAGGCCCTTGATGAACTTGACTGTCGAGCTTGTGAGATGGTGCGGACGGCCTCCACCTCTGCCCACTTGATGAATTTGTCGATGGCGACATAGAGGTATTGGTAGCCCCCGGGCGCTCGAGGAAATGGGCCCAAGATGTCCAACCCCTAGACCGCAAATGGCCAGGAAAGTGGGATGGTTTGGAGGCCTTGGGCGGGCTGGTGGATCTGCTTTGCATGAAATTGACAAGCTTCGCAGGACCTTACCAGTTTGGTGGCATCGTCGAGTGCTGTGGGCCAGTATAATTCGTTGCGGAACGCCTTGCCCACCAGGGCGCACGAGGAGGATTGATGCCCGCAGTCTCCGCCGTGTATGTCAGCCAGCATCTCGCTCCCCTGCTTCTTGTAAATACACCGCAGAGAGACGTCGTTCGGCCTTTTCCGATAGAGTTCACCATCTTGAATGCAGTACGTGGTGGCCTGCCGTGCCACACGCTCCGCATCCTCTCCCTTCTCTGGCAGGGTCACCTGGAGTAGGTATGCCCTAAAATCCTCAGTCTAGCATCCCACCTGAGGTTCTAGTGCGAGCAGTAAGTGGGTTCTGGAGGTTAAGCCACAGGCTGGGGCGTCGGAGGTTGGCGCTGAAGGGAGTTCCTCCTGAGGCGCCATCGGTTCAATGCTCGGCGAGGGGGCTGTCGATGGGTTGAAAAGCCGCTCCTCAAAGACGCCAGGCTCTTGGGGCAATCGCCGAGATTCTCTCTGGGCAATGGCATCCGCTTCCTTGTTCGTGCCACGCGGTACATCCTGCAGTTCCAAACCTAGGATCCGCTTCTCGATCTTGCGTACCTCCACTACAAAAAATACAGTTATATGATGATACGTGTTTGTCATAGTAGGTCACATTTTCTGTCATGCATGTACATCCATGACAAATTTATGACAGAATCAAGATAGTCATACCTGTGTTGTCGTAAGAGTGTTCCATGACATTACCAAAATTATCATCACGGAAGTGTCCACTTCCATGACGATAAATCACGCGTCAGATAAGTGCTTTCGTCAAGATTGACCGACACGTGGCATCCACCGTAACGGAACGTCGTTAAGCTATCGGGTCCGGTTTTGGACCCGATAACCCGTTAACAGCCCCGACCAATGGGGATTTTCCACGTGTAAAATCATCATTGGCTGGAGGAAACACATGGCGGCTCACCGTTGGGAGATGTCATCCACTCTTTGTACCCAAAGCGCCTATGATACGTCAACACATGGCACGGCCCAACAGAGGCCCATTCCCGTGAAAAGGACGGCCCGTTTGACTTTGTCAAAAGGTGGTGGGCTGGCCCATGGAAAGCCTGTTAACGGCATGTTCGCATATAGCCCATTTACAGCCCACTAACCCAGGGCCTGTTACGACCTATCCGAATTAGGCCTAGTAGCGTCACCTGGGCCGTCCAATATGATTCCAGCCCATTTTAAGTTCCGGCCCATGTATGGCCCATGACGTCTTTCGGCCCATATGAGGCCCTTTGTAACTCTTGGCCCATTAATGGCCCGTGGTGAAACTGACCCGTAATGAACAGTGTATCACTTTATACCCATTAACGGCCCATTAATCCATTGGGCCGTTTGTAGCCCATTTTATCTTTCGGCCTTCTCAGGGCCCATATATTCTTGGCCCATTAACGGTCCGTGGTGAAACTGGTACGTAATGAACAGTGTATCACTTTATACCCATTAACGGCCCATGAAACCATTGGGCCGTTTGCAGCCCATGTTATATTTCGGCCTTCTCAGGGCCCATTTATTCTTGGGCTCATTTCCAGCATTCAGTTACTTACGACCAATTACTGCCATTTTCTGCTTGTGGGCCAAATTCAACCCATGGTTACAGGCTGCCCTTTTGTGGCCCGTTAATACGTTGGGCTGTTTTCATAGCGTCATCAAATATGTCCTATTAACGACGGCCCGTTACAGTCGGCCCATGAACGGACGACTCCAACTTTAGCCCGTTTACGGCCATAATGCGGTCTATTTTTGGCCCATATTTGGCCAATCGATCATACGGCTCGTCTAAGGCCCATTGATGATACGGCCCGTCTAAGGCACATTGTTTCTACGGCCCGTAGCAGGTGATGTCTACTACACAACCTTCTTCTTGTAGACGTTGTTGGGCTCCAGGTGCAGAGGTTTTTAGGACAGTAGCAAATTTCCCTCAAGTGGATGAACTAAGGTTTATCAATCCGTCGGAGGCGTAGGATGAAGATGGTCTCTCTCAAACAACCCTGCAACCTAATAACAAAGAGTCTCTTGTGTCCCCAACACACCCAATACAATGGTAAATTGTATAGGTGCACTAGTTCGGCGAAGAGATGGTGATACAAGTGCAATATGGATGGTAGATATAGGTTTTTGTAAACTGAAAATATAAAAACAGCAATGTAGAGCATAAACGGTGTTGCAATAATAGGAAACAAGGCCTAGGGTTGATACTTTCACTAGTGCAAGTTCTCTCAACAAGGATAACATAATTGGATCATATTACTAGCCCTCAACATGCAACAAAGAGTCACTCCAAAGTAACTAATAGCGGAGAACAAACGAAGAGATTATGTTATGGTAGGGTACGAAACCACCTCAAAGTTATTCATTCTAATCGATCTATTCAAGAGTCCATAGTAACGTTCAATCTATCATAGAGTTCATACTAGAATAACACCTTAAGACACAAATCAACCAAAACCCTAATGTCACCTAAATACTCCATTGTCACCTCAAGTATCTGTGGGCATGATTATACGATATGCGTCACACAATCTCAGATTCATCTATTCAACCAACAAAAAGTACTTCAAAGAGTGCCCCAAAGTTTCTACCGAAGAGTCAAGACAAAAACGTGTGCCAAACCCTATTCATAGATTCCCAAGGTCACGAAACCCGCAAGTTGATCACCAAAACATACATCAAGTAGATCACATGATATCCCATTGTCACCATGGGTATCCCACGCAAGACATACATCAAGTGTTCTCAAATCCTTAAAGACTCAATCCGATAAGATAACTTCAAAGGGAAAACTCAATCCATTACAAGAGATAGAGGGGGAGAAACATCATAAGATCCAACTATAATAGCAAAGCTCGCGATACATCAAGATCATCCCATCTCAAGAACACAAGAGAGAGAGGTCAAACACATAGCTACTGATACATACCCTCAGCCCCGAGGGTGGACTACTCCCTCCTCGTCATGGAGAGCGCCTGGATGATGAAGATGGCCACCGGAGAGGGACTCCCCCTCCGGCTGGGTGCCGGAACAGGGTCTAGATTGGTTTTTGGTGGCTACAAAGACTTTCGGCGGCGGAACTCCCGATCTAGGTTATTTTCCGGAGGTTTCAGTATATATAGGAGGTGTTGGAGTCGGGGCCAAGCAAAGGGGGGCTACGGGCTGTCCACGAGGAAGGGGGCGCGCCCCCCACCCTCGTGGGCAGCCCGTGGGTCCTCTCGCCCCCCTCCGGCACTCCGTGGGCTTCTTCTGGTCCAAAAATGATCTCCATTGATTTTCAGGTCAATTGGGCTCCGTTTGATATTCCTTTTCTGCGAAACCCTAAAACAGGAGAAAAACAGAAACTGGCAGTGGGCTATTGGTTAATAGGTTAGTCCCAAAAATCATATAAAAGTGTATAATAAAGCCCATAAAACATCCTAGACGGATAATATAATAGCATGGAACAATAAAAAATTATAGAAACCTTGGAGACGTATCAACATCCCCAAGCTTAATTCCTGCTCGTCCTCAAGTAGGTAAAAGAAAAAAACAGAATTTTTGATGTGGAATGCTAACCAACATAATTTTCAATGTAGTTCTCTTTATTGTGGCATGAATGTTCAGCTCTGAAAGATTCAAGACAAAAGTCACATAAGAAATAATAATACTTCAAGCATACTAACAAAGCAATCATGTCTTCTCAAAATACTATGGCTAAAAAAGTTATCCCTACAAAATCATATAGTCTGGCTATGCTCCATCTTCATCACACGAAATATTCATATCATGCACAACCCCGGTTTCAGCCAAGCACTTGTTTTCATACTCAATTATTTCAAACCTTTCAACTTTCACGGAATACATCAGCGTGAGCCATGGACATAGCACTATAGGTGGAATAGAGTGGTGGTTGCGGAGAAGACAAAAAGGAGGGAGATAGTCTCACATCGACTGGGCGTATCAACGGGCTATGGAGATGCCCATCAATAGATATCAATGTGAGTCAGTAGGGATTGCCATGCAACGGATGCACTAGAGCTAAAATGTATGAAAGCTCAACAAAAGAAACTAAGTGGGTGTGCATCCAACTTGCTTGCTCATGAAGACCTAGGGCATTTGAGGATGCCCATCGTTGGAATATACAAGCCAAGTTCTTTAATGAAAATTCCCACTAGTATATGAAAGTGACTAAACATGAGACTCTCTATCATGAAGAACATGGTGGTACTTTGAAGCACAAGTGTGGAAAAAGATAGAGGCACTTGTCCCTTTTTTCTTTTTTTGGGCCTTTCTTTTTTCTTTTTTTTGGGCCTTTCTTTTTTCTTTGGCCTTTCTCCCTTTTTTTGGAGGGGCTTTCTTTATTTAGCATTTCCTCACATGGGACAATGCTCTAATAATGATGATCATCACACTTATATTGAATTACAACTCGATACTAGAACAAAGTATGACTCTATATGAATGCCTCCGGTGGTGTACCGAGATGTGCAATGAATCAAGAGTGACATGTATGAAAAATTATGCATGGTGGCCTAGCCACAAATACGATGTCAACTAAATGATCATGCATGGCAATATGACAATATGAAGCGTGTCATATGAACGGAACGGTGAAAAGTTGCATGGAAATATACCTCGGAATGGCTATGGAAATGCCATGATAGGTAGATATGGTGGCTCTTTTGAGGAAGGTATATGGTGGGTGTATGGTACCGGCGAAAGTTGCGCGGTACAAGAGAGGCTAGCAATGGTGGAAGGGTGAGAGTGCGTATAATCCATGGACTCAACATTAGTCATAAGAACTCATATACTTGTTGCAAAAATTTACGAGTCATCAAAACAAAGCAATCAACGCATGCCCCTAGGGGGGAGGTTGGTAGGAGTTAACCATCGCGCGCCCCCGACCTCCACACAAAGGTTGACACTCTACAAATACCTCATGCTTTAACTTAGTCACACAACGGTTCACCATACATGCATGCCACGGGAATCACTAACCTTAACACAAGTATTTCTCAATTTCATAATAACTCCACTAGCATGACTCCAATATTACTATCCTCATGTCTCAAAACAATTATCAAGCATCCAAGATCTCATCATATTCAATGCACTTAGTATGAAAGTTTTTACTACATTGATCTTGGATGCCTATCATGTGAAGGCTAGTTTTATAGCCAAAGCACATTACCATGCTGTTCTAATAGACTCTCAAAATGATATAAGTGAAGCATGAGAGTTCATCTAGTTCTTCAAAATAAACCCACCGCCGTGCTCTAAAAGATATAAGTGAAGCACTAGAGCAATAACAAACTACTCCGAAAGATATAAGTGAAGATCAATGAGTAGTTGAATAATTATGTAACTATGTCAAGACTATCTAACATTTAAGAACTTCAGATCTTAGGATATTATTCAAACAGCAAGCAAAACAAAATAAACTAAATTGACGCTCCAAGCAAAACACATATCATGTGGTGAATAAAAATATAGCTCCGAGTATAGTTACTGATAGATGAAGACAAAAGAGGGGATGCCTTCCCGGGGCATCCCCAAGCTTAGGCTTTTGGTTGTCCTTGAATTTTACCTTGGGATGACTTGGGGATCCCCAAGCTTAGGCTCTTGCCACTATTTGTTCCATAGTCCATCAAAGCTATACTCAAAACTTGAAAACTTCACAACACAAAACTTAGAACAAAAATCTCATGAGCTCTGTTAGTATAAGAAAACAAACCACCACTCAAAGGTACTATTGTGAACTCATTCTAAATTCATATTTGTGTAATACCTACTGTATTCCAACTTCTCTATGGTTCATACCCTCCGATACTACTCATAGATTCATTAAAATAAGCAGACAACACTCGGAAAACAGAATCTGTCAAAAAGAGAACAGTCTGTAGTAATCTATAACTTTCACATACTTTTGTAACTCCAATTTTTTAAACTAAATTGTTAAACGTGAGGAATTTGTCTATTAATCATCTGCAAAAAGAATCAACTAAATATCACACTTTAGTAAAATCTGGTGACTATTCTAGTGAGCGCTAACGATTCTGTTTTTGACAGCAAGATCATATAAATTTCACACAAGTCTTCCCAAAGGTTCTACTTGGCACAAATACTAATTAAAACACAAAACCACATCTAAACAGAAGCTAGATGCAATATTTATTCCTAAACAGAAGCAAAAGCAAAGAAAACAAAATAAAGTTGGTTGCCTCCCAACAAGCGCCATCGTTTAATGCCCCTAGCTAGGCATGATGATTTCAATGATGCTCGCGTAAAAGATAATAATTGAAACATAAGGAGAGCATCATGAAGAATATGACTAGCACATTTAAGTCTAACCCACTTCCTATGCATAGGGATTTTGTGAGCAAACAACTTATGGGAACGATAATCAACTAGCATAGGAAGGCAAAACAAGCATAACTTCAAAACTTTAAGCACATAGAGAGGAAACTCGATATTATTGAAATTCCTACAAGCATATGATCCTCTCTCATAATAATTTTTAGTAGCATCATGAATGAATTCAACAGTATAACCAGCACATAAAGCATTCTTTTCATGATCTACTTGCATAGAAATTTTACTACTCTCCACATAAGCAAAATTCTTCTCATTCATAGTAGTGGGAGAAAACTCAACAAGATAACTATCATGTGAAGCATAATCCAATTGAAAACTAAAATCATGATGACAAGTTTCATGGTTATCATTATTCTTAATAGCATACAAGTCATCACAATAATCATCATAGATAGCCACTTTGTTCGCATAATCAATTGGAACCTCTTCCAAAATAGTGGATTCATCACTAAATAAAGTCATGACCTCTCCAAATCCACTTTCATCAATATAATCATCATAAATAGGAGGCATGCTTTCATCATAATAAATTTGCTACTTGGGGGACTAAAAATATCAGCTTCATCAAACATAGCATCCCCAAGCTTGTGGCTTTGCATATCATTAGCATCATGTGTACTCAAAGAATTCATACTAACAACATTGCAATCATGCTCATCATGCACATATTTTATGCCAAGCATTCTATGTAATTCTTCTTCTAGTACTTGAGCACAATTTTCCTTCCCATCATTTTCATGAAAGATATTAAAAAGATGAAGCATATGAGGCAACCTTAATTCCATTTTTTGTAGTTTTCTTTTATAAACTAAACTAGTGATAAAAAAATAAACTAAAAGATTCGATTGCAAGATCTAAAGATATACCTTCAAGCACTAACCTTCGTGGCAACGGCGCCAGAAAAGAGCTTGATGTCTACTACACAACCTTCTTCTTGTAGACGTTGTTGGGCCTCCAAGCGCAGAGGTTTGTAGGACAGTAGAAAATTTCCCTCAACTGGATGACCTAAGGTTTATCAATCCACGGGAGGCGTAGGATGAAGATGGTCTCTCTCAAACAACCCTGCAACCAAATAAAAAAGAGTCTCTTGTGTCCCCAACACACCCAATACAATGGTAAATTGTATAGGTGCACTAGTTCGGCGAAGAGATGGTGATACAAGTGCAATATGGATGGTAGATATAGGTTTTTGTAAACTGAAAATATAAAAACAGCAAGGTAGCAAATGGTAAACGTGAGCATAAATGGTGTTGCAATGATAGGAAACAAGGCCTAGGGTTCATACTTTCACTAGTGCAAGTTTTCTTAACAAGGATAACATAATTGGATCATATTACTAGCCATCAACATGCAACAAAGAGTCACTACAAAGTAACTAATAGCGGAGAACGAACGAAGAGATTATGGTAGGGTACGAAACCACCTCAAAGTTATTCTTTCTGATCGATCTATTCAAGAGTCCATAGTAACGTTCAATCTATCATAGAGTTCGTAATAGAATAACACCTTAAGACACAAATCAACCAAAACCCTAATGTCACCTAGATACTCCATTGTCACCTCAAGTATCCGTGGGCATGATTATACGATATGCGTCACACAATCTCAGATTCATCTATTCAACCAACACAAAGTACTTCAAAGAGTGCCCCAAAGTTTCTACCGAAGAGTCAAGACGAAAACGTGTGCCAACCCATATGCATAGATTCCCAAGGTCACGGAACCCGCAAGTTGATCACCAAAACATACATCAAGTAGATCACATGATATCCTATTATCACCATGGGTATCCCACGCAAGACATACGTCAAGTGTTCTCATATACTTAAAGACTCAATTCAAAGGGAAAACTCAATCCATTACAAGAGATAGAGGGGGAGAAACATCATAAGATCCAACTATAATAGCAAAGCTCGCGATACATCAAGATCGTGCCATCTCAAGAACACGAGAGAGAGAGATCAAACACATAGCTACTGATACATACCCTCAGCCCTGAGGGTGAACTGCTCCCTCCTCGTCATGGAGAGCGCCGGGATGATGAAGATGGACACCGAAGAGGGATTCACCCTCCGGCAGGGTGCTGGAACAGGGTCTAGATTGGTTTTTGGTGGCTACAGAGACTTTCGACGGCGGAACTCTCGATCTAGGTTATTTTCCGGAGGTTTCAGTATATATTGGAGGTGTTGGAGTCGGGGCCAAGCAAAGGGGGGCTATGGGTTGTCCACGAGGCAGGGGGCGCGCCCCCCCCACCCTTGTGGGAAGCCCGTGGGTCCTCTCGTCCCCCTCCGGCACTCCATGGGCTTCTTCTGGTCCAAAAATGATCTCCGTTTATTTTCAGGTCAATTGGGCTCCGTTTGATATTCCTTTTCTGTGAAACCCTAAAACATGAGAAAACAGAAACTGGCACTGCGCTCTGGGTTAATAGGTTAGTCCCAAAAATCATATAAAAGTTTATAATAAAGCCCATAAAACATCCTAGAAGGATAATATAATAGCATGGATCAATCGATAATTTTAGATACGTTGGAGACGTATCAGCAGGCCCATTGTTTCTATGGACCATAGAAGGCCCATTGTTTATACGGCCCGTAGGAAGCCCAATGTCACTACAGTAAATATGTAGCCCATGGCCTGTTAAAGGCGGGAAACTACTATAGGTTTAGACCTGCTAATGGCCCAAGATGATTATAGGACCACGTTTTGGCCCATATGAGTAACGGGCCGGCCTGAAGACCGACAACACTGAGATCCACTAAATCTTCCGACCTAAATTACAGCATACCGACCAAAGAATAAACCTAGAGTATACAACACAGAAATTACGGCATATTACATCCACTGGGAATCAAAGTTCACTACAGGTGATAATAAAGCGCAACATGACCGCGGATTACATACACTGGGCATCAAAGGTCGCCAACAGTGCATATAAACGCGCCGACAAAAGAATATACAAAACTGAGAGCACTTCAGAAGGCACTAGACCTGGCAAGCTCGGGCCCCGCAAACAGCCGAACAAGCTGATGAGATCTCAGTTGTGTCAACGATAGATGCTTCATCCCTAGCTGTATGGCACGATAGTGCGCAAGGCAGTCCCGTGACACCTTCATTACATCTTTCACTTCAAGTCGGAGCTGAGTTGAAGCAAGCCTTTCCGCTTTAAGTTGAGACTGAAGAAGTCGAACTGATTGAGGCAGCGACTGCATAGAGGTTGTCTCACACCTGCTAGTGAGTAGCTTCAACTCACTGTCTTCATCAAGACAGGACCTTGGGGTCATCTCACTGTCCTCAAGATGGTTTGGCTCACTATCTTTCCTAAAGTTCTGCCTGGCATAAGAGATACGACTCTGAAAGAGAAACAAGGAGACATGTAACAGGTTTCACAATTATATAAGCAAATAAATGGATCTGTTCTGCATAAGGAACATGTTTTTCCAACTACAATTTAAAACTGGTAGTTGTTGCAAACACCCAATCAGATGTAAACAACAGTGGAGGAAATGATGCCTCTCCAAATCTATACTAGAACAAAGTTTGAAAGCTTGAGAAGGATGAACTTACATTACATGTTAACACGGGCTGGACAAAGCCCTTCTCCATGTTGATAAAAAGACAATTCAAAAAATTCGAGAAAGAAATTTTTTTATAAGCGTTGCCTTTATTCTACATTTTGCAAAGAGTAAATATAGATCAAATAATATTCGAAGAAATAGAGGATAATGAAGCTCAGGTGCAGACTGATGATACATAATCAAATAGCAATTAATTAAGTACAGCGTTACAAGGCAAAATGTACTGACAAGAGGAATGCAGACATCAACTTGTGCAGTGGCATTGGCTTTATTCAACATTTTGGTAAGAGTAAATGTCGATATGATAATTTGGAGAAAGTGGAGGGTAGGGCAGATAAGATGCAGAGTAATGCTAGACAATCAACTATCTCGCGATGCATGTACATTAATACCACCACCGTCCGTTATTAGTTGTCGCTCAAATGGATGTATCTAGCACTATTAAGTTCTAAATACATCCAAGTGATCAACAATTAATTCGATACAATGGGAGTACATGACAACATGTACTTACATGAACAATCCAAAACTTCATAACCATTCTGTTAATTCTACATTTATTTAAGAGTAAATATAGATCTTATAATTTCAAACAAAGGGAGGATAAAGAAGCGAACATTTACAGTGATGCTACATAATCAAACAACAATGAGTGTAAGTATGCTGACAAAGGGCAAGAGGTACTCACCAGAGCAATGCAGAGCCCAGTATTGTCGTGACATCCTATGATCCTTTGAGCAAGGAGATTCATCTGAAATTAGTTTTCATACAAGAGAGAAGGTAAGGCACATGCAGAAATTTAGGAGTTCAAATTTTGAATTGATATCATAGACAGTACGTGAGGCGGGGCTGTCAGCAGTTCTAATAGGGGTTTGGCCACTAGAGTAGGGGTAAAGTCCGTTATAGTTGGGCATGTGTTTTCTGTGGCTACTGATCTATCTGATTTAACAGGTATCACTACCTTTTCCAAATACCTAGTTTATACTCCTTGAGGATCTGCAATCACCCTCTTCCTTTTGGACATCTATTACGAAAGAACAACATTTGACTGGAAAAACATAGTATGATGACACATGGAATAGGTACATAAAATGAATAGGTATGGCATATACTCCTATATGATACTTAAACTAAGCAGATGGTGTAACAAAGTACAAGTAATGCTAGAGGTCAGATGCAAAATATGTGCGACCAATATAACCTTGCCAAGTTAGAGCATGCACCTTGATGGGTGAATAAGATAGGCCATCCTCCACCATGCCAAGTTTGTTAGCCAGTGGATTGTTCCGCAATATTCCTCTCGTGCGCCCATTCTCATATTCATATTGATAATGTTCAATACCTGACATGCATGAAAGCATAAAAACAAGTGAGATTATCTTCGTAATGCAGAAGTGATTCTAATCCAATACTTCCTCCCTGTAAACCCCTTTGTGCTATCTCTGCAACTCTTCTAAGAGGTGCCATGCATGCTGTAATTTCGTGTGTGCATTAATATAATCTGGCCTACTACTCAAAATATGATAGCTCCAGAAGTGATGATACTTTGCAAATGACAGCTTCAACATATAGTAAAGAAGAACAAGTCGACCTGACATGACAGATTCAAAATATACTAAGGGAGAATAACTCGACCTGACCAGTTGATCGCAAAAGAAGAGGATCATCTTAAAGAAGAGCAGAAGAACAAGCAGATTGAAGATATTACAAGTCTTTCTATACAACGTTGGTTGGCCACCCATGTTGAACCAGAGTACACAGAGAAATACTATTCCTTCCAGTCTCTCCATATGTGGCTCACATGCATTTCGAAACTAAAGTAGGAACTTTAGCTAACCAATTAAACATCTCCCAGTTTTACTAATATCAGCATAATATCATATTTGAATTTGTACAACTAAGCTTGTTTAGCTCGATGGGTGGAGCAGTGCTATTACGACACGAACCACGTAGGCTGATCGTGGTCATCATAAAATGGGGGAAACCGTAAGCATGATGAGTATAGTGTTGACCGTGGCAGTGGGATGGCAGATCTGAAGCTGCAAACTGCGCAAAGGGTAGTTAGCAACCGATATTTGCTTTGAAATAACAACTAAGATTTAGTATGGACAAGAAAGTACAGTCAACAAGTGACAAAGAAATGCAATTCTGCTATATCTCAATATGCCGCGACATGCATTTGGAAACTCAAGTGGGACCTTTAGCTAACCAATTAAATGTGGCTGTTAACTAATATCAGTATCATATCACAATCATATTTGAACAACTAAGCTTTGGAAATTTGAGTGTTGTGTTGTTTAGCTTGAAGGGTGGAGCAATACTAGTATGACAGAAAGCACCTACGCAGATCATAGTAGAGTTGATAAAAGGGGAAAACCCTAAGCATCAAGAGTAAAATCAGGAAAGAGGAACTAGCTGGACCAGTGGGTGGCGCACATGCTTTTTGAAACGAATATAGGAACATTAGGTGACCAATTAAACGTTCTCTGTTTTAGTAATATGAGCATCATATCAGATTTGTATTTCAACACGTAAGCTTTGGAATTACGAGTGGCATGTTGTTTCGCTTGATGGGTTGAGGTCTTGAGGAGCAGTGCTAGCACGACACGAAGCAGTGAAGCACCTACGATGATGGTTGTGAATATAAAAGGGGGAAACCATAAGCTTTATGAGTATAGTGACCGTGACATGGCGGATCTGAAGGTGCAAACCGGACAAAGCTACTTTGCAACCAATGATTGCATTCAACTAGCCACTAGGATTTGGTACAGACAAGAAAAGTACAGTAAACAATTTAAGATCTATTTTTCAGGTGAGATCAATAACTTAAGCACATATGGCAGAGTACCACCTCTCTTGCAACGTCGTGTAGGCCCCTGCTGATACGTTGAGGGTGTTGCGGGTGCGATGGCTGTCGGCGGCGGGGAAGAAGACTTTAGATGGCAGACAGTCGGGTTGGTGGATAAATCATGGTTTCGTGGACGAGGCGGTCGTTGGAGCGGCAACGGAAAAGTGGACGACGGCGCCGATGAAGCGAGACGAAGCGATGAAAGGATCCTGGTCCGGCACCGTGGATGAGAGACGTCCATCTCTTGAAGTGGACGACGGGGTAGGGGTAGCGGCTCCGGCAAGGTGGAGGACGGGGTGGCAGACGGAGGAGGCTGGTCGCAGTGGGGAGGCTATCGTGGCGCCGATGATGTATGTATGGGGAAATGGAGGGGGAGGGGGATCTCAAACTTTGGGATGCACTTCTCTAAAATGTGGCAAAGTTACGAACTTATCCCCCGTTTAAAATTTCGGACATCACGTCGGTTGGGGATAGGACGGTAATCTCGCATCTCCCAAATATTTGCCGATAACGATTTCGGGCGAGGAGAGGGTGTTTTGCCGCCCACGGTTGGCGCCCATGGTGTATGAATGGGATTGACAGGTAGGGCGGTTGTGTCACGTCTGAGGGAAGTTACACATCTGCCCCTAGTTAAAATATTAGCCTACATCTATTTTGGACGAGGAGAGTTTGTTTTGCCACCCACCGTGGATGAATGGGGAAATGGAGGGAGAGACACATGTCTTTCGGACGAGCTTGAAGCAAATGTGTTTTGCCGCCCACGTTTGGCGCCCACCGTGTCTGAATGGGCTCAGAGGCCATCGTGTCACGTCTGATTGAAGTTACTAGTCTACCCCTATCGACAGCAGTGTAAATCCGGTCGATAAGGATGTCAAGTGTCACGGGTAGACAATAATTTCCATCTCGCAAACACTTGCTTCGGGCAGCCCACAAATGGTAGTGGGTGTTTAGTCACTTCGTTCAAAACTTGGGAGAATTAGCCTTCACGTTTGCCCTGGGCCCTGGCAACTAAATCCAAATCCAATTTTTATTTGATTACGACTATCCACAGATAAGTCTACGTTTTGTTATTATTTCTTCAAAACCACAACAAAGATTTATTCCACCTTTATATATGATTATGATTTAGAAATGTCGTGATCTTCGAATTCAGTAGGTTGGATACACTTTGAGTCAAACAGTTATTTCATCCAATACAATATGCTCACACGAAAAACAGTTCACCTTATGTCAATCATACAAGTACCGAGGATTACCTCGCCTAAAAAATTCGGATCATTACAACACATGGACAACATAGGGGGTCTTACAACATAATCCATTCAGAGACATGACACAACATGCAAGTACAATAATCTAATGACAATTTCAACTCCTATCTAAAGAAGAACTGGGATTACCCTGGGCTTTAGATAGCAGAAGCAGCAGGACCTCATCCGTCTTCAAATGCAACATTCTTACTTCCTCCAATGCGTTGCTTGCATAATGCGTGCAGCTAATTACATAATTTCCAGCTTCAAGATCGAGATTACCTCATTCATGGCAGCCACACCATCTCTTACTGCCTCTAGTAGAGCCTCAAGAACTATAATATCTATGCTCAGACTGCTCTCCGGCGGTGTTGCCTCTGAACTGCTACCATATGGTAACATGGATGGCGCACTGCTTTGACAAATAGATTCTGGGGTTGTACATTGTGTCCTAGTGTGAACGTCATCCTGAAAGGTTTCCGCTGGACATAAGTAAGAGATAGTTATCGCATGATCCAGGAAGTAAGCTTACATGGTAAATGACATACGAATTATTGTCGAGCATGGCAAGTTATATTTTAATGGTTCGAAGCAGCATCAGCCGAAAAGAAATTAAAATGGTAAGATGAAAACTTGAAAGGGAGTGTACCACCACTATATTTAAGTTGCCAAGGCATCTAAGCAGTTGAAATAATCTGAGAAAGCACTTAACAGTGTGGCCTCATATAAACTACGAAGACAGTCTTGTGATGAAGTTCAGAGGAAAAGTTAAGGACTCAAATGAACTAGGCATTCATTTCTTTATGATAGTACAGCAGGCACTGCTGACATATTGGCCAACTCAGGTATAGCGTAACAAGTAACAAACAAGCATTCGAATCAAGCAATATAGCAAAGCAAACAACTAAACTATTTGTTATTCTATATGATTACAGGTTGAGGGCACAAGCCAAGAAAGCAGCCCACACGCATTACATTTCACATGTACTAAAACACACTGGCTTACCATATGTTGCTGTGAAGCCTCGTTGCTGTTGCAATGTTCTTTGAAGATATCGTCAGCATCCCGTGGTTGCAAATCTACTTGTTGTAGTTTATTCTGCACCCTATATTTAGGTAAAATTAATTTTAATCGCATGCACTGGTTTGAATTGATCATCAATGGTTCATCTGAACTAATGAAAGAAGGGTGTGTGCATACACAACAATATATTTGCTTCCCTCTATTTTTATGCTTGTTCGAGGTGCCAGCCCCAAAAGAACAAATATTTTGCTTGATGGGTTGGCAGCTCCATAATTAATAGAAGCATCAAATTAGTCATGCAACTTGGGAAGATCAAGAACACACAAAAAAGTAATGAGCAGAGGCTCGTAGCAGTGATGTAATAGCTAGCATCAGAAAATGTAGGGTAAAACGAACAAAAACCAGCGGAACCACATCCTAGTTTGCTGATGTGTAATTAAGCATAGAGAACATGAAGCAGTCTGATGGAACCAACATGTGGCATCAGAACAACACCATTATCATAAATATAGCATGCAAGAAGTAAAATAGTAGGTAGTGATATCTAGGAAGTACAGTAATACTTAGGACAAAACTAAAGCATATTAACTATATGTGCACTGGTATGTAATTTAGCACATGTAACATGTTCACTGCCAGAAGTATGGCCCTACAGGTCCAAGCAGAATAACACGTCTTATGAAAAAACTGAATGATGCCCTGAAGAAATTCAAAGGTGTGGTGCTTATGCTAAGAAAGTGAACGTAGGCACCGGTCGTTGGATAATTGTACCTGATTCTCGGCGGCGTATGGGTATCGTTGGCATACTTGATAGCTAAGGATCGTCGATGGTGCTCATGTTGCGGTTGAGTTTGGGCCGGCTGTCACCATCGCTGAAGCGGCTCCGGTGCTACGGTTGCGGCGCCTATCGACATACAAGAAAGCTCATCTATGGTAAGTGAACAGTTGCACGATAAAGAGAAAAACCGAAGGAGTACAGATCGAAAAAACCCGATGAGGCTGCGACATCGGTAAAGCAGTGCTGGTGGAGTTGAATATGGCATCCGTGGAGCCGGTCAGGTGCAGTGGACGAAGGCTTCGGCGGGCGCGTTGTATAGTGCTTTCAGTGAGGCGGATCTGTTGCGGTGGACGAGGGCTTGTATGAAGGGCCAGCGAAGGGAAGGGCGAGGGAGTCAGTGAAGGGCCTACACTGTGGTGGACGAGGGTGCCGGTTAAGCAGATCCGGTGCGGTGGACCATGATGGCGGTCAAGAAGATCAGGAGTGGTGTACAAGCCAGTCTCAAAAGCGGCTCCGGTGAAGTGGTGAGTTGGCAGTTGGGGGTTTTAAGGTGCGGAAGGTAGATCCGTCGGGGTGTGAGGTCCACCGCTGCGGCGAAGGACTAGATTCGGCGGCTTGCCGTGGTCGGGGGGGTCGGGGAGGGGAAGGGGAGGGGCTCTAGGGAAGAATGTTGGGGGCAAAGAGGGGAAAACATTGGAGTTACCAAAGCAGCCCTTTTCCGTTCATGTGGCAGGGGTAAAACAGGAATATCACAGGGCTAAACTTCCGGGTGCGAGATATTTCGATGTGAGAGGGAAGTTTGAAAGCTTTTAGCGCCTGAAATTATATTCTGCTCTTGTACGGCCGACTATGATATCATGGGCGAGAATTTGTTTGTTTTGCACGCAAAAAAAGGTACAAGTTTTGAATATCAATGTCTCCAACTCGAAACTTAGATTGTCCATTCAATTCAAGTATGGATCATTGAGCTACTACAAGCAAATACCATCATATGGTCCAATTCAAATGAAATTCCAAATGTGTTTATCCTAAATATGATGACAAAAGCAAAAATGTGTATGTGTATGAATAAAGTGGATGATTATAAAGTTTGAACATGCCCGTATGTGTATATCTCTAGGTTTGATATATGAATTTGAAATCATGAAATCCCGGCTTAAAAATGTACCTCCATTTAAATGAATTACAAAAGCTAATGATGGAGATGAATTCCAAAATTCCAATCTTAGGTTTGTAATTCTGGTACATCAAAGTATATCACGCCTGTTCAAAAGTATCGTTATCTCATAGTCCAAACTGTGAAACAAATTGATCAACCTTGAGTGCACACACTATTGACCATGTATATCTCAATTACGCTAAAGTCCCTCAAATATAGACTCCTCACTCTTTATCTGAAGCCAACCCCCCCCCTCGCCCCCCCCCACACACATAAGTCGTTCTCTCCCCCAAACACCAACACACGAGCACATTAACACCCCTCTCTCTTCTAAAGTCCGGACCCCCAATATAGGTCTCTATCACTTTGTCTCTTGGGCATGCACACATCTCTGCCCCCACTCTCTAGCTAGGTCACCCGGCATCTCTCTTTCCCAAGCACACGCACTATGTAGAGTGTAACTTTCCCATCTATCTCCCTAGTTATGTGGTTCTCGCACACTCACCTCACACACCACCCCCACTGCAAAACAAGCACTTTGTCTCCTTATGCACCACTCTCCTCTTTCCATCTCTCCCACATGCGGACCCGCCCCAGCTCCTCCATGTATACATATATGTCGTGACTCTTTTCATAGCTACCTAATGTATCATCGTTTTCGATCTCGCACATTGTTCTCTACACCATCTATTCTAGATCTCTCATGAAGTCCCTATCACACACACGATGACTCGCTTCCCTTGCGTCTTCGTACATAGGCCAATTTCAAACAACATCAACATTGTCTCCCTATCTATAAGCCATTTATGGACACAAACGCCCCCTCTCTCGCCCCCTCTCTTTCTCTCTCTCCGTCACTAGCTCTCTCTCTCTCCCTCTCGCTCTCACACCCCTCTCCCACACACAATCGATGTCTCTTCCAAATAGTTTGCTCCCCCCGCCCGCACCCATGCTATCCCTCTACTACACATGTCACACCATTCCCCCTTCCCTTATACTAGGTTTACATCATTAGTGGTCTCTCTACTCCACATACACACACTCCCTCTCACACACAATTGCGCGCACAAACACACACAGACACGCACAAACACCCATTAATCTAAATCTTCATCTCTCCCCATGTCCGCATGTGTATCTCGCACACTCACTCTCTACTTATGTATATGTGTCTCCACGTTACACAACACAAAAGCCCCATGTAGATGTCTCTCTCTATCCTCCACACACATAGACACAAAGAATATGTTATCACTACCTCAGTCTCTAGACATATCACACACACACACTGTCTATCTCTCTCTCTCTCTCGCAAACATGCTCAACAAGGGTTTCCCCATGAATAACTTACCGTCTATTCATCAACAGTCATGGCAGTACGGCGAACACGAGACGTGAAAAAATAATAAATCTACACGTGCTTAGACCACCTAGTATGAATACTAGGACTAGAGCAAGCCAAAAAGCGCGCCGCCGTCACCCCCTCCTTATCGGCGATGGGAAAACCTTTGTTTTACATAGTCGAGAAGTCATTGTGCTAAGGCCTCACATGTTGAGGCATTGAATAGAATGTAGATGCTAGTTTACGGAAACAAGTATCGATAATATGTTTGTATCTCCATACTTATATTTCTTCTCTTATAAAAAACCGAGTTGGTGATGATGGTACGCGTGCCATCTTGCAATATAAACCGTCCGACCTATATCTGACTGATGGAAATTAAACTAAAAGATACCCACACCCCTCTCCACATTTGCAGACAAGGCCTTCCCTCGTTCATCCTTATCTCCAACAACCTCATTGTTGAGCAATTAAGAACGAAAGCCTATGGAACAAACTGGCCTGGTGGCCGCTGCCGGTGTCGTCAATCCCCATGCCTCCGCCCAGTCCGACCACCAATCACCACCACGCCCCACTCCTCTTCACCTTATCTCCTATTTCTCGAGATATCATTAGTTTTTACACATGGAATTACTCCCGCATTGGTCAATCACAATGACTATTTTTATAAAAAAAATGCATCTTGTTGTTCCGTGAAATGCACGGATCTCTCTAGTACTCCTACAGAAGACTTAGTTGGTGATGATGGTGTGTCTGCCATCCGTCGTTTGTGACCATTAGATCTACATATAACGACTGTGAGGTAAGTTGTTGCCTTTTCTCACAAACATCCCACTTGTCTACCAATTTACAGAAAAACCCATAATTAGTATCTTAAAACCAACCACATCCCTCCCTGACCTCACCAAAACAGCCCAAGGAATATATTCTAATTGAAACATAATATATCTCTAGTGATATATGTATATCAAAATTAGAGTGTTTTGTATCAAGTTTGTGAATAAGTATTATTTTAATTATGATTCGTTGCAACGCACATGAACATTGCTAGTATTTCCAACCATGCAATTTATTTCCCTAGTATTCCATAGTTTCGAGTTTTCCATCAAGATATTAGTCACTCATGGTTGATATTTACTTTCAATCATGTAAACATATGCACTATGTAACTAGCCTTGCTTATTGGGTTCCAAAGCTTAACTTTCACTCCTACTTACAATATGTAGAGTATTTAAAAAAAAACTACCACTTTCAACCAGCCCTAGGAAAAATCTATTGTACAAAAAATAGCAAAAACATACCCATAATTTAATAATCCACGCCAAAACTACTACCAACCGATTAGGTTAGTTTAAACCCATTAATGACAGGGTTGGCCCACACGTCCATGCTGACGAGGTAGCTTAAACCAACACATTTTGTTTGACCGTTGACACGAGGGACCCACATCTGACCTTCTATCCTGTTATTCCCCCTAAAATCATTATTTTTCCTTGTAAAGGGTTAGCAATGCTTGGCCCCCTAGCTCATGGGACATTTTTCATGGCTCCGCCACTGCGCGCAAGAGTGCACGTTCTCGCCCCCTCTCTCTAAATATCGATCTCGCAGTTGTGCACTCTTTCATAGTCTCCCTCCACTCGTTCCCTCGCACCATCTTCTAGCCCCCCACCGGATTTTGCCACATGTACAATCTAGCAGACTCCATGGTTGAACTTAAGCATAATGCACAAATCTCAAAACAACAGTGGTTCTCTTTTGTTCTAGAATCTTCCATATCATAACTGCCCAAATTTTTTTTCTAGTTGAACTGCCATTATTTGTTTTTACTTTATGCTTTACAATGCACAATTCCATGAATCATAAAATAGATTAAGGGCTTCCTTGATTCAAAGGATCTACGAAGGAATTTTGGAGGATTCTAATCCTTAGGAATTTTTCCTATCTTGGTTGTTTGATTCGTAGGATTGTAAACCATAGGAATTTTTCCATATGATTCATTTGCACTAGATTTCATAGGAAACATCCCATCCACTCAAACCTCTTAGAAAGAATTCTGCGTTTTTTCTATGCACAATCAAACACTCGTACCATCATGTAGGATTCAAGACGACATTCCACTCTAATCCCATGTTCTTCCTATTCCCGCGTTTTGGAAATCCTACGAAGCAAAGAGGCCCTAGGTTTTTTACAAAAACTAATTGATTTTGAATTATATGAACTATAAGAATTAAACGAAGGTCTACATCAAGCATATATGACTCAGAGCTTACATGCTACTGTGTGGTATTTATTCGTAATTTGGTTGCAAAATTTGACGCGTGCAATGCACGTGTACCTTACTAGTACTTCGAGTATGTGCAAAATACAATGGCACGCTACACAGTGTCTCTCTTACAGTTCATGAAGCCATGTGGCACATGTGGAGGCGTTGTCGCGACATCCTTGTGTGGATCGATCACAATGATGTGTTGCTGGTTCCAGAAGAATGTACTCGTCCTCCCTGAGCCGCACTGGCGGTACATGCACGAAGTGAAGATGTGCACGCACGCCACGCATGCACTCATTCCCTCGCACGCACACGCGGGTACACGGGCGAACGCAATTTTGAACCAAGATCCACCCCATGTGATAATTTGACGCGTGTAAAGTCGTTCACTTCATTGATGGTCAATTAATACAGCGCATGCAAATTGAGTGGACGTGAGGGCGGAAGAAAGACATTACCACTCCACTGCGCGCATGTGAGTAGTTAAATCATGGGTTGCTAGTAGTACTTCCATTGGTCTCCTTCGTATTTTGTGCCAATTTTTGACAGTAACATAATATTTACGCATCTGAGCAGTGTAGTCTTCTTGAAATTTATGTTCCACTAAACTCATCGGGAGCCGTTTCGAGCCTCGAAACCAAAAACAATCAATTAATCTTTTTACCTTGTTCCCATCACAGTCGAAAGTACTAGTGCTACAATTAAGTGCAAGCCTGCTCACACCTACCAGTACGTACCAAACCTGAACGTGCTCCATGTAGGTTTTAGTACTAGTGCTAGTACTTAGGTTATAAAAAGAGGAACTACCTAACCGAAAATTACTCTACCTTCCACCTCATAAGTCCTCCTTCTTCCTCCGTCCTTGCCATGTCCGGTGTGCAGAGCTCTAGGTCGAGAACTACTCGTAACAAGCGAGCAGCAACCATGGCTGTGGAAAAAAAAGAGGGCTTGCCGCCACACAGAGACCTCGAAAGATCTCTCACGGGCACGCGATGGCTCCCAGGAGCGCCCTAGACGCGGAGGCAAACATGCCGAGCTGGCGGCGCTGGAGTCTTTCTCACTCGACGGCATGCCCGATCAACTCAATAAGCATCTCAATAAGAAGAAGGAGTTCATCCATGGCTTGGTGGAGCTGCTGAAGGAGAGCCTCGACGACATGCACACTGAGCTCAATGAGCATGCACTACTAGAAAAAGGGCTATAGATGGGATTGACACTAATGGCGCACCAGACAAGCAGTACGCCATTAGTATATACTAATGGCGCACCACCTTCTGGTACGCCATTAGAGTTGAAACTACTAATGGCGCACCTGGCCCCTTGTGCGCCATTAGTATCAATTTTTTTCCTTTTCCAAACATACTAATGGCGCATCCAGACACAGTGCACCATTACTGGTTGTAACTAGTAATGGCGCACCTGTCGGTGAGTGCGTCAGTACTGTTGTTTTTTATTATTATTATTTTTGCAAAACTACTAATGGCGCACTGTTCCATAGTGCGCCATTACTAGTTTAAACTAGTAATGGCGCACTGTGGAACAGTGCGCCATTAGTATAATTTTTTTTTGCAAAACTACTAATGGCGCACAACCAGAAGGTGCGCCATTAGTAACCTGGATTACTAATGGCGCATTTTGAGGTGGTGCGCCATTAGTAAGTGGGCACCAACAAGATATTTTGGACAGCCACTCCTACCCACACTCACTTTCTCCCCACTTCATTCTCTCCACCTCCTCCTTGTCTCGGGTGCCTTCACTTTTTCACCTCATTTCCACCATAGATACATTCAAATTAAGTGGTTAAATTACCTTGTTTTGATAGGTAAGTAAGGGGGAAGCTATATTTATGTTGTTCTCCCTACAACAATGTGCACATGCACTTTTTATGGCCTAGCTAGATCTATGTTTGTTCGTGGTGTTGCATATTTTTGTGGTGTTGCATATGTGTTTGTGTTTGGAGGTGTACCGGTATTTGAAATGCGATAGTTGCCAATATTTTGCCGGAATGTTGATTCATTTCCGTTTCGGTGAGAATTTTGGCATTAAGCATTCTTTTTGGTCCTATTTTTAGGGAAAGTCGTGCCAAATTTTTTCTTGTTTCTAAAATATCGTTTTGCTTTACCCCGCAGGCGACCATGGTCCGCACGATGACCGAAGGCATCGTGAATAGGTTTTTGAGCTCCGCGAAGGCCGAGATGCTTCAAAAGAACGAGACGGAGATAAGATGTCCGTGTCGAAGATGCAAGCTGAAGATCCTTATTGCGGACCCGGATTCCGGGCAGGTGCGAGACCACCTGCTCTTGCGTGGTTTGATGGATGGCTATCGGTGGCAAGGTGATGAAGATGACTACGAAGTTGTCCATGGGGGCCGGGCAAGAAATGAGGAAGGGCAGCAAGACAACCACCGCGACACGGGCGGGCGAGAAGACGAAGAATCCCCAGGAGATGATCACGACGGTGATGCTGTACACAGTCATCATGTAGAAGATGCAGGACATGATGATGAGGAAGATGCTGGAGCAGACGACGGGCATGATCATGAAGATGATGATGCCGGCGGAGTAGACGACGTTGGACCATCGATGGGCTGGGTGCAGGACCCTCATATTCAAGAGCTGCTTCTCAAGCAAACGGATAACGCAAGAGCTGCCGCCCGAGAGAAAGCCAAGATGGATCAACTTGAGTTAGACGCGGTTACTCCATTGTATGAAGGATGCAGGCCCGAGGATACCTGCCTGAAAGTAACGCTCATGGCTCTGGAGATGAAGGTAAATCACAAAATGACCGACGCATGCTTCGACGAGAACATGTCATTCTGGCACGAACGTCTTCCCAAGGGGAACAAGTGCCCGACCAGTTTCGAAGAGGCGAAGAAAATTGTGTGTCCTCTGGATTTACCGCACGTGAAATACCGTGTGCATGAACAATTGCATCATTTATCGGGACGAGCACGCGGAGTCTACCATATGTCCGGTGTGCGGCATCACTCGATACAAGAAGAGGAAGAAAGCTCCTCGAAAAGTGGTGTGGTACTTTCCGATCACTCCTCGTCTGCAGTGGTATTTCGCGGACCCTAAGGTAGCAAAGCTCCTGCGTTGGCACGCGGATAGGGAGGAGAAGAAGCGAGAAGATGACGCAAATGATCCGGAGATAGATAAAAAAGACAAGATGCCGAGTCACCCTAAGGATGCAAGCCAGTGGCAAGCGTTGAACTTCGAAGACCTAGAATTTGGGAACGATCCAAGGAACATCTTGCTGGGCGCGAGCACCGATGGAGTCAATCCGTTTGGCAGCCAGAGAAGCACACATAGCACTTGGCCTGTGTTTGTGTGGATGTACAACCTTCCCCCCTGGTTGTGCATGAAGAGGAAGTACATTCACATGAGTATGCTAATTGGAGGACCGAAACAACCAGGGAACGACATCAATCTGTATCTGGGGCTGCTGAAAGAGGAGCTTGACACGCTGTGGAAAACACCAGCCAATACGTGGGACGCCGCAGAGAAAGAATATTTCCCTATGAGAGTCGCGCTGCTCACGACGGTGCACGACTATCTCGGTTACGGATATGTCACGGGGCAGGTGGTCCACGGATTTTCTGGATGCGTCAGGTGCATGGATGACACAACGTATCGCCAGCTAGATAGAGATCCTGGGTCTTCGAAAACCGTGTTCATGGGACATCGAAGGTGGCTTCGCGACGATGACCTATGGAGAAAACGCAAGGATTTGTTCGATGGTGAAACCGAACCCCGAGGACGCCCGCGTACGAGGAGCGGCGAGGAAATAGACGAGCTGTTGAAAAATTGGAAAGATTGCCCACTGCCGGGAAAGAAGCAAAAGGCGCCAGAGCCGGGAAAGAAGCGAAAGGCGCCAGAGCCGCTGCTGAAGGTATGGAAAACGAGGTCTGTTTTCTGGAACTTGCCGTACTGGAAGATCCACCGTGTGCCTCACAGCCTTGATGTAATGCATATCACGAAGAACGTGTGTGAGAGTCTGCTTGGTACCCTGCTCAACATGCCAGAGAGGACAAAAGATGGGCCGAAAGCAAGGGCAGACTTGAAATCAGTGGGCATCAGGCAGGAGCTTCACGCTATATATGATGATGATGAGGCGAAGCAGGACACGGAAAGTTGTCGCAAAGGCAAAAAGGCCAAGAAGACCGGAAATGACTACCCTCCCGCGTGCTTCACTCTAAGTCAAGAGGAGATCGAGCAGTTTTTCACCTGCCTCGTAGGAGTAAAACTTCCTTACGGTTACACGGGGAAGATAAGCAGATACCTAGACCCAGCGAAGCTGAAGTTCAGTGGGATGAAGTCTCACGACTGTCACGTGCTGATGACGCAGATACTTCCAGTTGCAATCCGTGGGATCATGGACGTGCACGTCCGTGAAACCCTATTTGTCCTATGCAACTTTTTCGACGTCATCTCTCGGAAGTCGGTTGGCGTGAGGCAACTCAGAAGGCTACAGGAAGAGATCGTGGTGATACTATGTGAGCTTGAGATGTACTTCCCTCCCGCATTCTTCGACGTTATGGTGCATTTGCTGGTCCATATCGTGGATGATATCATCCAACTCGGGCTGACGTTCCTGCACAGCATGATGCCGTTCGAAAGGATGAATGGTGTCATCAAAGGATACGTTCGCAACATGTCACGTCCAGAGGGAAGCATAGCCAGGGGCATTCTGACCGAAGAGTGCATCTCCTACTGCACGAATTATCTAGGCATCGAGAACCCCGTTGGTCTGCCCGTCAACAGGTACCTCGGCAGGCTCGATGGATGGGGTCACCGTGAGGGTCGTCGCGAAATGCATGTCGACTTCGAGGGTCGACTCGCCGACTTTGAAAGATCAAACCTAGTCGCGCTACAACACATAGACGTGGTCGATCCTTGGGTGGTAGAGCACAAAACCTTTATTGAGAAGACGTACAATGACTGAGGCCAATAGAGGACGGACGGAGATATAATCAAAGAGCACAACTCATGTTTCACGCGTTGGTTCAAGCAGAAGCTTCTGTCGTACCATTTACATGAGGATTCTTCCGCGGAAGAACAACTCATATTCGCCTTGTCACAGGGCGTCGAGCACAACCTGATGACCTATGAGGCGTACGATATCAACGGCTACACATTCTACACCGAGGCCAAGGACATGAAGAGCGATAGTTATCAGAACTCCGGGGTAACGATGGAATCCTACACCGGTAATGACAAGGACATATACTACGGAAGGATCGAGGAGATCTGGGAGCTGAGCTACACTGGAGAGAAGGTCCCGATGTTCCGTGTCAGATGGGCCAAGAGCGTCCTAAAAGAAGACCGGTATTTCACCACCATGGTTATACCCGAAGCCAAATCCAAGACCGCGGGCGCAAACGTCACCGCGAAAAATGAGCCATGGGTACTGGCTTCCCAAGTTGACCAATGCTTCTTGACTACCGACCCGTCAAAGCCCAGTCGTGTTGTCGTGAGGAGAGGCAAAAGGAAGATCATCGGAATGGATGGAGTAGCCAATGAGCAAGACTTCGACAAGTACGGCGACCCGAGGATCGAACATGACGACGATGATGAAGTAGCAGCATACACCACAAGAAGAAGCAGGACCACCCTACCTAAAGGACGTCCGTTCCACAGAAGAACTCCACTTGCGAAAAAGAAGGGCAAGAAGATTGTGAATAGATAGCTAGCTAAGATCGATTGTATTTAAATCGTAGCCTTCATTTCTCGATTGTATTTCATGGGCACTTTTTGAACTATGATGAATATTTTTAAATTTCGTGGACACTCAATCTCGATCCCCCTCCATCTCGATCGCTATCCCACCTCGCCAGATCCGGTCCCCCTCGCCGCCGAGCACCCCTCGGTCCACCGGCCGCCGCCGCCGACCCCCCGCACCCTCCCCTACTCAACCGCCACCGCCGACCCCACGCACCCCTCCCCTACTCAACCGCTGCCGCCGACCCCCCGCACCCTCCCCCGCTCCATCGGCCGCCGTCGCCGACCCATGAACTCATGATATTTTCAAATAATACATTTGATGATATTTTTCATATTCATAAATATATTCAAATAGCAAATTTGATGATATTTTTTAAAAAAATATTACTGTCCTATAAAAAAAATATTACTGTTATGATTTAAACAAGTTTGAACATATTTAAACACAAATAAGTATCAAACAACATTTTAAATGCATAAAAAATTTTGTGGAGCCTGGGAATCAAACCCAGGACCTCCTGGTGTGAGAACTGGCTGCTGACCAGTCGAGCTAGTAGAGGGGACTTGATGTGGATGAGGTTTGGTGGAAGATAACCTGTTGGCTCGAACAGAAATAAAAAAATACTAATGGCGCACCAGGGGGAGGTGCGCCATTAGTATGGATGTACTTATGGCGCACCAGGGGGCGGTGCGCCATTAGTATTGTGCCCCCATCCATATTTCCCTCTCTCCCCCTCGCCCTCGCCCTATTCCCTCTCTCTCCCGAGCCCTCGCCCTCGATCCCCTTCCCCTCTCCTCTCCCGACGCTGCTGCCCCGACGCCGCCGCCCCCGCGCCCCCGACGCCGCTTCCCCCGCGCCCCCGACGCCGCCGCCCCCCGCGCCCCTTCTGCTCCGCTCCAGTCTCCACACCCAACTCCACCTCCCCCTTGAAGCGCCGCCGCCGCCGCCACCACGTCTCCGGCCACCGAGTCTCGCGGATCCTCTCCATCGCAGCAGCTGCTCGCGGATCAAGCTCCCCATCCGGGGTCAACTCCTCCATCCACGGCCTCGGCATCCCCACCGCGGGCGTCCGCCAATCACAAGATGGAGACGCCGCCGGTGACCTCTCCTCCACCATCGCCGCCTACCCACCCCGGGCTCCTACCTCCCCACCTCCCCGAGCAGGTACAGACGAAGCAGCCAACGACATGGGCTCCTACCTTCCCCATCTCCCTCTTCCACTCACTTTGTTGGTTCGTTTCTATTTGATTTGCTAAGCTGATGCTGTTCTTTTGTTCCTATTTGATCTGGTAGGCGCGCAAGTGCCCGACGTCAGGTCAGGTCTCAGGTGTGGTTCCTCTTCCACTCCAACGCCTCCCCTCCCCTCCCCTGGTTCAGCAGCAGCAGGTACCACCTCATCCCCATCTCACTTGCTAATCTACCTGCTGCACCGGCAAATCATCGTCTTTAGCCAAGCCACCAAACTGCCGCACCAAATTAATCAATGAATGCCTCTCTTCCTTAATTACTTGTTCTTCAGTTACTACACCCGTATGTATATAAGCTCAGATTGAACTACCAAAACGTCTTATATTTAGGAATGGAGGGACCACTACTAGTAGCTGCTAGCACGTCACAAGTCACTATATTGGTAGCTTGAACTACCTGGTTGCTTAAAAATAGCTACTCCCTCCGTCCCATAATATATGACCCGACTTGGATATATATACAGCGACTTGGGTCGACTAATCGCCGAGCCGCAGGGCTGGCGGCGACTTGACTAGTCGCGACTCAAAAACCATCATCTTGTGTGTATTACACTGTTTCATCAACCTAGTCTACTTGAGATCCATGACTATACACTAATGTTGATACTAGCTTACTGAATTAATCAACTCTTCCTATGGGCTTAATTTGACTGGATTTGTCATTAGGTCTTTTTACAGGTCGTAGTTACTGAAATTCTGGTATGGCCAATGTTTATTTAATATTACCCAGCATGATGATGTATCAATGTAGCATTAGCATATCATCCAAGTGCTAGTACTGCTAGTAAATAGCTAATACAGTTAATGAAGAAGAAAAAAACTGCTAGTACAGTGAATGAAGAAGAAAAAAACTACTAGTACTGCTAGTAAATAGCATCAGACTGAATGTCTTTCATATATGGCCAATACAGTCTGATGGCCAATACAGTTAACGAAGAAGAAAAATAACTGCTAGTACTGCTAGTAAATAGCATCAGACTGAATGTCTTTTATATATGGTACTGCTAGTAAATAGCTTCTTCTATATACTAATTTGCATCAAAGTGTAGAACAAAGCATCAGACTGAATGTCTTTTTTTTTCAAAACCTGAAGCCCTAATGCAAGTTTTGTTGTACCTCAGATTCAGAAGCAAAATCTTTCTAACAAATCGACCTTATTCAGTCTTCAAGTTGTTTCTCTTATATATGTGCTGTTATTAACAGTGGGTAATTAACCTAACTATTCATTTTTCCTTAGGTTAATATAAAAATGTCCAGTGTATATATATTTGAAAATGATTGCTTCTACATGTTAATTTGCTGGTACTAGCTAGAATTTGGCACTGAAAAGCAAACGCAAAAGCTAATTAACTGCTGGGTAATAGCACTGGTACTAGGTAGCTAAAATATGTGTTCTGAAACACTGAGAGCAGAAACACTTACTACATACATATGCTCAAGAAACACTTACTAACCAGAAAAGGTTTTGACTTGAAATGTTAATAGCACAGAGAGCACCACAAGTTAAACACCTCAATCTATTAGTATTTGTCTGCATTTTCTCACATTCTTCTTGTATCCGATCCAGTATTGCTTGTAGTGGTTTGTCCAAAATGTTGAATGATACTGCTTGGAGATGCATATATTGTTTCACCTCTTCACATGCCAATGTATTTTCCATGTTGTGATGGAGGCCTTTTTTTTAACACTGGGCTTTGCCACCTGTTGTTTGTCTTGTAAATAGCATTGGACAGAGATTTAAGCAAGTAGCACATTGCCTTGTACACCTGGGATAATGATTTTGCCTTGTCCACCCGAGAGGCCCTTGAGTTTGCTGGAATGTCGATTAACTTCCGTTCCGGCAAATTCGGGTACTTCATATGTCCTATTTTCAGCAAAGCTCATGCTGAAATTTTCCGTGAATTTTAGCATGACTTTGCTAAAAATAGGACATATGGGGTACTTGTGACTAATGCATGGGCCGGGGTATCTTAGTAGTTAATTAAGTAGGATCAAGTGCCCCTTTATTCTAGCTGCAATAAACCATAGGCGGCAATAGAGTCAAGTGATTAGGCCCAACTTAGAATTCTCCTTCCCAGCTTAGCTTTTAGGATGCCTCGGTGTCGACAAACCATAAATTATAAAACCTTGGCTTTTAGGGTGCCTCGGTGTCGATAAAAACCGAAATGATGAAAGCTTAGGCTTTTAGGGTGCCTCGGCATCGAAAAACCCTCAATGATAAAAGCTTAGCTTTTAGGATGCCTCGGTGTCGACAAACCCTAAATGATGAGACCATGATCTTGTTCCTTGACAATAACCAACGTTTTGACCAAACTTTTTTCCTATTTAGAGAGAAACATGGCCAACAACGATGAGGCCGGGGGTTCGGGCGGCAAGGCATTCTGGGAGCTGTCCCAGGAGATGGAGGAACAACCTCACTTCTATGAGGACGCCGCCTTCCCCATCGATCCTAAGACCACTGATGGTACCATCGAGGATGACCCTACTGATGGTGCCGCCGAGGATGCCACCACTGATGATGGCGGCGCACGCACAGATGGCAGCCAACCGAAGAGGCAACGGAAGGACCGGCGCCCGACCGTGCTCCGCACCCTCAAGGAGGAATTTACTGAAGTGGACTCCGACGGGAATCCAACGGCGCCCGAACGAATAGTCAAGGGGTACTCGCTTCAGCTCGGGTGCATTCTACGGAGCACCGTCTCGATCAGCATCGAGAACCTGAGGCATCCTGACCGAGGGAATTTGCGCAACCTCCTCTTCACGAAGCTGCACGAACGATACATTCCCCGCTGAATTTGAAAACACAAGCCTCAAAGGGAATAAAGTGAACAATGCTGCCTCACGAAGATGAGCACGACCCTGTCTACTTGGAAAAGCACGGTGAAGAGAATGATCGAGAAAGGTGAGAGTTATGAGAAGATCAAGGAGAAAAATCCTTCGATCACCGAAGATGACTACAACGACTTCAAGATCAAGTGCTCGAGCACCGCAACCTCCGAATCAAGTCAGTGGGGGAAAGAAATACGGGAGCTAAACTTAGGGGAACACACACTCGGTCCCGGCGGTTACAGAGTGGCGGAGCCTATATGGGACAAGGAGGAGGCGGACCGTGCCGAGCAAGGCCTACCGCCCCTCTTCGATAAATACGGTGACAAGCAGACCAGGAACTTTGTCAGGGCCTGGTACAAGAAGGACCCAAAACAAAGGAGCTTACCACGGATCCGAAGACCAGGGCGCTTGAGCTTGTTCTGGTAAGGACTACACCCCCACGTAATTAGCTCCATATGGTTGCATTCTAATTAATGAAGCCAAATTTCTAAATGGTTCACATTCCTTCCGCAGGCGACTGAAAGCAGTAGCGCGGGGTCGACTAAGAGCAACCCTTGGGACACCACTCTAAATAGGGTCTTGAATGTAATGAAGAAAAAGGATAAGCTCAGTAAGCCGATGTCAGCTGGTCGTGTGGCCGGCAAAGGCTTGTCGATAAAATGGTCGTCATACTATAACGCTGGTGGGCGAAAGGAGAAAAAGACCAGCTCGGAAAGCCAGGCGCGCGAGGTTCAAGAACTCAAGGCACAGGTGGCGCGGATTCCGGAGATTGTCCAAGAACAAGTGCAACAACAACTCGGAGCGACGATCACAGCCATTGTGCCTACCTTGATCGAGGGGTTGCACGCGTGGATTGCGGGCGGCCAACAGGGGCCACCCCCGATTCCTAGCTTCACGGCCAGCAACTCGCAGAACGCGATGGCGGGGCCATTGGTGTTTCCGGCGGAGCCGGCATTGGTGTCTCCGACGTCGGCACGGGAGCTTAATGCACCCGGGTGTACGCCGGCCGGCACCTCTGCAGCAAGCGGCCCCTCCGTCAACTGCATGCCTACCGTTGGCGGTGCCTCGACATTAGCCGATCTCGACGCCATCATCACGGTAACTAATTAAGCCTCTCTTGGCCGAGGACTTCATCTCCTTGCCTTTGACTGGGCATCCCTGACGCCCTACAAGTTTTCGCAGGGCGCCGCCGACGTTCCGTGCACTCTCCTGCACTTCGTGAACAACGAGTTGGTCGATGTCGCCAAGGGCAAAATCGTTCAACCGGGCAACCCCGTGTTCCACGGTATCCAGATGCCACCCAACTTGTTTAGGGTTCAACTGGTTCGGGTGCTGCCAGGCTGCGACGAGTTGTTACCTCCGATTCAACCCGCTGGGGCCGACGATGATGACGTGATGACCCTCAGCGCCTGCCTGAGCTGGCCCCAGCTTTGGCTGAAGAGCCAGATTCGTTTGGGGGCGGGGGTCACCACCCCAAAGACAACACCGCCAGTCGTGCCGGCGCCAAGTCGGCCCCATGGCAAGACCGCCGCAACGGTGCCGGACATCCCTATGCCACTGGATCCAAACATGCATATGGCACAGGATCAGAACGACGACGACGACGATACATTTGCCAACGTTGATCAGTACTTTGCCGATCATGGGTACGGTGGCGACTTCATGGGGCCTTCTTATCAAGAACCCAACCCTACAAAAGACGTGCGCGATCTAGCTGGTACCGCGGAGAAGCCAAGTTGCAACAGGCATCGTCTGCCGTTCAGTTCTCAGGAGACGCCTCCAGCTGCCGACTTCACCGAGCCTCAGATAGGCGAGGTGCGAAATATTATCAGCCCCAACACACTCAAGAAGGCGGTCTGTGAGCAGAACTCGGTCCCATTACAGTAGAAGAAGAAGGCACGCAAAAGAAAGACTAACAAGGGTGCGAGCCAGCCGGCACCGAGTACGATCCGTCCTCAGGACGGGCCACCTTCACCAGCGGGTAGGCCGATGCTACCGAGAAATATGCTCGATGCTGCAACCGGTGCTATGCGGAGTCTGCATGACAGCGTTCTTTCTTTGGACAAGCGGCGTCTCAGAGAGAAGGATGTGGCATACCCGGTTTTCGTGGCCAAGGTGCCAGAGGGCAAGGGCTTTGTGGATAACTCCATCGGGGGTACGATCGTCGTGCGGTTTGATGACATCTATGCTATGTTGAACCTTCATCCGCTACACTACACCTTCATTCGGCTATTTTCGCTGAGTATGGAGATGCGGATCATTCGCGACAAGACCCCAGACATCGTGATAGTCGACCCCTTCTACATGCGTGCCAAGATCTTGGGCAGCGCTGGGGACCGGCAAGTCGCGAGATCTTACCTCGAAGGCGTCATTCTGGCAAACCGAGATAATGATAACTTCCTCGTGCCTTACTTTTCCGAGTAAGTCCTCCCCTCAACCGCCCCGTAACATATGAATTCTTAGATTTCGATCGTTTTTCTTTTAACATTTCGTGTTTTCTGCAGTGACACACATTGCACGCTCATCCTCCTAAGCCCCAAATATTCCACGGCCACGTATTTCGACTCGGACCGCAGTCGAACGTAGACTACACAAATGTCAAGAAGGTTCTTGATGATGTTCTCCCCGGCTAGGCCAAATCTGGAGGCACCTTCACCAGGCCTATTCGTAAGTACGGCAAGCATGTGTTCTCCCACAATACGACGTTCTGCTGCGCCAAGCAGCCGCCTGGCGGTCAGAAGGGTGCCTACTACACCATCCATCACATGCGGGCGATCATACGAAACATCATCAATTCTGCTACCGAGTAAACTCAAAGATTGGGCTGCGAGCATGTCGGCAATCCACGACGCGGACATCAGACAACTATTCTTTCGCATCCAGTCGGGGTTTGCGGAAATCATCCATCAAGATGTCATTCGTACCTCGGGGCAGTTGTACCTCAGAAATCAACCGTCCAACAGTGACATCGACACAATGCTACAAATGCAGGCTGACAACGCCCGCGATTTCATGATCCCATGATAGACGGCGGCTTCATCCACGCTCCGGTCCCTTGAGTCGAGTCGAAAGTAGTGATGCTGTGTCTAGTTCTGAAACATCGATTGGCTCATGTTGTAATTAAACTTTAATGAACTTGTAGCATGTCTCTTTGGTTTCGATTGTCGTTCAACTTAGATGTAATCGATGCTATTAATGTCTTGCTTTTCTCTTCCGATCGTTCTGTTGCATACTTATATATTGCTTATGTATTGTCTGTGAATTGGTAGTAACGTTTCGTTTGGCTAATGCATAGCGATGCTGTCGTATGTCGTGTACAAGGGTAAGGTTCCCGGAGTCTACGACGACTGGGAGGAGTGTCGGAGATAGGTTCACCGATTCAGCGGTAATAGTTACAAAGGGTACACCACTAGGGCCGAGGCGGAATCTAGATGCGCCCGCTATCTAGCGGGAGAGGGGAGGGAGCGTTGGAGGAACCGGATGAAGACGAGTTTCATCGTGATGATGCTCATCGTGATGACCGCAGCTCTCTTCTATGTGATGGTAGTTTAGATGATCGATATCGACTGGTAATGTGAAGACAAACTCGCTACTCGCGGTCTCGAGACTTGTAATATAATGTTCTATCTTTGTTCGGTCTTTTCAATTCGGAGACTAATATGATGAATTGTATTCGGAGACTAATATGATGAATTGTATTCAGATACTAATCTTCTATTGTATTTGATGAATCTGTTGTTAATGTGTGCTGTCTATATTCTGTCCAATAATACATTTTGTAACCTGTGCAAAAAACAGAAAAATAAAAAATATATAAAAAACCTAATATTCATACTAATGGCGCATCACATCACAGTGCGCCATTAGTATGCCAAAGGATACTAATGGCGCATCATTAAACAGTGCGCCATTAGTATGCCAAAGTTACTAATGGCGCATCCTGTAGTTGTGCGCCATTAGTATGCCAAAGCACCTGGCTATACATGGCCCCCTGGGAGGCATACTAATGGCGCACCGCTGTATATACTAATGGCGCATCTGAGGTGCGCCATTAGTATACCAGATACTAATGGCGCACCAGAGGTGCGCCATTAGTAAAATATACTAATGGCGTGGCACTAATGGCGCACCACTAATGCGCCATTAATGGCCAAAATAGGTGCACCAATAGTAGGCCTTTTCCTAGTAGTGAGGGGGAGTTGACCGCCGGCTTGATGATGCTGCTGAAGAAGAGCATTGCCTCGGAGAAGAAGGCGACCGACGAAATCCTGCAACTTCAGGAGGACAAGGCGAAGCTGTGCCACGAGCTCGACCTGCTGAAGGAGGAGAACGCCGGCTGGAAGAAGCTGCATGAGAATAGTAGTTCCTCGATGAAGATGTTGCAGGCCCTCGTCATGGAACAGAAGGAGGAGTTGGCAAAGCTACGCATCGAGCACCCGACTGCTGTCAAGGTACATAATGCGGCCGTGGAACAGATGATGAAGGATCGCGTCGACAAATCCCGCGTCATGGACACAATGATGAAGATGGCGGAGGAGACGCGCAAGGAGATGGAGGTCGTGGAGGCAATGAAGAAGCAGTTACGACTTTGCGGTCAGCATCCCTTCATGTAGTGAGAGCAGCGCCCCAGACTTGTGTGTGCGTCTTCCTTCTTTTTTTTGGGTGGTAATCCTCCTTCTTCTGCTCCTGTGTTTCTTATTTTGCTGCGGGTGTTTTGCCGCATGTGTCACCTTCTGTAGGAGGCATGAATAGAACAATGCTAAAATTAGATGACTAACAAATTAGATCATTCTTTATTGCCAATAGAACAATGCCTCTTGCTAGTAATATATAATAAGAGTAGAGAGTAGAGGATATGGCACTGGGCTGCCGTGTTTCGTGCTCCTCCGTCGTACTCCAATGGAAAACTTGAGTATACCGCACGGTTCTTTGCTCCTCCTCAGGTCGTCGGCACATTTATACGAGCAGTCAAATCACAAGGCCCCGCCTTCCAGCAGTAATAAGCCGTCAAATCACAAAGGCCCCTCGCATGTCGTGAAAAGGACCAAGCTAGACTGCCGGCCCTCTAGCCTTTTAATAAATTTTGAGCGCGTCTCGTCACATTCCAAATTACTACTACTACCACGCTATATTTAATTACAAACATGTTCACACTCATCACAACCTAAACGGTTTCCCACTTAAGAGCGTATTAGTAGTACTCGCTTATAAGATGACTGCACATTTCTCCTCAACTCCTCATCAACAAAAAACAATCAAGTCAATCAAGCCATAGCCAGCGTGAGTTCTGGGTCGAGAGATTTCCACCAGGGAGAGGTGAGCATGGAAGAGGAAGCACGAGAGATGTCCCGCCTCGCCGCAAAAGCACCCGACATGTCCAGTCGTGCAGCAGTAGCAGCACAGAGGTCCCGCCGCACCGCCGAAGCAACACGGAGGTCCCACCGCGCAGTCGATGTAGCAAACTGGTCCGATCACGCCGCGGAAGCAGCAGAGACGTCCCGTCGTGCCGCCAAAGCAGCAAGGACGTCCTGCCGCGCCGCCAAAGCAGCAGGGACACCCCCGCCACGCCGCGGCGGCCTGGGAAAATTTCTCGCGGGTAGGCGAGGACTCTTCCAGGCGCATGCATGCAATAGTCCATAGCAAGATGGATCAGATCTCCGGCTGGGCGAGGATGCTGGATGAGGCTACCGGCGTCATCCGGGAACTGGGGGAGAGCAATGCGAAGCTCCGAGGCAAGCGCGACCTGCTGAAGGCGAAGATCGCCGGAAGGGCAAAGCAAGAGGAGACCGCTGCCGTGTTGCAGAGGACGGGCGTCATCATCAAGAAACTTATGGACGAGAATGGCATGCTCCGCATTGAGCGCAATAGGCTGGTGGAGGAATCCATGGATGCTACCAAGCAGCATATTAAAGACATGAAACTGATAAAAGAGATCCTCGCCCGCCGCGAGAACTAGTCTCCGCGACCTGCAACGCATAAAGAAAGTAGAGATCAGCAAGCCAGATCGTTGTATGCGTCCTCCTTCTCCTTTTGCCCTTGTGTATTTCAGGCGTAGCCACATGTGGCTTTTCTAATTATCTTCCTAATTATGTAAGACAATTATTATCCACTCTCGTCGTCCTTATATATATTCATCAGTCTTGCTATAAGTCGCAGTAGATGCTATATAGGTCCGTCGGATCTTACATCAAGATCCTTGCAAAATTTCTTTTCAGATTTTCCTTTTTCTCTCTTAAATCTCAGTCGAGTGAGACATTGCCACACCATTAAACAGAGGCTCAGGCGCCATTAATGGAGACCTTGGGAGAGAGGTGGACGAAAGATGGAGGTTAAAGGGCTCTCCTCCCGATAAGCACGCGCAGGGGTCTGATCGCATGCCTCTCGTACTCAAATAGCTACCCTGCACAGCGCCTCCTATCTAATAAAAAAAGGGTACGTGTGGCGGCACATAAATGGTAAATAGAACGCCCACAGTTTCAATAATACATGTGTTTCCGATTGTAACGTGACATCACTTGTTCCAAAATAACTTTGTTGATTGTTAATGTGTGCGTCATCGCAAATCGGACAACAAAATTACCACAACATGTTGGTGCCATGTCATGGCACCAAGCCAAGTTTCATGATTTTCATGCGTGTTTCAGATTTACAGGAATTAAAAAACCAAGTTTCTCAATGTTTCCAGCCGAGCCATGACGCCCAGATGTTTGAATTTCATTCCCATTTCTGGCATGGGACCTAGAAATTTACCCGAGGACACACATGTGATTTTTCAACCAGCTTTGGTGCACTGGAGCATGTGCTTGTATTTAAAATTTGAATTATGCACACAAAGGTGACACGTTCCCTCTTAGAACAACGAGCCTTCTTGAGAGAAGCTCCGGTTTGCAAGAAACTTATACCAAAACTTGTTCCTACTCTGCAATTTTTTTACCACAGCATGGTAGTACCATGACATGACACCATGCCAAGTTTCATGATTTTCAGGCGTGTTTTGGATTTACAAGAATTTTAAAACCAAGCTTCTCAATGTTCTCGGCCGAACCACGATGCCTAGATGTTTGAATTTCATTCCCATTTCTTGCATGGGACCTAGAAATTCACCCGAGGACACACATGTGATTTTCAGTCAACTTTGGTGCACGGGAGCATGTGCTTGTAGTTCAAATTTGAATTATGCACATTAAATGACCAGAAACTCAATTAATATATAAAAAAGGCCGAACGAACCCAGAATATTTCCAAAATTTAACAGGTCACTCATATAGTTTTATGTTGCCTCTGTAAAAAAATCTGGCGGGAGGCAGCATATGTTGTTTCGCACACAAAGGTATAAAGAAAGAAATAAATAAATAAATTAGCCCTACTTAATTCTTGGGTTCGTATTATTAATGCCACTAGTTGTGTATCACTACTCAGTTTTGCCATTAGAAGTTACAACTACTCAAAAAATGCCATCGATCCGTGAGATGCCTGCTCAAAAATGCAATTAGATATCTAAAAAATGCCATCGTTAAGTTAGATGTTTGCTCAGAAATGCCATTAGACATTGTTATTTTCACGTCAAACCCGTTAACCATGTTAGATGACAAAAATAAGCAGATTCTCACAATGATACGTTAATGGTGTCTAGCACAACAGACCCCTCAAATAAAACTAAGCACCCTGGAATTCTTTGACAAAACTAAGCACCCTGAAATTCTTTGACAACTAAACTGTTGGCTATATGATGTTGGCCATATATATATTGTACGTACATAATGTCAAGAAATGAGTGGTAGTACTACACCAACTAAAAGATGAAATGTACGAAATATAACGAGAAGAAACATAACATAGTTCTGCTGGGGGGCTCAGCACAACACACCCCTGAAATAAAACTAAGCACACCAGAAATTAAACTAAGCAATTAATCCAGTCGACACTGCATTAGAACCACCATGAGAAATGACACTGCCACCTTACTCGGAGTCCTCGTCCACATCCTCGACTTCGTCCTTGTCCCTCTTCCTCTTGGGCGATACTTCTTTGCTTGAACCGCACAGTTGGCTCTTGCTCTTCATCCAACCCTTATAGATATTGAAACAAAGGTAGCCACCCATTGCAGCGTAGTGGATGTGGTCTATATCTAGTACAGTCCACTGCCATGCACGATGAAATGTGTGCGGAGGTTTCTTCAGTTCACCATACATAGGATGAACCATGGCTCCAGCCAGGGTCAGCATTGAAGGCGGAGAGGAGGACACCAGGCGCTCCTTCTGGAGATCGAAGGGCTGGCCTACAACGAGGCCTATCCAACCCAGGATTTCCTTGTCGTTCCTAAAGTCTATAGTAACGAATTTGACTCGGCCGCCATTGAGGAAGTTCTTAAATTCATCACACTCAACGTCGGCATGGCATATGTTGTAGACCAAGCATAAGTCATGCACGCAAACCTGGATCACGGCGGGCTTCTTCTTCTCTGCCTCCTTTAGTTTCTTCTCGCTTCCCAGGGCCGTGGTGTACTCAACATCTAGCCCAGCGGCCCATTCATCATTTGAGTTTTCGAACATGCGTTTGTAGCGAGCAAGGTATTCTTTCACCGTTGCGGAAGAACATGTGTAGATGACGTCGAACTCATCGACGGTGATGGTTCTAACCTTGTACTCACCGCTGATCATGGAGATTTGGGATGCCATGGATGTGGGAGGAGGGTTAGGATTAGTGGAACTACCATAATGTGAAAGGACGGGACGACTAGGAGCAGTTTATCGATTGTAAAAATGTCGAGTGGCGGGGGCGCGTGCGAATGGCAGGGTAGTGGCTTGCCTGGTGGATAAATGGATTCATGCACAGTACTATAGGGGCCAAATTAGATGTCATGTGTACTCGACGCCCTATTAAATGGCTTTCAATGTCATGTCAAGCGTCGACAAAATTATAGGTGATACGAAGCTTTCCATTCTCCCATGATACGGGCTTCCGAGAGCCCTTGGATCTGAGATCGAACGGTTGCATGGCGTGGTTCTAGACCTATGGGTGAATATCCTATCCTGGAGGATTATTATACAAATTTTCAGCAACTTAGCATGCGACCGTTTGATCTCAGATCCAAGGGCTGCCAGCAGCCCGTATCATGGTCGCGCCTACCACGACCGTCGCCTCGCTCGCGCGGTCGCGCCCTTGGAGATTTAACACGGTGCGTTAGGCTATCTGATGTTGGCATGTCATACATAGTCATCAAGGTTAGCTATAAGGTTGGCTATAAGAGTATTTTTTTTGTTTACTTCTCTCTATCACTTTCTTCGTAGTATTTATTGCATCTGCCAAGGTGTGACCTCTTCCAATGAAATGGTGCTTAGATGAGGTGCTATGGGCATTAAATGGCTTAGCAACTCAAGTCCCCAATGCATAGGTGCTTAGTTTTTTGTTGCTAAGTTTGCTTCATCTAGGTACACGCTCTTATCACTGTTTCTTCTTGGGGTCACCAAGCTAGTCTCTCTCTTCTTAATTAACTTGGCACATCAGACTTTATGCCTATGTGGCAGGCTTAGCACCTGTAGGATCAAGTACAATAGTGGGCTATAAGCCCGCTTTACATGGCATTTTTCATATGTGGGGTTTAGGGTTTAGGGTTTAGGGTTTGCATATGTGGGGGAAAGAGGCAAGGAAAAAGTGGAGGAGTGGGCTCCCAAGCAAGAGCCAGCATCTACATGGTGGAGCATCGGGAGAGGCACCTGTATGGAGGTGGTCAAGAATCCGGCTTGGCAGTTAAAATGATAATGGCAAGACAAATCACCGGGCCCCACCTGTCCAGCAGTAACTCACTGTCAAATCACACAGCCCTACGTTTGCAGCAGCCTACTCCCTCACCTTCTCGTGTCTCTGTCGAACAGACAAGGCGGAACTGCCCCGCCTACCGCACGGGAAAAGCCACGCCCTCGACTTTTAAACAGTACAATATACTAATTTTGTATCCATGGATTGCGCCATGGATCAAAGCCTCAAGAAAACGGCGGTACACATGTACAAAGTATACAGCACGTCCGTTGCGTTTGCGTCGCACCCCAGACAGTCGGTCGGTCGGGCACGCCACTATCCGAATGGAACGCTCGTCATATTGCGTTTGCACACACATGTGGCACCACAATTGAGAATCGATCATAGGCACACTCCCTGGCCCCGCAAGTGGGGTGAGTTAATAGAAGTACATACGTTGGTACCTGGACGATCCCTGCAAGACATCGAAGATCAGTTCGTCCATGCATGTGACCCGACTCCAGCAGACACTCCTGGATTGACTATCGTCTACATATCGTGTAGGCTATGTTGTACAGGGCTGTAGTTCTGGTGAGAAATCTAAAAAAAGGTTTCTTGTCATCTCGCAAAATTATGTGTCATGTGCTTCGGATCACTGCGAGGGTTAAACAACGACAACTGAGTTGGGCTAGTCATTGGGTGCACATGCACGAAAACTAGTCGGCTTCCATCCAGGTCAAGCCGGCTATGTTAATTAGGACATCTACCAACGGACCCCTTTTCTAGGAGTTTATCTTTAATTTGAGCTTTGATCCTCGTCTAGTTTGTCCGTCGGGATTCATCTTGTCTCCTTTGAGGTTATGATTTCTTGTCATGTGGCATTTTTCGTGTTATATGTTATAATCCGGTGCTTCAGATCAAAATGACGACAAATGCGCCTCCGGGGCACGTGCATGAAGACTTCATGACAGTCACTGCTGAGGTCAAGCCGGCTTCGGCCGGTAGACAAAAGAAAACAAGTACTCCACTATATAGTCAGGAGCCTCCGTGCTTGCTTGCTAGTGTTGCTCTCTTCACACTGTGTCGTCCTCTCCAGATCTAAACACGACAGCGAGGGCCACACTCTCTCTCTCTACTCACCACTGGTCACAAATCCAGTCGGATCCTCTCCGCCGAGGAAGGTGAGAAGGTGCAACGTTCACGTGGTCGGCCTCGGCGACGGCTCTTACCCACTGCAGGCGCGTCCCGATCAGCGTACCTTGCCGTTCTCTCGCAAGCATCGCTGGCGAGGGAGGGCCTCCCACCCCTTCTTCCTCGCTACCGTAGTGGGTGAAGATCCGGCCTCCCGCCGCCCACCTAGAGACATCCCGGCGACCCTCAGGTATAACTTCCTTCGAAACCGACTTTGCTCTATTTCCCGAGCTCCTGACGTCGCTGCATTTGTATCTTTTACTATTTCTCAGGCCCCCTCGTGTAGATAGGATCGATCGGCTGTTCGAAAACCACCTAATTTTTTTACTGTTAAGAGGTAAAACTAGTTCATGCACTCGAATCTAGTAGTACTTGGTTCAAACAAGGAAGAAAGGGGGTGGGGTGGGGGAAGATTTGTTACCTGAATATAGGACTTGGTCGAAAGAGGAAATAATGGGGGCGAAAAGTAGTAGAGACTGGCTATCCAACTGGTCTCTAGGTCTAATAGGGAAATAAAGGGAACGCAGTACAAACTCAATATAAACCCGATCTATTGGTTGAAAAAGGAAAGAAAGTGGGTACTGGGGGACAAGTCAACAGAGTAAGTCCAGCACTAGATTTGCTAGCCTCACACACTATAAGGTGGATATATACCGAACAAAAATGAGACCAACCCAGATATCCTCTTCTGATGATTGTTGCCCCGAGCCGCTCTTATGTAATGCCACTGGTAAAATATAGCAGTCACACTGTTAAAAGTAAGGACACGTTAAACCAATGTTGTTTTCAATGTAATGCCTCCAGTAATATGAATCAATGGCACTTATTTCATGTCCTTCTAAATTTCACATTAAGATAAGTTGCTTCTTTTCGTTTTCTGATGGAAATGGAACCGGGGTTGGAGTCCTTTTCTTAAAAGAAGAAGAAGAAGAAGAAGAAGAAGAAGAAGAAGAAGAAGTTGCTAGCTCATGGTACATTGCTTCATTTTAGGTGAACTGCACCAAAAGGTCCCATGAATTGAATCATCCATGTTGGTGACCGGTGTCATCCCTTCTACGATGGCGTTGACTGCAGATATGGTTCCCATCATGAGGTATGTTCCTTTTTGGTCTGACTGTTTGCCAAAGATCCTGCATGTTGATCCTGCTCTTGTGTTACTGTTTTGGCACTGCCATGATAAAGCAGTAGTGTTATTATTTTGCACCTTAATCTAGTGGCACTATTAATTTGAGGCAATGTTTTGGCACCGCTAGTGCCACTGTTTTTTTATATATCGAAAGAGGGGGTTCCCTCCTATTTCAATAAAGAAACCCAACCATAAAGAACCATTATCCGACAACATCTCAGTGTAAACAGGCAGTTATGCAACTACTACTAGAACGGACTGAGTACTAGCAGGAGACAAGCTCGCCATATAAGCTAGGCAGGTAGGGGGACGCAGCACCAGCTCGACCAAGTTTGGATTACAACCCAAATGCTACCACAGAAACATCAGGGGGAAGATAGGGACTGAAAGAGCCAGCTTCAGCATCACAGTCTAAGCACCCCCGACCTTCATCCTTGCGACGCACGGTACACCTCGTTTGCCACCTGCTCGACCCTAGTGTCACTGATAAAATGAAGTAATAATACAGTTAAAAACTTAAAATAGAGCGAGTGTCCTCTCTATCATTTCATTTTCAATGTAGATAAAGAAAGTGCTTCTCTTTGTTAATGTATATTTCATCAACTAGTCCCATTGCTAATGTTTTAGCGTTTCTGTAAACTGGGGTGCTTAATTTTAGGTTATCTGCACAAAAACAGAGATTTGAATGTCTCAAGGCCCCTCCTTGTACTACCGCTGTACACTGATGTTCATCACTGGCAGAAGGTGTATCGAGGAGACTTGGGTTGATTTCCAGTATGATGTAATATTTTCTTTTGTTTATTAGTGTATGTTTCATCAACTAGTGCCACTATAATCTAATCACGCATTTTCATTATCTGTGCAAACATGGTTATTCGGCTTCATTTTGGTGGAACTGCACAAATGTATGGATGGAACCGGCATATATGCAGAGTGAGAGGTGCCAAGTAAAAATTACCGACACCAACCCTGCTCCATCTAAGCATTGGCATCCACCACCATTAGTGGGATGTGTGGCGCTCATAGTGGAGTATCGATCCCAGATGGAGCATCCACCAGAGATTGAAGGATCGGGCATCTACAGGGTGCCATTTGTGAGGGTGTCATACCAGAGCGAGCCGGTGGAGTCTTCGTCGACCGAACCCAACTTCAAGAGGAGAAAAACAGTTGGCCTGACAATACTTCCCCGCCATCCTCTCCCTTGCCGTTCATATCGTCTCACGGGGCGGCTGTTTGCCGCCGAGGAATAGGAGGGATTCCCCCCCCCCCAGACCAATAGTCGGGCAGGTTGTGAATTGTCAAGAGGAGCTTAGGGTTGTTACTATTTGGAGGTTGTGAATCGTGTTTTGTGTTGTGTATTTTGAGAGTACTTTCATATATGAATGCCTTTTGAATTTCAGATTTGTAGTATTGAGCATATGAAGTATTTTATGAATTCTAGAGATCTATTTTTAGCACTTAAAAGAATGTAGTTTCATAGGAGTATAAAAGTGCAGACAATGTGATTCTCAGAGAAGAAACTGCAAGTTTCAGTTTCAAATAAGAAACTCCAAGGTTAGTTTCAGATAAGAAACTGCAACTTTTAGAGGCAGAGCATTTATATTAACACGGCCTTTTCAAACAGTGTTAACATCATGCTGGAAGTTTTATTCATGGTCGAAACTGGAACTATCAGCCAGTTAACATCATGCTGATCAACATTGATGCATAGCACGTCTTCATATGATGCATAGTCAAAAATATATGCTATTTCCAAAATGCCCACACAATGTCGAGTGTGCGAAAAACAGAGAAAACAAGGGACGAAGTTTTGTCAACCGTAGGACATGGTGTGCATGGATGACAATTGGGACCCACATGTCAATAAAGGCAGAGGCGAAAAATTTGGAGATATTTTCTCTGCACTTAAAAAAATGTAGTTTCATAGGAGTATAAAAGTGCAGACAATGTGATTCTCAAAGAAGAAACTGGAAGTTTCAGTTTCAGATAAGAAACTCCAAGTTCAGCTTCAGAAAAGAAACTGCAACATTCAGAGGCAGAGCATTTATATTGGCACAGAGCCTTTTCAAACAGTGTTAACATCATGCTGGAAGTTTTATTCATGGTCGAAACTAGAACTACCAGCCAGTTAACATCATGCTGATCAACATTCATGCATAGCACATCTTCATATGATGCACAGTCAAAAAGATATAATATTTTCAAAATGCCCACACAATGTCGAGTGTGCGAAAAACAGAGAAAATGAGGGACGAAGTTTTGGCAAGTGTAGGACGTGGTGTGCGTAGATGACAATTGGGATCCACATGTCAATAAAGGCAGAGGCAAAAAATTAGAGATATTGTCTCCGCATGGGTGGAATCGAACCCGGGCGGAACAGCTGTCGGGTAGTGTCACTCGGCCACTGGGCTAGTTCAGTTGTTTCGTTACGAATAAGGCACTTCGTCAGGTGGTCGGATCTCGCGACGCCATTGTCCGCCATTGTGAACATGCTGAACAAATGAGAGGAATCTGGAGAGGACTGTACGTGGAGAGGCGGACAGTCGGGACCCACCAGGTCTATGGCCGTACGCAAGCAAGTGCCTCATCGAAAAAATACTTCCTCCTAATGCTATACTAACATTGGGGCCCACGGGTTTGTCAACATAGTTACATTTTTTAGGTGTTTCAACGTAGTTACTATAGGAGATAAATTCACAACGAAGCTGGGGAGTTGGCAGGTATCATTTATTATCACTGGGGCAGCAAGTATCAGCTGGGTTTTGTGCTGCCCCGTCTAGGCTTTCTTTTTTAACATGCGCAGCCCACAACCACGGATAGGAGGTCCATAAGCCTGTTTGTATTTTCTTGAGGACCGTCATGTACCGATCGACCTATGGACCTCATATCCGAGGTTTTATTTTTCCCGAAATATCGGCAGCCTAATTTTTGTATTTTTTTTTGAAGAAAACGCAGAGGTCTGTTCTATTTTTCTATATAAGAATAGAAACGCCTGGTCCAACTTATGTTTCCCTTCTAACTATATTATATATATTTAAATTATTTTGTATATTATTATATATTATTGTTGTTGTCATCATATATTTAACAGATACTTACATATGTAAGAAAACAACATCCCACATCTTGTTAACTTATAAAAATAATTTCTTAACAATAAAATCCTGGATTTATTTTGGCAACAAAAATCATGGTGATTTTAAAAGCTTAGTAAGATTTAAGGACCAATGTAATAATAAATCACTTATTATTTTATATATATATATATATATATATATATATATATATATATATATATATATATATATATATATATATATATATATATAACAAAATGCTCAGCCCCTGTTTATTTTTTGATAACATTGTTGTGCCCACCCCAACATTATAATTAGAATCAGCCCATCAAAATCGTGTATTTCAAGAAAGTGCAAATGGCCTGTAATTTTTTAGGGAAAAGATAAATGGGCCGCATGGACGCTACATTATTTGTTCACCCAGCCCAACTAATGGACTGTAATTCAAAAAATAATCAAATGGACTCTAAATTCTACCCCGCAAAAAAAAAGACCGGAAATTCTGAAAAAATGGGTTGAATACGTGCCATATTTTTTGAGGCTCAAATGTGGGCCAATAGACTGAAGCCAATGCAAGTCGTTGTCAACTTAGTTAACAAATGATTCTGACATCGTTAGCCGTTGGATTTACATCAAACGATCGGCATCCATCTTCAATCTCTCATCTTCTTCCTCGAGCACCGACGGGACCACCTGCTCACGCCTCCTGCTGCTAGCAGCTCTGCTTAGCACACTTCGCTGTGAAGCGCTACTCCACCGTTGGCCAGGCCATCCCTCCACCCCTCCACACCTCCTGTTCTTCTCCACCGACTGTCGAACCACTCCGCACTAGAACCAGTTAACCCTCGTACACCTCTCCGTCTACGACCCCTGCTAGTTAGGACCCACCACAGTGGGAGGCTGACTTGTGGACCTACTAAGTTGACGGGGACCGAGTGCTTTGTTAACTTAGTCAATATGAACGACTCTAGCTCCAGTGACCGTATGATATCCATCCAAAGGCAGTAGTGCTTCTTCAACCTCTAGTCTTCTTGCTCTAGCCGCCCAAAGCAGCGCCGGTCGTGCCGCCTGCTCCTACCTCCTGTGGCTGGCTGTGCTGCCGCGGAGGCCTCACCGCCCCCATACTACTCCTGTCGCTGGCCAGGCCATCCATCCACTCACCCATACCCCCTATTATTCTGTGGCGACGGCAGCCTCTCACCGCAGCCGAACCAGTGAACCCTCGTACTCCTCTCCGTGTGGGCATCCACTGACGCATCTTCCTCGGCTCCGCGTCGTCCCCTTCCTAGGCCTCGCCGTCGTCCACCGCCTTGGTGCTCTTGGCGCGGCGTGGTCAATGTGGTCAACGTCTGACTTCCATCAGAAGAGTACTGTACGTGGAGAGGCTAACAGCTGGGTCCACGGCCACAACCCAGTTTTTTTGTGATTTGCCAAGTAAGTCGCTTTGTCAGGCCTGTTGGGCTGCAAATCTTTCAAGACGAGGAGAGCTTCATTCGGCTGGCGGAGAAAATGGCCTATCAGTAATGAGAAATGGGCTATGCATTTTTAGAACACATATGGCAATTAGTTTCATTTCTTTTTTTATTTCGAGATTTTAAATTGCGTTGATTTTTATGCGTGGACAATTTGTTGGATTTTATATTGATATACATTTATTTCTAAAATCAGTTTGAATATGACTCGAAATTTCGGGGTTAAAAACAGTTTGGACCGCACCGAAATACGCAAAAATTCGTATAATTTTTTAACCGTGTCCACAATATGGGCTGTAATACTAACAAAAAGAATATGGGCTCGAAAAAACCTTAAGAATTAGCAAATGGGCTGTAAATTATTAGAAATAATGGCAGATGGGCTGTATGATGTTTTCCACAGATTTGAGGCTTTCCTAAAAAAAAGGTTGACGCACAAGCAGTGACTGTTGGATGTCCATCCAACGGTCGTCGTGCTTCTTCAATCTCTGCTCTTCCTGCTCTAGCCGCTCAAACAAGCACTCACGGGACTGCCTGCTCCCTCCTCCCCATGGTCGGATGTGCTGTCGCGCAGGCCTCACCGCCCCATCGTACTCCCACCGCTGGCCTAGCCATCCCTCTACTCACCCACACCTATTGTTATTCTCCGGCGACGGCAGGCGAACCAGTGAACCCTCGTACAGTCGTACTCCCCTCCGCGTGGGAAACACCTTCCGAGTCTTCCCTGCCTCCGTGTCGTTCCCTTCCTAGGCCTCTAGGCCTCGCCGTCGTCCACCGCCGTGGTGCTCTCGGCACGGCCTGGCCAACGTGGTCAACGACCGACATGCATCTGAAGTGGACTGTACGTGGAGAGGCTGACAGCTGGGTCCATGGCCGCACGCAAGGAAATGCCTCCTTATTACGCGCAAAATAATGATTCCTCCACCTGACATCTGGGACCCACCAAAAGGGCCTCCGTATTTCGCGAAAAAAACGTTACCGCCGCAGACAACTTGGACCCACCAGCTATATCTTCTCAAGCAAGGAAGTGCCTCCTTATTACGCACAAAAAAATGAATACTCCCCCTGCTAGCTGGGACCCAGTATAGTGGTAGGCTTACTTGTGGGCCTACTAAGTTGACGGGGATGGAGGGCTTTGTCAACTTAGTCAATATGTACGATTCTAGCTCAAGTGACCGTACGATGTCTGTCCAATGGCCGTAATGCTTCTTCAACCTCTAGTCTTCTTGCTCCAAGTGCCCAAACCAGCGCCGGTCGTGCCTCGTGCTCCTGCCTCCCGTGGCTGGCTACGATGCGGCGGAGGCCTCACCGCCCCCTACTACTCCCACCGCTGGCCAGGCCATCCCTGTACTCACCCACATCCCCTGTTATTCTTCGGCGACGGCAGCATCACACCACAGCGAACCAGTGAACGCTCATACTCCTCTACGCGTGGGCATCCACTGCGGCATCTTCCTCAGCTCCGTGTTGTCCCCTTCCTAGGCCTCGCCATCATCCACCGCCCTGGTGCTCTCGTCATGGCGTGGTCAACGTGGTCAAGGAACAGCTTCCATCGGACATGGACTGTACGTGGAGAGGCTAACAGCTGGGTCCACGACGGCAGCAACGAAGTGCCTCCTTATTACGCGAAAAATAATGATTCCTCCACCTGACAGCAGGGACCCACCGGACGGGCCACCATATTTCGCGAAAAAAATGTTTCCCCCATAACTGCTGGGACGCAGCAGACGGGCCACCATATTGTGCGAAAAAAGTGTTCCCCCCGCTGTCAGCTCGGACCGATCGGAAGCGCCTCCTTATTACGCACAAAAAAATCAATACTCCCCCTACTGGTTGGGACCCACCTAGGTGGGAGGCTGTCTGGGGGCCTACTAAGTTGACGGGGACGGAGTGCTTTGTCAACTTAGTCTATATCAACGATTCTAGCTCCAGTGACCGTGCCATGTCCATCCAACGGTCGTAGTGCTTCTTCAACCTCTGGTCTTGTTACTCCAGCCGCCCAAAGCAGCGCCAGTCGTGCCGCATGCTCCTGCCTCCCGTGGCCGGCTGTGCTGCCGCGGAGGCCTCACCGCCTGATACTTACATTTTGCATCATGCTTATAAGTTGATATTTATTGCATTATGGGCTGTTCATACATGTTTTGTCACAATACTTATGCCTTTTCTCTCTTATTTTACAAGGTTTACATGAAGAGGGAGAATGCTGGCAGCTGGAATTCTGGGCTGGAAAAGGAGCAAACTCTGGAAACCTATTCTGCACAACTCCAAAAGCCCTCAAACTCAACAGAACATCGTTTCGGAAAATATAAAAAATATCTGGTGAAAGAAACCCATGAGGGGGGCCACCGGCTGTCCATGAGGGTGGGGGGGGGCGCCCCCCTTCCCAGGGTGCGCCCCCCTACCTCGTGGGCCAGCCGGCAGGCCCCCGATGCCCATCTTATCCTATGTGAGGTGTTTTGACCTGGAAAAATCATAAGCAGGCTTTCGGGACCAGACGCCGCCGTCTCGAGGCGGAACTGAGGCGGAAACCAATCTAGGGCTCCGGCAGAGTTGTTCCGTCGGGGATACTTCCCACTTGGAGGGGGAAATCGTCATTGCCGTCATCACCAGCAACTCTCCCATCTTGGGGAGGGCTATCTTCATCAACATCTTCACCAGCACCATCTCCTCTCAAACCCTAGTGCATCTCTCGTATCCAATCTTTGTACCCAAACATCATATTGGTACCTATGGGTTGCTAGTAGTATCGATTACTCTTTGTAGTTGATGCTAGTTGGTTTATTTGGTGGAAGATCATATGTTCAGATCCATTATGCATATTAATACCCCTCTGATCATGAACAATATTATGTCTCGTGAGTAGTTACTTTGGTTCCTGAGGACATGGGAGAAGTCTTGCTATTAGTAGTCATGTGAATTTGGTCTTCGTTCGATATTTTGATGAGATGTATGTTGTCTCTCCTCTAGTTGTGTCATGTGAACGTCGACTACATCACACTTCACCATTATTTGGGCCTAGAGGAAGGCATTGGGAAGTAATAAGTAGATGATGGGTTGCTAGAGTGACACAAGCTTAAACCCTAGTTTATGCGTTGCTTCGTAAGGGGCTGATTAGGATCCATATGTTTCAGGCTATGGTTAGGTTTACCTTAATACTTCTTTTGTAGTTGCGGATGCTTGCATTAGAGGTTAACCATAAGTGGTAGGCTTGTCCAAGTAAGGGCAGCACCCAAGCACCGGACCACCCACATACCAAATTATCAAAGTACCGAACGCGAATCGGACGATCGTGATGAAAACTAGCTTGACGATAATTCCCATGTGTCCTCGGGAGCGCTTTACCTTATATAACAGTTTGTCCAGGCTTGTCCTTTGCTACAAAAAGGATTGGGCCACCTTGCTGCACCTTATTTACTTTACCGTTTGTCACTTGCTACCAATTATCTTATCACATAACTATCTGTTACCTATAATTTCGGTGCCTGCACAAAATACCTTACTGAAAACTACCTATCATTTCCTTCTGCTCCTCGTTGGGTTCGACACTCTTACTTATCGAAAGGACTATGATAGATCCCCTACACTTGTGGGTCATCAAGACTCTTTTCTGGCGCCATTGCCAGGGAGTGAAGCGCCTTTGGTAACTAGAATTTGGTAAGGAAAATTTTATATAGTGTGCTGAAATTTATTGTCACTTGTTACTATGGCTCAAAATCCTTTGAGGGGCTTGTTCTGGGAATCTTCACCCTGATCAGAAGAGCAAAGACTTGCTCCTCAACCTACTGCACCTATTGAAAATGTTTTCTTTGAGATTCCTTCGGGTATGATAGAGAAACTGCTTGAAAATCCATTAACAGGAGACGGAACACTGCATCCCGACTTACACCTAATCTATGCGGATGAAGTTTGTGGATTGTTTAAGCTTGCAGGTATGCCCGAGCATGTTATCAAGAAGAAGGTCTTCCCTTTATCTTTGAAGGGAGATGCATTGACATGGTTTAGGCTATGTGATGATATGGGATCATGGAACTATAATCGTCTGAAGTTGGAATTTCATCAGAAGTTCTACCCTATGCACCAGGTTCATCGTGATCGTAATTATATTTATAATTTCTTGGCTTGCGAAGGAGAAAGCATCGCTCAAGCTTGGGGGAGGCTTAAGTCAATGTTATATTCATGCCCCAATCATGAGCTCTCAAGAGAAATGATCATTCAAAAAATTTATGCTCGGCTTTCTCATAATAATCGCTCCATGCTCGATACTTCTTGTTCTGGCTCTTATATGACTTCAAATGGGATTTATTTGAAAGAATTAAACGCAACTCCGAAGATTGGGATCTCGACGAAGGTAAGGAGTCGGGTATGACTCCTAAGTTTGATTGTGTTAAAGATTTTATGGATACCGATGTTTTCCGTGAGTTTAGCACTAAATATGGACTTGACTCTGAGATAGTAGCTTCTTTCTGTGAATCTTTTGCTACTCATGTTGACCCCCCAAGGAGAATTGGTTTAAATACCATCCCCCTATTGAACTAAAAGTAGTTGAACCTATTAAAGTTGAAGAAAAGACTATCACTTATAATGTTGATCGTGTTATACCTACCACTTATATTGAGAAACCACCTTTCCCCGTTAGGATAAAGGATCATGCTCAAGCTTCAACTGTAGTTCGTAAGAGTAATACTAGAACACCTACACCCTCTGAGAAAATTAAAGTTGAACCTAGTGTTGCTATGGTTAAAGATCTCTTGGTAGAAGATTTTGATGGACATGTTATTTAGCTCCAAGAAGAGTCTGCTAGAATAGCCAAACCCAATGCTAGGAATAGACATAAACCGGTTGTAGGCTTGCCTGTCATCTCTGTCAAGATAGGAGATCATTGCTATCGTGGTTTATGTGACGTAGGCACTAGTGCGAGTATTATCCCTTTTGATTTGTATAATGAAATTATGCATGATAGTGCACCTGTTGAGTTAGAAGGGATTGATGTTACCATTAATCTCGCTAATAGAGACACTATTTCACCAGTTGGGATTGTTAGAGATGTTGAAGTCTTGTGTGGGAAGGTTAATTACCCTACTGATTTCCTTATTCTTAGTTCCCCACAAGATGAATTATGTCCCATTATATTTGGTAGACCCTTCTTGAATATTGTTAAAGCCAAGATAGATTGCGTGAAAGATATTATTACTGTTGGATTAGGGGATATGTCTCATGATTTTAACTTTGCTAAATTCCGTAGACAACCCCTTGAAAAGGCACCACCCAATAAAGATGAAATTATTGGTATTTCTTCTATTACCGTGCCAACTAATGATCCTTTAGAACAATACCTGCTATACCACGAAAATGATATGCATATGAATGAGAGAAGAGAAATAGATGAAATATTCCTTACACAGGGACCCGTATTGAAAAACAACTTGCATGTTGAAATCCTGGGGGATCCTCCTCCACCCAAGGGTGATCCCGTGTTTGAACTTAAACCTTTGCATGATAATCTTAAGTATGTTTATCTTGATGAAAAGAAGATATATCATGTTATTATTAGTTCTAACCTTTCAGAGCAGGAAGAAGAAAAATTATTGAAAACTCTGAAGTAGCATCGTGCTGCTATTGCATATACTCTGGATGATCTTAAGGGCATTAGTCCCACTATATGCCAACACAAGATAAAATTGGAAGAAAATGCTGAACCAGTTATTGATCATCAGCGACGGTTAAATCCTAAGATGAAAGAAGTGGTAAGGAAGGAAATTCTAAAGCTTTTAGAGGCAGGTATTATCTATCCAGTTGCTGATAGCCAGTGGGTAAGTCCTGTCCATTGTGTTCCTAAGAAAGAAGGTATGACTGTCGTTCCTAATGATAAAGATTAATTGATCCCGCAAAGAATAGTTACAGGTTATAGGATGGTTTATTTCTGTAAGTTAAATAAAGATACTAAGAAAGATCATTACCCCTTGCCATTTATTGATCAAATGCTAGAAAGGTTATCCAAACATACTCATTTCTCCTTTCTAGATGGTTATTCTGGTTTCTCTCAAATACCTGTGTCAAAAGGGGATCAAGAGAAGACCACTTTTACTTGTCCTTTGGGTACCTTTGCTGATAGACGTATGCCTTTTGGTTTATGTAATGCACCTACTACCTTTCAAAGATGTATGATGGCTATATTCTCTGATTTTTGTGAAAAGATTGTTGAGGTTTTCATGGATGATTTCTCCGTTTATGGAACTTCTTTTGATGATTGCTTAAGCAACCTTGATCGAGTTTTGCAGAGATGTGAAGACACCAATCTTGTCTTGAATTGGGAGAAGTGCCACTTTATGTTTAATGAAGGCATTGTCTTGGGACATGAAATTTCTGAAAGAGGTATTGAAGTTGACAAAGCTAAAGTTGATGCTATTGAAAAGATGCCATGCCCAAAGGACATCAAAGGTATATGAAGTTTCCTTGGTCATGCCGGGTTTTATAGGAGGTTCATAAAGGACTTCTCCAAAATCTCCAGGCCTCTGACTAATCTCTTACAAAATGATATTCGTTTTGTCTTTGATGATGATTGTTTACAAGCATTTGAAATACTTAAGAAAGCATTGATCTCTGCACCTATTGTCCAGCCTCCTGACTGGAATATACCCTTTGAGATTATGTGTGACGCTAGTGATTATGCTGTAGGAGATGTTTTAGGGCAAAGAGTTGATAAGAAATTGAATGTTATCGAGTATGCTAGTAAACTCTAGATAGCGCCCAAAGAAACTATGCTACCACTGAAAAAGAATTTTTAGCAGTTATGTTTGCTTGTGATAAGTTTAGACCCTATATTGTTGATTCTAAAGTAACTATTCACACTGATCATGCTGCTATCAAATACCTTATGGAAAAGAAAGATGCTAAGCCTAGACTTATTAGATGGGTTCTCTTGCTGCAAGAATTTGACTTGCATATTATTGATAGAAAAGTAGATGAGAACCCCGTAGCAGATAACTTGTCTAGGTTAGAGAATATACTTGATGACCCACAACCTATTGATGATAGCTTTCCTGATGAACAACTAGCTGTCATAAATACTTCTCGTACTGCTCCACGGTATGTTGATTATGCTAATTATATTGTTGCTAAGTTTATACCTCCTAGCTTCACATACCAGCAAAAGAAAAAGTTATTCTATGATTTGAGACATTACTTCTGGGATGACCCACATATTTATAAAGAAGGAGTAGATGGTATTATTAGACATTGTGTACCTGAGCATGAACAGGAACATATCCTATGCAAGTGCCACTCCGAAGCTTATGGATGACACCATGCGGGATATAGAACTGCACACAAGGTATTGCAATCCGGTTTTTATTGGCCTACTCTCTTCAAGGATGCCCGTAAGTTTGTCTTATCTTGTGATGAATGTCAAAGAATAGGTAATATTAGTAGAAGTCAAGAAATGCCTATGAACTATTCACTTGTTATTGAACCATTTGATGTTTGGGGCTTTGATTATATGGGACCTTTTCCTTCCTCTAATGGGTACACACATATTTTAGTTGCTGTTGATTATGTTACTAAGTGGGTAGAAGCTATTCCAACTAGTAGTGTTGATCATAACACCTCTATTAAGATGCTTAAAGAAGTTATATTTCCGAGGTTTGGAGTCCCTAGGTATCTAATGACTGATGGTAGTTCACACTTTATTCATGGTGCTTTCCGTAAGATTCTTGCTAAGTATGATGTCGACCATATAATTGCATCACCCTATCACCCACAGACTAGTGGTCAAGTTTAACTAAGTAATAGGGAGTTGAAATTAATCTAGCAAAAGACAGTTAATAGGTCCAGGAAGAATTGGTCCAAGAAACAAGATGATGCATTATGGGCCTATAGAACTGCATATAAAAATCCTATGGGTATGTCTCCATATAAGATGGTATATGGAAAATCATGTCACTTACCTCTTGAGGTAGAACATAAGGCATATTGGGCTATCAAAGAGCTCAACTATGATTTCAAATTTGCCGGTGAGAAGAGGCTATTTGACATCAGCTGTCTCGATGAGTGGAGAACCCAGGCCTGTGAGAATGCCAAATTGTTTAAAGAAAAAGTTAAAATATGGCATGACAAAGGAATACAAAAGCGTGAGTTTAACGTAGGTGATTATGTCTTGCTATCAAAATCTCGTTTAAGATTTTTTGCAAGAAAACTTCTCTCCAAGTGGGAAGGACCTTACGTTATGGGGGAGGACTATTGTTCCGGTGCCATAAAAATCAACAACTTCGAAGGCACAAATCCGAAGGTGGTGAATGGTCAAAGAATCAAACATTATATCTCAGGTAATCCTATAAATGTTGAAACTAATGTTATTGAAACTGTAACCCCGGAGGAATACATAAGGGACACTTTCCAGAACGATTCAGCCTCCGAAAAGGAAGAGGTACATGATACGGTAAGTAAACCGACTCCAAAACAGTTCTAAAGGCAATTTTCTCCTTTTTGGAATATTTAGAAAAATAGATAAATAAACCGCAGTCCGGAAGAGACACGAGGCATCCACGAGGGTGGAGGGCGCGCCCCCCTTCCCAGGGGGCGCCCCCTACCTCGTGGGCACCCTGTGTGTCCCCTGGACTCCATTTTCTTGTAGGTTACTCCTTTTGGTCGGTAAAAATTCATTATATATACTCCCAAAGGTTTTGACCTCTGTATCACTCAAAAATCCTCTGTTTTTGTTTCGAGTTGTTTCTGTCACAGATAAAGGCAACATGTCGTCCCAGGATTCAGAGGGAGAAAGCTATGTGGATGATTTCCTTGCGGATCCTAAGGTGTATGGTGACTTGGAGCATTATGGTTGGACCACGGAGGAAGAAGAGGACCATGATCCCAAGGGGAAGGATTGGACCAGCTTAGAGGAAGACAAATTTCCACTACCTCATCCGGGGGACATGCATGTGGAGTTCAAAAAGTCAAGCCTTCCCGACAGAGTAAAGAAACCTAATATCGAATTTATCCCTTTTAACCTCTTGCAGGAAAACAAGCATGCATTATGCAAGAAGATATTAACCCTTGAGCAAGAGATCAATGATCTAAAGGAGCAGAATTCTGCTCTTAAGCGCAAGTTAAGGAAGAAGCCATCAGCACCACCCCCGAAGAAGGAGACATAATCATATGCGTATGGGCACTCCCCTTCGCAACTGCCGAGCTTGGGGGAGTGACCCCGATATCGTATCACCATCACTCCTATCTTTACCGCTTTACTTAGTTTGATCCTTTTGGAAGTATCTTGATCTAGTAGAATAAAGTTAGCATGATCTAGTTGTGAGATTTTGCTTTGTGAGCTTTACCCTTTGTAATCGAGTCCGTGAGCTATATAATAAAGATTAGTGTTGAGTCAAGGACTTGATTTCCTCACTTGGGTCATGATAAATAAGAAAACATAAAGAGTATCAAAGAGATCATATCGATCTTGTGGGAAGTAATGACTTCACATACAAGAGTACGATAAATAAAAGTTGTTGGGAGGTGACAAACATAGTTTTGGTCATCGTTGCAATTAATAGGAAGTAATAAAGGAAGAGAGGCTGTAACAACCCAAAATTCTAAATTTTGGAATGTTATAATAAATAGATAGATTTGATTGCTTGTTGATGTGCTGAGTGAAATTGAGTGAAATTTGAAACTTTTGAAAGTTAAATGAGAGGGAATAAAATGACTTTCCCAAAACTTTCACTTTGCTTTTGATCTCCGGGAATTCAATTTCTTTTCAACACAAAACCCTAGAGTGAAGATAATATGACTTCTTCCATTTATTTTAAATGATAAAGGGGTTTGACAGGATTTTGAATTTCAATCTCGAGATATTTCGAATTCAGAAACTTTATGCGACTCAATGATTTTCCAAAGAGAATATAAAATAACTTCTTCAAATTATAGGAAATATGAGTTGGAAGTTTTTCTGAAATTTTCTGGAACTCAATTTCAAATATTGAGTTATTTGGTTTTTATTCAAATTATTTTTCTCCAAAAATAAATTACATGGAAAATGGGGTAACATGATTCCCTACAGCAGAAAATTGGAGAGAAATAAATTTGAAGTCATTTTGGTATTTTAGAATGATTTATTATTGGATTTTATTGCAACAGTAGGACCTTTTGATTTATTAGAATTTGTGGGCATTTTATTTGGCAGTAGGAAAATGTCCATCTTGTAGGATTTCTTTTTCTGCAAATTTTGATATATTATATGCCTATAGGATATTTTATTTATTTTTGTTTTTGTTTGTTTTCTATGTCTGTTAAAAAAATGTTTAAAAGAAAAAAAAATAAAGTTCTTCTCTGGACCGAACCGGCCCAGCCAACTGGGCCAGGCCAGCCGGCCAAGCCAACTGGGCCAGGCCAGCCGGCCCAGCAGCTCGCGCGCCTTCCCTCTCCCACACGGCAGCGCCGCCGCCACCGACCTCGACGTCCGTGCGTTGCACGCCTCGCCCCTCCTCCAAGTTTCGCCCCTCCCCGCCCTCCTATAAAGCCACCGCCGCCGCCCCCTCGCCTCCCCTCCTCTCTCGCATCGTCGCCGCCGCCGCGTTGCAACCGCCGCCGCCTCAGCCTTGCCGCCACCGCCGCTGCTGCTGCTGCTGCTCCGCCGCCGCCAGCGCCGCGCCTGCCGCCCCTCGCCCCCGAGTCGCGCCGAGCCACCGCCCCTCGCCTTGCCTCTCGCCGCGTTGCTTCCGCCGCCGGAGTCGTCGGAGTTCGCCGCCGGCCGACGTCCGCCCGAAACTCGATCCGCCCCGATCCAAGAACCGGTAAGGAAAAAACCGCCCCTGTCCGGTTTAGATCTCGGTTTTCTTCGGTTCTTTTTAAAAGCCGTTTTTTTCCTGTAGTTAGGTTAGTTAACGAACGTTCGTTCGTTTGGCAGTAGAAGTGGAAGAATTCATTAGTTTAGTCTCAGCAGTGAACGGTTTTCTTTTAAAGTCTGTTTAGTAGTCAGAGACCTAGTTGTAGTATCTTATTTTTATAGATTAGCCCCTAAACTTTAAAAGGCCACAACTTTTTACCAGTTGGTCCAAATCCAACGAAACCAACGCCCACGTCTTCGTTACGATCCCCTCTATCCAGTAATACAACTTAAACATGTTTTTGAAAGTTTTAAAATTTGAATTCAACTAGTTTTAGATTTGAACTTCGTTTGATCATAACTTGAGTTTCGTAACTCCGTTTGAGTTGATTCTTTTTGCAAATCAAAGCTCTTGACCTAAACTTTCTGATAAGGCCAAATTCACATAATTTTGGTACTGTTGGAAATTGTTTTATGTTTCAAGAGTCATTCGTTTTGTTTTCGAAGTTTTCCGAAGTGTTTATTCGTTCTGTCGGATCTTTCTGAGTGATTTCTTATGTGTGGTTACTATTGCTTGCTTACGATAGATTTACCGGAGTGTGACGAGTAGATCCATCAAGAGTTTTGAGTGCAAATCATCTCCATCAACATTGCAGGCAAGTTCACACTTTGATCATACTTTCCACTTACCCAGTTTTCATTGCATTAGTCAAATCCTCACACATTGCATGAGTAGGATCTATTAACTTGTGGGACTGGCAAGTAGATTGAGGTAGTACCTATTACCTACATTACATTCAAACCTTTGGGAGTTACTTCTACGTTTGTTGTTAGGCCATGCTATGCTCGTAGACGTGGATTGGGTGAGTGTATCCATGACAGATGTGAGTTTGTTAATTAATGGTTCAACTTAAGGTGGCAACATTAACACACATCTGGGTGGATTGAGGCACCTAGGTATTCCAGCGATTGCCTTTTTTTTTATGGACCGCCACCCAGGCTCAAAGGGATCATGATATTATCCATACTAGAAACTTCCGTGTGCAGCCACAAGATATTATGGGCTCTAGCATAGTTGACTAAGTTGTGCGAAATCTTACAGTGGTGGACTAGCAGATGTAGGGGATGTAGGTTGGTACGGTCCACCCGTTCGTAAGGTGCTAGTACTTCTGAAAGACTGTGTCTCGGTCATCCGTTTCTCAAACATCATGCAGTGCGAGAAATTAAACGGAGGCGGTCAAGTCTTGTGGGGAAAAGTGCACAAACCTCTGCAGAGTGTACAAACTGATCATGATTAGCCGTGTCCCCGGTTACGGACATCTTGAGTATCTAGTACTTGGATATCATGTGAATCTCATCATGTTACTTTAATTAAGATTGTTGGGTTTAATAATGATTATTAATTGGGGTTGAGAGGTTGTCTATCTTCTCAACGATGTTTCAACTACCATGATAGTTAATTAAAATCTATTCTTTTGCAGTAGGGAAAAATTGGCTTTACGCAAAAACTTTAACCTTACAGCCTCCACCAGCCAAATATGCATGTAGTTGTAGGCATTGTTCATCATTCTCATTACAGTGTGAAATTGCCAGTACATTCAATGTACTGACCTACATGGCTGCAACGTCTCATGTTGCAGGAATTATTCGACGAGTAAGTGTTACATCAGGGTTGCACTGTCTACACTCAACTTTGCCGTTGGTGTTCATGGGAATCCACAACCTTTGTTGCTTCCGCTATAATCGATTGAGGTAATAGTATTTACGATACTTAATACATGTGATTTACCTCTGTTATAAATCCTCGAGTACTGTGTGTGTCAGCATACCGATCCAGGGATGACACAGAACACAGAGACTTTGATCCATTCGGATCGTGGTCGCTACAAGATGGTATCAGAGCACATGTTGACTGTAGGACGTGACCCTAGAAACTGGCCAGATCATAGGAAATGATTTCTCTAAAACTATCTTTTTCAAAAAGATTCTTATCTCTCTTCTTTTCTGAGCTTTGTCAAAGCTTCCCTTTGACCTTAAATAGTTAGCCAATACCCTTTACCATTTGGACCACCTCGGAGTAAAGATGATTTTACCATGCATTGGAAGTGTTGAAGCTACAACAGTGGATACTCCGAAGGTTTGAAGAGTTGACAACTTTGAAGAGATGATGACCTTTAGAAGACCAACCCCCTGTTATGTACTTACGTTAGATGCGGCGATTGTGAGCCGTCATTTGTTTCATGTTTTCTGACGGCCACAAACTAAAACCGTGTTTTCAAAACTTTTGTTTGTTTTGAGTGTATCTCTCTCTCCATCTCTCTTATCTCACCCAAAACCCATGGACCCAATAGAGGATGAATGAAGGTGGACTTAAAGTCTCTGGACCAATGACCCAGCCGGAGGCAGAGCTATGGATACAAAGCATGGAGGACCACTTCAGGAAAAAAATTAGTTGAAAGGAAGTATGAGGTTCAATACACTCTCCAGTACTTTACAAAAAGTGCTGCAACATGGTGGAAGATGCATCAAGCCATACAAGGATGTAGTGGAGCAGGAAGTTGGGTGGAATTCAAGGAAACGATGTTTAAACCCCGTCTCATCCGAGAGCGTGGTGACAACCCGAAGAAGAAACTTTGTGCCTGTAGGATTTGTGGAGAAATAGGACACACCCAGGAGGAGCACAGGGATGAATGCCCTAATTGTGAAGGAAGTCACCAAGCTGAAGAATGCCCAACTAGGTAGATTACTTGTTTCTTGTGTGAAGGTACTACCCACTACCCTGCTCAGTATCAAATTTACCCCATGGTGCAACGAATTGTCCAGCAGAAGAAAGAAGCAATAAAAGAAGTCCTCAAGGAAACCTTAAGGGAATCCGCGATCGAGGAAGATATTGACGACACCGATGGAGAAGGCCTAAACAGATATTACTCTCGTGCTTGCTATTCATGTGGAGAAAAAGGACATCTTTCACAGCAATGCACGAGGGAAAGTCAAGAGTATCTGGGAGACTTCCCGACAGAAGAAGTGGAGTTTGATCCACGATAGAAGAATTGATAGGAACAAGGAAGTCGAGGAATAGAAAGAACATGTGTCCCAAGAACAACCCAATTTCTGTGGAAAAGGACCTAAGTCACATCACTTGTTATCGGTGCAAGGATTTAGGTCATTATGCTAGCAACTGCCCAACCAGGAAGCGAAGAAACCAGTGAATCAAGATAGTCACCATGAAATCCTTAGATTTGTCTGACGCCATTAGTTTACGCTACAAGGAAGTAGAGCATTTTGCCGAGAGAAGGTTTAGACCGGAGGAAAGATGATCAGCGTAGTGGAGATCTAGATAGTAGAATGAAGCATGTAGCTAAATATGGAATACACCTTTATTACAATGTTGAGTTGAGTATGGAAATAACATTGTAGTAGTTTGTGAAGCAATATAAGTTGATATTTTTGGAATCTAAGAAGGAGATGCTATGAGTTGTTGGATGATTGTGAGTGCCCCTTCCCCAGACCAAAACCTAGAACCCATGGAGAAGTTGACCCCAAACCCTTCTCGGACAAACGACCCCATTTTACCCAAGGATGTATGTATGTTGTCCTAAGAACCCCTTCTATCTTATACCCACAGATGACAACCCTATGCGAGTCTTTTCTCAAAGTCCCGGAAACAATCATGACCCTAACTAGCGATCAGGATTACCCAAAGATCCTGAAGGACATGATGAAGCATATTCACCTGGAAGGAGATGCAGTTTACAAGGATTATCCCTTCATGGAGAATGGAGTTGAACTTTGGTACGTGGAGGTACACCTCCATCGTGTGAAAGGAGTTTGCCCAAAAACTATGGGTCAATACTTTTTCATCTCCCGAGTACCACGACCAACCTTCTTCGACTCTGTTCGTGAAGCTGCTATGGAGGCCATACGTCAAATTGGAGAAATACTCGAAGAAAGACTTCGTTATACCCAGGGATGCCTGAGTATGGTGCATGCAGAGATGATGGTGATGAATCACACGACCAATAGGATGAAGCAAAAGATTGATAGATTTAAGAATCACACTACACAATTCCAGTGGGACTGAAGTGTCCTTAGCTAGGACGAAGGAATAAAAATGGGAGGAATGTTTGACCATACCCAACTATGTGGAAGGAAACATTTGTAGTGAAGCACCTTTGTAATTGAGTATTGAATAGAGGTTCAGGAAGTAATAAAAGATTTGATATGAGGAGAATATGGATTATGGATGAACCAGTGCATTTTGTTTAGTTGAACCTTACTGAGTGAACCCTGGACCAATAGAAGGAAAGTGTTGCTCCAAGGAGTAGAGTTTGCACAAATAAATTGGAGTTTATTTTTGATATGAGGCTTACCCCAAGAGTATGAAGGAAAGAAGTACAATTGGATTTTTAAGAGAGTGTAAGATTGGAGTATGGAACTATAGTGACCCCAAGGATTGAGTTATGGATATACAAGTTCTGACATGGACCCTTTAGCCGAGGACCTAAGGAGGCTACATAATCACAAGGGAACCACGAGACTTGTCTATAGTTATGTGTATCTGCTGTAGTAAGGCAGTGCATTTTGCTAGAGATTGTCTCAAGGAGAAGGAGACTTGTGCTAAGTAGTTGAGTTGAAGCCTGCAATGGAAATGCAGTAGACTGTAGTAAGTTGAGAATCGGTGAACTTAGCAGCCTGGTATTGATTTTGGATTTTATGAGTTGTTACTCTATAGTGATGAGTGAAGACATGATGCATGGAATAAGATTTTGAAGAAACTAGTGTTATTCATTTTAAGTGTGGTAGAATCCAACACCACTACCCGAATACACTAGCTAGTTGTTAGATGCGTCCGACTTGGAAAGGACTACCCAATGATGAGTGTGAGTAGTCACACATCGTTTTGAATCAGAGAATAAAGGGATACCAACCTAATTGGATGGATTTAGGAAAATCAATGAAGTTGGGTGTTGGAAGAATGATCAGTTGCAACCTGATGATGAGACCAAGTGTTGCTAGTGATGACATGAGCCATAACCCACAGGCCCCAGGACCTGTCAAGAAAGCAAACTCATCCTTGCTGAAGGAAAACCCCTGGAAGAAGTTACGACCTTTGTCAATAGACGATCTTTAGGTTTTACGTAAAACCCGAGGGTTGTGAAGAAATGATAGATGTTTTGATTGGCTTGCAGAATCAATGGATTTATCCGAACTCAGTTCGTCGACAAGATAAAATTCTACAATGCTTGTGAGTATGAACGAGTGTTAGAATTCGAGATTCACTAAACCATATACAAGGTAATGATTTGGGTGCGGGATGGATTGATCACCATACTGACTTACTCTTATTATTCGCCTCTGTTATACGGAATGGTAAATCTGAGTGACTTACCCATAGTTGAGAGACGACGATGTAAAAACCTTGTTCAAACCTTAGAATGGTATAGAAACTTTTTCCTTGTACACGGCATGTTGTTGCCACCCGTAGGGATATGGTGAGGATGAAGCCCAGACCCGTTTTCTGCAGGGACCCAATTAATTTGGTTAATGACCACCATGAGAGATCGACATTTGTTTAGTATTGGCGCCAGACCTGTTAGTTAAGAAGAATCAGTCTCGAAAGGACCGTATCAAGATGAAAGGACCCAAGAATGGATGGCAAATGTCATGCCACTACCGGAAGAACCCAGAGAAGGTATTATGCCGAAGATTTGAGAAGACCGACCCTGTCAACCATAAGGGCAGAGTATATGAGCTCTTGTTAGAACCGTGACCTTGTTTCTAAGTGTGGTAGCACACTAGACCATACCGATCAATGGATTTGTTAGGAGAACCCCAAACCCCAACCTATTTCTTGCTAGCCTCTCCGAATCTCGAGGACGTAAGTGTGGTAGGTTTGTAACATCCCAAAATTCTAAATTTTGGAATGTATTAATAAATAGATAGATTTGATTGCTTGATGATGTGCTGAGTGAAATTAAGTGAAATTTGAAACTTTTGAAAGTTAAATGAGAGGGAATAAAATGACTTTCCCAAAACTTTCACTTTTCTTTTGATCTCCGGGAATTCAATTTCTTTTCAACACAAAACCCTAGAGTGAAGATAATATGACTTCTTCCATTTATTTTAAATGATAAAGGGGTTTGAAAGGATTTTGAATTTCAATCTCGAGATATTTAGAATTCAGAAACTTTATGCGACTCAATGATTTTCCAGAGAGAAGATAAAATGACTTCTTCAAATTATAGGAAATATGAGTTGGAAGTTTTTCTGAAATTTTCTGGAACTCAATTTCAAATATTGAGTTATTTGGTTTTTATTCAAATTATTTTTCTCCAAAAATAAATTACATGGAAAATGGGGTAACATGATTCCCTACAGCAGAAAATTGGAGAGAAATAAATTTGAAGTCATTTTGGTATTTTAGAATGATTTATTATTGGATTTTATTGCAACAGTAGGACCTTTTGATTTATTAGAATTTGTGGGCATTTTATTTGGCAGTAGGAAAATGTCCATCTTGTAGGATTTCTTTTTCTGCAAATTTTGATATATTATATGCCTATAGGATATTTTATTTATTTTTGTTTTTGTTTGTTTTCTATGTCTGTTAAAAAATGTTTAAAGGAAAAAAATATAGTTCTTCTCTGGACCGGACCGGCCCAGCCAACTGGGCCAGGCCAGCCGGCCCAGCAGCTCGCGCGCCTTCCCTCTCCCGCACGACAGCGCCGCCGCCACCTACCTCGACGTCCGTGCATTGCACGCCTCGCCGCCGCCTTTGCCTCGCCCCTCCTCCAAGTTTCGCCCCTCCCCGCCCTCCTATAAAGCCGCCGCCGCTGCCCCCGCGCCTCCCCTCCTCTCTCGCATCGCCGCCGCCGCCCCGCACTTCGCCGCCGCCGCGTTGCAACCGCCGCCACCGCAGCCTTGCCTCCACCGCCGCTGCTGTTGCTGCTGGTCCGCCGCCGCCAGCGCCGCCCCTCGCCCCCGAGCCGCGCCGAGCCACCGCCCCTCGCCTCGCCTCTCGCCGCGTTGCTTCCGCCCGAAACCCGATCCGCCCCGATCCAAGAACCGGTAAGGGAAAAACTGCCCGGTCCGGTTTAGATCTCGGTTTTCTTCGGTTCTTTTTAAAAACCGCTTTTTTCCTGTAGTTAGGTTAGTTAACGAATGTTCGTTCGTTTGGCAGTAGAAGTGGACGAATTCATTAGTTTAGTCTCAGCAGTGAACGGTTTTCTTTTAAAGTCTGTTTAGTAGTCAGGGACCTAGTTGTAGTATCTTATTTTTACAAATTAGCCCCTAAACTTTAAAAGGCCACAACTTTTTACCAGTTGGTCCAAATCCAATGAAACCAACGCCCACGTCTTCGTTACGATCCCCTATTTCCAGTAATACAACTTAAAGATGATTTTGAAAGTTTTAAAATTTGAATTCAACGAGTTTTAGATTTGAACTTCGTTTGATCATAACTTGAGTTTCGTAACTCCGTTTGAGTTGATTCTTTTTGCAAATCAAAGCTCTTGACCTAAACTTTCTGAATAAGGCCAAATTCACATAATTTTGGTAATGTTGGAAATTGTTTGATGTTTCAAGAGTCATTCGTTTTGTTTTTGAAGTTTTCCGAAGTGTTTATTCGTTCTGTCCGATCTTTCTGAGTGATTGCTTATGTGTGGTTACTATTGCTTGCTTACGATAGATTGACCGGAGTGTGACGAGTAGATCTATCAAGAGTTTTGAGTGCGAATCATCTTCATCAACATTGCAGGCAAGTTCACACTTTGATCATACTTTCCACTTACCCAGTTTTCATTGCATTAGTCAAATCCTCACACATTGCATGAGTAGGATCTATTAACTTGTGGGACTGGGAAGTAGATTGAGGTAGTACCTATTACCTGCATTACATTCAAACCTTTGGGAGTTACTTCTACGTTTGCTGTTAGGCCATGCTATGCTCGTAGACGTGGATTGGGTGAGTGTATCCATGACAGATGTGAGTTTGTTAATTAATGGTTCAACTTAAGGTGGCAACATTAACACACATCTGGGTGGATTGAGGCACTTGGGTATTCCAGCGATTGCCTGTTTTTTTATGGACCGCCACCCAGGCTTAAAGGGATCATGAGATTATCCATACTAGAAACTTCTGTGTGCATCCACAAGCTATTATGGGCTCTAGCATAGTTGACTAAGTTGTGCGAACTCTTACAATGGTGGACTAGCAGATGTAGGGGATGTAGGTTTGTACGGTCCACCCGTTCGTAAGGTGCTAGCACTTCTGAAAGACTGTGTCTCGGTCATCCGTTTCTCAAACATCATGCAGTGCGAGAAATTAAACGGAGGCGATCGAGTCTTGTGGGGAAAAGTGCACAAACCTCTGCAGAGTGTACAAACTGATCATGATTAGCCGTGTCCCCGGTTACGGACATCTTGAGTATCTAGTACTTGGATATCATGTGAATCTCATCATGTTACTTTAATTAAGATTGTTGGGTTTAATGATGATTATTAATTGGGGTTGAGAGGATGTCTATCTTCTCAATGATGTTTCAACTACCATGATAGTTAATTAAAATATGTTCCTTTGCAAGAGGGAAAAATTGGCTTTACACAAAAACTTTAACCTTACAGCCTCCACCAGCCAAATATGCATGTAGTTGTAGGCATTGTTCATCATTCTCATTACAGTGTGAAATTGCCAGTACATTCAATGTACTGACCTACATGGCTGCAACGTCTCATGTTGCAGGAATTATTCGACGAGTAAGTGTTACGTCAGGCTTGCGCTGTCTACACTCAGCTTTGCCGTTGGTGTTGATGGGAATCCACAACCTTTGTTGCTTCTGCTATGATCGATTGAGGTAATAGTATTTACGATACTTAATACATGTGATTTACCTGTGTTATAAATCCTCGAGTACTATGTGTGTCAGCATACCGATCTAGGGATGACACAGAACACAGAGACTTTGATCCATTCGGATCGTGGTCGCTACAGATGCTTCACATACAAATACACTATCTTGGACATCTTTTATGATTGTGAGCACTCATTTAAGTATGACATGCTAAAGAGTTGATGTTGGACAAGGAAGACAACATAATGGGTTATGTCTTCTTATATCCGAAATAAAGTATATTGTCATGGATCATCTATCATGTTGAGCTTGCCTTTCCCCCTCATGCTAGCCAAAACTCTTCGCACTAAGTAGAGATACTACTTGTGCTTCTATATATCCTTAAACCCAGTTTTGCCATGAGAGTCCACCATAACTACCTATGGATCGCTAAAGATCCTTCCAAGTAAGTTGTCATGTTGCAAATCCACTAAAATATGTATGATTTATTAGTGTGGGAGAAATTAGCTTTATACGATCTTGTGATATGGAAGTAATAAAAGCGACGGACTGCATAATAAAGGTCCTTATCACAAGTGGCAATATAAAGCGAAGTTCTTCTATGCTAAGACTTTGTGTATCCAACCATAAAAACACATGACAACCTCTGCTTCCCTCTGCGAAGGGCCTATCTGTTATTCCTGTCTTATAAGTGTCAAGGTGAAATCCACCTTTCCTTTTTACATTTTATCCTTTGGCAAGCACATTGTGTTGGAAGGATCCTGACATATAGACCCACTTGGATGTAAGTTTTCATGATCTATTACTGTTGACATTACCCTTGAGGTAAAAGGTTGGGAGGCAACACCATAAGCCCCTATCTTTCTTTGTGTCCGATCAAAACTCCATAAACATAAGTATTGCGTGAGTGTGAGCAATTGTGAAAGACTATATGATAGTTGAGTATGTAGGCTGGCTGAAAAGCACTTATATTGACTCTTTCCGATATTACGATAAATTGCAATTGCTTCAATGACCGAGATCAAAGTTTGTTAGTTTCCAATGAAGTTTATGATTCATACTTGATATTGTGAATGATTTGTTACTTTAGCATAAGAATCATATGACTATATTTACTTAAGTTGCTGTTATGAGAATGATCATGATGCCCTCATGTCCGTATTTTGTTTTTATCAACACCTCTATCTCTAAACATGTGGACATATTTTTTGTTATCGGCTTTCGCTTGAGGACAAGCGAGGTCTAAGCTTGAAGGAGTTGATACGTCCATTTTGCATCCTGCTTATAAGTTGATATTTATTGCATTATGGGCTGTTCATACATGTTTTGTCACAATACTTATGCCTTTTCTCTCTTATTTTACAAGGTTTACATGAAGAGGGAGAATGCTGGCAACTGGAATTCTAGGCTGGAAAAGGAGCAAACTCTGGAAACCTATTCTGCACAACTCCAAAAGCCCTGAAACTCAACAGAACATCGTTTCGGAAAATATAAAAAATATCTGGCGAAAGAAACCCACGATGGGGGCCACCGGCTGTCCACGAGGGTGGGGGGCGCGCCCCCCTACCTCGTGGGCCAGCTGGCAGGCCTCCGATGCCCATCTTCTCCTATATGAGGTGTTTTGACCTAGAAAAAACCGTAAGGAGGCTTTCGGGACCAGACGCCGCTGTCTCGAGGCGGAAATGATGCGGAAACCAATCTAGGGCTCCGACAGAGCTGTTCTGCGGGGGATACTTCCCTCCGGGAGGGGGAAATCGTCACCGCCGTCATCACCAACAACTCTCCCATCTTGGGGAGGGCTATCTTCATCAACATCTTCACCAGCACCATCTCCTCTCAAACCCTAGTTCATCTCTTCTATCCAATCTTTGTACCCAAACCTCAGATTAGTACCTGTGGGTTGCTAGTAGTATTGATTACTCTTTGTAGTTGATGCTAGTTGGTTTATTTGGTGGAAGATCATATGTTCAAATCCATTATGCATATTAATACCCCTCTGATCATGGACAATATTATGTCTCATGGGTAGTTACTTTGGTTCCTCGGGACATGGGAGAAGTCTTGCTATTAGTAGTCATGTGAATTTGGTCTTCATTTGGTATTTTGATGAGATGTATGTTGTCTCTCCTCTAGTGGTGTCATGTGAACGTCGACTACATGACACTTCACCATTATTTGGGCATAGAGGAAGGCATTGGGAAGTAATAAGTAGATGATGGGTTGCTAGAGTGACAGAAGCTTAAACCCTAGTTTATGCGTTGCTTCGTAAGGGGCTGATTTGGATCCATATTTTTCAGGCTATGGTTAGGTTTACCTTAATACTTCTTTTGTAGTTGCGGATGCTTGCATTAGAGGTTAATCATAAGTGGGAGGCTTGTCCAAGTAAGGGCATCTCCCAAGCACCGGTCCACCCACATACCAAATTATCAAAGAACCGAACGCGAATCAGACGATCATGATGAAAACTAGCTTGACGATAATTCCCATGTGTCCTCGGGAGCGCTTTACCTTATATAAGAGTTTGTCCAGGCTTGTCCTTTGGTACAAAAAGGATTGGGCCACCTTGCTGCACCTTATTTACTTTATCGTTTGTCACTTGCTACCAATTATCTTATCACAAAACTATCTGTTACCTATAATTTCAGTGCTTGCAGAAAATACCTTACTGAAAACGGCCTATCATTTCCTTCTGCTCCTCGTTGGGTTCGACACTCTTACTTATCGAAAGGACTACCATAGAGCCCCTACACTTGTGGGTCATCACCACCCCTACTATTCCCACCGCTGGCTAGGCCATCCCTCTACTCACCCACACTCCATGTTATTCTGCGACGACGGCAGCCTCACACTACAGCGAACCAATGAACCCTCGTACTCCTCTACGCGTGGGCATCCACTGCCGCGTCGTCCCCTTCCTAGGCCTCACCGTCGTCCATCACCCTGGTGCTCTCGGCGCGGCGTGGTCAACGTGGTCAAGGAAGGGCTTCCATCGGACGTGGACTATACGTGGAGAGGCTGACACCTGGGTCCACGGCCACAGCAAGGAAGTGCCTCCTTATTACGCGCAAAATAATAATTCCTCCACCTGACATCGGGGACCCACACGACAGGCCACCGTATTTCACGAAAAAAATGTTTCCCCCTGACTGCTAGGACCCACCAGCTACATCCTCGCACGCAAGGAAGTGCATCCGGGCAAAAAAACTATTCGCCCCCCTGACTGCTAGGACCCACCAGCTACATCTTCGCACGCAAGGAAGTGCGTGACAGTCGGGACCCACCTGGTCGAAGCGTATGTACCATTGTCATTCTGGTCGCGAACGTGTACGTACATATTGGTCGATGTAGAGGCGCACACGTGTCGTAGTAGAGGCGCGCATGTAGCATGTACACGTACGTACAACGAAAAGTGTGCAAGAAAGAAAATACAGCCAAGTACGTACATACGGGCAGGGTCTCGAACGCCTACTCGCGCATACGTACGCTAAGGCTCGTGTACATGGCTGGGTCGGAATGGAGAAACAGTGTCGTCCTCGTGTTCATGGGGAGCCAACCGGCTGGGTCGGAATGGAATGCGTTGTCGTGTTCATCAGGGGGGCTTGGACGGAATAGCCGATGGAAATGAGGCCTGGTGTACCGCAGAACGGAGGAAACGGCTTTGTGTTCGACCGACCATGTTCGAAACGGGATCCTGTTCATCGGGAGGGGTTTGGCGTACCGCAAAACGGAGGAAACGGACCTCCTACGGTCAAAACGGGGATCCTGTTGACCAGGAGGGGTGTGGCATACCACAAAACGGAGGAAACGGACTTGTGTTGGAGCGCTACGTTCGAAACGGGGGTCCTGTTGATCAGGAAGGGTGTGGCGTACCGCAAAACAGAGGAAACGGACTTGTGTTGGAGCGCTACGGTCGAAATGGGGGTCCTGTTCATCGGGAGGGGTGTGGCGTACTGCAAAACGGGACTCCACGGGATATTGCTCATCGCCACCGTCGACCCCCTCCAGCCTCCACGGGCTACTGTTCATCCACCGTTGACCTCCTCCAGCCTCCACCTGTGACTGTTCAGCCTCCACCACGCGCTACTCCACCGGCTACTGTTCAACCAGCCCTCTCCACGGGCTCCTGTTCAACCACCCCTCCACGGGCTCCTGTTCATCCAGCCCTCCACTATCTACTATTCATGCAGCCCTCCACGGGGTGGTCCTGTTCATGCAGCCCTCCACGGTGTCCTGTTCATGCAGCCCCAACCGGCTCGATCGAACGGGGTCCTGTTCATGCAAAGGAAACACCACGGGGTCCTATTCATCCACCCCCACCGGGAACTGATCATCCAACCCCCCCAGCAACGCTCACTGTTCATGCAGAGGCAGCATCGATCGGCTTCATTTAGCAGCAGTAGCGAAGGAATCGCTCGATCGGGTTCAATTAAATGCCATCGATCGATCGCTCGGGTTCAGTAACGCGTAGCCTGTAGTGTAATCACTCGGGTTCAGTTAGAGCCCAACGCCTCGCTCGGGTTCAGTTAGAGCCTAACACCTCGCGCCTACGCGCTTGCGTGTACGAGAGAAACGCGCATCGCTCGGCCCCGGCCACCCACCGTAACCGGGAACACCCCGATATTTTCCTCGCCCTTGCTTCTACCACGGTTTTTTCCGTCATGGACGGCCCAAAGAATATCATGCAGCTGCGTCTCCGGCCCGCCCAGGACGAAAAGCCCATTTTCTGTCATGATTTTTTGTCATAGAAGTAGGACCCCAGCACATCTATGATGATACCGTGTTTTGTCACAATTATTGTCATAGAAGTGTCATAAGTATGACAGAAAAAAGTTTCGTTCGGACCAAAATGTCACGGATGTGTCTTTTTTTGTAGTGATGTTTAATTGGTCGCGAGAATAGTGGGAATCTCAGTGCCCTGATATTGTCATTTTACGCCATGCTTTGTTTCAAGACACAACTTTTAGCTTGGGTGCCGTCGTTGCTAAACGACTGAGTCTGAACCGCTCAAAGGGCCCCGTCTTTGGAGGCATATTTGCTTCTCGCCTTGCTGAACATTTTAGAATACCTATTAGGCATCATGAGAAGGAAGAAAAATTGCTTGCCCCTGTTTATCTAGACTATAAGAGTATGATAGCACATGATTTTATCGTCAAAGACAAAGAGATGTTGCTTAATTATAAATTAAGGTTTGATGAAAAATATTGTGAGATTGTTACCTTGCCTGCACCATCTCTGTTTGATCAGTCTATAGGCATATATCTCATTACATCAGATGCCTTTTACAAGTACCAGAGCCGGGCACGAGCTTCAGAGCCTGAGCTGGAGCCACCCCTCAATCCTTACCATCAGTCTGTTTATGGGTGGGATCTGGATGAGCTTGCCAAACAGTGGCACCCAGAGGACACATCTCAATACACTAGAGGGAGTAGCTTCAATCCGTGGCCATAGACCAACTTAGGCCAAAAGCCTAAGCTTGGGGGAGTACGTGTTTCTCACCGACTTCACATTCATATTCACACACTTATTCTAGTTATCGGTGCTCACACTATTTCACTGTACCATCCATGTTTAGTTTCAATTCTTTTTCTTAGTCTTTTTCTCGTGTGTTAGAAAAACCTTAAGAAAAACAAAAAAAATATTAGTTGTAGCTTTTAGCTAGTTTACTTTCCTTGCTTGTAGTAGTAGTAATTAAAAGAAAACCCAAAAATATTTATCGTTCTTCTTTTTCTTGTTGGGAGCTTTCCCGTGTAAATAGTTTCTTTTCTTTGGGGGTTAAGAGTAGAAGACCATGATTGAAAATGCTTAGTAGCTCTCATCTGCCTTATTGTTGATTTAACCTTGAGCCATATTACCTTGTCTTCTCTCTTGTATTAAATGCTTGCAGATTCCAGCTTAGTCCAATGCACGTGCACTATTATTATTATCCACACCATTTGGTCGTGCGAGTGAAAGGCAATAAGGATGATATATGATGAACTAATTGAGATGAGAAAAGCTGGTATGAACTCGACCTCTCTTGTTTTTGTAAATATGATAGTTCATCGTTCCTGATTCATCTTGTTATCAATGAAACATGCTTGCAATGATAATTAGAAGTCATAGCTGCTTATGCCATGCTTAATTAGCTGAGAGTTTATAATGGTCTATCTCGTGTGCCAACATGATATTAAAATGGTTGTGATGTGGTATGATAGGGTGGTATCCTCCTTTGAACGATTCAACTGGTCTGACATGGCACTTGTTCACACATGTAGTTGAAAAAAAATCAACATAGCCTCCACGATATTTATGTTCATGGTGATTTATATCCTTCTCATGCTTGCATTCATTGTTGATTAATTTTAATGCATGTTCATGACTATTGTCGCTCTCTAGCTGGTCGCTTCCCAGTCTCTTTCTAGCCTTCACCTGTACTAAGCGGGGATACTCCTTGTGCATCCACTTCCATAAACCCCAAAGTTATTCCAATGAGTCCACCATACCTTCCTTTATGCGGTATTTACCTGCCGTTCCAAGTAAATTTGTATGTACCAAACTCTAAACCTTCAAATGAAATTCTGTTTTGTATGCTCAAATAGCTCATGTATCAACTAGTGTAGTCTATATCTTCCATGCTAGGTGGGTTATTCTCACGATGAGTGGACTCCGCTCATCATTCATGAGAAAATGGCTTGTAACCTGGATGCCCAGTCCCATGCTCAAATTATAATAATTAAACAAAACTCCCCCAGGGTTGTTGCTGGTTTCGACGGTACCCGTTGTTTCGGGCTAGTCGTGGAGTGTGCTTGTTGGTGGTTGGGGGAGTGTAAACTTTACCATTCTGTTTGGGAACCACCTATAATGTGCGTAGCATTGGAGATATCAAGATTCTTGGTTGTTATGTTGACAATGAAAGTATACCGCTCAAAATGTTATTCATGTCTATTTAATAACCTAGCTCTCGCACCTCTACAAATCCCTGCTTCCCTCTGCGAAGGGCCTATCTATTTACTTTTATGCTGAGTCATCATCCTCTTATTAAAAAAGCACCAATAGGAGAGCACCTATATCATTTGCATGTATTACTATTAATTTGCATTGAGTATGATCATGACTGGATCTCTTTTACCATGAATTACAATGTCTAGTCTGTCGTGGATCTTTAAAGGTGCTCTGCATTTATGTTTTGCAGACTCAAAAAGGGCTAGCAAGATACCATCTTGTTATATCATATCATGATTGTTTTGAGAAAGTGTTTTCATCCAAGGTTTATTATTATCGCTCGCTAGTTGATTATGCCATTGATGTGAGTAGACATGAGACCTGAAAGTTATTGAGAATGTGGTTAGTTCATGATCTTTGCTGAAAACCTGCATGCTGGCTTACATATTTACAACAACAAGAGCAAACATAGTTTGTCAAAGTTTTTCTTTATCACTTTCAGTTTATCAACTGAATTTCTTGAGGACAAGCAAAGATTTAAGCTTGGGGGAGTTGATACGTCTCCAACGTATCTACTTTTCCAAAAACTTCTACCCTTGTTTTGGACTCTAACTTGCATGATTTGAATGGAACTAACCCGGACTGACGCTGTTTTCAGCAGAATTGCCATGGTGTTGTTTTTGTGCAGAAATAAAAAGTTCTCGGAATGACCTGAAAATCCACGGAGAATTATTTTGGAAAATAAAAAAAATACCTGCGGAAAGATCCAGACCAGGGGGCCCACACCCTGTCCACGAGGGTGGGGGCGCGCCCCCTCCCCTTGGGCGCGCCCCCTGCCTCGTGGGCCCCTGATGCTCCACCGACGTACCCCCGGACTCCATATATTAACTGTCAGATTTCGGGCTCCACAAAACCCAAGAAGTTCGAACACAGTGGCGGGAACGAAGATCTCTCCCACTCACGTCTACCTAGCATCTCGCCCTCGCCTAGTGAAGAGATTCAAGCTAACAGCAAGTGAAGCACGCAAGAGTTTGCCTAGATTCAGGCGACCTTCTGGTGTAAAACCCTACTTCCTGCTTTTGTGGATTGGCCTCAGGAGGGCTGGAATATGAACTAGTACATGGATTCCTGAGCTCAGGAGGTGAGCTCAGGAGGGTCAGGAGGCAAGTGTTCTTGCTCCTTTGCGTGGTGGCCGAGTTTATGGGTCTGCTTCACTCTCGTCCCCCCTCATAGTGGGGATCCTATCTACTTATATAAGCGGCCAGGGTCCTCTTCCCCCAAAATGTTTAGGCGAGAAGGGATCCCACAACGGCCATTTTTGAGCGGAAACACAAGGACGCTCCAACCCTGACAAAAGCACTCTACGCCTGCAAAAAGGATCTGGCGGTGACGTGGTGGTGGGATCGGCGGTGACATCCTCCCTACCGTCCTTGCGGTCTTCGGTCTTGTTGCACCAAAGGGGAAACCTTTGCCCCGCTCCTCGAGAACCCGCGTCCGCATTGTCTCCTTTGCACCAAAACGGCAACTGCGCCGCTGGCGGGCGCTGGCACCCGCTGGCGCGGTGCGTCACTACTTTCGTCAGTGCCTCCTCCTGAGGCAGGCTTGGCCTTGGATTCTCCGCCCCTCCAGAGCACCTTGCCGAGTCCGCTCCTGAGGGGGTCTTGACATTGTTCTCCTCGCGAGGCTTAGTCCCCTCATGAGGGTCTTGGGCAGCTGGTCGATCAGCTGGGTCATACCAGGCCGTGGTAGGAGCGCGTCGCGGCCCGCAGACAGGCAAGTCTGGGTACCCTGGTTCCCAGGACGCCGATAATAGCCCCCGGGCCCAAGGCTCGCGTGGAGTTGGCTTCGAGGCGCAGCCTTAGTCAAGGACGAAGTGTCGCGTGCCCCGAACGCTGCGGGCCAGGCTAGCGTGCAACGGTTGGATGGGACGTGGGCGACCCCGCTTCCCACGCAGTCTTGGTAGTCGTGCGCCCTGCCAATTGCACAACCGGTAGGTCTTCTTGCTGCCGCTTCTGCCTTTTGCCCTCCAATCGCTTTCTTCCTTTACTTGCCTTCTCTGCCCCTTCCTTCCTTGCGACCATTCCGCGCAGAGCGAAGAGGAGGGGGGGCAGCGAGCCTGTCGCGCCGTCGCTGTTGCTCGAGCCGGCGCTGGGCCGCTCCCTCGTGGGGAACCAGGAGGGTCTGGACAAGGTGCGTCGTGCCTTGGCTGACGCATCTAATGAGTGGGGGCCGACCCGGGTCTGGCTCGCCTCCCGGCCGACGGCGGAGCTTGGCGCCAACGACATCTAGCTTCATCTCCACGCTATCATCGGGGGTCTCCTTCCCCCTTTCTCCGCCTTCTTCTATGCAGTACTCACGCGTTACCAGATTTGGGCACTACACCTGGACCCTGGGTCCATCATCCTCCTTTTCGGCTTTGCGTTCCTGTGTGAAGCTTTCATTGGCATTTCCCCGTCTGTAGCCCTGCTTCGCCACTTCTTCGCCCTCTCCTTGCTCGACAGGGGCAGCGCTCGGGGTGCGTGTCGTTGCACGCGGTGGAAGTGACTGCTGCCTCCGGAATTGACTTCTCGCTTCACCCAACCACAGCTGGATTTTTGTCGGTAGTGGGTGTAAGTTGATGCTGCCACGCATAGACCCCAATTCCATCTTCTCGATGCACCGACGGTGCCGAACTTGGGTTGGGGGCAGGAGGTCCTCTCAGATCCACGGGCGGAGCCAGTTATGCGCCGGCTGGCCAGCCTGAGGAGAAACGGATTGACCCTGGAGATGGTGGTGAGAGACTTCCTTGTCCTTCGTGTCGCCCCACTCTAGCGCCATTCTCACCCAATATGGGCTCTCTCAGGTCTTGATGATCGCGCGCGTCTTCAGCGGAAGCAGCTCCCTCCTGAGACGCTCCAGGAGTTGCTGCGGCTGCTTGTCGGCGGGGTGCCTGAAGCACGCCCTGGCTCTGCAACTCCCTTGTACTTGGCTCCTGTGGCCGGAAGAGCTTTTGCTGAAAAGATGCCCCACTTCGATGCATGGGGACTATTGCCGGAGGGCGCCCCTGATCCTCATGACGATCCCTTGGTGGTGGTATTAGGGCTCGCGAGCCCGTCCTTCCCTTCCGGGGCGGACGCGCCAAGCGGAGCCCCTCGCCTGGGGTCCACTCCGCCCTTGGAGCAAGCGGACGAAGCAGAGGCGCCAGTTTCGACAGAGGTGGCGGAAGGTACCGAGGCACCGCTAGCTCCTAAAGCGACTGAAGGGGAGGCGCAGTAGCCTCCGGTCGACGCGAGTCTGCGGGACATCGCATCGGAGAACGGGGCGCCGGCCACGAGTGCCCGCCGCGACCCTGCCCCGGGCCTAGGCGCATTTGCCTGAAGTGGCCTCCTGTCGTCCTTCGCGGCACTAGGCAAGAGGCGCAGGTTGAGGAGCAGCTATGGCCCTGCCCCGAGGGCTCTGGAGAGGATGAAGTTGACCGTACCGAGCAGGTGTGTGTCCCTCGGCTCTTCTTGTCTTTCCCAATATGGTTCTCCTGACCCCTTGCTCCGCATGGTCTCCTCCAGCTTACTCTCGAGCCGCTTTGTGAGGCTCGCAGGAGCCTCCGCCTGCATCCCTCCTCCGGACCATGCTGAGTCTTCGGGAGGCCTTGCGCGGGTTCTTGAAGCCGCTCCCGGACCTTATTGCATAGGTCATGCTCCCAGCCCCCGAGAGCTTCCGGCGCAAAACAGCTCTTGGTACGTTAGGGGCCCGTCCCGTGCCCCGGGGCTTGTCTTCACCGTGGATCAGCAAGCTCTTGAGGCAGCCCGAGCGGCTAACCACCCATCAGGACCATGCCTTCCCCTCCCGTCGGAGGCATCACGCGCTCATGGGGCTAGCCCCAAGGCGCACGCTGAATGGGAGGGAGAGGGGGAGCCCCCTTTGGGCAGCGCAGATGTGGAGGACGAGCCCGGACACCTTCTGGAACATGCGCTGCGCAGGAGCGCGGTCCATCATGATCTTCAGCGGGAGGCGGGAGACGCCCTGAAGCGTCTCGAACTCGAGGTTGCTGAAGTGGATAGGGGCGTTGAGGCCGAGGGTCTGCTTCTGGCGCAGGGTTGGCGCCGGTTGAGGACCGCCGTTAACTTGAGCCAGTTGCAACACGACATCGTCCTAAAGAAGGCAGAAGCGTCGGCCGCCGCAGCTCAGGAGGCTTGCGACTGCGCCCTGGAGGACGCCCGGGACGCCGAGCACCGCCGCGCGGCCGCCGAGGAGCGTGAGCACGAGCTTGAGGCTTCGAACGCCATGCTCGAGCGTCAGGTTCGTGCACGAAGGGCTTCCCTTGCCGCACCTATAGCCGATGATGATAGCCCGGTGGGCCTCTCGACGCGGGAGTAGGCGTTGGCACTCGAGGCGATGGAGCTGGACATGGAGTGCGAACGCCTAGAGACGATGGAGCGCCAGATAGCCTAAGCCGAGGGCAATCTTGTTGATCGCAAGGTCGCCGCGAAGAAGGCTGTCAGTGAGGTGGAACGTCTCCAGAAGGATTACCGCGAGAACTGGGGCTTCATGAGACTCGCTTTGCTGATAAGCGCAAGGAGCTCCGGAAGGAGGCCACGGCTCTCAAGAGCAAACTGGCGAATGTCGAGCGTCATCTGCGGGTGTCGGAGAAGGCTCGCGCCGCAGCCGAGCATCGTGAACAGCTGTCGAAGGAGGCATGTGCCGCGGCGGAGCGCCGCGAGCGGACGTTGGAGAAGGCTCGCGCCACTGACAGGGCGGAACTGTCCTGCTTTCACAAGCAAGTGGAAGACATTTCCACCCTCGCGGCTCAAATTTTTGAGGAGGCCGCGCGAGCCCGTGGGATGCAGCACACTGATAACCCTCAACCGTAAGGGATCGAGATAGTCTTCGCGGGTAAGAATAACCCAATTTATTGATTCGACACACGGGGAGCCAAAGAGTATTTATAAGCTTTAGCAGTTGAGTTGTCAATTCAACCGCACCTGAAATATACTAACTTGCAACAAAAGATAAGTGGTAACAGTGAGATGATAGTGATGATAGTAATAGTAAAAGTAAACAACAAAAGTAAATAGCAGTAGTAAATGGCAAAAGTAGCAACTAGTGACAAGCAAGGTTTAAAATACTGTAGGCTAGGGAGATGGATGGTTGGGTGCTGCATGGATGAGATAGATTCTAACTTGGGGCACGACACACGGAAAAGTAATGATCATCTAGGCAAATATCAAACATTAGGCATGTATCCCGTATATAGTTGTACGTGCTTGCAATACGAACTTGCACAACATCTTTTGTCCTACCATCCCGCTACGAACGGGGCCAAAAGGAACTAATGGATATTAAGGTGCTCCTGTCAAAGAGCACCGGAACAAAGCAATGAACTCAATGGATACATGTAATCCTCAAACTACGGACCATCCCCTTTGGTGTCCCAAGCTGTCACTTTTGGGATCGCCGGTTCCGAACTGTAACAGGTGCATACAACTCATAGATAGGATCAAGAACACAAATATATTCATGCAAACACATATGGTTTAGATTTGAAATCATGGCACTCGGGCCCTAAGTGTCAAGCATTAAGAATAACAAGTTGTAGCAAAGATGATAAACACCATACTAGATGATAGGCAACATGCCCCCAACAATCTGACGAACTATTACATGATCTAACTCATCCAATCCCTACCATCCCCTTCGCCTACAGCAAGGGAATTACTCACACATGAAGGGGGAAGTGATGGAAGGATGATGGAGTGGTGATGATGATGACGATGGCGACGATCTCCCCTCTCCGGAGGCCAAATCAGCCTCCAGATTAGCCCTCCCGAAGAAGAACAGAGGGTGGCGGCGGCTCCGCGACGAAAAACAGCGAAAGGACTTCTGATCTGGGATTTCTCCGTCGGGAGGAAAAATACGGGCTAAAGTAGGGCACCAGGGGTGTGGGGCCCACCCAGGCGCCCCCGGCGCGGTCCAGGGGGGCGCTCACAGGGTGCCTGGGCACCCCCTGGCCCCCCTCTGGCCCCACTTCTGGCATTTTGTTTCTTCGGGTGCGTGGATTTTTTGTGGATTTTTCTGAGATGCTTAAAAATCCGTTTTCCTGCACACAAATAAACCATACAGGCAGCTCTGCTGAAAACAGCGTCAGTCCGGGTTAGTTTAGTCCAAATCATGCAAGAATGAGGTCAAAACAATATCAAAGGTGTTTGGAAAAGTAGATACGTTTGAGACGTATCAACTCCCCCAAGCTTAGCATATTGCTTGTCCTCAAGCAATTCAGTTCAACGAACTGGACGCGACAAAGAAAACTTTGACAAACTCTTTTGCTTCATTAGATGTATATAAGCATGTACTACGAAAAGAGTTCAGCAAGTATTAAAACAGTACTTATGAGAACAATGCAAGGAGCAATCCTTCTTTCAAGTGACCAGTCACAAATAATCAGGAGTAAACAATATATTACCGAAAATCAAGACAAGATCACATTGCACATAGCTTGAGCATATTAAGGTGGTATCTCTCTAGCCTCCATGAGTGAAGCAAATCATAAATGCGGAGACTCCTCCAGAGTTTTAAAGGAGACTAGAACTAAGAATTTCAGAATAAATCATATCACAAGTATGCAGAAGACAATGTAATACTTTGGGACAATGCACATTACACTCAGAATGACAATTATGCTCTCCTAGTCAGTGCTTTGAAGAAAGAAGATGAGACTCTCGAACCATGGCTTTTATTGGCAAGGTTGAAAACCCGTGATCGGAAACAAAAACTAAACATGTACCAGAGCTCTTGGTTTAAAAAAAACAGAAGTAAATATGTTTTTGAGAGGTGCATATTTCGTCAACGAATGCTAGCAGATAACTCAATTACTTTTTAAGCTAGACAAGTCTCGAGGAACGGCTCCCGCATGAGGACGATCACATCCTCTTAATCTCCTTTGTTTATCACTGCCAAAGTTTTCTGATTTCTCATGAACAAAGCGTGAAGGAGGGTTTGTTTGTTATATTATCTTTTTGAGCCGGGCGCACTCAATGCCAGTTCCTTTTCATATTAGGGGTTTGCACATTATACATGCAATCCAGGGGTGAAACTTGTCCAACTTAAAGAGATCATGAATTAACTCCTACTTCCTCATGAGCTAAAACATAGGCACAAAAAGAGAAATGATTTTGATTAGTTTCGAGATGGTACATGAAAGTCTTCATTAGGAATGGCAGGTAAATACCATATATAGGAAGGTATAGTGGACTCATATGGCATAACAGGTTTAAAGGTTTTGGATGCACAAGCAGTCATTCCACTTAGTACGGGTGGAGGTTTAGCAAAAGACTGGGAAGCGACCAACTAGAGAGCAATAACGGTCATAATCATGCAGAGCGACAAAGCAACATTGAATCGGGCATGAAAGTGATATAACTATTCTAAAATTCAAAGATCATCAAGGCAAAGTAGTCTTTTTAGTCTTAAACATGTGTAAGCATGTGCCAATTCAATCCAAAAATTCTCTAAAGGGAAATACCACCTTAGTATGCCAGACTATGAACAGTGCGATGCATGTAGATCATTTCAATAACACATTATATACTCTAGTTATTGGAGACTAGCCACAAGGAAAGCATGAACCACTGGAAGAGCATTGTAAACATAGCACTATGTTGCTACAAGCTGGTCTCTAGATCATAAGTACAGGCATATGTACAAAAGTAGAAACAATAAGAGTTCATACCGGTCTTCCTTGTTGCTTCCTTTCAGTCGATCTTCATCATTACTGCCTGTCACTTGCACGATCGAACGTAGGAAATATAATCAAATGCCACCACGGACGCGAGCTGATCTCTGAAAACAAAGCAAACTAAAGAGAGAAAGGAAATCTTTTTGGGTTTTTCAAAAGTTGAATAAAAAGCAAAAGAAAAAGAAAATCTTTTTGTTGTTTTCGCAAAGAGAGAAATAAAGAAGAACGGGCAAAAACTTCAAAAAGATCAAAGTGAATCAAACGGATAATACAATGAAAAAGTGAGAAGGGCACGTACTCCCCCAAGCTTAGGCTTTAGGCCTAAGTTGGTAGCAGCTACTGCCCCCAGGAGCCTCCTGCTCCAGGGGTATGTTGGTGAGACCAAGGGTCATAGAAGGATGATGGCGCGTACACCGAACTCCTCGAAGTCTCCCACGAGGAAGGTTCCGAGCGCCAAACATAGGAAGACCCTTCACCAAACTCGGTGGCGGTCTCATCCTGAAAATGTGGTATCTCACCGTGCCTCTCCTCGTCGGGCACAACCCCCTCCATGGGGTTATGGAACTGATGCTGGACCATGAACTCATCGAACTGGACAACATCAAAGGACCATCCGTTCCTGCGAGAAAAATCAAACAAAAGAGGTGCAGGTAGACGGATCTCGCGTTCCGCGGTAGTTCCGAAACGCAAGATATAAACAAGGTTATCAAGTTCAGAACCCATGGTAACAAACTTATGCCTCTTCATAGCAGCAAGATCAAAGCTTAAATAAGTAAAAGGAGTACATCAGGGTGTGGGGTGCCTCCAAGATGCTCTAAGATAAGCGTGGCATAAATGCCACCATATAAGTCCCCCTTGTTATCGTTCATAGCAAGGCGTCGAGCAATTAAGGTACCCAGATTGTAATCAGACCTCCCTGAGAGGGCTGCTGCCAGGATAGCAATATCTGGAGCAGAAATGTTGCTCGTGTTGTCGCGAGCTAACACCCCTCTAGCAATATAATATGCAAAATACCTCAGGTGAGGAAACAAGATGTTGGAGATCTTCGACCGATGAATATCCCTCGTACCCATGCTGCAGAGAGAGTTGATGACGGTTTTCAGCTCGGAGGGCTGCGTGGCCATCCTTGCCGTCCTCCCAACGTTCGGCACACCTATTACTTCACAAAAATTTCCCAGAGTCATGGTGATAAGATCATTATAAATTTTAAACTCAATAGCACCTGAATCAGGATTATATCTAAAACTGTTAATGAAACCGGAGGTGAGTTTCTGATACTGAGTAACACGGCTCGTGACAAGTCGTGTCAAACGTGCATTAGCACAAATATTATAAAACTCATCCTTGATTCCCGCAGCTTCCATGAAATCATCACATGGAAATGTCATCGCACGTGCTGGACTTGTGTCTTCCAACAACTCCAGGGGCACATGATCTTCATTATAGCTCACCCTAACAGTCGATGGTGAAGCTGCGGCTCTAGTGACTCGATCGGAGTGTGCGGGCCTCCTCTTCTCAAGCCATCCTTTTGCCCTTCCTAACAAACTCATTTCTGAAGAAAAAAAATATAAGTTACAAAAACGAGGATTAAAACAAAATGAGCTAAGGCAAACTACTCAACTCACTTGCCCAAGGCATAAACTTGCATCAAAACTTGGAAAACAACTTTCTACACATGCATGCAAGCTCATCTCTACAGCACCAAGAACTACTAAATACTCACAAATGAGGCCACCAATCAAAAATCCAATTGGAGGGGTGGACGAGTCACATACCAGGGAGTATTTGCTCAAAATTTCAGCTCAGATGATGGGCTGTAGAGAGAGATCGAAGAATCGCCCCCAAGAACAGCAAGAACAGCAAAAACAAGACCAGAACTCGGGTTTCTGGAAAAAGAGAGAGAGGAGGGAAGAAGAAGTACCTGGAGGGGGGTCCCGTGGGCCCCAGGCGCCCTGTGGGCGCGGCCAGGGGCTGGGCCGCGCCAGCTGGCCGCCTGGGCCACTGGTGGCCCCCCTGGCTGGCCCCAGGACTTTCCGGGTCTCTCCCGTTGTGGAAATTTTTAATATAATTTTTCTGGAATTTTTCTGAAAACTTCACTGTTGAAAATTTTTCGAAGTTCAAAAAGCTGCGAAACTCTCTGAAAACTTGAAGCAGTTAGTAGTATTGTGAAGCTTCAAAAACATAGATACTTGGTACAACAAGTATGACAACACTAAAAACAAATAAAAACATAGAAAGCTCAACTTTTTATCCATATAAAACACGTTCACTATAAGGTTGATCAAGTCTTACCAACAAACAAGCGGTATATAGAACAAAAAGTCTCACCTCCTACGAAGTAATCGCTGAACTTTTACCTTGATGGACATTGTCCCTACCATGATAGTTTTGTATTTGTGAGGCACATGTAGTGGACAGTCCCATTCTCCAATTTTCACGGTCTCGATATTCTCTATAGAGTTGAGGGCATGCCTCCTGTCGGTCTTCTTCGGAAAATATACCGTGTGTTCTTTATCATTCACATGAAAGGTAACCTTCCCTTTGTTGCAATCAATAACAACACCTGCGGTGTTAAGAAAAGGTCTACCAAGAATAATGGACATGCTCCCATCCTCGGGCATGTCAAGCACAACAAAATCAGTAAGAATTAAACAATTAGCAACTTCAACTGGAACATCCTCACAAATACCTATCCGAACAGCGGTTGACTTGTCAGCCATCTGAAGGGAGATATCTGTAGGAATTAGTTTCTCTAAACAGAGCCTCTCGTAAAGAGAGAGAAGCATAACACTCACTCCCGCTCCAAGATCACATAAAGCAGTTTTGACATAATTATTCTTTATGGAGCAAGGAATGGTGGGTATACCTGGATCACCGAGCTTCTCAGGAATCTTTCCACTGAAAGAATAGTTAGCAAGCATAGTAGATATTGCATCATTAGGAATTTTTCTTTTGTTAGTGACAATATCTTTCATATATTTTGAATAAGGAAGTAACTTAATAGCATCAGTCAAAGGAATTTGAAGAAAAAGAGGTTTAATCCATTCACAAAACTTATTGTAATGCTCTTCTTCTTTAGATTTGATGGACTTACCTGGAAAGGGCATGGGTTTTTGTACCCATGGTTCTTTCTCCTTCCCATGTTTTCTTGGGATGAAGTCTTCTCTAGTGTACCTCTTACGTTTGTCAGGTGCTTCTTCTTCTCGAACTTCAGGCGGATCGTTTTTCTCATTATCATTACCTTCAGGTTCAGCACCGTCTTCAGTCTCAGCATCGGAAATAGATACACTGTTGGGATCAATAGCTGGCTCTTCATCTGCAATAGGATCATTAGAATTGTCAGTCTCTTTATGTTTCTTTTTCCTATTTGGAGAGACAACAATTTCTTCTTCCTGCATTTGAGAATCTTGCTCGATTCTCTTCGGATGTCCCTCTGGATAAAGAGGATCTTGAGTACTAGTTCCTCCTCGGGTCTTAATCCCAAAAGCCTGTAGTTTATCTTGTTTGGCATTGTTAGCAAGCAAATCTCTTTGCACATTAGAAATTTGATCAAGCTGAGTTTGAACCATATGAAAATGCTTCACAAGACATTGGACATCATTAACTGTTCTATCCAAAACACCAAGCAACTTTTTGATAGCAAGGGAATTATCATGCAGCTGACTTTCTATCCTCTCATTAAAATGTTTTTGTTTCATAATAAAATTATCAAACTCATCTAAACATTGATCAGGAGGCTTACCATAAGGGATGTCACTTGCGTTGAAATCTAAAAGAGAGTGTACCTCTACCATAGGAGGGTGAGTGGTAGGCTCACACAGCTTCTCAATAGGGGGTAGATTCTTCACGTCTTCAGCTTTAATACCTTTCTCTTTAATAGACTTCTTTGCTTCTCGCATATCCTCGGGGCTTAGAACAAACATGCCCCTCTTCTTTGTTGGTGGAGGTGGTTCAGGGACGGACCAATCTTCATGGTTTTTGGCAATCCTGCCCATTAAATCTTCCGCGTCGTCTGGTGTTCTTTTCCTGAAAACACAACCAGCACAACTGTCCAAATAGGACCTAGATTCATCAGTTAGACCAGCATAGAATATATCAATTAATTCATTCTTAGGAACTCCATGTCCTGGTCTAGCCTGAATCAAACCGTAGTACCTCCCCCAAGCTTTAGGGAGGGACTCATCCTGCAACTGTTTAAAGTTGTAAATTCTTTGTAAAGCCGCATGTTGCATATGAGAAGGAAAGTACTTATCAACAAAAGAGTGAGCTAAGTCCCAAGGACTCTTAATAGAACCGCATGGGAGTGAATCATGCCATCCTTTAGCACCTTCCTTCATGGAGAAAGGAAGAAGCTTGGTCACATAAAAGTAGCGTATCTTCTCATCTGTGGTAAACAGGCTACCTAGTTCACCAAGTTTAGTTAGGTGTGCAATAACATCATCATTTTCTCTGCCATAAAAGGGGTCAGCTTCAACCAAAGGTATAAGTGAGTGATCAACAGAGAAATCAAAATCAGGATCATCAATGCATATAGGAGATGTAGCAAACTCAGGATTAGGAACGGTTTTGTTTTTCAAAGAGTGTTTTTCAAATATTTTCTTAATAGTTTCAGGGTCAGAGCCGGCAAACTCTGTCAGTTCCCTGCATAAATCTTCATCAAGTATATAATAATCATCATCAAGGAGCCTCTCCTGAAGTTTACTCAATTCAGGAAAATCATAAGTTTCACCAATAGGGTAGCGAGTAACAGGAAGTTCAATTCCATATTTTTCAGCAGCAGCAGTAATTTGTTTCTCAAGAGCATAACCAAGCGAACTAATATCATCGTCAAAAGTAGTAGAAGCATCATCAAGAGTATTAGACATAGTAACAGATTCAGTAGGAGCATCATGTGGTGGTGGTGAGGCAAACTTACTCATAACATAAGGTGAATCAAGCATAGCACTAGTGCTCAGAGCAGTACCTCTTCCTGTAGTGGATCGTAAGATCGGAACCTTGGGGTCTCCTTTCTTACCCATGGTGAATAAAGTGCAGCAGGTAGGATACCTCAAGTAGACTTGTAAATATTGCTATGCTCCCCGGCAACGGCGCCAGAAAACGGTACTTGATAACCCTCAACCGTAAGGGATCGAGATAGTTTCCGCGGGTAAGATTAACCCAATTTATTGATTCGACACACGGGGAGCCAAAGAGTATTTATAAGCTTTAACAGTTGAGTTGTCAATTCAACCGCACCTGAAATATACTAACTTGCAACAAAAGATAAGTGGTAACAGTGATATGATAGTGATGATAGTAATAGTAAAAGTAAACAGCAAAAGTAAATAGCAGTAGTAAATGGCAAAAGTAGCAACTAGTGACAAGCAAGGTTTAAAATATTGTAGGCTAGGGAGATGGATGGTTGGGTGCTGCATGGATGAGATAGATTCTAACTTGGGGCACGGCACACGGAAAAGTAATGATCATCTAGGCAAATATAAAACATTAGGCATGTATCCCGTATATAGTTGTACGGTCTTACAATAAGAACTTGCACAACATCTTTTGTCCTACCATCCCGCTACGAACGGGGCCAAAAGGAACTAATGGATATTAAGGTGCTCCTGTCAAAGAGCACCGGAACAAAGCAATGAACTCAATGGATACATGTAATCCTCAAACTACGGACCATCCCCTTTGGTGTCCCAAGCTGTCACTTTTGGGATCGTCGGTTCCGAACTGTAACAGGTGCATACAACTCATAGATAGGATCAAGAACACAAATATATTCATGCAAACACATATGGTTCAGATCTGAAATCATGGCACTCGGGCCCTAAGTGTCAAGCATTAAGAATAACAAGTTGTAGCAAAGATGATAAACACCATACTAGATGATAGGCAACATGCCTCCAACAATCTGACGAACTATTACATGATCTAACTCATCCAATCCCTACCATCCCCTTTGCCTACAGCAAGGGAATTACTCACACATGAAGGGGGAAGTCATGGAAGGATGATGGAGTGGTGATGATGATGACGATGGCGACGATCTCCCCTCTCCGGAGGCCAAATCAGCCTCCAGATTAGCCCTCCCGAAGAAGAACAGAGGGTGGCGGCGACTCCACGACGAAAAACAGCGAAAGGACTTCTGATCTGGGATTTCTCCGTCGAGAGGAAAAATACGGGCTAAAGTAGGGCACCAGGGGGTGTGGGGCCCACCCAGTCGCCGCCCCCCCCCCCCCGGCACGGCCCAGGGGGGGCGCCCACAGGGCGCCTGGGCACCCCCTGTCCCCCCTCTGGCCCCACTTCTGGCATTTTGTTTCTTCGGGTGCGTGGATTTTTCGTGATTTTTCGTGGATTTTTCTGAGATGCTTAAAATTCCGTTTTCCTGCACACAAATAAACCATACAGGCAACTCTGTTGAAAACAGCGTCAGTCCGGGTTAGTTTAGTCCAAATCATGCAAGAATGAGGTCAAAACAATATCAAAAGTGTTTGGAAAAGTAGATACGTTTGAGACGTATCACACACCCGCTCGAAGATGTTCGAGGCCCTGCGGCACCGGGCCGGCCTAGCCCTAAGAGAGCTTCTTGACTTGAGGGTCAACGACCCTCTGGTTGATGATGACGCCATGTATCTCGGGTTCTTTACCAGGGTGGTGGGGCGTCTTGAAGGTGGGGTCATGAAGGCTCGGCAGCTTGTCGAGGAGCAGAGCTGCGGCGTGATCAGGAGTGCGGTCTCCTGCATCTTTGGCAACTTGCATCGTCTTGGCCCTTATACGGACTTCGAGGCCTTGCTGAAGCCTACGCCTGAGGCGGTCGCTGGACCCTCGAAGGGATGGGTCAGCGACCACGTAGACGCGTTAGTGACGGAGCTCGTTCCATCCATGGATGACGCGCCGGTGCTTGAGGGGGGCGACGCCGACGGTTCTGACGAAGATGTCGATGCTTAGTCCAGCTCCAGCTGTAAATTTGTTTCTGGTTGTGGCTTGAGAGCCGGGTAAGATGAGTGTCAAAAGACTTAAACTTTTGATGATGTAAAAATGTGTTTGAGCACCGTAAGGATACGTTTTAGGCACTCCCTTGTTTTTCCCTGAGGCTAAGACCTCAAGCCCTTGTTGCATTTCTGAGAGGAGCGTCTGCTGACCTTGTCCGGGCGCGCCTCGCGAGTACCGGTAATGAGCGCAAGAGTGGTTGGCGGTCTGGCCGTGGACCAGATAGAACATGCGCCCGCGCGTCGGCCCCTGCTCGCGACGAGTGATAGGGCGGGGTTGCGGACGTAGCCCGGCTCAGCTGAGCAAGGCGAAAAATGGACTGGGCGAAGAAAAACTCAGCGAAAATCAAAAACACGGACAAAAATTATCCCCCTTTATTCAAGAAACGAGTCGGGCAACTGCGGGATCGGCTTCAAAAAGTAGATACAAAGGAGGCAAAAGCGAATGGCAAAAGGAGGGGCCGTGTCCAGCCCGTGAGAAGATCTTCGGTCTTCTCCCCAGCGCGGAGCGTAGGGCTACAACCGGCGGGTGTGGGCATAGCCATTGGAGGGCTGTGTCGACGGCCAGCGCGGAGCATGGTGCATCCACTAGGACGTGGGAGGGAGCCCCCGACGCCCTAGGGCGACGCTCCGGGGACTCCGGGGCGTGTACAGTCCCACTCATTATTACGTGAGAGTGTCACGAGCGGAGATCTTCTGACGTGCCCGCCCCTTCGCTTCGAGGGCCCCGCCCCACGCTAGTCCGCTCCCACCATGAATTCACCCGAAGGCGGCATTCATGAGGTGGGACACTGCGCCTGATGGGGGGATGGGACCTTGGCCATAGGCCCCCTGCCGAGAACCAGGTGCACCGCTCACGCGATCTCCGAGCGCGCTTCGCCCCTAGGGGCTAACGTCGTCCGGAGACGTGGCGTCCTAAGGTGCGAGGGGGACCCCGCCCTACCCACGCTCCTAATGGCCCCTGAGCCCTTCCTGATCAGGGTTGGGCCCAGCGGGTACAGGATTTCGTGAGCAGGGGGACGGAGCCGCGGTCTTGGGCCCTCCTGGTGTGCGTAGGACGGGCTGCTGTACCGCCTCCAGACGCAACCTCCATAGCCCGGGGGATGGTACGTGTTGGAAATATGCCCTAGAGGCAATAATAAATTGGTTATTATTATATTTCCTTGTTCATGATAATTGTTTATTATCCATGCTAGAATTGTATTGATAGGAAACTCAGATACATGTGTGGATACATAGACAAACACCATGTCCCTAGTGAGCCTCTAGATGACTAGCTCGTTGATCAATAGATGGTTACGGTTTCCTGACCATGGACATTGGATGTCGTTGATAACGGGATCACATCATTAGGAGAATGATGTGATGGACAAGACCCAATCCTAAGCCTAGCACAGATCGTGTAGTTCGTATGCTAAAGCTTTTCTATATGTCAAGTATCTTTTCCTTAGACCATGAGATTGTGCAACTCCCGGATACCGTAGGAATGCTTTGGGTGTACCAAACATCACAACGTAACTGGGTGGCTATAAAGGTGCACTACAGGTATCTCCGAAAGTCTCTGTTGGGTTGGCACGAATCAAGACTGGGATTTGTCACTCCGTATGACGGAGAGGTATCTCTGGGCCCACTCGGTAGGACATCATCATAATGTGCACAATATGTGATCAAGGAGTTGATCACGGGATGATGTGTTATGGAACGAGTAAGGAGACTTGCCGGTAATGAGATTGAGCAAGGTATCGGGATACCGACGATCGAATCTCGGGCAAGTACTATGCCGATAGACAAAGGGAATCGTATATGGGATTGATTGAATCCTTGACATCGTGGTTCATCCGATGAGATCATCGTGGAGCGTGTGGGAGCCAACATGGGTATCCAGATCCCGCTGTTGGTTATTGGCCGGAGAGTTGTCTCGGTCATGTCTACATGGTTCCCGAGCCCGTAGGGTCTACACACTTAAGGTTCGATGACGCTAGGGTTATAGGGAATAGATGTACGTGGTTACCGAATGTTGTTCGGAGTCCCGGATGAGATCCCGGACGTCACGAGGAGTTCCGGAATGGTCCGGAGGTAAAGATTTATATATGGGAAGTCATCATATGGTCACCGGAATAATTCGGGGGGTTACCGGTAATGTACCGGGACCATCGAAGGGGTTCCGGGGGTCCACCGGGAGGGTCCACCTGCCCCGGAGGGCCCTATGGGCTGTATGTGGAGAGGGACCAGCCCCTTAGTGGGCTGGGCGCCTCCCCCCCTAGGGCCCATGCGCCTAGGGTTTAGGGGAAACCCTAAGGGGGGGCGCCCCCCTTGCCTTGGGGGGCAAGGCAACCCCCCTGGCCGCCGCCCCCTCCTCAGATTGGATCTGAGGGGGCCGGTGTTGGGGAACGTCGTATTTTAAAATTTTCCTACGATCACGCAAGATCTATCTACCAGATGCATAGCAACGAGAGGGGAGAGTGTGTCTACGTACCCTCGTAGACCGGGAGCGGAAGCGTCAAGTGACGCGGTTGATGTTGTCGAACTTCTTCACGATCCAACCGATCAAGCACCGAACGTACGGCACCTCCGCGTTCAGCACACGTTCAGCTTGATGACGTCCCACGAGCTCTTGATCCAGTTGAGCTTCACGGGAGAGTTTCGTCAGCACGATGGCGTGGTGACGGATATGATGTGTTCACCGGCGCAGGGCTTCGCCTAAGCTCCGTGACGGTACGACCGAGGTGTGATTCTGTGGAGGGGGGCACCGCACACGGCTAAAACAATTCAACTTGTGTGTCTTTGGGTGCCCCCCTGCCCCCGTATATAAAGGAGCAGGGGAGGGAGGCCGGCTGGCCCTTCCTGGTGCGGCTAGGGAAGGAGTCCTACTAGGAATAGGATTGCAATCCTATTCCTAGTAGGATTCACCAAAAGGAAGAAGGGGGAAAGGAATAGGAGAGGTGGCGCCTCCCCCAATCCTAGTCCAACTAGGAACCCTAGGTGGGGGCGCCGGCCAGCCCTATGGGCTGCCTCTCTCTTTCCCTTTAGGCCCACTATGGACCATCCCATCTCGTAGGGGGTTCCGGTAACCCCCTCCGGCATTCCCGATAAATCCGAAACTTTTCCGGTATACTTCCGGTGTCCGAATATAGCCGTCCAATATATCAATCTTTATGTCTCGGACATTCCGAGACTCCTCGTCATGTCCGTGATCTCATCCGGGACTCCGAACTACCTTCGGTACATCAATACTCATAAACTCATAATACCGATCGTCATCAAACGTTAAGCGTGCGGACCCTACGGGTTCGAGAACTATGTAGACATGACCGAGACTCATCTCTGGTCAATAACCAATAGCGGAACCTGGATGTTCATATTGGCTCCTACATATTCTACGAAGATCTTTTATCGGTCAGAACCGCATAACAACATACGTTGTTCCTTTTGTCAAACGGTATGTTACTTGCCCGAGATTCGATCGTTGGTATCTCTATACCTAGTTCAATCTCGTTACCGGCAAGTCTCTTTACTCGTTCCGTAACACATCATCTCGTGACTAACTCATTAGTCTTTTGCTTGCAAGGCTTATTGTGATGTGTGTTACCGAGAGGGCCCAGAGATACCTCTCCGACACTCGGAGTGACAAATCCTAATCTTGATCTATGCCAACACCACGCATACTTTCGGAGACACCTGTAGAGCATCTTTATGATCACCCAGTTACGTTGTGACGTTTGATAGCACACAAGGTGTTCCTACGGTATTCGGGAGTTGCATAATCTCATAGTCATAGGAACATGTATAAGTCATGAAGAAAGCAATAGCAGTAAAACTAAACGATCATAGTGCTATGCTAACGGATGGGTCTTGTCCATCACATCATTCTCCTAATGATGTGATCCCGTTGATCAAATGACAACTCATGTCTATGGTTAGGAAACATAACCATCTTTGATCAATGAGCTAGTCTAGTAGAGGCATACTAGGGACATACTGTTTTGTCTATGTATCCACACATGTACTAAGTTTCCGGTTAATAAAATTCTAGCATGAATAAAAGACATTTATCATGATATAAGGAAATACAAATAACATCTTTATTATTGCCTCTAGGGCATATTTCCTTCAGTCTCCCACTTGCACTAGAGTCAATAATCTAGCTCACATCGCCATGTGATTTAATACCGATAGTTCACATCGTTATGTGAATAACACCCATAGTTCACATCACCATGTGACCAACACCCAAAGGGTTTACTAGAGCCAATAATCTAGTTAACATCGCTATGTGATTAATACCCACGAGTAATAAGGTGTGATCATGTTTTGCTTGTGAGGGAAGTTTAGTCAATGGGTCTGTCACATTCCGATCCGTATGTATTTTGCAAATTTCTATGTCTACAATGCTCTGCATAGAGCTACTCTAGCTAATTGCTCCCACTTTCAATACGCATCCAGATTGATACTTAGAGTCATCTGGATTTAGTGTCAAAGCTTGCATCGGCGTAACCCTTTACGACGAACTCTTTATCACCTCCATAATCGAGAAATATTTCCTTAGTCATCCAATTACTAAGCATAATTTTGACCGCTGTACAGTGATCTACTCATGGATCACTATTGTACTTCCCTGTCAAACTCTTGGCAAGGTACACAACGTGTTTTGTACACAGCATGGCATACTTTATAGAACCTATGGCTGAGGCATAGGGAATGACTTTCATTCTCTCTATATTTTTCTGCCGTGGTCTGGCTTTGAGTCTTACTCAACTTCATACCTTACAAATCAGGCAAGAATTTCTTCTTTGACTGATCCATTTTGAACTATTTCAAAATCTTATCAAGGTATGTACTTATCGAAAGTCTTATCAAGCGTCTTGATCTATCTATATAGATTCTTGATGCTCAATATGTAAGCAGCTTCTCCGAGGTCTTTCATTGAAAAACTTTTATTCAAGTATCCTTTTATGCTATCCAGAAATTCTATATCATTTCCAATCAACAATATG
>LR738714.1:498557144-498595037 GCA_902687465.1 Secale cereale
AGATCCCCACACTAGCACACTTAATCTTGCCTTCACGGAGCATATCACTAATGCTCTTATCAAAGCTAGGGAGGAGAAGCTTAGGGTAGAAGCCTCCATACCTAGAAAGCTAGAAGATAGTTGGGATCCTATGATTAAAATTAAGTTGAATAACTTCTCTTGCTATGCTTTATGTGATGTTGGAGCTAGTACCTCCGTTATGCCCAAAAGAATGTATGATATGTTTGAATTGAAACCTTTTGATCCTTGTTCTTTTGGTGTTCGTCTTGTTGATTCTTCCGTAAAGAAACCTTTGGGGAAGATCGACGATGTTCTTATCATTGTCAATGACAATTATGTTCCCGTTGATTTTACTATTATGGATATTGAATGTGAACCTTCATATCCAATTATTTTGGGACGTCCTTTTCTTCGCACCGTTGGTGCTATCATTGACATGAAAGAGGGGAATATAAAATTCCAATTCCCTCTAAAGAAAGGGATGGAACTTTTCCCTAGAAAGAAGATTAAGTTGCCTTTTGAGTCCGTTACACGGGCTAGCTATTCTCTTACTCTTGATAAGACTTGATCTTCTCTTTTTGCATCATGCCTAGCTTAAAGGCATAAAAGAAAGCGATTTTGGGAGGCAGCCCACAACGAATTAGGTTTTATTTTGCTTTTGTTGTGTCTTGATGTTTGTTACTACAGTAGCATCATCATTGTATCTTTTCTTTTCAGCTTTGTGCCAAGTTTAGCCGCCGATTGCAAGAAGGTTCAAAAGTTGTGACGTGCTGTCCAGAAAACAGATTCTGTCCTTGGACAGAAAAATTCGAATAAAATCACCAGATCATCTTTTTGATCTGAATTTTTTTGACAGCGTGCTCTATACAATTAGCTTTCGAGCGTCTGTTCTGAGTTTTTTGATTTTAGTTGCAGAAGTGCCCCGAAAAAATTATTTACTACCTGCTGGTCCGTTTTTCACAGATTCTGTCCTGTTTTGCCTTTTCTTCGTTTTGCAAACCTTGAGCTTGCTTTTTCTTTGCAAAAACCTTTTGGCAATCTTGAGAAACAGTAGCTCTTCAAGATTATCTTTATTTCCAGTAGGGAAAAATTATTTTATTGTGGGTACTAACCTCGCTAATCAGATTATGATGAGTTATGTATGAAGGGAGTTTTCAAGTGTGCGAGGGAAGATGATAAAAGAAGATTCAGGAGGGTCAAACGCTCAAGCTTGGGGATGCCCCCGTGCACCCCCAAGAAATATTCAAGAATACTCAAGCGTCTAAGCTTGGGGATGCCCCCATGCATCCCCTTCTCCATCAACAATTATCAGTTTGTCTTTCGTTCCACTATAATTTTATCACTTCATGTGTTATGTGCTATGCTTGGAGCGTCTTGCTCTTAGTTTCTTTTTATAGTTTTATTTAGCTTTGCTTGTTGTTCATAACAAGTTAGAACCCAGCTTTCTTTGTGTGGGAGAGAAACACGCTCCACTTCAACCTAGAACACAACATAGGATTTTCATGCTTATCTTTGCTGTGTGTGTTCTTTGTCTTTCCATAGCTGCTGTCATGTTTAGCTCTTAGTTTTCATGCTTTTCTTTTTAAAGAGCTTTTGTTTAGTTGGTTGCTGAACTCTCTTGAGTTTTCATGTTTATCTTGTTAAGAGAGTTTGCCTGTTGCACTGAGTTGTGTGTCTTAACTTAAAGTAGGTAATTGAGGTTGCTATTTAATTTTAGTAGTAACTTGCAATAGTTTTGAGGTATTGCCATGAGTAATGTCTGAACTTTTGGTGTCAAGAGCTTTAGCCTATTAGTGATAGATGTCGTATATTGGGCAATCCGTGTTTATTTTCGAAAACCTACAAAATAGTTGAGAACTTTAGCTACTAGATGGATCACTAATCTTTGGAGGGATCGAATATTAGAGTACACTCACGTACCATGAGTCGAGGATGCGCAAGGATAACCAAAACCCCATACACTCCTCCTCGGGGTACTTGTCTCTTTGTGAACCTCCTAATTAGATTGAGAGTTACCGATAATAAGTGCATGAGTCCTTCGGACTAATGTGAGTATTCGAAAGTTGACACTTCCACCTAGCCATATTTTTCTAGCCTCTTCGGTACCGTGCATTGCCCTTTCTCACCTCGAGAGTTGGTGCATACTTCGCCGGTGCATCCAAATCCTTGGCACGATACGCTCTGTCATCATAAGCCTCATTATATCCTTCCTCAAAACAGCCACCATACCTACCTATCAAGGCATTTCCATAGCCTTTCTGAGATACATTGCCATGCAACATCCATCTTCTCATGACTTGATCTTCATGTCATACATGCTTTTGCTTGATCGATGAGCCGCATGCTAGTTGGGCCTTGCCCTATCATTGCTACATGACGCGCTAGTATCATTGCATATCCTGCTACACCGGCAGAGGCATACATTTGCATACATCATGATAGTTTCATTTTCTTTATGTTGAGTACTTTTGTAAAGTGTGAAAGATCTTCTATACTTCTTGTAATACATAGAGTGTTGCCCCTAAAGTGAGGAAAAGATCCCAAAGAGGACAAAATCAAAAGATCCCAAAGAGGACAAATGAGAGTTAAATAGAAAGAGCCATTGAGGCCACACAAAAATAGAAAAAAAGAGAAAAAGAAATAAAAAGAGAGAAGGGGGCACACTACTATTCCTTTTGAGAGATCCACACTCGCACTTCATCTTATACCTTGTACTCCATAGAGATTATCATTCATGCATATAGCTATGTGGGGACCTTCACACTATAGAACTTGGCTTGTATATTCCAATGATGAGCCTCCTCAAAAGAGCTCTAGGTCTTCTTGAGCGAGCAAGTAGGATGCACCCCCACTAGTTCCATTGGAGAGCTTACCATAGCTCATATGTGCATCCGTTGCATGGCAATCCCTACTCCTCACATCATATCTATCATTTGGCTTTCTCTCGCCTATGATTGTCCTCATTGATGTGAGCCTTTCACACCTTTTTTTTGGCTTCCCCCTTCATCATTTTTCTCTCTTTGTCATCCTAAGTGTCAACTTTCTTGCTTACGCTCATCCATTGCATGAGTGCTCAAAATATCGAAAGGGAGTGGATCATTTTGACTTGTACCTGGCTAGTGGTCTGGTGATGAGTCAAGATAAGATTCCAAAGAAGACCAAGTGTGAAACTTTAGTAGATTAAGTTCTCAACAATACAAAAACTATGTTTTACTCTCTCGTATATCCATATCCTCTTTCTTGCACGCAAACACCATTCGGAGACATTCGAGTCACGGACAGCGAGAGCTCTTGCACCTTTATGTTCTTATGTTGCTTGTTACAATGCTAATATAAACTCTTGCTTGTTATGACTTGAATTGAATTACATGCCTTGATTGCTTTACTTAAAAAGTTCTTATATGGTTGGTAGCATGTCACCACAGAAATTATGCTTGTTATCATTTCTACTCGAGGACGAGCAGGAATTAAGCTTGGGGATGTTGATACGTCCAAAACGTATCTATAATTTCTGCTTGCTCCATGCTTCTTTTGTGTGATATTGCTATGATATTGATGCACTTCCATACACTTTTGATCATATTTGGACTAACCTATTATCTCAGTGCACCACAGTGCCAGTTTCTGTTTTCTTCCCGGCACCCTGCCGGAGGGGAGAACCACCACCGGGAGCTTCTCCACCACCATGGACGCTTCCCGGATGAGTCGTGAGTAGTCCACCTTGGACCATGGGTCCAAGATCAGTAGCTATGTGATGTTCTCCTCCCCTCTTTGCTCTTCCTGGTTTAGACCTCGTGAGCTGCCCTACATGATCGAGGCACATATGTAATCTTTCTGCTGTTGCTTTGCTGAGTTTGCTGGGATCTAATGGATTATGAGAATATGTTCAGATTGTGTTTGAGTAATATATTTGATTCACCTCTTTTATATCTTTGTTCTTGAGTAATTCTTGCTTGTTCTCCGTTGCTGTTTATTGCTTTGGCCAAGTAGTAGGTAGTAACTACAGGAGGGAGCGTTATGCTTGATTGTGGATTCATGCCCCCTGATGACTAGCTTGAGTGACAGAAACATGAGTCTAGGGGATGTGTTGTTGCCACAAGGGAGAAAACAATGGTGCTTGTACTTGCGGGTGCAAGGATTGTTTACTTTACGCAAAGTTCTTTTAATGCAGTTGTCTGTTGCTTTGAGTTTACACTTTGGGTGGGATTCGTAACTTAATACCAGCGAGATGTTCTGGATAGATATATCAAGGTGGATGATTAGTAGTAGATGCAGATGGATTTCGGTCTACTTGCCTTGGTGTACCGCCCATGCTTTTGAGCCTCTACCTTTCTTTGCAGCATAGTTAGCATTGGTTTGCGCACATAATCCTGTCAATTGCCCAGCTGTAATTTGTTTACCTCGCTTTGCTGTTTTATCGTCTTTTGGGAGAGAGACATCACTAGTGAACATCATGGGACCCCGGTCCATATTACCACCGCTGATCACACCTTCTATTTACTTCCTGTTTTTATTTCCTAGTTGCAGTCTTAGCTATCATTATTATCTCTTGTGTTTGATCCTTTGTAAACAAAAAGGCCGGAGGGATTGACAACCTCTCTATACTAGTTGGGAGCAAAGTTATCTGTATTTGTGTGCAGGTCCCGTCAACCGCTAAGTTTCTGGCACCATTGACACCTACTTGTCGACCCTCGAAGTCTCACGGGATTCGATCCTTGGTATCTTTGCCAAGGGAAATTTGCCGCTACGCTACATCTCAAACTTCCACTTGGGGTAACCAACGAGGGGCGAGAAGCCATCACCCATCATCCTTCATGTCAGTGTCTCCAATGATAACATTGACAGTCTTGCCGCCTTTCCCAAGATTACTCTTGTCATAGCGATTAGGGCAACTAGGAGCCCAATGGTCAGGATCTCCACACACATGACATACACCTTTCTTCTTGTCATTCTTCTTCTTGAAGTTGGTGTGTTGCACAGCCTTATTCTTCCCATCAAACTTTTCTTTACCATCAAACTTGTCCTTGTTCTTGAACTTGTGGGACTGGTAGTTTTTCTTCTGTACCAGATTGGCACTAGATCCTACCTCAATACCTCGAGCACGTGTGTCCTTTGCTCTTGCCTTTTCTTCCACATCAAGAGTACCAATGAGATCCGGAACAGAAAACTCTTGTCTCTTATGCTTCAGTAAGGTAGCAAAGTTCCTCCACGAAGGAGGAAGTTTAGTGATGATACCCCCGGCAACAAACTTGTCTGGTAGCATGCAATTGAAGTTCTCAAGTTCTCTAGTAAACGACTGTATCTCATGAGCTTGCTCTACCACGGAGCGCTCTTCCATCATCCTGTAATCATAGAATTTCTCCATGATGTACAGCTCAGTGCTGGCATCCGAGACCCCAAACTTGGCCTCGAGTGCGTTCCACATATTTTTTCCATTATCAATTGATGCATAAGCATCAACTCTGTTCTCACCAAGAACACTCGAGAGAGCATCCCTAAACAGGGTATCCATTTTCAGAAAAGCTTGTTCCTGTTGAGCATCATAATCTCCCTCAGGTTTGCCAAGAGTGGCATCATAGCAACTCATGGTTTGAAACCATAAGAATGCTCTCACGCGCCACCTCTTATAGTGGATACCCTCGAACGCAGGAGGTCTCATGGAAGCAGCAAAACCACTTGGGGTAAATTTCCCATAATAAGTTTTTTCGATTGTTGGAAATATGAGCAATTTACTAAGTGATTTTATTAACAGAAATACTAGATAAAGCATGACTAATATAGCAGTAATAGAGCAAGTCATGCGGTATGACAAAGAGAAGGTAAATAGCATCTTCATATATAAAACAGACAGTAAAACTAGTTGCATATATGAAGTAGGACCTAACATATTTAGAGAAAACACTAGAACCAAGAATAGTGACAGTGTTTCTAACAGAAAGAGCAAGAACACATACGGGCCAGAGAATAGTACAAGATAAACTAGAGAGATCATGGAGACATACCAAGCAGCAGAAGAAGCCTCGGTCTTGGGTGCGATGTCCTTGCCGGCCATGTCGTCGAAGAGGTTGTCGACGTCGGGGAAGAAGTCATCGGCGACCGGATCGTCCGTGAAGAAACAGCCAGTAGTCGCGCCGAGCGCTCCCCAAAAACCTTATCACCCTTCTCCCGTACAGGACCCAAAAGGTGTGGTTTCGGAGGCCTACTGTCCCGACCTGCGGTGCACGCCGCAAGCCGGGATGAGGAAGACAGCAGGCAGAACAGGCAGTAGCCCAAGAGGCGCGCCGTTCATTCAGTGTCCACTACAGAAAACGTTTCCAGCTTCCGACTGAACTTTCGTATACCCGTCGTGTGTGGCAAAAATAAGACATCGGCTCGGCTCATTCCCGCAACCCGCGGCGCGGTGGGCGGCGGAGGAGGAGCGCGCGTGGATGTCCCTCTTGTTCTCATGCTCGTACAAGTGGAGATAGAGCATCCCTTATAAAGAGGTCCAACTCCCCGTAAACTAGCAATGTGGGACTAAACTTTGGTAGTGCCCCTTGCCTTGCACGAATGGGCTAAGTGGGCCTCTAGGATTTACTAGTAGAACGCCCGTGCGTTGCTACGGGCTATAACGCATACATAAATGAATCAAACAAATGATTAAGGTTGCCTCTAAGGTCGAAGCTTATTTCTCCCTCATACATTATGGCGTGTTTGAGGCTCCTCGAAATTCAACCATCTAGACAGTCGGAGATCCCCCAATCCAGACCATATGTGGGGAGAAATGTGATTGTCCGGACTATGAGCCATGCTATATATCTCGAATACGCAGGCCGAACACAAAAACCTATCCCATGACACACCCTTCTCCTTTTTCTGTCGGACCCTATCTTTTCCGCACGGCTTCCGGCTACAGCGGGATATTTCTCGCTAGCTGGAGCCCTTTCTTTTAGAATCGGGTGACACCCACCTCACCTTTGTTGTGTGTTGCCCGTGCATTGCTAAAGGGGCATATATATTCTAGTATTCAACATTAATTTTGTCTAATATATATTTTTTAGGGACAACTACATTTGAGCCCTTAGTTGTGTCACACCTGTTTGATTTGCCCCAAAATTCAAAAAACCGTCGTTTCTGTCCAGCTCGTTCCATCCTCTTATACTTTTGCCCTTTCACCGTTTGACCAACACTTTGAAAATTTCATAACGAATTCATACTAACTCCAAAAAATACAAATAAGTTATCAAAATGTTCAAAACAACATCACCTATATGTGCATGTCTTTTGCATCCATGAAAAAAGTGTTCAAAAGCCCCCATCTTAGTTTGACCTCATATGATCTCAGCCTGAATAGTAAAATTTAGAAAATGATAAAAAAAATAAAAAAATCTGAATTTTTTTGTGGCAAACATTGAAAAATGTTTTGAGTGATTATAAAGTTTTATCATGAAATGACATTGGTGGAAGTCGTGGCAAAAAAAACTAAATTGATGCTCCAAAACAAAAGCATTCTTGGGTGCTGATTTCTTTGCCACAACTTCCATCTATGTAATTCCCTTATGAAACTTTCCATGCGCTGAAAACATTTGTCAATGTTTGCCAGATTTTCTTCAGTATTTTTTTATCATTTTTTATAATTTTAATATTCATGCTGAGATCATATGAGGTCAAATTAAGATGGCGGCTTTTGCACACTGTTTTCATGAATGCAAATGTCATGCACATATAGGTGATGTTGTTCTGAACATTTTGATATCTTATTTGTATTTTTTGGAGTTAGTATGAATTCATTATGAAGTTTTCAAAGTGTTTGTCAAATGGTCAAAGGGCAAAAGCATAAGAGGAGCTAACCAGTTTGGACAGAAACAAGGTTTTTTTAATTTAAGGACAAATCAAATAGGCATGGCACAACTAAGGGCTCAAGTGTAATTGTCCCTATTTTTTAAGAACCTCGTGTACATCAAGCGATGTTCTTTTCTTTCTTTTACCACTAAATCACTCTGCCTCTTCTTCTTCTTCTTCTTCTTCTTCTTCTTCTTCTTCTTCTTCTTCTTCTTCTTCTTCCATCCACTATCTCCACTTCTTCAATTCAAGCACCCATTCAGATACGAAGCCGTGTACTTGGGGCATCTATCTCTCTCCCTCCCTCCCTCTCTCTGCAGTTTAGGTATATTTCAGAATGTTCTTGTCTTAGCCAGGCGTGCAGACAATTTTTTGTTGCGTCATGGCAGCTAGTCTCCCTCCCCCTCTCTCCTTCGCCCTCCTCTCTCTCTCCCCTCTCCCTCTCTCCCCCTATCTCTCCCTCTCTTGCCTCCCTCTCCTTCTCTCTCTCTCTCTCTCTCTCTCTCAATACATATTTAATATGCATTACCGAAAAGCTGGGCGAACGATGATGCTACTTTACTGTTTGTCATGTCTTTGTGAAAGATAAAGTGGTAGAGGGGAGGAGGACATATACTTGGCGGAGTAGGTGGCCACTTAGGTTGTTGTATGGTTACGGAGAACGATAATGACGGCGTTGATGGGTTGGGGGCAACGACATGTTAAAAAGTGAAAGGTATATTATCTTGAGATATAAGATGCACTTTGCATTGCAATAGGAAAGAGTTTTTCCCGCTAGTCCTAGAGCATCCTCACACTATGTATTGCAAAGAAATTAATGCATCAGAAGTTCTGCTTAGTGGTATTCCTTTCACAGTGATCATGTGCACTGAACTTTTTTTAGAGCTTCCCAATAAAATGCGAAGTGCTAATATAATCGCTAGCATCACCGCCGCCGGTGGGCCGGTGTCGTGGCCGGAGTATGTAAGTGAGGTGGCGGCCGGTGTTTGGCTAGGGAGATTTTGATCTCGGTCGATCGCTAGGCAGGATGTGCGCGTGGGTTGGTGTAGAACATTGCATCTGAGGCCTTGAATTGGATGACAGACCGCAGAAGCAAAATTGGATGGAGGGTGTTGATTTTTTTGTGTACGCTAATATGGCTGGCCTTGGGGTAATTTAAGTTTACAACCTTACCATACCTAGATTGATTTATTACCATAATTACCATATTCGAAAGTTCCTGAGTTATCACCTTACCATACATGGATTGATTTATTACTATAATTATTATATTTGAGATTTCTGAGTTTGTAGACTTACCATAGGTGGATTAATTGTGATTGATTACCATAAATAGGTTGGGTATTGCCGGCCAGACGAGAAAAGAGGAAAACCGGTGGGAGGGGTAGTGGGAGGTGAGACGAAGATTACCGAGAGTGATGCAACACGTTCTCCCTGTTGGTGAACTCCACTAATATATTACAAATGTGTACGGGTAGATAGAAACACTAAATACTTTTGGATGGTATTTCATTTCTTGTTATTTTGAATGTGTATGGCTCCTTGGAAGGTTGATGTGAAGATAACCAAACTATGGCTAAACAATATACTTATTCAAACCTTGAATAATTATTGAATTGCCAAAAAAAGGATAATGTGATGAGGAAAACCTTGAATCATGTGTGGTGTATCCATAAGTTTTGAAATAAAAATTACACTTTAGAGTTCAACGATATAATCGTGTGTTTGAGAAATCTTAGCATATTGAAACAACGCTATAATGCAACATACCAAATAGAGATGGTATGTTCTTACTGAAATGAATAAGGTAATGCGATGCTGCACTAGTAGAAAACATGGCTTTGGTCCAGGCCTGTCCAGCCCATTAGCCCCGATTCAATCAGGAACCGGGACCAATGGGAGCATTGGACCCGGTTTGTGAGTCCAAGGGGCCGGCCGGGCCACGTGGGCCATTGGTCCCGGTTCGTCTGGACCTTTTGGTCCCGGTTGGTGCGACGAACCGGGACCAATGGGTCTTGATCCTGGCCCACCACCATTGGTCCCGGTTGGTGCGACGAACCGGGACCAAAGGCACCCCTTTAGCCCCGGTTCGTATCACCAACCGGGACCAATGAGGTGCCTATATATAGCCCCTCGCCCAAGAGCGGAGCACACTGCTCTGTTTTTTCTGGCCGAGGGGGAGAGGGCTTGGTGGTGCTCTAGCTCACCTCCTATGCACACAACGTGTTCGATGGAATGCCGGAGCCACACTAGTTAAGCTTTTGTCCTCTCGAAGCTCTATTTTCTCCGATATTTGTCTAGGTTTAGCGGTCCATCACGTCCCGTCCCCGTCTTCGCCGCCGTCGATCGCCCCCGCCGATCTCGTCACCAGCACCACCGTGGTGAGCCTCTTGTTATGTCCATGCTTTTCTTACTTTTATTATTGCTTGTTATTATTGCTTTAGATAGATATTTGTCTAATTTTCTTACGTTTATTATTGCTTGTTATTATATAGTGAGATGATTTTGATATCCACCCACGTGGGCCCTCGTCCTGTCTACGATTCGGATGTGGTATATTATCTTTAATTTATAACTATTTGTTTTAGTGTTTATGACAATTATGCCAACCAACCTGACATGCATAGATGTTTTTATATGTCTAGGAGGTAGTTGAACCGGAAATTCCAACCGACCCTGTTGTGGAGAGGTTAAATTAGTTGAAGAGGAAAACATTTCCTTAAAGAAAAAAATGGAGGAGGAGAAGATGGAATTGGAGTTGCATGTTGCGGAAGTCGTCGATGATCACAAGATCAAGATGGACCCTATTGTGGAGAGGTTAAATTTAGTTGAAGAAGAAAACAAATTCTTGAAGTAAAAACAAAAATTGAGGACGAGAAGATGATATTGGAGTTGGATGTTGCGGATGTCGTCGATGATCACAAGATCAAGATGGATGCAATGCGGTTGAAGATTAGAAAGATTAGAAAATATGCCATTCATACCGAGGCTTGGTATCATTATGCCGTTGGATCAATTGGTACCTTGGTTGTGATTATGATCGCATTTGTTTTCGCATTGAAATGTTTTACATAGTTTCGATGTGTATGGAGAGCTATATGTTGTTAGATGAGAACTATGCATGTACTTTGGTTTTAATGTGATGATGAACTTCTATTAATTTGGTCACTTAATTATCTATCTATGATGTTCTGTAATGGGTTTTGACACACTTAATTATATATAATGCACGCAGATGAACCGGCAATGGATGTACGGTGACAGACACACCTCCGAGTACATTAAGGGCGTGCATGAGTTTCTAAATGCGGATGAGGAAACAAGAAGAATGGTTTTATGTGTTGTCCATGCACTAAATGTGGGAATATGATGTCTTACTCTAACCGGAAAATCCTTCACTCCCACCTGCTTTACAAGGGTTTCATGCCACACTATAATGTTTGGACGAGGCACGGAGAAATAGGGGTTATGATGGAAGACGGCGAAGAAGAAGAGTACGATGACAACTATGTGCCCCTTGAATACGGTGATGCTGCAATGGGGGGAGCTGGTGAAGATCAAGAGGAACCAGACGATGTGCCCAATGATGCTGCAATGGGTGAAGCTGCTGAAGATCATGAGGAACCAGATGATGATCTCCGCCTAGTCATTGTCGATGCAAGGACGCAATGCGAAAGTCAAAAGGAGAAGCTGAAGTTCGATCGCATGTTAGAGGATCACAAAAATGGGTTGTACCCCAATTGCGAAGATGGCAACACAAAGCTCGGTACAGTACTAGAATTGCTGCAGTGGAAGGCAGAGAATGCTGTGGCTCACAAAGGATTTGGGAAGCTACTGAAAATATTGAAGAAGAAGCTTCCAAAGGATAACGAATTGCCCGACAGTACATACGCAGCAAAGAAGGTTGTATGCCCTCTAGGATTGGAGGTGCAGAACATACATGCATGCCCTAATGACTGCATCCTCTACCGCGGTGCATACAAGGATCTGAACACATGCCCGGTATGCGGTGCATTGCGGTATAAGATGAGACGAGATGACCCTCGTGATGTTGACGGCGAGCCCGCCAGGAAGAGGGTTCCTGCGAAGGTTATGTGGTATGCTCCTATAATACCACGGTTGAAATGTTTGTTCAGAAACGGAGAGCATGCCAAGTTGATGCGATGGCACAGTGAGGACCGTAAGAAAGACGGGAAGTTGAGAGCACCCGCTGACGGGTCGCAGTGGAGAAAAACCGAGAGAAAGTACAGGAAGGAGTTTGCAAAGGACCCAAGGAACGTATGGTTTGCTTTAAGCGCAAATGGCATTAACCCTTTCGGGGAGCAGAGCAGCAATCACAGCACCTGGCCCGTGACTCTATGTATGTATAACCTTCCTCCTTCGATGTGCATGAAGCGGAAGTTCATTATGATGCCAATTCTCATCCAAGGCCCTAAGCAACCCGGCAACGACATTGATGTGTACCTAAGGCCATTAGTTGAAGAACTTTTACAGCTGTGGAATGAAAACGGTGTACGTGCGTGGGATAAGCACAGACAGGAGGAATTTGACCTAAAGGCGTTGCTATTCGTGACCATCAACGATTGGCCCGCTCTTAGTAACCTTTCAGGACAGACAAACAAAGGATACCACACATGCACGCACTGTTTAGATGACACCGAAAGTATATACCTGGACAAATGCAGGAAGAATGTGTTACTGGGCCATCGTCGATTTCTTCCGACCAACCATCAATGTCGAAAGAAAGGCAAGCATTTCAAAGGCGAGGCGGATCACCGGAAGAAGCCCGCCATGCATACCGGTGATCACGTACTTGCTATTGTCAATGATTTACACGTAATCTTTGGAAAGGGCCCCGGCGCACTAGCTGTTCCGAATGACGCTGAGGGACACGCACCCATGTGGAAGAAGAAAGCTATATTTTTGGACCTACCCTACTAGAAAGACCTAGAGGTCCGCTCTTCAATCGACGTGATGCACGTGACGAAGAACCTTTGCGTGAACCTGCTAGGCTTCTTGGGCGTGTATGGAAAGACAAAAGATACAGCTGAGGCACGGGAGGACCTGCAACGTTTGCACAAAAAAGACGGCATGCCTCCGAAGCAGTATGAAGGTCCTGCCAGCTATGCTCTTACGAAAGAAGAGAAAGAAATCTTCTTTGAATGCCTGCTCAGTATGAAGGTCCCGACTGGCTTCTCGTCGAATATAAAGGGAATAATAAATATGCCAGAGAAAAAGTTCCAGAACCTAAAGTCTCATGACTGCCACGTGATTATGACGCAACTGCTTCCGGTTGCATTGAGGGGGCTTCTACCGGAAAACGTCCGATTAGCCATTGTGAAGCTATGTGCATTCCTCAATGCAATCTCTCAGAAGGTGATCGATCCAGAAATCGTACCAAGGCTAAGGAGTGATGTGGCGCAATGTCTTGTAAGTTTCGAGCTGGTGTTCCCACCATCCTTCTTCAATATCATGGCACACGTCCTAATTCATCTAGTCGATGAGATTGTCATTCTAGGGCCCGTATTTCTACACAATGTGTTCCCCTTTGAGAGGTTCATGGGAGTCCTAAATAAATATGTCCGTAACCGCGCTAGGCTAGAAGGAAGCATCTCCATGGGCCATCAAACAGAGGATGTCATCGGGTTTTGTGTTGACTTCATTCCTGGCCTTAATAAGATAGGTCTCTCTAAATCGCGGTATGAGGGGAGACTGACTGGAAAGGGCACGCTTGGAAGGGACTCAATAATATGCAGGTATGGATATTCTTGGTCTCAAGCACACTACACAGTTCTACAGAACTCTACCTTGGTGACCCCGTATGTCGATGAACACAAGAACAGTCTGCGCTCATGTGAACACATCAGGACTTTCAGCACTTGGTTGGAAACAAGTCTCAGAGGTGACAACACTGTTTGTGATGAGTTGTACTTGTTGTCCAGGGGACCATCTTTGACTATATTGATTTACAAAGGATACGAGATAAATGGGAATACATTTTACACGATTGTCCAAGATCAAAGGAGCACCAACCAAAACAGCGGTGTCCGCTTTGATGCAACAACCGAGAGGGGAAAGGACACATATTATGGTTACATAGTGGACATATGGGAACTTGACTACGGACATGATTTTAAGGTCCCTTTTTTCAAGTGCAAATGGGTCAATCTGTCAGGAGGCGGGGTACAGGTAGACCCACAGTACGGAATGACAACAGTGGATCTGAAAAATCTTGGGTACACTGACGAACCGTTCGTCCTATCCAATGATGTGGCACAGGTTATCTATGTGAACGACATGTCTACCAGACCAAGAAAAAGAAAAGATAAGGAAGCGAATACATCATACGATGAGCCAAAGTGCCACATAGTTCTTTCAGGAAAAAGGGACATCCTGGGTGTGGAGGGCAAGACACACATATCTGAAGATTATGAAAAGTTTCATGAAATTCCTCCCTTCAAAGTCAAGGCTGACCCAAGCATCCTGATAAACGATGAAGATTATCCATGGTTACGGCGCAATAAGCAAATGACACAAGCGAAGAAAAAGTAAAGACTTTTTTCCGCAACTATTATGATGATACCATGCCAACTTTGTAACAGATGAGTATGATACCATTGTCCGTTTTGTACATGCACATGCTATGCCAACTTTTTCAGAGTTCATTTGAAAACTATGAATTTAGGTCGAATTTTCTCTATAGGTGCATATATGTTCATTTTTTTAGTAAAGTTAACCACAAACTTGTGATTCACACAAATTTCAAAGAATTGAAATTTTAATTATTCAAATTTGAAAACTAATTGCACTAACAGAAAGTTTATAATTTTTCTAAAACTAATGGCACTAACAGAAATAATTAAAAAATAAAGCAAAAAACAAAAGAAAATAAATAATGCAGAAAGCAAAACAAAAAAACTTGCAAAAAAATAAAAATAGTAACAATAAGTATTTTGTTGTAAGTAGAAACAGAATAAAATAAATAAAGCAACAGAGAAACAAATAATTTCAAATTTAAACTATTCAAATTTGAATACTACTTGCACTAACAGAAAGTTTGTAATTGGTTTTACCTAAAGCAATAATATTCACAAAGAAACTCTAAATACAGCAAAAAATAACTTAGAAATAAATAAAGCAGAAAAGTAAAAATAATTAAAAAAATGGGCGCTGCCCAGTGAGCTTGCAAGGCCTACAGCCCAGGATGCAGTTGGACTATAAGGCCCAGCAAGCTCACAAGGCAGCGCGCAGAGTTAGGCCCAGAAGCCTACATTAGAGAGAAGTTCAATACAGCCACCGCAGTGGGGCTTATAAACCACTCCCAGCCCCTGTCAACTAGCGAGGTGGGACTAAAGATTTTCGCAGCGGGGCAGGACAAGGGCTTTGGTCCCGGTTGGTGGCAACAACCGGGGCTAAAGGGGGGGCATTGGTCCCGGTTCGTGGCACCAACCTGGACCAATGCACACCTTTAGTCTCGGTTGGTGGCACCAACCGGGACCAAAGGTCTCTCCTTCCCGCCCATTGGGCTGCTAAAAAGAGACCTCTGGTCCCGGTTGGTGGCACCAACCGGGACTAAAGGGGGGCATTCGTCCCGGTTTCTGCCACGAACCGGGACCAATGCCTTTGCTATATAAACCCGCACTTAGCGTTTTTCAGATTTCATCTTCAGTTGCTACTCCTCGCCACCAGGCTTCTCCTCCTCGCCGTCGCCGCGCCCTGCCCCGTCGCCTCCCCACGCCGACCCGTCGCCACCCCGCGCCTCCCCGTCGCCTCCCCGCGCCTCCCCGTCGCCTCCCCGCATCGACCCGTCGCCGCCGGCCCCCTCGGCGCCATCGCCTCCCTGCGCCGACCCGTCGCCGCCCCCTCCTCGCCGTCGCCTCCCCGCGCCGCCTCTTCCTCAGCCCAGCCCCGACCTCGTCGCCCCCAGTGAGCCCCCGCGCCCCTGCCTGCCGCCGCCGCTGATACGTCCAAAACGTATCTATAATTTCTGCTTGCTCCATCCCTCTTTTGTGTGATATTTCTATGATATTTATGCACTTCCATACACTTTTGATCATATTTGGACTAACCTATTAACTCAGTGCACCCCAGTGCCAGTTTCTGTTTTCTGCTGTTTTTGTATTTCAGGTTTTCCCATTACGTAAATTGCCAGAAAAATTCCGGGAAAAATATATAAAAAAACAGCGTTCCGGAAGCTTCCATGCGGCCAAAGTAGGGCCAGAGGGGGCCCATAGGGGCTCCAGGCGCCCTCTGGGGGTGCCCCCCTCCTGGCCGCCGCGCTTGGCCGCCTGGGCCCCCCTGACCTCCGCTGGTGCCCCCCTTTGGCATATATTTAACACGCGTCCCGAAACCCTCAATTCCAGAACCTTTTCTCCAGAAGCTATTCCGATCTCCGCCGCCATCGCCACCAAGTTTCGGGGGACCAGAATTCCTGTGCCGGCACCCTGCCGGGACGGGGAAGTGCCCCCGGATTCATCTCCATCGACGTTGCTTCCTCCCTCCATGATGCGGGAGTAGTTCCTCCTCAGGGCTGAGGTTTCTACCAGTAGCTATGTGGTCAATTCTCTCTCCCATGATGTGATCTTTGTTGTGATCATAGGCTATGTTAATCTAGGGTGATGCCATGATATTTCCTCTTCCTCTATCTATTGGATTGATGTACTCACTTGTGTTTATCTAGTATAATCTCCGAGACCAAGGTGACAGCGGTCTATTGGACATGGATTAGAAGAATATTTTCATGAGTGATTTCCTCTTTTGTGTGTGGATTGAAGATTGAGAGTCTCTTGGTGCTTGTTTTTGACTATCCTTGAGATGTTGTGGTGATTGTGGTACTCTCTTTGGATGGCCGAGGTGACATTGGGAAATCCATAGATTGAGAACTACGAACTTAGAGGTGTGCTTTTGTAGCCCTACATAATTCTCGTCCTCTCTTGACCACAAAGGAATGACCTCCGAGTGCGTCCCCCTTGCATGTTTTATGGGAAATATCATGTGATTCGATTATGTTAATGTTGTTGGGAGTTGCCACTAGTGAAAGTATGAAGCCTAGGCCTTGTTTCCACCATTGCAATACCATTTGTGCTCACGTTTACCACTTGTTTGCTTGCTGCACTTTTTATTACAGATTTATATTACTTTGCTTTGCCACTCATATCATCCATATTTTACCATCTCTTCGCCGAACTAGTGCACCTATACAACTCCTAGTTGTATTAGGTGTGTTGGGGACACAAGAGACTTCTTGTATCTTGATTGCAGGGTTGCTTGAAAGGGGTACGTTCAACCTCCACTTCCCTGAGTTCGATAAACCTTGGGTTACTCACTTAAGGGAAATTTGCTGCTGTCCTACAAACCTCTGCTCTTGAAGCCCAACACTGTCTACAGGAATAGAAGAGTGTAGTAGATATCAGCCGCCGCCGTGGATGTGGCCGCCGTGGCCCCACCTTTGATATATGCATGTTTTTTTCTGCATATATATATGATGTTTTTTTGCATATATGTTGATGTACATATGTTAATGTATATATATATATATATGTTAATGTATGGATGCATATATGTTAATGTATGGATGTATATATATATGGTGTTTTTTACTGCATATATATATGATTTTTTTGTGCATATATATATGATGTTTTTTTGTTCATATATCATATGATGTTTTTTTTTATTGTTGATAGATATGATTTTTTTCGTTGTTGTTTGTTGTACTGTTTAGGGTTAGGGTCGTCGAGTAAGAAGGAAAATAAGCAAGAAACTGGGACATGAGGGGGGGGGGGTCGATTCACCCCCTCTCGGATAACTTCGACATGAGGGGGGTCGATATACCCCCTCCTCGATAAATTTACTAAGTTAAAATGTTCTCGTGTTGGGGGGGAGAAGAAAAGAAAGGAAGAAGAGGAGAGATAAATAAGAAGAAGAACAAAGAAGAAAAAGAAGAGGAGAAGAAGAAAGGAATAGAGTTGTAGAATGTTTCTTTTGTTCATAGCAAGTTTTTTGTTCATATATAGAAAGTTACAATTGTAGAAAAGTTTTATATATGCAAAAGTAACAAATTTAGAAAAAGAAGGATAGGAAAGAAGAAAATAAGAAGAGGAAAGAAAGAAGAAGATGAGAGGAAGAAGAGGAGAAATAAATAAGAAGAAGAAAAAAGAAGAAAAATAAGAGGAGAAGAAGAAAGGAATAGAGGAGAAGAAGAGAAATTTTCTCTTCTTCTCCTCTATTCCTTTCTTCTTCTCCTTTTTTTCTTTTTTATTCTTCGATCTTCTCCTCTAGCTGTTCCTTTCTTCTTCTCCTCTTTTTTTCTTCTTCTTCCTCTTCTTCTTTTTTATCGGGTATGTCGTTGTCGATATACCCCCTCCCCGATAACTTCGACATGAGGGGGGGGGTCGAGGGTCGTCGAGGGACCAAGGGTCGTCAAGGGTCGAGGATCGCCGAGGGGTCGAGAGGTTGCCTAGTGTCAAAGTATTGAAGAAATCCATGCCTTCATCATTTGCTAGAAGTAACCGGGGCATGTTGGTACGAAGTTCTGGAAAGTTATTTTGGAACGGAGTTCCTGATAGGATAATCCGTCTTCTGTTACGAATTATCCTATATGGGACTCCGTTCCAAAATAACTTGGGAGAGCTTCGTACCATCATGCGCCTGTTACTTTCGCCTAATGATGCAGACATGGTTTTGTTGAATCCTTTGACACTAGACAAAATGTGACATGAGGGGGTCTAGGGTTGTGGATCGCCGAGCAGTCGAGGGTCGAGGGGTCGAGAGGTTGCCTAGCTAGTGTCAAAGTATTAAAGAAATCCATGCCTTCATCATTTGCCAGAAGTAACCGGGGCATGTTGGTACGAAGTTCTGGAAAGTTGTTTTGGAATGGAGTTCCTGATAGGATAATCCGTCTTTTGTTACGAATTATCCTATCTGGGACTCCGTTCCAAAATAACTTTGGAGAGCTTCGTACCATCATGCGCCTGTTACTTTCGCCTAATGATGAAGACATGGTTTTGTTGAATCATTTGACGCTAGACAAAATGTGACATGAGGGGGTCTAGGGTTGTGGATCGCCGAGCAGTCAAGGGTCGAGGGTCGTCCAGGGGTCGAGGGTACTAAAAAGAAAATTATTCTATCGGGAACTCCATCCAAAACAACTTTGAAGAGCTTCTCGTACCATTATGCACCTGTCATTTCCGGCTAATGATGAAGTCATGGTTTTCTTGAAATCTTCGATATTACCCCCCTCCTTGAAGCGTTCTCGAGGCCACCCCTAACCCTTGAAGCGTTGTCGAGGCCACCTGAAACCCTAGAGAAGCAGCGTCGAGGCCACAAATTAATATATATGATTCCTTACTGTGATTAGCTAGCTAGTTCTACGTTTGCCATTAATATATCCATCTGTCATGTTTGAATAATAATTGGCATGTTGTAAATATTTGTAGAAACTATGGACTACAACCCCCGAGACGAAGCACAAGAAGCGTTGTTGCTGGACATAATCGCAGACGGACAAGAAGTCGTCTTGTCGTTTCTCAACGACACCAATGAGCTGCTGGAAAGAGAGGAAGATCTAGGCTATGATATTGATGGCTCCGGTGACCCAATGCACATGGAAGAAGTAGACCGTGAGGACGGCTCCGGTGACCCAATGCCGGTGCAAGAAGGAGACCGTGATGATGGCTCCGGTGACCGAACCAAGTCCGGCCAGCAGGTATATATATTAGTTAAGCCTGTGCTGACTAGTTAATTGATGCATTCATTAACTCTCATCTTTGTTCTTTTTTCTAGCCCTCCGGATCGAGCAAATCTTCGATAAAGAGACGAGGCGCGAAGAAAAAGTTGAGGTCGGATGAAAAGTATGAGATCACAGACATCTCGCACACCGGCGAACCGATTGAACCCATCCGGACAAAGAACGCATTTGTTAATTAGTGCGGGTTTCTGGTTAGGGACAATATCCCGATCAGCATCCATCAATGGTTAAAGCCGGCTGCAGAAGACGCTCAGGTGTCTTATGTCACTGATATGTAGAAAGAAGATCTTTTGTAATGCCCCGGATGTAATACTTTCCCTTTTGGGCAATATATAATATCTCTGGCTTCATCTATTCCATTCCGGGCTCTTTGTCTTTTCGGGTTTTCGTCGGTTTGTTGTGTGCGTGCGTGGCATTCATTCATATCATGTAGTCATGAGCATTGCATCGCATTTGTGTTGTCGTTTGCATCCGGTCCCACTCGTTCCTTTCCGTTGTCCGTTTCGCGTTCCGGAGCTCCCTCACGTGTCCGTGGCGTCCCGTAGGCCTACTTTGGTGTTTGGCCGTGCAACGTTACCGGTTTGGCGCGAGACTTGTCGTGTGTTGTTGTTTTGGTGTGTGTAACCCGCCTGTCAAATCTCGTCGCGTTTGGAGTCCGTTTGCTAGCCCAACAGTTATTCTCGTGGGCTGAAGTACCTCCACTTTGAGGCCCAAGACACCCCTCCAACAGCCCACCAAACCAGCCCAAACCCCTCCCTCCATCTAGGCCATCCAATTCTAATCGCGTGGCCGAAAACCACACCTCATTTGGACAACCCTAGCTTCTTGTGCCTATATATTTGTCCACCTTCCTCAAATTTTGCCCCAAAAATAGGAAACCCTAGCCCCATCCCCTTCCTCCAGCTTCTTCCTCCACTCCGGAGGAGCTCGCCGGAGGAGCTCGCCGGAGCTCGCCGGAGGTCCACCGCCGTCTTGCCGGAGCACCACCGCGCCACCACTGCGCCACCTCACCACCACCCCGCCATCCTCTCCACCGCCGCAGGTCGGCCGCGCCGCCCCTCCGCCGGCCGGCGCCACCCCCGCCTCCAAACTCCGGCGCCCCCTTGCCTTCGCCTGCCGCCGCTCCCGCGGGCTCAGGGAGCCACACCACCGCCGCCTGTCGCGGGATCGGGAGGCGCCCGACCCCCCTCGATCCAGATCCGCTCGACCCTCCTGGGCCCGAGTCAACGCGCCAGGACCAGCGCTCCGATGCTCCAGCGCCCCAGTGGGCCGCGCCCGAAGGCCCAGTCCGCCTCGGCCGCCCTCCCTGCGTCGTAGGCTGCCGCTGATCGGGGAATCCCCGATCCCCTCGTCCCGATCCAGGCGCCTGGGCCAGATCCCTTTACGGGCGAGGCCCGATCCGCCGATCCGCTCGGGCCGCCTCTTCACGGGCCAGATCCGCCAGCCGCCCGCGAGCCCGTCGATTCAGCCCATTTGACTCCAGATCTGTTTGCCTGAGGTTGCTCAAATTCCTCTAAGTCCTGTAGTTTTTGATCTCTGATGCTAATTTCAAATGATGATAACTTTTTGTGCGTAGCTCCGTTTTGAGTGAATGATATGTCAAATTGTTCGTGGAGACATGTACTACATTTCATTCCATTGTGCCATGCATGTTTGAGATCATCTAGATGCTTAAAATCTGTTGGAAGAGTGCATCTTGATAAAAACTGTTGTTAGTGTTGTTTTTCATGCCATCTTTGCAAGGTGATAACTTTTTGCATGTTTATCCAAATGATGCAAATGAGATGTCCACGTGTTCGTCTTGTCATGCTCTACATGTTGATTGCTTAAGCTTGCATGATAGAATTAATCTTGCCATGTTTATCTCCGTTGCAAAGTGCTATGTGGCTGTTTAGTTGTTAAACTTGTTATGAGATGTCATTTTGAGGAGCTCATTGCTATCATTGTGATTGTCCCCATGATGCATGCTTAGGTGTTTTGGATTCACCATTATGTGTACTTTGCTGTGGTGCTTACTACTTGCCATGTTTAGCTTTGAGGTGACTTAAACTTGCTCTCAAAGATGCCATGATGAAACTGTTGTTTCAACACTTAGTGAAATTTCACTAAGTCTGGAATCTGTAATTTCCAGATGCCATGTTTGCTTGTTGTTCTAGGTCAATCCATGATAGTTTTGGAGTGACTCTTGATGATTCCTTGTAGTATATATTGTTGGCTATCCATTCATGCTCTCACATGCTTATTTGAGTGGCTGTAGCATATTTAACTTTTACTCCCAAGTTGCAATAAAATACTGCTGTCAGGATTTTGTTGTCAAGTTCAATATGTCATAGCTTGTTGCTATTGATCCGTGGCTCCTTTGGGGTTGCTCCAATGGACTTATTTGCTGTAGAATATGTCTAGCTTATGTCCATACTCTTTGCCATGATGTTTGAGTGCTGTAGCTTAATTATTTCTTGCTCCGAAGTTGCTATGTGGCTGTAATTTTCAGCTTTCGCATGTTTATTGTTTTGTGTGTAACTTTTAGCCCGTAGCTCCGATTGGAGCAAGTCCTATATGAAACTTGTGTGATTTTTCATGTAGATTCATAATATCCTATTGTTGACATGTTTTGAAGCATTTTTCTTGATCGCATTTTGTCATGCTCCGTGGGCTCCCATAGTGCATCAGTCATGCATCCAGCATATTTTGAGTGCGCATTGCATCTTGTTGATTTGGTGCCTTGTGTGTTTGTGTTGAGTAGAGCTGGAAGCTGAGTACGAGTACGAGAACGAGGTTACTACCGAGGTTGAGAACGAGGAGCTTTCTTACGATCCCATCGACAACTCATCAGGCAAGATGACCGAACCCCGATAACATTACTATCTTTGCCTATTGCTAGAGTATCGCTCTATAGTTTTGCCTCGATGCCCATGTCTTTCCTGTCAGCCTCCTATTTGTAACCATGATCATGTCTAACCACCCTACCTATGCAAACCATTGATTGGCTATAAGTACGCTTCGTTCAGCCCCTCTTATAGCATTGCTAGTTGCAGGTGAAGTTGAAGATGCTTGCTTCATGTTGAAGTTTTGGGTTATATCACACTATATAAATTCTTAAATGAAATCATCTATATATTGGCAATGGGTGGAAGGCTAAGCCTTTTGCTTGGTGTTTTGTTCCACTCATGCCGCTAGGAACCGTATAAACCGGTGTTATGTTCCTTGATTATGCGTTCCTCACACGGTTGGGGTTATGGGACCCCCTCGATAAACCGCTAAGTGCTAAGTCTTTTCCAGCAAGTCCCAACATTGGTACTATTCGCCTAATAACTAATAAAACTTGCATAGGGACTAGCTATCCCTTTTATTTTAATCAACAACCCCGGGCCAGTGCTCCACATGAGTGTTGGTCCGAAACGGGGAGCCTACGGGGCCACCACGAGGAAACTCGAGGTTTGGTAAAAACCCGTAGCCTCGCCCATCCGGTCGTGTCCTGAGACTAGATACGCGCGGCTACTGTCAGGGTGTCGACACGCCGGGAGGATTTGCTGGATTAGCCTTACCTTAGTTCGGAGTATCTTGAGCACGTGATTCCGAGGATACTCGGGCCTTCCCACCTTTGGAGTTGCGACTCCACGGATCGTAGGCTTGTCATGGGCCAAGTTGGAACACCCCTGCAGGGTTATGAACTTTCGAAAGCCGTGCCCGCGGTTATGTGGCAGATGGGAGCTTGTTAATATCCGGTTGTAGAAAACTTGACACCTTGTTACAATACACTACCAGCGTGTGTACCGTGACTGTCATTTTCCGAAAGGGGTTTTCGGGAGATGAACACGGTGGGGTTATGTTTGACTTGATTAGTTTAGGATCACTTAGTGATCATCTCTCGACCGAGGCACCTTCTCTTCTCGCTCTCTTTTACGTAAGCTAGGCTAGTACTGCTGCAACCACTTATTCTTATTCTTTCTTCAGCCTTGTTCCTCACCCAAGGCTTAAATAGTCATGTTACCCGGGAACGGGATTGTTGAGTCCTCTGTGGCTCACAGTTACTTCAACACACCAGATGCAGGTACGATGGTGAGTTACACTGGTGATGGCACTGAGCTAGACTGGGAGTACGACGAGGATCATAGCCGTTACTACGTGAACTATCCGTCTGATCAGTAGAGCTTCTACTAGGATTCGATCTAGACCTATGGTTTAAGTTATGTTTGGTATCTTGACATTTGGATTTTACCCTTAGATGGGCAGTGATGTTTCTCTGAATGATGTTTGAACATGTAATGTATTTGGGTGACGTGGCGAGTGTAAGCCAACAATTTTTATGTTTTCCATCCCCATTTTTACATGAGTTGTGCAAATATACTAAACTTGCGATCATTCCAGAATGGGATTATGTCTTTAAGTCGTGCCTCGACACGTAGGAGATATAGTCCCATCCTGGGCATTACATCTTTGGACTGAGCTGAAGTCAAATTTCACCCTACCGCCAGATGCTGATTCGGCGAAGCCAGTTACAGATTATTTAATCAAGTCTTTTGCTCTTACGAAGAGGGCAGAACTATTCAGGGCGTGGAAGAAAAAACTGAATAAGTTTGTCCACAAAAAAGAGACTCCAGACTTCGTGGGCATATATGAGAAGATCAGAGATGACTGGCCCGCATTTGTGGCCTATAAGACATCGGAAAAGAGTAAGAAGATGTAGGCGACAAACCAGAAAAATGCTGCGAAGAAGATGCATCACCATCGCACGGGGTCAGGTGGCTACCTCAGAGCCCGGCCTAAGTGGGCCAAGGCTGAGAATGATCTGCTTCAGAAAGGGATCGAACCAGAGACAATGAACTGGCCAGACCGTTGTCGGACTTGGTTCTTCGGGGATGGCGGAACCTTGGACCCTGTATCAGGGAGGCGCATTTGGACGGACAAGCAATTGGAAATACCACTCAAGAAGCTTCGTTTCTATATCAAAGCAGCACAGCAAGGGACGTTCTTTCCCGACAGAGAGAACGACGAGCTCACAATGGCCCTCGGGAATCCTGAGCACCCTGGACGGACACGAGGCACGCCAGGCTCTGTTCCGTGGAGTGCTGGGTTTCTAGACACAGGCGGTTACAAATGCCACGAGAGGAGGAAGAAAATGCAGCAGACCGAAATGCAGGCGCTGCGCGCCAGAATACAAGCAATAGAGGAACGAGAAGAAAAGCAGGACAAAAGAACTGCCGAAGCTTCCCCCGAAGCTACCCCGCCATCTCAGCGGAGAAGCAGCGTGGCTTCCACCGAGCTGCTTGAGCCGGAGCATGTCTTGACGGCTACTTCCAGCTATCCGGTGGATGCTATCAGGCGGCTGCTGGCTCTGTTTATCCTACTGGACCCGGCGCAACTTTTCACTGCCGGCCGATTCCAGAAGGATATGCTAGGGTGATGGTGGACGAAATAAAGGAGGGATTTGAGGACCTCCAGCTTGACCACCCTACAGGTGAAGGGGAGACTCGGCTGGGTTCTTCACTGAAGACTCCATGCCTATGGCGGAAGGACCTCATCAACATTCTCAACTGGACGCCTCCGACTCCTCCTCCTCCTCCGGCGAGTCAGGGCACTCCGCCTCCTGCACCGCCTCCTCCATCGCCTCCTCCTCCGGCGAGTAACGATCAGGGCACTCCGGCTCCTTCTCCGGCGCGTGGCGGCACTCCGCCTCCTTCTCCACCTGCGCCGGCGCGCCCGAGCAGCCAGCCTCTGATACGTCCAAAATGCATCACTATTTTGTATCATAATTCATCTTTATTCATTGATATATTTCACGTTATGATGATGTTCTTATGTTGTTTTGGTCTATTTTACACAGTTTGCAACTTTCCGGTGCCGAAACAGCAGACGCAGGATTCAGCAGGAAAAACTGGATACTGAGTTGCTGCAGAAGAACACCTCCAAATTACCTGAAAATTGACGGGAGTTATTTTTTCAGACGAATAACGAAGACACGCAAAAGGGGAGTCAGAGGGGGGCCACAGGGTGCCCAGGCGGCCTGGGGGCGCCCCCCCTGGCCGCGTCGGGGGGCGCCTGGAGCCCCTGGCCCACCTCTGGCCGCCCCCTTTTGCATATATGCTCTCCGTCCCCCGAAAACCCTAGGCACGGGACTTTTTACGGAGTTCCACCGCCGCTTCGAGGCAGAAACCTACAGAGAAGAAAAGGGCATCTCTGGTGGGCAGATTCCGCCGGGGAGATCACCTCCCGGAAGGGGAGATCGTCGCCATCGTCATCACCATCGTCACGGGCATCATCGAGATCATCATCAACATCATCCCCAACACCAGCACCATCTCCATCCTCATCCAAATCTCATCTTTCCATCGCAACTCGTGTTGTAACTTGTACTACCTATCCTCTCTACTCCATCGGTGTTGATTACTACTTTGTGGTGAATGCTATTGAGTTTTGTTGGAGAAATATTATTATGTCCAGATTGTTTATCACATATTTATCCCCACTGATCATGATCTCTTTTATGTCTTGTGAGTAGTTACCTTCGTTCTTGAGGACATGGGGAAAGTCTTGTTGTTAGTAGTCATATGTTGTTGAAGTAATATGTGTTGTTTGATACTTAAGTTGCGTTGTCATTCTACTAGTGGTGTTGTGTGAGTCGAACACCCAATACTTCGCCTTATTAAGGACCTAGGAGAATACATTGTGTATAAAGAATGCTTATGGTGGGTTGCCGGAGTGACAGAAACCTGAACCCCAGTTCGCACGCTTTTGCATAAGGGAATACTGGATTCTCGATCGTATTGCTATGGTTAGGCTTTTGCCTTAAATTCTATCTTGTATTTGCGGATGCTTGCAAGGTGTTTAATCATAAGAGTGCATTCATCTTAGTCTAGAGAGTGCACTAGCATAGATCCACCCACCAACACTTATCAACACATAACATAGTATCGATATGGAATATGGCGAAAGCACATGACTACCTCTCCCGTGTATCCTCAAGAACACTTTAGTCTTTATAAGTTCAGTTGCTAGGCCTCTCCTTTGCTAAGAAAGGATTGGGCCACTTGTTACTCTCAGTACCTTTTACATTACTTGCCTTTACATTCCTGTTGCTTATATCGAGAAAACCCCTAAAAGTTATCTTTCAGTGCTTGCAGTAATTTCTTGCTCAGAATCGCTTATCAATACCTTCTGCTCCTCGTTGGGTTTGACACTCTTACTTATCGAAAACGCTGCAACAGATCCCTTACGGTTGAGGGTCATCAACTACCGTTTTCTGGCGCCGTTGCCGGGGAGCGTAGCGCTATTGATAAAGTGAAACTGGTAAGAAAGTTTTTTTATATAATTCTGTTTTTATTTTTGCTATTGCTGTTCTTTGTCCCTATAGATAACCCTATTATTGGAGCGTTGCTTGCGGGAAGACACCCCACACCTGTGGTGGTTGATCCTCCCCCTACTGAAATTGTGCCTTACAAAATACCAGCTGGCATTATCAATTATGTTTTGGCTAATCGTTATGCAGGAGACAGACATCCCGGTGAACACTTGCTATATTTGTCACGACTATGTTCATTATTTAAGCTTGCAGGTGTATCGAGGGAGTTTGTCATGAGGAAATTGTTTGCCGTATCCCTTATAGATAAAGCTTCAGATTGGTATGGGCTTCTTGATAACTCACATTTGCTGGACTAGCAGGAGCTTATGTCTCTTTTCTATACTAAGTTTTATCCTCTTCATGAAATTCATCGAGACAGGAATTTTATCTATAACTTTAGGTCTCGTGACGGAGAAAGCATTGCTCAAGCTTGGGGGAGACTGAAGTCTCTAATGCTCAAATGCCCAATTCATAAGCTTCCCAAGGAAATTATACTTACAAATTTTTATGCCTGTCTTTCTCGTCAGGATAAGGAAATGATTGATGCCTCCTCTAGTGGGGTATTTCAGAAGAAGAGTGTTGAAGAAAGGTGGGATCTCCTTGAAAGAATCCAAAGGAATACTGAAGATTGGGAAACTGATAAAGGTATTGAACCCGCTATAAATTATGAACATGATTATATTGAGAGCTATGTGGAAACTGATTACTTCAATACTTTTTGCTCTAAGATTGGTCTTGATTCCCATCTAGTGATTGATTTATGTAAGAATTTTGCCTCTCATGTTGATTCTTTTAAAAAGAATAAAGACCAGCATCATGCACCTTTTAAAGAACCACCTATTGATATTTATGTTGCTGAGCCTATTTTGCCTGCAATCATATATGAAAAGCCTCCTTTTCCCACGAGGATAAAGGAACACTCTCTTGTGACAGGCATAATAAATAAAAGTGAGAGAAGAGTTGATGAACCTGAGGACCAGATCAGGGTCGATCCTCAAGTTGCATTGATTAAAGACCTTGCTACTGATGATGTTTTGGATTCCAATATAACTTTTTGTACTGTTTCCACTAACCTTGTCATAGCCAAGAACAAAGGCCCAATTTCAGGTACTCCGGTGGTATCTGTTAAAATAGGAGATCACAATTATTATGGGCTATGCGATTTGGGATCTAGTGCAAGTGCTATTCCTTATTCACTCTATGAAGAAATCATCGGTGAGATTTTCCCTTGTGAACTTGAAGAAGTTGATGTTACTATTCATCTTGCAAATAGATCAACTATCTCTCCTATCGGAATTGTGAGGGACGTTGAAGTCCTATGTGGAAAGGTAAAATACCCTACCGACTTTCTGGTACTTGGTTCAGCCAGGGACAATTTTTGTCCCATCATTTTTGGTAGACCTTTTCTTAGAACTTGTGGAGCTATAATAGATTGCAAGAAAGGTAAAGTTTCTGTTGAATTCAATGGTGAGCCATATGAATTTAATTTTTCTAAGTTCTCTAAGCAGCCTCGTGGTACTGATTTACCTAGTGATGATAAAATTATTGAAAGTATTGCCTCTATTGCTATTCCCCCTGATGATCCTTTGCAGCAATACATGGAGGACCACGAGAATGATTTGCATATGCAGGAAAGAAATGAACTAGATGAAATATTCTTGAGGCAGCCTGCTATCCTGAAGCACAACCTTCCGGTTGAACCTTTGGGAATTTTATCAAAACCGAAATAAGACCCGGTGTTCGATCTTAAACCTCTTCCCGATACGCTCAAGTATGCTTATTTCGATGAAAAGAAAGTATATCCTGTTATTATCAATTCTAACCTTTCAGGATATGAAGAAGAGCGATTATTGGAAGTACTTCGTAAACACCGAGGCGCAATTGGCTATACCCTTGATGACCTTAAGGGGATTAGTCCATCTATCTGTCAACATACTATCAACCTTGAGCCTGATGCTAAACTAGTTGTTGATCATCAACGACAGTTGAACCCGAAGATGATGGATGTCGTGAGAACTGAGATTCTCAAGCTTCTAGCCGCAGGTATCATCTACCCTATAGCTAACAGTAAGTGGGTAAGTCTGGTACATTGTGTTCCCAAGAAAGGAGGTACAACTGTGGTTCCTAATGATACAAATGAACTAATACCTCAGAGAATTATTATTGGATATAGAATGTGTATTGATTACAGGAAGTTGAACAAGGCAACCAGGAAGGATCACTACCCGTTGCCGTTCATCGACCAAATGCTTGAAAGGTTATCCAAAAATACCCACTTTTGTTATCTCAATGGTTATCCTGGCTTCTCTCAAATTCATGTTAACACGGTCGATCAAGAGAAGACCACTTTTACTTGTCCTTTTGGTACTTATGCTTACAGACATATGCCTTTTGGTTTATGTAATGCCTCTGCTACTTTTCAAAGGTGTATGTCTGCTATCTTTCATGGTTTCTGCGGGGATATTATGGAAGTCTTCATGGACGATTTCTCCGTCTATGGAACTTCATTTGACCATTGTCTTCACAACCTTAATAAAAGTTTTGCAGAGATGCGAGGAGACAAATTTGGTACTCAACTGGGAGAAGTGCCACTTTATGGTTAATGAAGGAATTGTTCTTGGTCACAAGATTTCCGAAAGGGGAATTGAAGTGGACAAAGCCAAGATCGAAGCTATTGAGAGGATGCCCTATCCAAGGGACATCAAAGGTATTCGCAGTTTTCTCGGTCATGCAGGTTTTTATAGAAGATTTATTAAAGAATTTTCTAAAACCTCGAGACCCCTCACTAATCTTCTCCAGAAGGATGTTCCTTTTGCGTTTGATGAAAATTGTAAGGAAGATTTTGAAATCCTTAAGAAAGCTTTAATAACTGCTCCTATAGTACAACCACCGAAATTATGTGTGATGCAAGTGATTTTGCTGTTGGAGCTGTTTTAGGACAAAGGGTTGATAATAAATTGAATGTTATACATTATGCTAGTAAAACCCTTGATAGTTCTCAAAGAAATTATGCTACTACTGACAAGGAATTCTTAGCTGTAGTTTTTGCTTGTGATAAGTTTAGGCAGTATATTGTTGATTCCAAAGTTATTATTCATACTGATCATGCTGCCATTAAATATCTTATGACAAAGAAGGATGCCAAGCCACGGCTTATCAGATGGGTACTCCTTCTCCAAGAGTTTGATTTGCAGATTGTTGACAGGAAAGGGGAGGACAATCCGGTAGCAGACAATCTTTCAAGAATGGAAGATATACCGCATGACCCCATCCCAGTTAACGACAGTTTTCAAGACGAGCAACTTGCCGTTGTAAAAATACAACCTCTTTCCGACCCTTGGTATGCAGATTATGCTAATTTTATTGTTGCGAAGTATTTGCCTCCAGGTCTAACATTTCAGCAAAGGAAGAAGTTCTTTCATGATTTGAGGCACTACTTTTGGGATGACCCACATCTTTTCAAAGAAGGTCCCGACGGGATCGTGAGAAGATGCATTCCGGAACATGAGCAGATGGACATTCTCCGACGGTGCCATGATAGTCCCTATGGAGGACATCATGCCGGTGAGAGGACTGCACATAAGGTTCTTCAATCAGGTTTTTATTGGCCTACTCTCTTTAAAGATGCTAGAAATTATGTTTTAGCTTGTGATAAATGTCAGAGAGTTGGTAACATTAGTAGAAGGAATGAGATGCCTATGAATTACTCACTAGTGATTGAACCTTTCGATTGTTGGGGTTTTGATTTTATGGGTCCTTTTCCTTCTTCGCACAAGTACACTCACATTTTAGTAGCTGTTGATTATGTGACCAAGTGGGTTGAAGCAATCCCCACTGAAAGTGCTGATCACAAAACATCTTTGAAAATGCTTAAGGATGTAATATTTCCTAGGTTTGGTGTACCAAGGTACCTCATGACCGATGGAGGATCACACTTCACGCACGGAGCTTTTAGAAAAGCTCTGGCTAAATACGATGTTAATCATAGAATTGCTTCACTTTATCATCCTCAAACTAGTGGGCAAGTTGAGCTTACCAATATAGAGATTAAGTTGATCTTGCAGAAAACAGTAAACAGAAATAGGAAGGATTGGTCAAATAAATTAGGAGATGCTTTGTGGGCATATAGAACTGCTTACAAAAACCCCATGGGCATGTCCCCCTATAAGATGGTGTATGGCAAGGCTTGCCATTTGCCATTAGAGCTAGAGCACAAAGCTTTCTGGGCTGTTAGAGAGCTTAACGCTGACCCAAAACTAGCCGGTGAGAAGCGTCTCATGAACTTGACTTCTCTAGATGAATGGAGAAGTGAAGCTTACGAGAGCGCTAAACTGTTCAAGGAAAAGGTAAAAAGGTGGCATGATAGGAAGATTCTGAAACGTGAATTTAATATTGGTGATAAAGTTTTGTTGTTTAGATCCCGTTTCAGGTTTTCTCCAGGTAAACTACTTTCCAGGTGGGAAGGACCATTTCATATTGAAGAAGTTTATCGGTCTGGTGCAACTAAGATTAATAATTTTGAAGGCACCAAACCTCAAGTTGTGAATGGGCAGAGACTTAAACATTACATAGCAGGAGACCCTGTCGATGTTGATGTGAATATAATATACACAACAACCCACGAAGAACATGTTGCAGCCCTGTTTCAGACGCCAGCAGAAGCAGAATAGAGAAAAGGTATGTAGTACGGTAAGAAAACACCGCAAAACATCATAAAAGTTCCGTATTATGAGTTTTTTGTAAAATTAGTAAAATTCCGAGTCGAAGTGGAGCCGGAGACGACCACCAAGGAGTCCAGGCGCCCCCCTGGCGCCCCCCCTGGGCCGCGCCGGCAGGCCGCCTGGACACCCTGGAGCCCGTCTCCGACCCCGCTTTGGTCCGTTACCTTCCTTTCTGTGCATAAATTTTTCCTATATATTTGCCCGGGGTGTTCCGGCAACGTATCTTGCGATTTCGCGTGTTTTCTCTTCGATCTGTTTCTGCCAGGAAATCTTTCAGCTAAATTTAGGTGCCATGGCCTCTCCAAGTTCCCCCAAGGACACGTTCGTCGTCAACGTCATCAACCCTCACCTCGCTGAGGTGAAGAAGCACCCTTAGGTTGTTCAGATGAAGGAGGGTGTCCTTCATCAAGAAGATCTGAAGGGACCTATCAAGGAGGGGAGCGTCCAGGCCAGGCTGGAAGAAGTGGAGCAAGAAGTCTTCAAGTACAAGAAGATGACCGAGCGTGGTGTCAAAGCTAACTTTGACATCACCAACGAGTTGAAGAACTACTTTCTGAAGGAGATGAAGGAGATGTGGGAAAGAATCGCCGCGTCTGAAGACAGAATTATAGAACTCCAAGGGCAAATTAATGATCTACATAACCAGAACTGTGAGTATGAACTAAGGTTTCTACACATGGGTTTGGGTGCTGAATGCAGGATCCAGGAGACAAGCTTCTCATATGAGACTGGAGAACCCCTTCCATGGAAGAGCTTCGCCAAGAACTACTTGATCAACGCCAACAAGGATGATGAGTGAGATCTCCGTGGGTAATGGCATTCCCTTGGCTTGTTCCAAGCTTGGGGGAGTGCCCGGTATCTTTATCTTTTACCTTTTGTCTTTCAAAAGTCAAGTAGAGTCGTATCATGTCTAGGGAGGTTATTATATGAGATAGGTGTGTGCATTGAGGTCTATCACCCCTTTGGTGAAGAATTGTATCCGTGTGTGTGGAGTCGTTTATGATGGAATATTAATGAGAAGTTTATCGGTTCCTTTTTGCTGCACTCGGTATTCTCTTCACGCAATCGACCTTATATGATGATTCTTATGGGGAGTATTGACCTTATGTCAGGTATGACTATGAAACTTTATTTAATCTTGGCAAACATAGCTTTGGTCATAACAACAAGCATGATGTTCTTAAAGTATCGACATAGCCAAAACCTTTATGTTATTATGCTTGAAGTGTTATGTTGACAAGGAAGACAATTTGATGAGTTATGCTTATTTCAATGTTCATGCTTTATATTGCTTTGCATCTTAGTCATCATCAGTTGTCTACTCTTTCAAAACCTTTGCTAGCCTAACTCTGTACTAAGCGGAATTCTGCTTGTGCGTCCATACCCTTAAGCCAATGCCTTCCATATGAGTCCACCATACCTACCTACTCGTGGTACTCCACTACCACCTCCTAAAGTATATAATTATGTGTTATCCTTAAATGTTCAAAATCTTTTATTTTGTGCCTCTGCTTTAGCTCATGAGTAAGTAGTAGCTAATTCATGATCTTTTTGAGTTGGACAAGCTTCACCCCGGGATTGCATGTATAATGTGCAAACCCATAATACGAAAAGGAACTGGCATTGAGTGCGCCCGGCTTAAAAATAATATAACAAACAAACCCTCATTCACGCTTTGTTCATGAGAAATCAGAAAACTTTGGCAGTGATAAACAAAGGAGAATAAGAGGATGTTATCGTCCTCATACGGGAGCCGTTCCTCGAAACTTGTCCAGTTCAAGAAGTAATTGAGTTATCTATTAGCATTCGTTGACGAATCATGCACTTCTCAAAAAAAAAAACTTGTTTTCATTCTGTTTGATTTGAGGATAGCACATGAGTTTTCCCTACTACCCTAGAGTAGGGCCTATCTTTTAATTTTAAGTTGAGTCAGTTATTTCTACTTCCCTCTATTTCTCAAAGAGAGCAGACGTTTGATGTTGATAAGGATTCATTCATATAAAGCTGCATTAAGATTTGTCATATCATATCCTTGTTGACATTATCATTTGATAAGTAAGTTGTTTGTCATACCCAGCTAAGGCAAATATCTTCCTTTGTGTTAACACTTTCACTTCTTGCTTATTAACTTGTTATTTCAAAAAGCTTCAATTAATCCCATCAAAAGCAAAAGTTAAAATTATTTGTTGTTCTTTGACCAATGGACATGTTTGCCATGATATAATGAGTTTCCATTGGTCCTACTTTCGAATATAAGTGTTGACACTCTTTCATAAGAGCCTTATGAGTTGAAGATTGCTGTTGAGGCTATTTGAGTTGGTGAAGAGACTATGATGCTTCTTGTCCGTATTCTATTTATCGACACTTCACTCTCTAAACTTGTGGACAGGTTTACCGAGTTCATATTCGCTTGGGGACAAGCGAGGTCTAAGCTTGGGGGTGTTGATACGTCCAAAATGCATCACTATTTTGTATCATAATTCATCTTTATTCATTGATATATTTCACGTTATGATGATGTTCTTATGTTGTTTTGGTCTATTTTACACAGTTTGCAACTTTCCGGTGCCGGAACAGCAGACGCAGGATTCAGCAGGAAAAAGTGGATACTGAGTTGCTGAAGAAGAACACCTCCAAATTACCTGAAAATTGAAGGGAGTTATTTTTCAGACGAATAACGAAGACACGCAAAAGGGGAGTCAGAGGGTGGCCACAGGGTGCCCAGGCGACCTGGGGGCGCGCCCCCCCTGGCCGCGGCGGGGGGGCGCCTGGAGCCCCTGGCCCACCTCTGGCCGCCCCCTTTTGCATATATGCTCTCCGTCCCCCGAAAACCCTAGGCACGGGGCTTTTTACGGAGTTCCGCCGCCGCTTCGAGGCGGAAACCTACAGAGAAGAAAAGGGCATCTCCTGTGGGCAGATTCCGCCGGGGAGATCACCTCCCGGAATGGGAGATCGTCGCCATCGTCATCACCATCGTCACGGGCATCATCGAGATCATCATCAACATCATCCCCAACACCAGCACCATCTCCATCCTCATCCAAATCTCATCTTTCCATCGCAACTCGTGTTGTAACTTGTACTACCTATCCTCTCTACTCCATCGGTGTTGATTACTACTTTGTGGTGAATGCTATTGAGTTTTGTTGGAGAAATATTATTATGTCCAGATTGTTTATCACATATTTATCCCCACTGATCATGATGTCTTTTATGTCTTGTGAGTAGTTACCTTAGTTCTTGAGGACATGGGGAAAGTCTTGTTGTTAGTAGTCATATGTTGTTGCAGTAATATGTGTTGTTTGATACTTAAGTTGCGTTGTCATTCTACTAGTGGTGTTGTGTGAGTCGAACACCCAGTACTTAGCCTTATTAAGGACCTAGGAGAATACATTGTGTATAAAGAATGCTTATGGTGGGTTGCCGGAGTGACAGAAACCTGAACCCCAGTTCGCACGCTTTTGCATAAGGGAATAATGGATCCTCGATCGTATTGCTATGGTTAGGCTTTTGCCTTAAATTCTATCTTGTATTTGCAGATGCTTGCAAGGTTTTTAATCATAAGAGTGCATTTATCTTAGTCTAGAGAGTGCACTACCATAGATCCACCCACCAACACTTATCAACACATAACATAGTATCGATATGGAATATGGCGAAAGCACATGACTACCTCTCCCGTGTATCCTCAAGAACGCTTTAGTCTTTATAAGTTCAGTTGCTAGGCCTCTCCTTTGCTAAGAAAGGATTGGGCCACTTGTTACTCTCAGTACCTTTTACATTACTTGCCTTTACATTCCTGTTGCTTATATCGAGAAAACCCCTAAAAGTTATCTTTCAGTGCTTGCAGTAATTTCTTGCTCAGAATCGCTTATCAATACCTTCTGCTTCTCATTGGGTTCGACACTCTTACTTATCGAAAACGCTGCAACAGATCCCTTACGGTTGAGGGTCATCAGCCTCCTCCTTCTCCGCCTAGTCAGCAATGGCGGAAGAGACCTGCCGCCGCTCCGACTGCTCCTTCTCCGGCGCGTAAGCAAGGAAAGAAGACAGCCGCTTCGTTTGGTCTGCCGGCGTCTAGCAGTACAGCTAGAGGCGGGAGGCAATACAGATTCGGTCCTTCTCTCACGCCTCTAGAGAAGTTACCATACGAGAGGTCTGACAAGGAAAACACGAAGATCGCTGAAGGCGAAGTGAAGGACTGGCTTGAAGGGTTGAAAGCACAGAGACATCCACCTCCAGAGGAGAAGATAGATCCGGTGAAAGCAAACCGCACTCTTGCTGCCCTGAAGAAACCAGCGAAAGGTCAGCCGAAGGACAACTATGACCGCATTATTGAAAAGTCATTTCACGAAGCGAAGCGTTCGGGAAGTACTAAAAGTGATCAAAGGTTAGCAGAAGAACGAGCTAGGAAACAAATTGCCCAGCTCGGCGAACAAGCGGACCAATCGTGCCCCCCGCTCAAGGTGTCTAGCGACATGGTCGCTAATGATCCGAGGATGGTGGTCGGTTATAGCAATCATGGAGATTACATGCCCGACGATGTACATTATGATTTCTTGGAGGTGCAGATACAAAGATACGAGTACGGGAAGCCTCTCGTCAAAGATGAAAGATCTCTATCAATGATGATGCAAAGATTGCATGATTGGTACTTGCAAATCTGCAGAGAGTCTGGGGGGAGGGATAGTTTGTATGTGAGAGTTAAACCGGAGCATGACCTCGTTGGAATTTAACTGTTGCCTATTCCATTTGAGGAGTTCTATCAGTTTTTCAATCAATTGGCCCTCGATAAAGCAACGGTCACCTGCTACTGTCTGTAAGTAGTACTACTTCTGTCATTAAGTCTCTCTATATAGCTCAGCTCTTTCATTGCATGTATTTATAATTATGCTCACTATATTATGCAGATTGAAGATCGTCGAATTGAAGAAAAAACAAGTCGGCGATATAGGGTTCATTAACACATATCTCATAGATGCAACCGAGGATGAATTTTGTGCCTCAGATACCGAGGCCAACTTGCTACGGTCATTGGTGGTAAATGAAAACAAAGATATAATACTCTTTCCTTACAACTTCAAGTGAGTGTTACTGTCTTGTCCATATTCGGTTTTCCTTATATATTATTCAAGGTTATAGTAATGTAATTGATGAGTTCATGCATGCGTGCGCAGGTTCCACTATATTCTCCTAGAGATTAAGCTTGAGCAGGGAGTAGTAACTGTCTTGGACTCTAAGCGAAAAGATCCCAAGGAGTATGCGGACATGACTCAAATGCTCGAGAAGTAAGTTAAATCGATCATTATCCACCATGCATATCAGCAACTTTGTTCATTTCTGATATCAAGTAATTGTTTTCTTTGTCTGGCAGGGTTTGGAGAAAATTCATCAAAAAAGCTCCGGGACTGCCGAAGAAGCTGGAATTTAGACACCCAAAAGTAAGTACTATATAGTAGCATGTTCCGCGCATCTCCTATATATTGATTCAAGCGCTAGCTTCATCAATACCATTTGGCATTCTTGCTTATCAGTTTTATTGACCTCTATTTCTTGTAAAGTGGTTGTGGCAGGAACAAGGGAATGATTTCTGTGGATACTACATTTGCGAGTCCATCCGCCACACGACCTGTGAGCGGGGCTACTCTGAAGCATAATTTGAAGTGCGTAATCAATTAATAATATTCACAATTTTATTTCATTACCATCATTTGTGTTGAGTTTCATTTATATATATATATATATATATATATATATATATATATATATATATATATATATATATATGTATTGACCCTCTTCTTCAAATTAGATGTTTCGGATGTGGAATGAACTCCTAGCACCAGATCGTCCGCGAGCAATTCAAGAGGAATTGGCGGCATTCTTCCTTGAACACGTGATTGCGCCAGACGGAGAATACTATGTGGACCATGCGTCCATCGTATAGGAGATTATATTTGTAAGAGATAATTATTGTATATATGTACCCGGTAGTGTCGGATAGATATACGAGAACTTGTTGTTCGACCAATCTCTCGGAGAAGGAGAGGTGGTCGATATTACTTCTCTCTATATGCATATATATGTTGATTACGATCTTCTGTTTCCTTCGTTTGCTTACTAGCTAGCTAGCGTGTCTAGTCCTCTCTATACGTATGTGTAGTACGTAGCGTCGACCAAGCACGGACATAAGAGAGGACACTTCTCTCTATTAATTAGCTAGCTAACACAATATATGAAACACCTAAATTAACCCCCCAAAA
>LR738714.1:498595162-498661579 GCA_902687465.1 Secale cereale
CCCCTCCCCTTAAAAAAAAACAAAAACCACAGCCACAGAAATGCTGACGCGTGGATGCCTTTTGGTCCTGGTTGGTGCCACCAACCGGGACAAAAGGCCCTCCTGCCTGGGCTCCGCGCACAGGCCACGTGGAGACCCCATCTGCCCCAGTTCTAGATTGAACCGGGACTAAAGGGCTAGGGCATTAGTACCGACCCTTTAGTCCCGGTTCAAGAACCGGGGCTAAAGGCCCTAACGAACCGGGGCAGATGTCCCTTTATCTACTAGTGCTGCTTATGCTTACAAGAGATTGTTGCTAAAAGCAAAATATAACATGAGATCTCGAATCCTTTAGCATAACCTATATAATAACCGTTGTGACATCTCATTATCAAATTAATTAATATTTGTTGAACCTTGTTTTCTGATGGTGTGCTTCTCTTTTGACAAGTAAGAATGACTACCCAAACTTCACACATCAGTGTTACATTCAGCTAGCATGAGAGAGCGCAACTTCGCCGGCATGTCCGCGAGCATCAAGTCTTCTTATCTTCTGGATCTAGCTGCTAGCTCATGAGCTATTTTTTTTTCTTTCCCTGGGGATAGCATTGATGCAGAAAGAATCCAAGGTCGTCAGTGCATCTTTTATTTCACAGATGACTAAAAGGAGTCAGACTGGAAAACAGTCACACTGGTCAGATCTCCCCAACAGCAGTTCCTTGGCAATTAGTACACAATTAGTTTAAATGATTATAGGGCCTTTGTAAACAGTGGATAATGCCTTTAGGACGATCAGAATGGCCTGCCCCTCGGCCTCCTCTACTGACGTACACAACTGCACATGTTGGCTCACTGAAACAAACACCCAGCCTCTATTGTCCCGTGCAACTGAACCAGCACAACTCTCACCTGAATATGCGAAAAATTCAACATCTATGCTATCCATGTATGTGCAATTTACAAACACTAATAATTAAATAAACTAAATTCCTGACTTTTCAACAAGCTTCTACTGAAAATCTTACAAAGAATTGAGTGTTTAGGAGTTGTTCTAGGTACCTTGTGCTTGATTAAGGGTAGTGGTTGGTCGGCGGATGCAACAGCCTTTGGCCGTCCATGTGTTGTCAGCTGTAGTTCGTAGATCCGTCATGTGTACCCTGTGCCTCATCCGTTAATCGTCAAAGATGAGAAGCTCGATTCCTTCATGAATCCCGTACAACTACTTGTATTACATGATCCACATGCAGACAATAGCTCCTAGTTAGCACTGAATAAAATTTTATGCATCAGGGATTCACCAAGTAGCTTGTTTCCCGGCGAGCGACACACAAGTACATCAGGTAGATGGATTATAGAGGTTAAACATGAATCGATGTGTTCTTGGGAAAGGGAAAAAGAAGAGGGTTGTTATACCTTGGCAAGTGGGAGGCGAGATGATCCATACCGGCGAGGCGCACCATGTTCTTGAGTCCGAATGGGTACAGCGGTTTGGCTCCGTCGTGGAGGCGGCTTCGACACGCCAGTGTAGGTGTCCTCGATGGCCTGGAGCTCCATCTCCCGCGACATATCGGTACAATCGCTAGCGTCATCGCCGCTGGTGGGACGGCGTCGTGGGCGGAGTATGTAAGTGCAGCGGCAACCGGTGTTTGGCTAGGGAGATTTTGATCCCGATCAATCGCTAGGTAGGACGTGCGCATGGATTGCTGGCAAAACATTGCATCGGGGGCCTTGAATAGGATGGCCAACCGTGGAGGAAAAATTGGATGACAGATCATAGGGTGTTGATTTTTCTGTGTACGCTAATCTGGCCGGCCTTTGGGGTAATTTAAATTTGTTTAAGGGGAAGCGCTAGAAATCTGATTCTTTGTACGATGGATTTCATGTCGATACGTGTGATGGGCTTGTAAACGTGGCTTGGGCATTAGTACGTTCCTTAATCAGGGGCACAGTTACAAATGTTGACGCATCCAACATTTTAGGAAACTGATCCCTGATTTCTAGTAGGATATAATAAATCCTATAAATCACGTTATATTTCTAGTAACAAATCACTCCCCGGTTGTTTCAATGGATGCATTATTTCTGGTAACAAATCGCTCCCCGGTTGTTTCAATGGAAGCATTATTTCTGGTAACAAATCGCTCCCCGGTTGTTTCAATGGAAGCATTTTTCATGCGATAGAAATCAGGAAGCATCATATAGGTTCTCAAATACGTATTGAAAATATGCAGATGTCACTAATAATATTACCAAAAGCTGTTAACAAATTCCACGTGGCGATCCTTCCATGTGGCATTTAGTTGCTTCATTGCCCTTTCATGGATGCTTTGATATGAAAAACACAAAATGACACATGCTTCCTTACATGTTTAATAAAGCTTCATGGCTCACCATTTGATGCTTCGGGATAAAAATGGTAACCGAAACTCTGTTCAATGGTGTAGAAGCATCTCGATTTGGCGGAAGTTGCATCATACATTACAGAAGCATTTTCCTTATGTGTAGGAAGAAAAGTAGAGCAATGTTGGATACAGCATTGATAGGTAATTGAATTACAGGTAGAAAGTATACCAATAATTTAACATATACATTTTGACCGAAGAAAATTATGCTTCCAAAAGAGTGGAAATTTGTTTCCAACAACAATCACTTGTACTTACAATATGAACAAAATCTGAATCACGTGTGGCTTCTGCACATATGGTATCCTTCAACCTGGCCAAATGCAAGACCGCTGGAGCACAGCCGATGTAGCACGCATGAGAGCATCGCTACCACGCAGCCACATTGAAAAGGGACCTCATGAGTCTATAGCATGGAGCCCCAATTACAGGCTTCAACGAGCAGAGCACGACCATATCACTTCAAGCAACAACTACAAAATGTCTGACGAGGAGTAGCAAAGGAAACGAAGGTCTGCACACCGGCCAAATTACAGTGCCACACCGGCCAGATTGGGGATGCAGCGCGACGAACGGATCACAAGGAGCGTTGTGGGGGCATGAAGCACACATGCACATGCTTAGCCATCAAGGCGACATGGTGTGTGCGTTCTTGCCGGAGGACTTGCTGGTCGAACGTAGATGCGGTGGTGCGATAAGAGCGAGGTTGAAGCGAGGAGGATCCAGATGGCAGGTGTGATAGAGAGGGTGGCGAGGTAGTTGATTAGGGTTTGATGATGGATGTGAGGATGAGTCGGGGGGTTATATAGTACAGCCAGGCGTTGTTGGATGCATGGCTCCAAAACGATTGGTGAGATGCTGGTCTGACGAAAGCCATGTATCAGACGTCTCACAGGAAGAGTTTTCCTTTATATTTATAGCCTTACCATACCTGGATTAATTTATTACTATAATAATCATATTTGAGATTTCTGAGTTTATAGCCTTACCATACGTGGATTAATTGTGATTGATTGCCATAAATACATTGGGTATTGCCGGTTAGACGAGAAAAGAGGAAAACCGGTGAGTGGGTGGTGGTGGGAGGTGGGACGATGAAAAACCAGACGAAAATAAAAACTGGAGACTATTCACCAACTCAGACATTAGGAGTAGAGATTTTCTTCTCTTCCGCTGAACTCGGGAAATCCTTCCTGCATGTGACGCACGGCCTTAACTGCCCTGCAATCTCCACGATTATCTTCCCTACATACACGTGATTGTTTCCTTCTGATTTGTTAACAGATTGGCTAGCACCATTATATATCGGGAGCAAGAAAGTCGCCCGAGATATCGCTCCGTTTTATTGAATTGATTGTGTCTGGTTACCTTAAGTTAATTGATTGTGTTTGGAAAGAATTGATTGTCATGCATTATTGCGTTTGGAAAGAGTTGATTGTCATGCATGATTGCGTTTGGAAAGAATTGATTGTCATGCATGAATCGGGGACGTAAGGGGGGAAACGGAACCTGCGTGCGGTGAGTGGGGTGGGGTGGGGGTAGGGATGGTGTGACGAAAAAAACCGGTTGAAAAAAAACCAGACGAGGTAGGATGAAAAAAACCTGGAACAAAGACTACCAACTGCTTCATTAGGAGTAAAGATTAGGAATTTCTGAAATTATTATTGGGCTAGCCCAAAGTAGATAAAATTCCAGCAATAAAGCCATCTTTCCTGGGTTTCCAGTCAAGGAGGACAACATGGTGATTTGTGAGTACACTATCGGCGGTGGGCGGCGCGGGAACAATGCAGGCGCTCAACGACGAACGGTAGCCAGAGCAGCGGATCCGTGGAGGGGTCAGCTTTGCCCGGATCATGATCTTCGTGGTTGTATGCATTGGTTTTCTAGTTCCCGTATGGCTGTATTGTTGCGCTCAGAAGGACCGATTGACGAACCAACTGAACGAGCAACTTCGGCCAATGGCGTTTGATCGATCTCAAAGTCTCAATTGTGTGCAAATCAGGACATATTGTTCACGTACATGAGAAGATAATCAAATCGTTCCTTCTGAATCATGGTTGGCTCCTTGACACGAGCCACCACACCTCACAGTGGGGCTGCATGCTTGCGCCGCCGCCGTCTTGACAGCTCCAATCAGCCATTGCTGTCCGCTGGACTTGTGGGTTCTCAAAAGCAGCGGTGGCAGCGCCACCGCGTCCGAGCTTGATGAGGTGGCTGATGTGGGCGATCGTATACTACCGCAACCTAATGGTCGAGATGAAGTGCCCCGTCGGATTGGCCGTCAATCGGCTGCTTAGGCCTCCAGGGGATCCACCTCCTCCTCTTCTCTCTTTCTAGAATCTTGAGATGATATTTATGGGAGGGTCAAGGAAAGACTCCAAACTGATCGAGAGTCCGCCCTAGGCCCTGTTTGGATACTATAGCACAGTTAGAGTTAGAGTTATTTTCTAACCCACTCTGACAAAAATAAGCACCTCTCCACGGGGATAGTTGGGTTAGATGAAACTAACCCACTCTAACCCTACCCGTTTGGATACTTTTGGGTTATTTAAGCCCCCAACTAACCCAAACTAGCTCTAACCCCATGATCCAAATAGGGCCCTAGTCTTAGCTCTCTGATTCCTATTTGTGTTTTGGGCTAGGTAGACCAGAATAATGGGCTGCCTCGGTTGAACCCGATATTTGAGGACGCGAGAGGAAAGCTGGCGTACAAAGAAGCCAAGACGGACGGATGGAATATAAAGGAGCGGACGAAATTACGGTGATAAAAAACTATTCATGCTTTATTATTAGGTAAAGATGAGGGACAAACCTTGATCGTTACTTGATACTTCTACCTTCAATTCAAAAATAAATCGCTGCAAAAAAAATATCAGAAAAATATTTTAGGAGATATCTGCCGATGTACGTTTGAGCCCTATGAGCTAGAATTTTTTTTTGAGGGACCTCTGAGCTAGATTTGGAATCATGTGCATGGAATGGTCCATATACAAACCCGACACATAACCAGGTAGGACGGACCAGGCGATCTTAATTACTCCCTCCGTCCCAAAATTCTTGTCTTAGATTTGTCTAAATATGGATGTATCAAGTCATATTTTAGTATTAGATACATCCGTATCTAGACAAATTTAAGACAAAAATTTTGGGACGGAGGGAGTACGTGCCACCGTGTGAAGTCAAGCAGAGGATAACCTCCCCTCTGAAATGCAATCTCTCCGACTCACGGGGGGTCGGGAAAGAAAACAGATGAATCTAAAGCCTCGCAAATCATGAGCCTGCCGGTCCTGACGTAAAAACAGAGGGACACATGCATGCTCTTCCACGCGAATAATTACACCCCATGCATAAAGCGTCCGACCGTCACTGCGCACAGATACGCGCAGGACAAGACGCTATAGACACGTGACGTGCGTACGTACTTTTGCCCCGCTGGATCGATCGATCGATCTCTCTTTCAGCATTCATCGGCATGCATGTATATGCATATCTATACTATACTGATGCATCATGCATGCACGCGTCCGCATTACGGAATCTTTGGTTGAGATAGATAGCTCACGGATTTTCGAGCCGCGGGATTGAGATCTGAGATGGGATCCGACATGTAGAATGTCAAACGAGGAGGGTATTCTACTCCCCGGCTAGCTGTCTATGTCTTTGTTGTAGATATTACCACTCATCCGGTGTTCAACCTGAGGCAATCCTGCATGCAGGGTCATGACGAATGAGTAACCCTGCGGTACGTGCCACATGCCCACATGAACGAGTGCCTTGTATTGTATGTATTTTTGGTGAGTAATAACGCTACATCCGTACATTGAGGAAGATGTGGGCTTGGTATTGTACTAGCATCATAGTACGTACAGGGGCAGAGCTGCATGTTTTTGCTGCACTCCATATAGTAACAGACTTCTTTTCACTGTACTAGTCACGGATGTAGACATTACACCACTCAACCACGACCACTGGGCCTGGGAAGTGTAGACTCGTGACGCATGTGCTATGTTTTTGGACGATTCTCATGACGAGGACGGCGAGAGGGGGCTCGTGCCGCGTGTTTGAGGATGCATCATCGACCGGTGGTATTTTACTACTCGCTTCGTTTTTAAATATTTGTTTTTTAGAGATTTTAAACAATAATTACATACGAAGCAAAATAAGTGAATCTACGCTCTAAAATATGTATACGTACCTTCATATCTTTTTGTCCGTTCAAAATGTCTTAAAAGACAATATTTAGAAACGAAGGGAGCAAGGAATCAACTATAGTGAACACCCGAATGGTGGGATGGAAAGTTGGAAAAAGAAATGTACTACAAAGTGGGTGAGAGATTGATTTTACTTGCAAGGCACGCACGTACGCGAGGAAGAAACAGATAAAGAAATGAGACACACGAGACCGATCGCAGAGGCCTGGAGCCTGACCTGGACGCTAGGGGAGGAGGGTTCACGGGCGGCTCCAAAGCTGTAGGCGCCTATCTTCTCGACCCCACTAATCATCACCGAATTGGATCAAAAGATTCCTACGGATGTTTCATCGTCGATGTGGCGTTGTATATATGTCCGTGTACGCAGTACGTATTTATCCACCAGCCTTTCAGGTACGTAGCCTCGTATAGACGATGGGTAGCAGCAGCGGCACGTGGACGCGACATAGTAGATATAGGAAAAAAATGTCGAGCGTATATACTAAGCTCTGCAGCGAGAATGGTGTTTTGGCTCCTAGGTGCATATGCACCTATTATCGAAATACATATTTCGAAAAGTTGAAAAATTCGGAACAAAAATCCCGCGTGTATATCCGGACATTTTATGTGCGTGCACAAGATTTCGATGAAAAACGACGTTTTTTTGTGGCTTCTGTAAAAAACATAAAGAAATATCTCGTGAATAGTTAGAATGAAGCATCCGAAATTGTCTTTTTTACACAACCCACGAAAAACGTCGTTTTTCACCGAAACCTTGTCCACGCACATAAAATGTTCGGATATACATGTGAGATTTTTGTTCCGAATTTTTCAATTTTTTGAAATGTGTATTTCGACAATGGGTGCATATGCACCTAGGAGCCAAAGGCAATTACCGCCTTGGAGAGGCTGCTATTATCCAGCGAAGACTACAGTGGCATAAATGTACGTGGCTGTCGGACTAAAAACGCAGCATCCAACGCCTTTTCCCTCGTGGACCTGGGCGTTAATGCATGCATGCATGCATGCCACACGCACATGCGCTGCGCGGCCCATCTCCTCTCTCACCGCGCCGGCCTTTCGTATCGACGTGCTAGACTAACCGCTATCTGCTGTCATTCTGGTTAGTAAGCTGCTTGTTGATTAAGCCGACAGGCGATAGCTCTGTGTATGAGTCACTCGATATGCCTTAGCCATTTTAGCCGTTCGTGACCTTTATAGAGCCAGCCATTTTCCGTTCACATGGGAGTATATGACTCTGGGAAAGATGGCCATTTTCCTGGTGTCCCGTTGCGGCGGCTGGGCCGAGAAGAGATTAGGGCAACACAGTGCACAGCAGATGAGGGCGAGCGATGAACGTGAAGCACCTGGGCGAGAGAGCACAGAGGCAGGCGAGGCGGCAGGGGGCAGGGTAGGACCATGTCAGGGCCAGCAAGTCCGTGGGGGTCCAGCACGCTCAGCCCACGGGCGGAGCTACGGTCAGACAAGTCCAGTCCATCTCCGTCCACGGGCGACATGCATTGGGGCGAGACATCCGTTCTGACTTATGAGGAAGACCCAGGCCGGGACGTTCGTTGCACGCGCCACTATGCTTTGAGGATCGGCTGACAAGCAAATGACGAGCTTTCCCTAAAAAAACGAGCTATCATTAAAACCGAGCGTGTTTAGCCCTAAAAATATGTTAATCACCAACTTCTTTGTTTACGTTGAATATAAATTTCAGAGAGCCCCAACTTCAGATATAGGAAACTTTTTTGTTTGCGAATCCAATATAGCAAACCTTTTTTTCTGCAAGATAACTTCCAAGCAGGGGCGGAGCCAGAAAAATATACCATTGGGTTCACTCATTGACTTTTTATGATAATTTGGTATGAATTAATTTAGTATAAAGTCTAATTTATACCATCATACAACAAGAGTTTCACACTAAATGATCAACATAAGGAATAGAAATACGACATCACTTATAACATATTGTACTACACTAAAAACATAAAGAGTGCGGGACATACCTGTTGGATGACATTAAATGAAATGAAGATCATGTAGAACAAATTTGCAATATCATCATGGTTCTTTAATGCTGCCACGATAAGCAACTAGAGTTGCTGAGCAAAATAATGCACATCATAATGTGGCTTATCTTGCAAAAATATTTGATTTCAAGGTTCAGTTGAACTCATCGCGGATGTTGCTTGCACCATGATGGCATTATCCTCGGACTCGCATGTTGCTTGCCCCACCATAGTATTTCCCTTTCACATGTTTCATGCTTAATCAAATATTAGTGAATAGTTTTTGAAGAGTAGCCTTGACACAAATTGCTGATGTTTCCTTAACATTTTCGACTCCAACTAATCGTTCAATGAGAAATGTCGGACATGTCAGTAGCCTCATCAATCAACAGATTGAACATATTACCTCTGTTTTGTTCAATAATAGGAGTCATGATTATATATATTCATAGACGATGTAAATAACTCATTGGAGGAACATCTCGAACTCGTAAGAAAACATAAATAATAGACAGAGTGCCATGATGAAGTCGGCTATGTAAAATAATTGGCAATTTCATTTGTTAGACCGGCCTGGATCATATCTCCAAAGACGCCAATATCCTCTATGGGTAAACGTCTAATGGGTGACCTTGAAGACCTAGCATCATTATCTAAAATCTGAAGATCGTTTTTTTTCTGAGAAATGCAGTTCAATTGCCTAGATCCAACAATCATTATCTAAGTCCAACGGACATTTTGTTTTGGAAATACAATTAAATAGCCTAGATCAATCAAAGTGCGTGGAATAACCGAAAAAAATGAATAAGTAATTACTAGAAAACAACGGGCAACCGGTTACGGCATGCACAACAGAGGGGAGATATGAGAACTGACCATGCGAGTCAGTACCTTGAATTTGGTCTAGGGGGCTTGCCTCTACTGAAAGAGTGTTATATCGACTAGAGGGGGGGGGTGAATAGGCAATTTTTATGAATTCTTCACTAAGGAATTTGCTGTTGAGGAAATTCCTTAGCGAAGAACTACTTGCAGCGGAATAAGTACTCAGAGGTAACCATAACAGAATACAAGCATGGTCATCATGAAGAATTGAAGACGAACACGGAGTACAGAAAGCGTAATCACAGGATAACACAGGATGAAGACAAACAGACTGAAGAAATTGAACTAAGGAGATTGAGAAAGTCTTCAATCAAAGTCTTCAAACAGATATGAATAAGCACACAACACATATATGAGGAAATGTAAGAGTTGAGGAAATAGAACTAGTAAGCTTGGTGAAGACAATGATTTTTTAGACCAGTTCCAAATGTTGTCTCAGTTGTACATCTGGTTAGGGCGGCTAGGTATTTAAACCTGAGGACACACAGTCCCGGACACCCAGTCCTGGACACACAGTCCAACACACTAAGTTCTCACCGTATTCCCCTTGAGCTAAGGTCACATATACCTCGCCCAATCACTCGTGGTAAGTCTTCAGGTGACTTCTGAACCTTCACAGACTCGGTCACTCGGCGATCCACAATTCCTCTTGGATGCTCTAGACCATGACGCCTAACCGTCTGGAAGAAGCACAATTCTCAAAGGTAACAAGCGTCGGATCCACTCAGGATCAATCTCTCCAGTGATGCTCAATCACTTTTGGGTTTGTAGGTGTTTGGGTTTGGTTTTGGGTTTTTCCTCACTTGATGATTTAGCTCAAAGTCCTCGAAGGATGGGTTGCTCTTATGACAAGTGTCAGTTTCTCTCGGAGCAGCCAACCAACTAGTGGTTGTAGGGGGTGGCTATTTATAGCCTAGGGAGCAGCCCGACATGATAAGACATAAATGCCCTTAATGATATGACCGTTAGGTAGGTAGATATTTTGGGATAGCTGGCGCATAGCACAACAATGGTCGGAAATTTGAGTATCAAATTCCTCAGGGCTATCATGTTCCTCACTATGTAGGCAATTCGCACTGGCGAATTCTTAACTCCTCAGTCAGAACAAATTCCTCAGAGACCAGAAGAACTTCGTCTCTGTCAGTGAAGAATATGACTGAACTGTATGAGATTTCCAATGGCTTCACTCGAAGGGATTGGTAGGTGTAGGATTTAGAGTTGAGCATCACATGGAAATTTCTCCTTAGTATTTCCTCGACCCCCTTTAATAGTACGGTGTTTCCTATGACTCAAGAAAGAGAAAATCAAACTACGAAAACAAAAGTCTTCACGCTTCATGTTCCACAAATGAATACCAAGTCTTCAAGGTCACACCAATTTCTTCACTTTCAAAGTCTTCAAAAAGTCTTCAGAAATCCAAAGTCTTCAGTCGAAGAACTCCCCCAGAGGATGTGCATGGTGAGGAATTTGCTTTTGGAGCAATGCACACTTGAAGAGTAGAATCATGGAGATCTCCCCCTATATCTTGTAATTCATACACGCATTTGACATATAATATGAAGACTTTGAAATGCATGATAAAATATGGAGACTGATGTAATTCAGCATGCGTGCATAAACATTAATGAGGAATAAGCATGCAGAAACACCACATCAACAGTATCAGGTTACCATAGAGTTTAAGTTTACAACTCAATCCACAAAGTCATCAGAAGAACGAGAGTTGTAACTTAGCAAAAAAAACGCCCATATATATAGACCCGCTTGAAGACTAACTCAAATTTCTCCCCCTTTGTCATCGAATGACCAAAAGGATCGAAACTGAGGACTAACGCCCCTGAAGAATCTCAAGATGATGAAGGAGCGCCAGTTTTGTTGGGGTCGATGGTTGATGTAGGGCCTGCCGTAGTGTCGCCCAAGTCTTCATACTCGTCGGTTTCGCGTGATGAAAAATAGGAGCTGGCCACCAAGGGAGGAACCTTGACCTTCTTGTATTTCTTCGGTGGAGGAGCAGACCAGTCAAAGTCATCCTTGAGACCCATTTTCTTCAGATTTTCTTTGCCATACAGATGAGACAGAACAGCCCAGGTGCGGTTGAGGGTTTCATGAAGGTAGTAATGGTTTTTCTTCACTGCATTATGTGTAGAGGTCATGTTGTGAAGAATTGAACCAAACTGACGCTTGACCCATTTGTGGTTGCGATCAACCATCTGATGAAGACTGAGGAGAAGCTCACGATCAGTCATCACCCTGGGAGCTGTGCCTTGAGGATTTGGCTTGGGAGCGTTGGCGGCAGAGTCATGAGTGGCAGAGTCATCATTGGTGGAGTAAGATGCAGCTTTGCGAAACTGACCATCCAATGGACGAATGCCTTCATCAAAAACAGCAGTGGCCTTGCCCTTGTCATCAGCTGAGGAAAATGTCCGTTTGAGGACTTCAATTGGGGGCAAGTAGCTGCAATGATTCAGTGTGTCAGCTTTGTAGTTCACCGAGGACCTTGTCCTTATGAATCTCATAATCCATGGAGCATAAGGCTTCAGGTTGAATGGGGCAATGCAACATTTTCCATAGTCCTCATGAAGAAATCATGGAAGTTGACGGGAACACCATGGATGATGTTGAACAGCAGATTCTTCATGATGCCAATGACTTCTTCATCATTTGAGTCTTGGCCCATGATTGGACTCAATGTCTTCGTCAGAATGCGATAGATAGTCCGTGGCAGAAACAACAATTCCTTCACGAGGAATTTGGTCCTTGAGGCTTGACCTGGCTTCAAAGGCTTCATAAGCACTTGCATGTAGTGATCAGTGAGTTCAGTTTCGTCATACATGCAACGTGTTGCTTCAGTGGGAGGACTGAGAGGCACAGCTTGAAGTAATTCAGAGGCTGGTGCCTTGTAGTGAGTGTTTTCGGTCATCCAGTCCAGCACCCATGAATTCACATCTTCAGAATTGCCAGTGATGTGCAGCGTTGCATAGAATTGAAGAATCAGTTCTTCATTCCAATCGCATATGTCAGTGTAGAGATCCAACAGTCTAGCATCGTGAAGAACACTGAGGACTGGCACGAAGCACGGCAGAGATTCCATATTCACGTGAGGAATATGCTGATGATCAAAGACTTTGTCTTTATTGTACATCACTGAGGAATAGAAATTTGCCTGACTGGCAGTCCAGAAACACCTCTTCCTTATGCGAGCAGAGTCATAAGGATTGAAGCCAGTGAAGAACACATGCTCACCGAAGAAATCAGCCTTCTTGAAAGTTTGCTTTCTTGAGAAAGGATCCTTTGGCTTGGGTTGAGGGAGTGTGGGTCAATTGCAGCACAACATCTGGATTCGCAATCTCAGGTTCTTCAGTCTGAGGAATTTCTGGTTCCTCTTTAGTGGCAGTCTTCATAGATTCAGCAGCAACAACAGTTTCTTCAGCACTAGTGGCTGGAATGTCTTCATGAACAGATTCAGTGGGATGAGTTTCTTCAGAGCCCAATGGAACAATTTGTGCTGGTGAATGAGGAATTTGTTGCAGCGGCGTGAACAGAGAAGAGTTGGGATGCTGACTGTCCCAAAATTCACCGTTCATCAAAGGAGTGGCACTCCCAATGTCCACGTCCGAGTCTTGTTCTTCCAATTCTTCAACGCTGGCCTCTTCAACAGTAAACTGAGGCATATGCGAGGAGATGATTGGGGTTGAAGGGATTGCATCCACTTCAATTTCTTCGTCCGTCTGCTCTAAGGAAGCAGCAGAGGGGATATCTTCATCTGACTCACTAGGAATCACATACTCTTCATCTAATGGAATAAGTTCCTTTGATTGCATGGAGGAAATTGGAACGACATCAATTGGATTTTCAGCCGAGCTTGTCAAAGGCTTCATCTTCTTCGGGGCTGAAGAATCTGATGAAGCTGATGCCTTCCGTTTCTTCACAGCTGCACGCTCTGCTGCCTTTGTCTTCTTCACATCTGATGCAGATGGAAGGATTGGAGTTGGTGTAGGCGTAGGAGGAGTAGAGGAATCTGGTTGTTTTCCTTCAGGCATAACTGATGCAGTTACCCTGAGTTCTTCATGTTCTTCAGGCACAGCCTTTTGAGCTTCAGCTGGCCTAACATTTTCTTCAGGCGCACCACTAGAGGTTGCCCTGGCAATTTCTTCAGCAGCTGGAATGCAGTCATCAGCCCTGGTATTTTCTTCAGCAGCCTGATGTTCTTCATTGGTGCTGGCATGTCCTTCAGCAGACTGAGCAAATGCTTCATCCTGAGGAATTTCCATGTGCGTTTGACGAGCAGCACTTGGAGAAAAACCTTTAGTCAAATTCATAAATCTGAATTTGGCGCCCATCCAGTCTGGGCGATATGCATCAATTTCATCACTGAGGGTTTTGATTTCACCCTGGAGCTTGACAAGTTATTTAGTTGTCATGTTGACAACATTCTTCTTCAGAAAGCGCTCCTTCTTGTATTGCACTTTCTTCGTCTGCCTGGATTTTCAAATTTCCATTTTTCTTCGCCTATGAAGGCGGTCAGCATATGACTTTGGCCAGGTGTCAAGTTGATGTCAGGCATAGGAGTGTTGGGGTCCTGATGCTAGAGATCAATGAAATCAAGGATCACCTTTGGATCCAAAAGCAGTGGCACTTTTCTTCCTTTGGCTCTAGTGGCCCTTTCTTGCCTGTCTATGATGATTTGAACAAGTTCATCATCGTCAGTTTCGTCATCAGACGACACTTGGAAAGCAACTTGTTTCTTGTGAGGACTTGGGCGAGAGCCGCGTCCAGCAGTGGTCTTTTTCTTCAGTAGCGAGGGACCAGCTGAGGAACTTGGTATCGCTGAGGAACTAGGAGCAGCTGAGGAACTTGGTATCGCTGAGGAACTAGGAGCAGCTGAGGAACTTGCAGAGGCTCCTGAGGCAATGGATATGCCCGCAGTCCTTTGGCATGTGGCAAGATGCACTCGAGCAGATGATTGTGCTATAGCATCTAAAGACTTTGGCGGAGGAGCTGAGGACTTTGGAGGAGCAGGAGCAGCCTGAGGAATTTGCTGTGAGGGCTTTGAAGAATCTGGCCGTGAGGGCATTGAGGAAGAAGCACTTGGCTTGTGAGCAGGCTTCTTAGCCATGGCCTTCTTAGGCTTGGAAGCAGAGGCCTCAGTAGCAGCAGAGTCTTCATTGAATTTCCTCACTGCTTCTTTAGCTTGTTTGGCCAACTTGGCCTGGCGCTTAGCCCATTCTTCAGGATAATCCTCACCACGCTTAAGGCTAGTGGGATCAGCAACTTGGCCATGTGCCAATGGAGGTCTTGGGCGGGGAGGATTGAGTGTGAATTTCTTCATGTATTTGGGAGTCACATATTTGTACTCCCTTCACTCTCTTGCCCATCTCCTCTCTATTCTTTGTATGCGCACTTTGCGCTGATTCTTGTCCTCTTTTCCGAACTTTGCCTCATCAGGAGTGCAATAGTCAGCATAGATGTCTTCAGGTATCTCGAAAGCAGTATTGACCTCAGGCCTCTTTCCTCCTTTCTGTGGCTTCTTTCCGTCAGCCATTTTCTTCAGACGAGGAATTTGAACAATTGAATTATCTGAAGAAGTATGCAACTTTTCTTCAAGGAACGCTGCAAAATTGTTAAGTTGATGAGAACCTAGTGATTCAGCAACGGACATGAGTACGTGTGAACAGAGTATAGTTGCGAGGAATTTGGAGAGGTCATATGCGTTCTCAGAAGGTATTGTAAAAAGAACAAGTTTGAGGAATTTGACCAGATGAATCTTGAAGAATTTGACTAAGTGTTCCTTGTCTTAGGTTCTAGAGTTGTATAGATTGAAAATCCACACAATTGAGGAATCTTGAAGAAAAACGTAGCTTAGAGAAAGTGAATCAAGAACAGATGACATGTGAGGTGTTTAGTGTGTAAAGATTTTAAGAAGAAAACACCTTTTGAGAATTTTGAAGAAAACATTCGAATCAAGGGGGCAGTAAAAGTAACTTTTAATTACCCTGGATGAAGAACACGACGAACTATGAGATGGAGAAGTGAAGTTCGTCTGTGCAGATCTTCCACGCCCTAACTTGGCCGAGAAAGACAGCTACGACGGCGGCGGAGTGAAGAAATCCGCAGCCGATGCGAGTACGACGGCGACGAGGTCGAGGCAGTGAAGCTCTTCCTCACCGGGGACGATGAAGTAGCAGCGGCGCTAGGGTTGGAGAAGCTCGAGCGGGAGAGTGAGAACGAGCGGAGTAAAAAGTGAAGTGAGGGAAGGGGAGGGGTATTTATAGCTGAGATGAATAACGGTTCGCCCGAAGAATTTGGACGAACGTGCCCCTCACCCTTCTCGTTCGCACGACATGTGTCACCCACGTACTGTGTAGTGGAGATCGTGGGTGAATAGATAAGTATTATCGTGGGATGTGGATCGATTCTAGCGGCAAAACCGAAATTTTTGGAAAGGATAAGTTTTAATGTTGCGTTCGCAATTTCTTCAGCTGACAAGGACATAGTGAAGATTTTGAACAAGTTTCAAATAGAACACATATGAAGAATTTGTGAACAGAATAGGTTGAGTTTAGCATAGAGGGGAAAGGGTCCGATCACATTCACTTAGCAGAAATAGCAACTTGAAGAAATAGCAATAAGTGAATGCTGTAGAGGACATAAAATCATATATATATATATATATAACCAATGAAGAAAAGAGACGGAAACGGTGAAGAAAATGCAAAGTTGAAGAATATGAACAACCGAGGAATTTCAGAAAAACTCAAATTGAAGATTTTCAACTTTTGTGATGGTGTGACCCACCGTATAAGAATGATGATTTCAGACACCGCGTACAATTATCGTAGGGTTCTGAGAATCAAATTCTTCATTAATTTCTTCACACTTAGAGCGTTATTCTTCATTGATTGAAGAAAAACAATTATTCATGTGTTGCACATCTAAGTCATCAAATATTGCATAAGTGTTAGGATGAGTGTCCAATTTAAAGAACATTCGAAGATTCTAAGATATTTAGCTCACACCGCAACTTGCTAAATCTCTTCTCATCCAAGGGCTTTGTGAATATATCGGCTAGCTGTTCTTCAGTCTTCACATGTTCAATAGAAATGTCGCCCTTCAACACATGATCACGGAGAAAATGATAACGAATCTGAATGTGCTTTGTCTTCGAGTGCTGAACCGGGTTGTGAGCAATCTTGATGGCACTCTCATTGTCACAGAAGAGAGGCACATTCTTCACGTTGACGCCATAGTCCTGAGAGTTTGCTTCATCCATAACAATTGAGCACAACAAGAGCCAGCAGCAATATACTCAGCTTCAGCAGTAGATAGTGATACGCAGTTCTGTTTCTTCGAGGACCAACAGACCAAAGATCTTCTGAGGAAATGACATGTACCAGATGTTGATTTGCGGTCCACACGATCACCAACATAGTCAGAGTTTGAATATCCAATGAGATCAAAAGCCGAGCCCTTGGGGTACCATAATCCAAGTGTCGGTGTGTGAGCTAGATATCGAAAAATATGTTTCACAGCCTTGTGATGTGATTCCTTCGGTGTAGCTTGAAATCGGGCACACATGCAAACACTAAGCATTATATCTGTCCTAGATGCACATAGGTACAATAAAGAACCAATCATGGAGCGGTATACCTTATGATCAAAGTCAATACCATTTTCATCAGTGCACATATGGCCATTTGTGGGCATAGGAATTTTGACGCCTTTGCAATCATGCATGCCGAATTTCCTCAGTACATCCTTGAGGTATTTCTCCTGAGATATGAATATGCCATTGCGTTGTTGACGAATTTGAAGACCTAAGAAGAATTTCAACTCTCCCATCATAGACATTTGATATTCTTCACTCATCATATAGGCAAATTCATCACTATAACGTTGGTTAGTACAACCAAAGATAATATCATCAACATATATTTGGCACACAAATAATTCACCATCATAAGATTTAGTGAAAAGTGTAGGATCAAGTGAACCGGGTTTGAAGCCTTTCTTCATGAGGAATTCCTTCAAAGTATCATACCAAGCCCAAGGGGCATGCTTGAGGCCATAAAGGGCCTTATTGAGTTTGAAGACTTTGTCATGATTCTTTGGATCTTCAAAACCTGGGGGTTGAGCAACATATACTTCTTCCTCAAGCTTACCATTGAGGAATGCACTTTTCACATCCATTTGATGTAGAATGACATCATGATGGTTAGCATAAGCAAGTAATATGCGAATAGCCTCAAGTCTAGCAATAGGTGCAAAAGTTTCATCGAAATCAATTCCTTCAACCTGTGTGTAGCCTTGAGCTACAAGTCGTGCCTTATTCCTTACCACAAGGCCATTTTCATCTTGCTTGTTGCGCTAGATCCACTTTGTGCCAATGATATTGTGCTTGCGAGGATCTGGGCGTTCGACCAGTTCCCAGATGTTGTTGAGCTCGAACTGATGTAATTCTTCTTGCATAGCTTGAATCCACTCAGGCTCCAGAAATGCTTCATCTACCTTAGTGGGCTCTATGATAGAGACAAAAGCAAAGTGCCCACAAATGTTAGATAAATGTGAAGCTTTTGAGCGTGTGAGAGGACCTGGTATATTGATATCGCTGATGATTTTCTCAATCAGCACTTCTTTTGCAACACGAGGATGAGCTGGTTGTAGTCGAGGAATTTGATTATCATTTTCTCCAGCACCATTTTCTTCAACATTTTCTTGAGGTGCATTTTCTCGACGTCCTTCAGGTTCTGGAATGAATTCTTCACCAGATTCTTCGGTAGGAATGACATCCTCAGTAGCTTTGAACTTGATAGTTTCCTCAGGTGCTGGTTCATCTATCACAGTAGGTAGGTGCTCTCTTTGTGAGCCGTTAGTTTCATCGAACCGCACATCTACAGTTTCAACAACCTTGTGAAGAACGTTGTTGAAGACTCTGTAGGTGTGCGAGTCCTTTCTGTAACCAAGCATAAACCCTTCATGTGCTTTCGGTGCAAATTTTGAGTTGTGATGAGGATTTCTAATCCAACATTTAGCACCGAAGACTTTGAAATAAGTCACATTAGGTTTCTTGTCAGTGAGGAGTTCATAGGCAGTCTTCTTGAAGAATTTGTGAAGATATACTCTATTGATGATGTGGCATGCAGTATCAATTGCATCAATCCAGAAACGACGAGGCGTTTTGTATTCATCAAGCATAGTGCGAGCCATCTCAGCAAGAGTCATGTTCTTGCGCTCCACGACGCCATTCTGCTGAGGAGTATAAGGAGCAAATAGCTCATGAGTAATACCAAGTTCATCAAGATAGTCATCGAGACCAGAGTTCTTGAACTCAGTTCCATTGTCACTTCTGATGTGCTTGATCTTCACAACAAAGTTGGTTTAAGCCCTTGAGGAAAATCGTTTGAAGACTTCCTTCACTTCATGTTTGTAAGTAACAATGTGTACCCATGTGTATCGAGAATAATCATCAACAATAACAAAGCCATATTCAGAAGCATCATTTGAAACTGCAGAATAATGATTAGGACCGAAGAGATCCATGTGAAGCAATTCAAATGGTCGAGTAGTAGTCATGATAGTCTTCGCTAGATGCTTGGCCTTGGTCATCTTTCCAGCTTCACAGGCACCGCATAAGTGATCCTTGAGGAATTTGACATTCTCAATGCCAATGACATGCTTCTTCTTCGCAAGCGTGTGCAAATTGCTCATGCCTGCATGACCAAGTCGTCGATGCCATAGCCAGCCTTCTGAAGCTTTTGCAAGTAGACACACAGCTGGTTGAGGTCCTGTAGAGAAATCAACAATATACAAGTCTCCTCTCCTAAAGCCTTTGAAGACTTTGGAATTGTCAGAATCCATGACCACGCCACAATGATATTTTCCAAAGACTACAACCATATCAAGATCGCAAAGCATTGATACAGACATGAGGTTGTATCCTATGGACTTGACAATCATGACTTTGTCCATGTGTCGATCCTTTGAGATCGCAACCTTACCTAGACCCAATACCTGACTTTTTCCTTTGTCAGCAAAGATGATATGCTTCAGATGAGATGGTGATAAGGGAGCATCCATCAATAGATTCTTTTCACCAGTCATGTGATTTGTACATCCACTATCGAGGACTCACTCAGAGGCTTTGGGTTGATCATCCTGCAGATGAATTAGTGCAGCTTACAAACTCATATACTTCATTAGTGAAGAATATGACATCAAATCATCAGATCAATTTCATCAAGCAATGCAACAGATAAAGCAGTATGAGGACGTGAGAAATGAGAGTTCATTTCTTCATGATTATCCCGCGTCCTTTCAGGTAGTTTTCAGGTCTCCAGCAAATTCTTCATACGTTTGAGCACGTCTGGAGACCTGAACCTGCAGAAGAGATTAGTTCTTTTTCTTCACCACCCACATCTTAAGGGGTGGCAAAGAGTTCATCACTCTGCGAGCTCCATACGAGAAAGGTGGCATAGACACCAGCCCATTTCGTTTCACATAAGAGGAGTTAGGATAAGCATATGGATAAGCAGAGTAATTTTTCAAGGACTTATGAACATAATGGTTAGAAGAATAATGCTCATATTCATAGCCCTTAGCTCTTCCCTGCGAAACAGAGTTGTTAGAATGATGATATTCATATGACACTACTAGAAAAAGGGCTATAGATGGGGTTGACACTAATGGCGCACCAGACAAGCGGTGCGCCATTAGTATATACTAATGGCGCACCACCTTCTGATACGCCATTAGAGTTGAAACTACTAATGGCGCACTTGGCCCAGGGTGCGCCATTAGTATCAATATTTTTTTGAACTAGTGCGCCTGTCCAAACATACTAATGGCGCATCCAGACACAGTGCGCCATTACTAGTTGTAACTAGTAATGGCGCATCTGTCGGAAAGTGCGCCACTAATGTTGTTTTTTTATTATATTTTTTATTCCTTTTTTTGCAAAACTACTAATGACGCACTGTTCCACAGTGCGCCATTAGTATGTTTTTTTTGCAAAACTACTAATGGCGCACCACCAGAAGGTGCGCCATTAGTAACCTGGATTACTAATGGCGCATTTAGAGTTGGTGCGCCATTAGTAAGTGGGCAGCAACAAGATATTTTGGACAACCTCTCCTACCCACACTCACTTTCTCCCCACTTCATTCTCTTCACCTCCTCCTTGTCTCGGGTGCCTCATCTTTTTCACCTCATTTCCACCATAGATTCATTCAAATTAAGTGGTTAAATTACCTTGTTTTGATAGGTAAGTAAGGGGGGAAGCTATATTTATGTTGTTCTCCCTACAACAATGTGCACATGCACTTTTTATGGCCTAGCTAGATCTATGTATGTTCGTGGTGTTGCATATGTTTGTGGTGTTGCATATGTGTTTGTGTTTGGAGGTGTACCGGTATTTGAAATGCGATAGTTGCCAATATTTTCCCGGAATGTTGATTCATTTCCGTTTCGGCGAGAATTTTGGCATTAAGCATTCTTTTTGGTCCTATTTTTAGGGAAAGTCATGCCAAATTTTTTCTTGGTTCTAAAATATCGTTTTGCTCTACCTCGCAGGCGACCATGGTCCGCACGATGACCGAAGGCATCGTGAATAGGTTTTAGGGGTCCGCGAAGGCCGAGATGCTTCAAAAGAACGAGACGGAGATAAGATGTCCGTGTCGAAGATGCAGGCTGAAGAGCCTTATTGCGGACCCGGATTCCGGGTAGGTGCGGGACCACCTGCTCTTGCGTGGTTTCACGGATGGCTATCGGTGGCAAGGTGATGAAGATGACTACGAAGTCGTCCATGGGGGCCGGGCAAGAAATGAGGAAGGGCAGCAAGACAACCACCGCGGCTCGGGCGGGCGAGAAGACGAAGAATCCCCAGGAGATGATCACGACGGTGATGTTGTACACAGTCATCATGTAGAAGATGCAGGACATGATGATGAGGAAGATGCCGGAGCAGACGACGGGCATGATCATGAAGATGATGATGCCGGCGGAGCAGACGACGCTGGACCATCGATGGGCTGGGTGCAGGACCCTCATATTCAAGAGCTGCTTCTCAAGCAGACAGATAACGCAAGAGCTGCCGCCCGAGAGAAAGCCAAGATGGATCAACTTGAGTTAGACGCGGTTACTCCATTGTATGAAGGATGCAGGCCCGAGGATACCCGCCTGAAAGTAATGCTCATGGCTCTGGAGATGAAGATAAAACACAAAATGACCGACGCATGCTTCGACGAGAACATGTCATTCTGGCACGAACGTCTTCCCAAGGGGAACAAGTGCCCGACTAGTTTGGAGGAGGCGAAGAAAATCGTGTGTCCTCTGGATTTACCGCACGTGAAATACCATGTGTGCATGAACAATTGCATCATTTATCGGGACGAGCACGCGGAGTCTACCATATGTCCGATGTGCGGCGTCACTCGATACAAGAAGAGGAAGAAAGCTCCTCGAAAAGTGGTGTGGTACTTTCCGATCACTCCTCGTCTACATCGGTATTTCACGGACCCTAAGGTAGCAAAGCTCCTGCGTTGGCACGCGGATAGGGAGGAGAAGAAGCGAGAAGATGACACAAATGATCCGGAGATAGATAAAAAAGACAAGATGCTGAGTCACCCTAAGGATGCGAGCCAGTGGCAAGCGTTGAACTTCGAAGACCTAGAATTTGGGAACGATCCAAGGAACATCGTGCTGGGCGCGAGCACCGATGGAGTCAATCCGTTTGGCAGCCAGAGAAGCACACATAGCACCTGGCCTGTGTTTGTGTGGATGTACAACCTTCCCCCCTGGTTGTGCATGAATAGGAAGTACATTCACATGGGTATGCTAATTGAAGGACCGAAACAACCAGGGAACAACTTCAATCTGTATCTGGGGCTGCTGAAAGAGGAGCTTGACACGCTGTGGAAAACGCCAGCCAATACGTGGGACGCCGCAGAGAAAGAATATTTCCCTATGAGGGCAGCGCTGCTCACGACGGTGCACGACTATCTCGGTTACGGATATGTCGCGGGGCAGGTGGTCCCGACGCCACCGCCCCCGCGCCACCCCCGCACCACCCACCCCCTCCCTACCCCCGAGCGTCGCCTCCTCCCCGAGCCCACCACCGGAGCCCTTCCCAAGCGTCGCCTCCTCCCCGAGCCCACCACTGGACCCGGTCTACCTCGCCGCCGCCCTGGTCCTCAAATCGCGGCCGCTCCGCTTCAACCTCGCCGCCGCCAGGTCCAGCACACCGTCGCCGCCAGCCGGGAGAGGTAATCACTCCGCCTCCTCCTCCCCCCTTCCTTCCTCCCCCTCCCTCCCTCCCTCCCTCCTTCCCCTACCTCCCGGCGAGCCCCTGCTGCATGACCTTGATTTCTGGCAAGGGATGAGGCCTTGGCATTGCGGGTGTCTTGGCGTTGCGGGTGTGAATCTGTCCAAGGTCAAATCGAATTTTTAGCCCAATCCATCTAGGTTAAACCAAATTGGTATTTTTTACTAGCCACCCTATTTCCTGCTTTTTGTCTACAAACTCGAACCTAAGTTAGGCCTTTACATTAATGGGTAATTCCTCGTGGTAATACTGATGCATAAAACTTGGTTTGGTATCGAATTGGCAACCTGTTTAAGTTGTTAGTTTATTTTGACATAGTCCTCGTAGAGCATTTTTTGTTTGCTCTGAACCTGTCTGTTATGTCAGTTTTCATGTGAGAACCTTGCTGTGCTAGTTTATCGCAATGCTTGCTGTTGTGATAATCATAGTCCGACCCATTTAGGTTGTATAACCTTAGCCTGACCCATTTATGTTGTATATCGAATTAATATTGCAACAGCAGCAGCTTATCATTTGGAAGTAATAAAAACATGTTTCTTGGGTGCACTTGTTCAAACCTGGTGCTAATGTAGGCCTTACATCATTATGAACTATGCTCATGGTCTCCATATGTACGTCTGCATGATAATGATGTATGCATGAAACTTATCTGGTACCATGGATAGCTCAGACTTTGCAACATTAAAAAGGGAAGTATGCTCTGTTTATCTGAGCGCAAGATAAAATTTGCCCCTGGTGAACTATGTTCTTAAGCACCAACTTTTAAATTTATGAGTAATGTTGATAATTACTGAAACTTGATATATTATATTTTTTTTGACCACTTAAGACTTGGATTAGATAGGAGCTAGTGGATGTACTTTGCTGCATGATTTTTAAGCACAACTTGATATTCTGCTACCCATGTTATCACCTTTTTATTTCAGTTCTGTTTACCTGCCAAGCATTAATACCTTCTGCAAAATTTGTGAACTGCGTATTATAAACGATGTTGAACTACCATTTGTCATGACAGAAATTATTGCCATGACAAGGAGCCAACCTCATCTTGTCACGTACTTTGGAGTTCCTTGATTATTGTGTCATTAATGAATGAGGTTGTTACTGTTTCAGACTGTGTTGAACTACATTCATATATGATCACGAATATGGGCCAACTGCACTTCATTGTCATCTTTTTATTGTTTCCCTGCCACCTAATTGCCATTTGGTTTTGGTTTCCAGTTGTAGTAGCACTCGTAGAATAGAAATTAAAAAGCATTGGTTTTGCATGTCAGCTGTAGGAATCATGAGGGTCTAGAATCAGAGTTCTTTGTTTAGTATGTTTGGCCTTTCTAGCTGATCAACTTTGTGCTCTATGTGTAGGTCTCTTGAAAGAATCATCAAATTTATTGTCTGGCTACTATGGTTTGGCGGATTTCCTCAACCTCTTCCTCAGTTCTAGTGAGTCGATGGTCTCCTCCCTCTCTCTCCCTCTCTTGTTGTGCCGTGAGATTGGTTCGGCCATCGAGACATGGTTCTTGCATGGTTCTCAAGCTAGGTTCTCTGGTATTGCTCTTTAGTATATGCATGGGTAGATGTGTTTCTTGCAGCTTGCTCGCATGGTTTTTAAGTTGTTACATGAAGTTGCACCAGTTCAGTTTGTCCAGCAAGTTGATTAATTGTAGCAAATAATGTTTGTTCTCTCAAATATCTGGAGATGTCCACATAATGCTTTGTCTTGCTACAAAAGCGGTCCTCTATACTTTCAATTCTGGTTTTTTATTGTTGTGCTACGAACAAGAGAAATTTCTAGCCGTCAGTTTCCAGTGCTAGTATTTAATTTTGCCTTGTCTGTTGCCAACTATTTTAAGCACTGTTGGTACGGCATGAACTGGACTTCTTGTGCCAAAATTTGTGAACTGCGTATTTTCACATTGAGAAAGACTTGTAAAGATGATGATTTTGCTAGTTTGCTGGGTTTTGTCTCCGACCATCGTGTCGTGATGATTTTGCAGGTACCCCGAGAGGCCCTTGAGTTTGCTGGAATGTCGATTAACTTCCGTTCCGGCAAATTTGGGTACTCCATATGTCCTATTTTCAGCAAAGGTCATGCTGAAATTTTCCGTGAATTTTAGCATGACTTTGCTAAAAATAGGACATATGGGGTACTTGTGACTAATGCATGGGCCGGGGTATCTTAGTAGTTAATTAAGTAGGATCAAGTGCCCCTTTATTCTAGCTGCATTAAACCATAGGCGGAAATAGAGCCAAGTGATTAGGCCCAACTTAGAATTCTCCTTCCCAGCTTAGCTTTTAGGATGCCTCGGTGTTGACAAACCATTAATTATAAAACCGAAATGATGAAAGCTTAGGCTTTTAGGGTGCCTCGGTGTCGAAAAACCCTCAATGATAAAAGCTTAGCTTTTAGGATGCCTCGGTGTCGACAAACCCTAAATGATGAGACCATGATCTTGTTCCTTGACAATAAGCAACTTTTTGACCAAACTTTGTTCCTATTTAGAGAGAAACATGGCCAACAACGATGAGGCCGGGGGTTCGGGCGGCAAGGCATTCTGGGAGCTGTTCCAGGAGATGGAGGAACAATCTCACTTGTATGAGGACGCCGCCTTCCCCACCAATCCTGAGACCACTAATGGTACCGCCGAGGATGACCCCACTGATGGTGCCACCGAGGATGCCACCACTGATGATGGCGGCGCACGCACAGATGGCAGCCAACCGAAGAGGCAACGGAAGGACCGGCGCCCGACCGTGCTCCGCACCCTGAAGGAGGAAGTTACTGAAGTGGACTCCGACGGGAATCCAACGGTGCCCGAACGAATAGTCAAGGGGTACTCGCTTCAGCTCGGGTGCATTATCCAGAGCACCGTATCGATCAACACCGAGAACCTGAGGCATCCCGACCGAGGGAATTTGCGCAACCTCCTCTTCACGAAGCTGCACGAACGATACAAGTTCCTCGCTGAATTTGAAAACACAAGCCTCAAAGGGAATAAAGTGAACAATGCTGCCCTCACGAAGATGAGCAAGGCCCTGTCTACATGGAAAAGCACGGTGAAGAGAATGATCGAGAAAGGTGAGAGTTATGAGAAGATCAAGGAGAAAAATCCTTCGATCACCGAAGATGACTACAACGACTTCAAGATCAATTGCTCGAGCACCGCAAACTCCGAATCAATTCAGTGGGGGAAAGAAATGCGGGAGATGAACTTAGGGGAACACACACTCGGTCCCGGTGGTTACAGAGTGGCGGAGCCTATATGGGACAAGGAGGAGGCGGACCGTGCCGAGCAAGGCCTACCGCCCCTCTTCGATAAATACGATGACAAGCAGACCCGGAACTTTGTCAGGGCCCAGTACAAGAAGGACCCGAAAACAAAGGAGCTTACCACGAATCCGAAGACCAGGGCACTTGAGCTTGTTCTGGTAAGGAATACACCCCCGCGTAATTAGCTCCATATGGTTGCATTCTAATTAATGAAGCCAAATGTCTAAATGGTTCACATTCCTTCCACAGGCGACTGAAAGCAGTAGCGCAGAGTCGACTAAGAGAAACCCTTGGGACACCACTCTAAATAGGGTGTTGAATGTAATGAAGAACAAGGATAAGCTCAGTAAGCCGACGTCAGCTGGTCGTGTGGCCGACAAAGGCTTGTCGACAAAATGGTCGTCATACTATAACGCTGGTGGTCGAAAGGAGAAAAAGACCAGCTCGGAAAGCTAGGCGCGTGAGGTTCAAGAACTCAAGGCACAGGTGGCGCGGATTCCGGAGATTGTCCAAGAGCAAGTGCAACAACAACTCGGAGCGACGATCACCGCCATTGTGCCTATCTTGATCGAGGGGTTGAGTGCGTGGATTGCGGGCGGCCAACAGGGGCCGCCCCCGATTCCTAGCTTCACGGCCAGCAACTCGCAAAACGCGATGGTGGGGCCATTGGTGTCTCCGACGGAGGCGGCATTGGTGTCTCCGACTCCGGCACGGGAGCTTAATGCACCCGGGTGTACGCCGGCCGGCACCTCTGCAGCAAGCGGCCCCTCCGTCAACTGCACGCCCGTTGTTGGCGGTGCCTCGACATTAGCCGAGCTCGACGCCATCATCATGGTAACTAATTAAGCCTCTCTCGGCCGAGGACTTCATCTCCTTGCCTTTGACTGGGCATCCCTGACGCCCTACATGTTTTCGCAGGGCACCGCCGACGTACCGTGCACTCTCCTGCACTTCGTGAACAACGAGTTGGTCGATGTCGCCAATGGAAAAATCGTTCAACCGGGAAACCCCGTGTTCCACGGTACCCAGATGCCACCCAACTTGTTTAGGGTTCAACTGGTTCGGGTGCTGCCAGGCTGCGACGAGTTGTTACCTCCGATTCGACCCGTCGGGGCCGACGATGATGACGTGATGACCCTCAGCGCCTGCCTGAGCTGGCCCCTGCTTTGGCCGAAGAGCCGGATTCGTTTGGGGGTGGGGGACACCACCCCAAAGACAACACCGCCAGTCGTGCCGGCGCCAAGTTGGCCCCATGGTAAGACTGCCGCAATGGTGCCGGACATCCCTATGCCACTGGATCCAAACATGCATATGGCACAGGATCAGAACGATGACGACGACGATGCATTTGCCAACGTCGATCAGTACTTTGCCGATCATGGGTACGGTGGCGACTTCCTGGGGCCTCCTTCTCAAGAACCCAACCCAACAAAAGACGTGCGCGATCTTGCTGGTACCGCGGAGAAGCCAAGTTGCAACAGGCGTCGTCTGCTGTTCAGCTCTCAGGAGACGCCTCCAGCTGCCGACTTCACCGAGCCTCAGATAGGCGAGGTGCGAAATATTATCAGCCCTAACACACTCAAGAAGGCGGTCTGTGAGCAGAACTTGGTCCCATTACAGGAGAAGAAGAAGGCACGCAAAAGAAAGACTAACAAGGGTGCGAGCCAGCCGGCACCGAGTACGATCCGTGCTCAGGACGGGCCACCTTCACCTGAGGATGTAATGAGGAGGGTGCATGTGGCGGGTAGGCCGATGCTACCGAGAAATATGCTCGATGCTGCAACCGGTGCTATGCGGAGTCTGCATGACAATGTTCTTTCTTTGGAGAAGCGGCGTCTCAGAGAGAAGGATGCGGCATACCCGGTTTTCGCGGCCAAGGTGCCAGAGGGCAAGGGCTTTGTGGATAACTCCATCGGGGGTACGATCGTCCTGCGGTTTGATGACATCTACGCTATGTTGAGCCTTCATCCGCTGCACTACACCTCCGTTCGGCTATTTTCACTGAGTATGGAGATGCGGATCATTCGCGACAAGACCCCGAACATCGTGATAGTCAACCCCTTCGACATACGTGCCGAGATCTTGGGCAGTGCTGGGGGCCGGCAAGTCGCGAGTTTTTACCTCGAAGGCGTCATTCTGGCAAACTGAGATAAGGATAACTTCCTTGTGCCTTACTTTCCCGAGTAAGTCCTCCCCTCAACCGCCTCGTAACATATGAATTCTTAGATTTCGATCGTTTTTCTTTTAACATTCTGTGTTTTCTACAGTGACACACATTGCACGCTCATCGTCCTAAGCACCAAATATTCCATGGCCACGTATTTCGACCCGGACCGTCATTCGAACGTAGACTACACAAATGTCAAGAAGGTTCTTGATGATGTTCTCCCCGGCTACGCCAAATCTGGAGGCACCTTCACCAGGCCTATTCGTAAGTACGTCAAGCACGTGTTCTCCCACAATACGATGTTCTGCTGCGTCAAGCAGCCGCTTGGCGGTCAGAAGGGTGCCTACTACGCCATCGATCACATGCAGGCCATCGTACGGGACCATCATCAACTTCTGCTACCGAGTAAACTCAAAGATTGGGCCGCGAGCGTGTCGGCAATCCAGGACGCGGACATCAGACAAGAATTCTTTCGCATCCAGTCGGAGTTCGCGGAAATCATCCATCAAGATGTCCTTCGTACCTCGGGGCAGTTCTACCTCAGAAATCAACCATCCAACAGTGACATCGACACAATGCTACAAATGCAGGCTGACAACGCCCCTGATTTCATGACTCCCACGATAGACGGCGGCTTCATCCACGCTCCGGTCCCTTGAGTCGAGTCGAAAGCAGTGATGCTGTGTCTAGTTCTGAAACATCGATTGGCTCATGTTGTAATTAAACTTTAATGAACTTGTAGTATGTCTCTTTGGTTTCGAGAGTCGTTCAACTTAGATGTAATCGATGCTATTAATGTCTTGCTTTTCTCTTCCGATCGTTCTGTTGCATACTTATATATTGCTTATGTATTGTCTGTGAATTGGTACTAACGTTTCGTTTGGCTAGTGCATAGCGATGCCGTCATATGTCATGTACAAGGGTAAGGTTCCCGGAGTCTACGACGACTGGGAGGAGTGTCGGAGACAGGTTCACCGATTCAGCGGTAACAGTTACAAAGGGTACACCACTAGGGCCGAGGTGGAATCTAGATACGCCCGCTATCTAGCGGGAGATGGGAGAGAGCGTTGGAGGAACCGGATGAAGACGAGTTTCATCGTGATGACCGCAGCACTCTTCTATGTGATGGTAGTTTAGATGATCGATATCGACTTGTAATGTGAAGACAAACTCGCTACTCGCGGTCTCGAGACTTGTAATATAATGTTCTATCTTTGTTCGGTCTTTTCAGTTCGGAGACTAATATGATGAATTGTATTCAGAGACTAATCTTCTATTGTATTCGATGAATCTGTTGTTGATGTTTGCTGTCTATATTCTATCCAATAATACATTTTGTAACCTGTGCAAAAAACAGAAAATTAAAAAATAAATAAATAACCTAATATTCATAGTAATGGCGCATCAAACCACAGTGCGCCATTAGTATGCCAAAGGATACTAATGGCGCATCACTAAACACTGCGCCATTAGTATGCCAAAGTTACTAATGGTGCATCTGGCAGTAGTGCGCCATTAGTATGCCAAAGCACCTGGGTATATATGCCCCCCTGGGAGGCATACTAATGGAGCACTGTGGTATATACTAATGGCGTGGCACTAATGGCGCACCACTAATGCGCCATTAATGGCCAAAATAGGTGCGCCAATAGTAGGCCTTTTCCTAGTAGTGTGAGGCTTTGATCCTTTTGAGGAATTTGATCCATATGAGGAATTGAATCCATCTGAAGATTTTGATCCATATGAAGAATTGGATCTGGGGTTCCTATTCCTCACACGAGGTGTCATGAGGACATTCACTTGAAGATTTTCAAGGTGCCTCTTAGGGACCCAGATTTTCTTCATTGGGGGACCATTCTTGCAGTTAGTTCCAACATATCTAGCAAATACTTCACCATTCTGATTTTTGAATAGTTTATAGTTGGAGTCAAATGACTCATGAGAAGAATGAGGAGATTCACATGTAAAGCCAGATAAATTGGATGGATTAACTGGAGGTCCCTTTGCAGCAACCCATGAGGTTTTGGGGTACTGCTCAGGCTTCCAATATGAACCATCAGCATTAAGTTTCCTCTCAAAGGCAATACCCTCTTTCCTAGGGTTTCTGTTGAGGATTTGCTGTTTAAGCACATCACAAAGAGTCTGATGCCCTTTGAGGCTTCTGTACATGCCTGTCATTTACAATTCCTTCAGCCATGCATTATCAGTGATACTAGCAATGTCCTCAGATGAGGAATTAGTGATAGTAGAGACAGTTGAAGAATTTGTAGCATTAGAAGCATTTGAACATTCAGGTGAAGAACTAGCAGTTTCTCGTTCAATGCATTTCAAGCATGGAGGAATGAATTCTTCCTGAGAAGCACTGATTTGTTGAGCAAGTAATGAATCACGCTCCTTCTGAAGATCTTCATAAATCACTCTTAGCTTTTCAAGATCTTGCTTTCTTTGAAGAAATTCATAAGAAAGCTTCTCATGATCAGACAAGAGAGTGTTATGATGACCTTGAAGGTTATCATACTTGGACTGAAGTCTCTAAAGATTTTCAGTCAAGATTTTAGATCAATCCATTTCTTCACCCGAAATATCATTGCTCTCATTAAGCATATTATGAGGTTTTTCCAAAGTTGTTTGTTGTTTACTGGCAAGAGAAGCAAGTTTGACATAGCTGGGTCCAAATTCATCACCACTAGACTCAAATAGGTAGCATTCAGTTACCTTGGCACCTTTTGCCATAAGACTTGGTGCAGAGGATGATGATTCTAGATCGAAAGTCATCGTCTTGAGAGATTCTTTGAAACCCTCAAACCAGGGATCATCACGAGTTCGATGACCTTCATAGACCTCAGAGAGACGGTCCCAGATAAGCTTCGCATGATCGAGATGCATGATGTTTCTGAACTGACTTTGAGACAGGCAGGAGCAGATGACATCCTTCGCTGTGAGGTAGAGGAGGGTGAACTTGCGAATGTCATCAGCTTCTACCATCTTGCACAAATCGGTAAGACCAATCTTAGTGACGGTCCACAGATCACTGTTCATCGCCATGAGACGCTTCTTCATCATGGCCTTCCACTTGGGATACTCGTAACCGTCAAAGATGGGGAAAGACATAGTCTTCATTCCTGTGGTCGACATAACTAAAACTCCAGGCGGTTAAACCAAAATCACACAGAAAAAGGGAGTACCTTGCTCTGATACCAATTGAAAGTGTGTTATATCGACTAGAGGGGGGTGAATAGGCGATTTTTATGAATTCTTCACTAAGGAATTTGCTGTTGAGGAAATTCCTTAGCGAAGAACTACTTGTAGCAGAATAAGTACTCAGAGGCAACCATAACAGAATACAAGCATGGACATCATGAAGAATTGAAAACGAACACAGAGTACAGAAAGCGTAATCATAGGATAACACAGGATGAAGACAAACAGACTAAAGAAATTGAACTGAGGAAATTGAGAAAGTCTTCAGTCAAAGTCTTCAAAAAGATATGAATAAGCACACAACACAGATATGAGGAAATGAAAGAGTTGAGGAAATAGAACCAATAAGCTTGGTGAAGACAATGATTTGTTAGACCAGTTCCAACTGCTGTCTGAGTTGTACATCTGGTTAGGGCGGCTAGGTATTTAAACCTGAGGACACACAGTCCCAGACACCCAGTCCTGGACACACAGTCCAAGACACCAAGTCCTCACCGTATTCCCATTGAGCTAAGGTCACACAGACCTTGCTCAATCACTCGTGGTGAATCTTCAGGTGACTTCCGAACCTTCACAGACTCGGTCACTCGGCGATCCACAATTCCTCTCAGATGCTCTAGACCATGACGCCTAACCGTCTGGAAGAAGCACAGTCTTCAAAGGTAACAAGCGTCGGATCCACTCAGGATCAATCTCTTCAGTGATGCTCAATCACTTTTGGGTTTGTAGGTGTTTGGGTTTGGTTTTGGGTTTTTCCTCACTTGATGATTTAGCTCAAATTCCTCGGAGGATGGGTTGCTCTTATGACAAGTGTCAGTTTCTCTCGGAGCAGTCAACCAGCTAGTGGTTGTAGGGGGCGGCTATTTATAGCCTAGGGAGCAGCTCGACATGATAAGACATAAATGCCCTTAATGATATGACTGTTAGGTAGGTAGATATTTTGGAACGGCTGGCGCATAGCACAACAACGGTCGGAAATTTGAGTATCAAATTCCTCAGGGCTATAATGTTCCTCACTGTGTAGGCAATTCGCACTGGCGAATTCCTAACTCCTCAGTCAGAACAAATTCCTTAGAGACCAGAAGAACTTCGTCTCTGTCACAGAAGAATATGACTGAACTGTATGAGATTTCCAAGGGCTTCACTCGAAGGGATTGGTAGGTGTAGGATTTAGAGTTGAGCATCACATGGAAATTTTTCCTTAGTATTTCCTCGACCCCCTTTAACAGTACGGTGTTTCCTATGACTCAAGAAAGAGAAAATCAAACTACGAAAACAAAATTCTTCACGCTTCATGTTCCACAAATGAATACCACGTCTTCAAGGTCACACCAATTTCTTCACTTTCAAAGTCTACAGAAAGTCTTCAGAAATCCAAAGTCTTCAGTCGAAGAACTTCATTTTTAGGGGTCGACTTTCTCTATAAATATCAAACTCCTCATAGACTTATAGACCTGTGTACACTCATAAACACATTAGTCCCTTAACCTATAAGTCTTCAATACACCAAAATCACTAAGGGGCATTAGATGCATTTACATCTATTGACCTGCCCTTCTCGGCTCATCTTCTTCGTCTGGGTATCGAGGAGAATGAGAGAGTAGATCGGAAGCGAACAGAAAGTATCGCTGGCGGCTGCCCAAGACATGTACAGGAATAGAATTGCGGCAGAGAGCCACGGACAGGCTAGACTGGGCCCGGAGGAGGAATTCACTTTATGGGCCTTTGGGCTTTTCATTGAGCGTGCATTCCAAGTTGATGGGTCCAGATCCATAGACCACCTAGCGACGACTACAAGCACTGAAGCGAGCCGAAGGCGCGCCACCATCACCACCCCTCCCACACCGCAGTTGGGCACAACTTGTTGTAGTAGACAGTCGGGAATTCGTCGTGCTAAGGCCCCATATATATGACCAGCGCACCAAAACAGCAACCGCCGCCGATAAAGAATAAGATTGATCGAAAGGATCCAATCCGAAGACACACAAACATAGACGAACAACAATCATATTCGAGCAAATCCATCGAGGATAGATCCGCCGAAGACACACCTCCACATGCCAACCAACGATGCTAGACGCACCACCGGAACGGGGGCTAGGCGAGGAGACCTTTATTCCATGTTCAGTATAGCAAAACTTAATGCAATCATTGAGCTTATGTCCCAAAACATATTTTTGTGCTATTGTTTTTCATAAGACCTAAAACTCTCATTTCATGTCAGTAACTTTCCGTCTCAATCCAGTTGTTATCGTAGTTTGTCAATGCAACACACGATGTGTTGATCAGGTGCAATATGCACACATATATGATGTACAAGATGGGCCACGTCCTCAATACAAGGAAACATTAGGTGGGCTTGATGTACAAGAAAACAATCTATACATGCAATATCACGTAGTCAGTCTATATGTCACATGTGACGCGTAGACTAGAGTACTGGACTGGAACTCCTCAAATGAAGTTGCCGGTAACCCCTTGGTCATCACATCGGCGAATTGTTGAGCAGTGGGAACATGCAAGACGTGGACGCGCCCAAGAGCCACCTACTCGCGCAAGAAGTGATGTCAATCTCAATATGCTTCGTGCACCGATGATGAATGGGGTTGGTAGAGAGGTATATGGCGGAGATGTTGTCGCAATACACGATGGTGGCCTTGGGAACGTCGAGATGTAGTTCCTGAAGGAGTTGACGAAGCCATGAACACTCGGCGACGGCATTAGCCACAGCTTGGTACTCCGCCTCGGCACTGGGATGTGACACCATGGGTTGTCGTTTAGACGACCATGAGATGAGTGAGGGCCCGAGGTAGACAAAATAGGCGGAGGTGGAGGGACGAGTGCCCGGAAAACCAGGTCAGTCAGCGTCGGAATAGACAACTAAGTCAGTGGATGATGAAGCCATCAAGGTGAGATCAAGAGCCATGGTGCCCCTGATGTACCGAAGGATCCAAGTGATACGTCTATTTTATATCATGCTTTTATGTTGATATTTATTGCACTATGGACTGTTATTTCACTTTAGGATATAATTCTCATGCCTTTTCTCTCTTATTTTACAAGATTTACATGAAGAAGGAGAATGTCGACAGCTGGAATTCTGGACCGGAAAGGAGCAAATCTGAGATACCTATTCTGCACAAATCCAAATGTCCTGAAACTTTACGGAGAATTGTTTTGTAATATATAAAAAATATTGGGTGAATAAAGAACATAAGAAGACCCACCAGGTGGCCACAAGCCTGGGGCGCGCCCTACCCCACAGGGTGCACCTCCCGACCTTGTGGGCCACTTAGCTAGCCCCCGGTGTCCATCTTCTACCATATGACGGATTTTGACCTAGGAAAAAAATAAGAAGGCTTTCAGGGCGAAGCGCCACCATCTCTAGGCAGAACCTGGGCAGAAGCAATCAAGGGCTACGGCGGGATTGTTCTGTCGGGGAAACTTCCCCCGGGAGGGGAAAACGAAGCCATCGTCATCATTAACGATCCTCTCATCATGGGAGGAACAATCTTCATCAACATCTTCACCAGCACCATCTCATCTCAAACCCTAGTTCATCTCTTGTACTTAATCTTTGTCTCCAAGCCTCAGATTGGTATATGTGGGTTGCTAGTACTGTTGATTACTCTTTGTAGTTGATGCTAGTTGGTTTATTTGGTGGAAGATCATATGTTCAGATCCTTGATGATATTCAATACCCCTCAGATCTCAAACATAAATATGCTTTGTGAGTATTTACATTTCTTTTTGAGGACATGAGATAAAGTCTTGTTATAAGTAATCATGTGAATTTGGTATTCGTTCGATATTTTGATGAGATGTATGTTGTATTTCCTCTAGTGGTGTTATGTGAACGTCGACTACATGATACTTCACCATGATTTGGGCCTAGGGGAGAGCATTGAGGAGTAACAAGTAGATGATGGGTTGCTAGAGTGACAGAAGCTGAAACCCTAGTTTATGCGTTGCTTCGTAAGGGTCTGATTTGGGTCCACATGTTTAATGCTATGGTTAGAGTTATCTTAATACTTCTTTCGTAGTCGTGGATGCTTGCGAGAGGGGTTGATCAAAAGTGGGAGGATTTTCCAATTAAGGGAACCACCCAAGCACTGGTCCATCCACACATCAAATTATCAAAGTTGCGAACGCGAATCATATGATCATGATGAAAACTAACTTGACGAAAATTCCTATGTGTCCTCGGGAGCACTTTGCTTAATATAAGAGTTTGTCGAGGCTTGTCCTTTCTTATAAAAAGGATTGGGCCATCATGCTGCACTTTAGTTACATTTGTTACTTGTTACCCATTATGAATTATCTTACTAACAAAACTATTTGTTATCGATAATTTCAGTGCGTGCAAAAAATACCTTGCTGAAAACTACTTGCATTTCCTTCTAATCCTCGTTTGGTTTGACACTCTTACTTATCGAAAGGACTATGATTGATCCCCTATACTTGTGGGTCATTAAGAATCTTTTCTAGTGTCGTTTCCGAGGAGTGAAGCTCCTTTGGTGAGTGGAAATTAGTAAGAAAACATTTACATTACGTGCTAAAATTTATTATCACATGTCACTATGGAAAATAATCCTTTCAGGGGTTTGTTCCGGATATTTTCACCTCGACCGGTAACACAAAGAGTTTTCCCTCAACCTAATTCACCGACTTAAAATATTTATTATGAAATCCCTTTGGGTATGATAGAGAAAATGCTAGCTAATCCTTATGCAGGTGATGAAACAAAGCATCCTGACATGCACTTGATATATGTGGATGAAATTTGTGGATTGTTTAAGCTTTTAGGTTTACCTGGAGATGAAGTTAAGAAAAAGGTTTCCCCTTTATATTTTGGGTTAAAATCATTGACATGGTATATGCTATGTGATGATATTGGAACATGGGACTGGAACTGATTGAAATTGGAATTTCATCAAAAGTTTTATCCTATGCATTTAGTTCATTGTGATCGGAATTATATATATAATTTTTGGCCTCGTGAAGGATAACGTATTGTGCAAGCTTGGGGGAGTCTTAAGTAAATGTTATATTCATGCCCCAATCATGAGCTCTCAACAGAAATTATTATACATAATTTCTATGGTCGGCTTTCTCGTAATGATCAATCCATGCTAGATACTTCTTGTACTGGTTCTTTTATGAAGAAGACTATTGAATTCAGGTGTGATCTGTTGGAAAGAATTAATCTCAACTCTAAAGATTGGGAAATCGACGAAGATAAAGAGTCAGGTATAAAACTTGAGTTCGATTGTGTTAAATCTTTTATGGATACCGAAGCTTTTCATAATTTTAGTACTAAATATGGACTTGACTATGAGTTGGTAGCTTATTTTTGTGAATCATTTGCTACTCATGCTGATCTCCCAAAGGAGAAGTGGTTTAAATATCATCCACCTATTGAATTAGAAGTAGAAGAACCTACTAAAGCTGAAGAGGAAATTATTATTTATAGTGTTAACCCAGTTGTTCCTACTGCTTATATTGAGAAACCCGCTTTTGTCATAAGGATAAAAGAACATGCTAAAGCTTAAGCTTTGGTTCACAAAGATTATACAAGAACACCTACACCTTCTAGACAAATCAAGTTGAACATAATGTTTCTATGGTTAAAAGATCTCTTGGTTGATAATATTGATGGGCATGTTATTTAATTTTGTGATGAAGCCACTAGAATTGCTAAACCCGATACTGAAGATAAAAATAAACCCGTCGTTGGTATGCTTGCTGTCTCTGTTAAAATAGGAGATCATTGTTATCATGGCATATGTGATTTTCGTGTTATTGTAAGTGCTATCCCGTTTACTTTATATCAAGAAGTTATGGATGATATTGCACATGCTGAGATAGAAGATATTGATGTCACTATTAAGCTTGCGAATAGAGGCACTATTACATCACTTGGGATTGTGTGGGATGTTGAAGTCTTGTGTGGGAAAATAAAATGCCCTACTAAGTTTCTAGTTCTTGGTTCCCCACAAGACAATTTTTGTCCGATTATATTTGGAAGACCTTTCTTGAATACGGTTAATGCTAAGATTGATTTCACAAAAGAAACTATTAGTGTTAATTTTGGTGATGTGTCTCATGAGTTCAATTTCTCCAAATTTCATAGACAACCTCATGATAAAATTACCTAGTAAAGATGAAATTATTGTTCTTGCTTCTATTGCTCTGGCTCCTAGTGATTCTTTAGAACAATATTTGTTAGGCCCTGAAAATGACATGCATATAAATGAAAGAAACGAAATAGATGAGATATTCTCTAAACAAATGTAAGTTTTGAAACACCACTTGCCTATTGAGACTCTTTGAGATCCTCTTCCACCCAAGAGCGATCTCATGTTTTAGCTTAAACAATTACCTGATTTTGAAATATGCTTATCTTGATGAAAAGAAGATATATCATCATTGGTACAGCGAGGTGCTATACAAACGGTTTTTAACCCCTTTCCGAAACGACATTTGGAACCATCGCCTAGTGAGTGATGCGATAGGGGGGGGTCCTTCCCACACGACCCAGAAACCGTCGGGGATATGCCCTCCTGGCACACACGATCGGCAAATGAGGTCGTGTGCGACCGACGAGCGATCAAATACAGTTATACGTACAATAGTGCTAAAAAATCAATTATACATGCGAAATCATTTCCAGTCGTAAGTACATCCCACATAGTCAGTGAATGCTAAATGTTTCCATTTGTATTTACATTCCACATAGTCAATCCAAGGAATATGTTTCTGTTAGTATGTACATCACACACGGTGTGTGGAAGAAACTGTGTGGCAAAGGCTGCCCATCGCACACACTTTTTATGTGGTAATCGTTTGCGCAAGGTGGCGTAACGCAAACAATTTTCAAAAGGATGTCGTGTGTGATTGTTCATTGACCCAACACGGTTTATTCCTTGAAACTGTGTGCGTTGTCTAAGGTCATCGCCCATGGTGTTTTCTCAATAACCTCTTGCAATAAAAAAACCCAATTAGCAGGCTAATTGTCCTATTCTTAATAATCCATTTATTAATCTAATTGACATTTCATATTAAGCAGACAATATATTTCATTTCCATATTAAGGAAGCATGAATTCATAATTAAAATACATCAGAGTACAACATCATATAACTTCAGCACTCAGCTACCCCATTACATAGCTGCACCAGCACCAAGTTTCAGATGCAACATCTACAACCTTTCGAAATTAGCATCATAGACGGAACATAGACATATGAATCTCATCTGGAAAACTGCTAAAGCGGAAGGCGAATATTGAGCCTTCATTTGATGTTGAAGGTCTTTGCAACTTTAGGCTAGTGCCTATAAATGATTGAGTGTCCATCCTTCGTTCTCTTCAGGAACACTTCAATATTGAACCATGGGTGTTGTATGAAAACCTTCCTCGCCTCCTGACCATACAGGTGGCTTGAGAGGTAGTCATCATCAGTGAACTGCCTTGGAAAGGCCTGAAAACGAGGATATGCATAAATATCTTCTCCAGATTTGGTATGGCGCAAAGGAATTAAAAAGACAAGCTATAATAGTTAGTACAATCCCGTAATGAATTGATGTCTTCTTCATTGTGCAGACAAAGATCTTGTTGTTTTTTGTTGCTAATTTCTTTATCGTAACAATCTTTCTGAGTGTCTTGACTTGACTGATATTAATGGACAACTCATTTCCACATATGCAAAAAGGGTCAAACAGTGGGTCAAAACCTCTGACAGGAGGACCTACATGTGCAGGAACAAATTGTTGAAATCCTAATATTTAAAAACAAGAAGTGGAAAGGTGTGTTATTAACAACAGGCCTAATATTGAAAAACAAGCAAACGTAGTCATTCAAACTTGTATTGTGCAGGTCTAAGTACGCTAGTTATTGGCCCTATTTGGATCCATGGGTTAGAGTTAGTTTGAGTTAGTTTGGGCTCAAATAGCCCTGAAGTATCCAAACACGAGGGCTAGTTTGATCTAGTTTCGTCAATCCCACCCAAAACAACTATCACACCCAAGAGGTGTTGATTAGGGCTAGTTCTCCTAGTGCATTTATTGTTAATCTAACACTGTCATCCAAACACCTCTTTGGCTAGTGTTAGTTCAGGGTTAGTCATTCTTGAGTATCATTGTTATTTAGGAAATGTAGGATAGCGTAGGATTTATTCTACCTTGACTTGTACCCCAAGATGACCATGTACTCCTATATATATATGCCCTCGAGGCTCAAGCAATACAATCAACTATTCCACCAATCTCTCTCTCTCTCCCTTTTAACTGTCATGATCGAGAAACTAGAAACTAACTCTAACCTCTAGCTAAGTTAGAGTATCCAAACAGTGCCATTGTTAAATCAAATGGAAGGCATGTTCAATACTCCCTCCGGTCCTTTTACTTTGCATATAAGAATTGTTTGAAGTCAAACTTCATAAAGTTTGACCTTATTTGTATGAAAAAATATCAACATCTAGCATGCTAAAGTTATACAATATGAAAATTTAAGTCATGACACATGTATTGATATTTATTTCATATTGTGAATGTCGGTATTTTGTTCTATAAAGTTGGTCAAACTTTAGGAGACCTGACTTTAGACAAATCTTATATGTGAACTAAAAAGATTCGGAGGGAGTACAACATGCTTAACAATAACCAAATATCGTCATTCATAGAGCTATTGTCAAATTTGGTATTGATGAAATTGAACTGCACAGTTCATACTAGCACATATATAACATCACACTATTAACAGCTGAAATAAATAAGGCATACTACGAACAACCAAATATGGCAATTGAAATTGGACATATGCTAACTACAAACAACTGAACAACCATAGACCGTAGAAATAAACAAGGCGTAATGCAAATAACCTAACATAGCAATAACTACTGGACAAGTTCTCACTACAAAAGGGGTTCGAGAAAACAAATCATGGGTTTCGTCACTTGTCATAGATTGGCTCCCTCCTCATGGTCGCCGTCGATGAGGTCTGACTTGCCAGCTGAGGATCTCAGGCCAGCGTCGCAGAACGTGTCCTTCAGAAATGAGAAATGGGGCACCATGGCGATGAAGGATGGCAAATTATTCATAATGAGCCGCGGGAGATCATCTGCAGGGCCATCGATGAGATCGATGGCTGTCGAACCCGAAGATTTGGGGGTGGCCAACTTAACCTGTGACATAACCCACGTCAAGCCATCAGTGTCGACGACCTCGATGTCGTAGCCAGCATCCGTGACATGCCAGAATACTCTAGCCCGTTGATTGAAAGGCTTAATCCAGGTCTAGTCATCGTCGTGAGCTTCCGCGGCAGCCACCTCGCCGACGTCGGGCGAAGAGGCCGCGGTAAAGCTCTTTTGGGCCATTCGCTCCTCGAGCTCCCCATAAAGTGTTGCCGGGCTTAGGATGTGACGCTCAGGAGTGGATGAGGGAGTGGGGATGGGGATCTCTGGGAAAGGGGTGTTTCACATGTGTCATCTAAGAAACTCAGGGCGGTGAGAGTATGTATATCGGTAGGTAAACTTCACGGACAGACCGGTAGAGGTTGACGATGGAGGCGATGTGGCGGCAGCGGCGACGACGATCTAGCTAGGTTTGGAGCGAGGGAGGGGTGGTGTGTATGTGTGTGAGCGGGATTTGGGGTGAGCCAATGATTTGGGGTGTGTGTGTGGAGGGTTCCAAGGTCGTGTTTGAGGAAATGTGCGGGTACTGAAAATTTTACTAGGTGGGAGTAAAATCGCAGGGCTACCAAATTTTTTGATCAAGGGATTGAAGTAGAGTGGGGAGGGAGTAAAATGCCAGGGCTACTAAAAATTTGGATCTACTGATTGAAGCAGAGCAGGAGTAACAAACATCACACACGGTCCAGACATACTAGTTGTGTGCTATCAAACAGAAAAACCATCTACGCGGATGCAGGTAGATATTTTCAAGATTGTGAGGGAGTAGATATTTTCGAGAGGGGGAGGGAAGCCTCGTGGAGCCCAATCTATTGAGATCATCTGGGTGACAGGGGCAGGGGCATGGCACACAGGTAGTCCTAGGGAATCATGTCTGTTTCATACCCGATCGCAGACGGTTGCTGCGTTCGACTCGTCTGCTGTTTATAAATTTGACCAAAAAAACATGGGAAAGGGTCAAACAATGAAAACACCTGCATGTGGACCAAATATATGTATGAAAAGGGTGGTTTGATGTTCAAATACCCAATGCACAACTCTGATGTGGCACCTGTCGCACAAAGTGCAATTTATTATTGCTACTCCCCCCCCCCCCACAAACACACACACTTCGTGTTGCCGGGAGGGGAATCCTAGCTATGAACACATGCCCCCAAATAGCTAGGTCTGACATCTCATCGTACCGTAACACAAAACCGAAAGAAGTACATCACCCCCCTTTGCTTCCGATCAAATGTGAATCATGTGCGGGCCCACAGATGTGTTCTTCTGGCGTTAGATGGGTGACACCACTTACCAACCACACCCGCGGGTGGCCCGATGTGTGTGTGTGTGTGAAAACGATGTGTTATGATATTTAAATAACCATATCAAAATTTGGTTTGGAACATGTGCATCACAAATTAATCGGGCATCCCCAACCCCACGGAGGTTCATCTAGTACAAGTAGTATATTGTGCCCCCCCCCACACACTATGAGTCGGTGGGAGGGGGCATCTCACCAAGGCGTATTGTAAGACTGACCAAGAAGAATCACCACCTTGGTCATATAACCTCTCTTGTTTGTTGGGTCAAAGTTATGCATTCACGTTCCACATGCAGCCCCACAAAATAGGCTAGCTGGTTGCTAATAACCACGTGAGGGAGTGCCTGAAGACAATCACTGCGTGCATGTGTCGCCCAAACATATATAAGAAGTGCCATGTGGTGTTTGAATATACCCAATGCACAACTTTGATTCATATGTATGCGAGCCCTCAAACTTAGGCCTCTAATCTCACCATGATCGACGTACGACTATACGGTGACGTGAACCAAGAGAAGTAGAATCCACCCTAGTAACCTCTCTCGCGTTGTTGGTCGAAGTGATGGAGGCGTCCACTGTCGGAGATATTGACCACGAGTGTCCTCATCGACCACCCATGGTATTTCAAGACAATTTGGGGCCACCTGTTACCCCTCAGCCGTCTGCTCATCGGGCCGCCTCCTAGGACAGCTTACCTTAGGAGCCGTCTGCCAGCAGGCGGCAGGGGCCCAAACAGGCGGCAGCTCCACAGCCAACAGCTAGCATACGGTCCTACCCCTCTCCCTCGGGATGCATGCTGGGGGACCACCACGTAGCTAAGGCATGGCTACAGTTGAGCACGTCCTTAGAGAATCTATAAGGGCGTGGCTACAGTGAATGTGTACCTTATGGCCGTCTCTTAAGCGGTGAGTAACTGTAGCCACGCTGCAAGTGACCAAGCTTCGGTCAGAGGAAGCCACGATCCCACTACCCACAGACGGCGGGGCCAGCAGGCGGCTGGCCCCACCGGCCAGTGGGTAAGTCATAAACAAGCCGCCCCTGGTAGGCGGCCAGGGGAGGCGGCCGCCTGGTAACAGATGGCAAATCCTGCCCTAGAAGTCTGAACCTCATCAAGATGACAAGACAGGGCATGGCGACAGTATACGACAGGAGACGGCGGCACTGTAGCCACTTCCCTCCTGACGATGCTGCCGTCAGCAGAAGCACGCCTACAGTGAAAGGCAATCACATGGGCCCGCAGGCGGCGGGCCCCAGTAGACAGACGGCGAGGCCGGCACCAGAAGACGCTGACAGGCGGGGGCCACTCCGTCGAGATTACAATTGTACCCCTGGGGGTAGGCCTATATAAACCCCCTAGGGTTCTCCATGAGGAGGGGTTGGAAGATTAAACGCTAGAAGAAAGAGAGCACGTAGAGAGAGAGAGAGAAACCCTAACCATCCCAATTCCCTAGAGCGAATGTAGTGAGCTAGCCTTGCTCATCTTCCTCGTCTAGACGAGACAGCTCGAGGAGCAACCTTGTAGCTACCATAGTGACATTAGTCATGACACGGAGTCCCCGCAGAGCAGGACTAGGGGTGTTATCTCCACAGAGAGCCCCGAACCTGGGTAAGATCCATAGGCGTCCTAAGTTCCGCCTTATCCCGCTTCAGGGCCCGGCGACGCTCTATTGTCCCCATGCATGATAAGCCATCCGTTGGCATATGTCGCCCCAAAACCCCGACATTTGGCGCCCACCGTGGGGCGAGGTGCACCGTAGTCCGGAGACATATTCTGGACGGGAACTTTGTTCCTCCCTGGCAAGCACAGCCAGCCTGGCACGCCCGCAGGCGTGGAAACCGGGATGCTTCACGGCGCTGAGGCCGCATGCGCCGCGAGCGGACTCGCCAACCTTCTCGGCGGCGTCCACATTCATGACGAGCCCTCTCCGGCGGCCGAGCCAGTAGCTCCAGAGAGCTTCCTCGTCGAGCTCCTTGACAAGCTCCACATCATCGACGAGCGCGCCTCTGACGTGGAGTTAGTGGGCTCTTCTGACCCACTAGTAGACATGATCATCGACCTCGACGCAGAGCCCGTCGATTCCTTCCCCGAGGACGTGGTGATTATCGACGACCCCCTCCCTGCTCTAACGGGCGGCAGCACCGCCAGCACCGTCACGGAGGTGCTCGCCACCAACCATGACGAGCCGTCCGGCGGGTCGGACCAAGACTCGCTCCAGGCCGCCCTACAGAACTTCGCCGCACCTGTTGCGGCGGGGGCAGACGACGCGGCACTGGAGGCACTTCGCGTCTCGCTCCTCGACAACGCCAACAAGCTGGCCGCTTCCCAATGCCTCACTGAAGCCTACCGCCGCGAGATGGACCGTGCCATTTGCGGCACGCCGGCTGCTGGCGAGCCTAGCCGGGCCGGTGCCGTTCGCGATCGCGACGGGCTGCTAGCAGACATGCTGGGGGCCCCACGGCCCGTGTACCTCACTCCATCGGAGAACCTATGGGCTGCCCAGGCGGCAGTCGATGAGATGGGCCACTTGGAGGGAGACGAGCTTCGCTACGTGACTCAGCACGCCCGCCAGCTCCTCGACGCTGCTGCTGCACAGCAGGAGGCCCGTCGCCGGGCATCAGAGGCTGGCGCGCAGGTTGACAACCGCCCCCTTCGGCGGGAGCAAGGAGCTACGTCCCGCTCTCCAACGGTCGGCGCCCCCAACCGGCGAGACACAAAGTCGGCTGCTAGCGCGACGAAGACGGCCGCCCAAGGGCCGTAGAGCGGCGAGGGGAACATCCGCCTCCTCCTAGATGGGAGAGGCGCGTGTATCCTCCGCCTGTTGACCACCCCTCTCTGGCAGGCCGCTTGGGCCGCCGCAAGGGGGTTGGGGAGAGCGACGCCCGCCACCACCTAAATCGACTGGCTCGGTCCCAGGCGGTCGAAGAAGAAGATGACCTCGGCCCGGCCTGTTTCGGCCCCCGCATCCGTAATGAGCCTTTCCCCAAGGGCTTCTCGCTCCCTAGAGATACCCCCAAGTACAACGGATCAGTGAAGCCAAAGGACTGGCTGGTGGATTACTCCACAGCCGTCAGCATAGCAACCGGCAATAGGCGTGTTGTGGTGAAGTACGTGCCACTTATGCTCCAGGGCACGGCCCGGACGTGGCTGAACAGCCTCAAACCCAAGAGCATCAACGGCTGGTTGGACTTCACCGACGCCTTCACTCGCAACTTCACAACCACCTACAAGCGTCCTCCCAAGCCGCGCCAGCTCTCCCTATGTGTCCAAGGCCCAGATGAATCAGCCCACGATTATCTAACGCGTTGGGCAGAGCTGCAAAACTCTTGCGAGGGAGTGCACGAGGTACAAGCCATCGAGTATTTCACAGCCGGGTGCAGAGAAGGCTCCTTGCTTAAGCACAAACTCCTTTATGACGAGGCTGCCACGCTGGATGAGCTGCTAAGCATAGCAGACAAGTACGCCACCGCTGGCTCCTCCATGAAGACCGAGCTGCAAGTGGATGCTTCTGGAAAGATGACTCCTCCAACTCTCAAAACGCCGGCTGGAGAGTCCTGCCAACGCCAGCAGCCGAACGATTACAAACGCAAGAGCCACGCGCCGGCTGCCAACAACCGGCTGGTGGCGGTAGTTGATGGCCAGCAGTCGGAAGCTCAAGCAGGACCTAAGCGCCAGAAGGGCGCCTAGCCAGCCTGGCAGCCAGCTTTCACCTTCGACCAAGCTCTGGACGCCCCCTGCAAGTTCCACAGTGGCACGAAGCCTTCCAACCACCCCACACGAAAGTGTCATTGGCTCACACAGATTGCCAGAGGAGAAGCTCTGCCACCGCCGCCTGCTGGGCAGACGGCCCCGCCTCCCAATCCACCGGCTGCTCGTCCGGGTAACCAGGTCCTGGTTGAATTCCCAAAAGAAAACGGGGCCTATGTCGTCTTCACAAGCCAGGCGGACGATAGGCATAGCCGGCACCAACAGCGTAGAGAAGTCAACACCATTGCCATCAAAGCCCCAGAATTCATGCACTGGTCTGAGAGGCCCGTCAGCTGGAGCCAAGAAGATCACCCGGCTGTCATGCCTTCACTAGGGGCCTACGCCTTGGTTCTGGATGCGACACTCTCCACCGACAGACGGGCCTGTCATTTCTCCCGAGTACTGGTAGACGACGGCCGCATCATCAACATCATGTATCACGACACCATGGAGAATTTGGGCATAAAAGAAAAGCAGCTTCAGCCTACCAGGACTGTGTTCCACGACATTGTGCCAGGCCTCTCTTGCTCACCAATCGGCAAGGCCAAGATTGATGTCTTGTTTGGTGACAAGAAGCATTTCCGGAGAGAGCCAGTCTGGTTTGAAGTGGTGAACCTGGAAAGTCCCTATCACGTGATCTTGGGCCAGCCTGCTCTTGCAAAGTTCATGGCAGTACCCCATTACGCCTACCTCAGGATGAAGCATCCCGGGCCCCAAGGGAATAATCACCATAGCCGGGGACTACGAGAAGTCCATCGCATGTGCAACAACCAGCAGCCGTTTGGCCGAGTCCCTTGTTGTAGCTGAAGAGAAGCGCCGCCTGGAACGACTAGTGGCAATGGCTGGCAAGCAGCCAGCCATACCAGCCGACCCCAGGGAGGCTGAGCCACAAGACTCGTTCCAGCTGGCCAAGGAGACAAAGAAGATTGCCTTGGACCCGTCTCACCCAGAGCGATTTGATGTCATAGGGTCAAACCTAGACACCAAATAGGAAAACGAGCTCGTCGATTTCCTACGTGAGAATCGGGAGATCTTTGCATGGTTCCCCAAAGATATGCCGGGTGTCCCGAAGGATTTCGCCGAGCACAAGCTCCATGTGAGAGAAGATGCAAAGCCTGTCAGGCAGCCGCTACGCCGCCTGTCAGGAGAGAAGAGAAGAGTTGTTCGGGAAGAAGTTGCCCGCCTGCTAGCAGCCGGCTTCATTATGGAAGCTTTCTACCCATAGTGGCTCGCAAACCCAGTCCTAGTGCTGAAGAAGAACAACAAATGGCACATGTGTATTGATTACGCCAGCCTCAACAAAGCCTGCCCTAAAGATCCGTTTGCTCTGCCGCGAATAGATCAATTGATTGACTCTACAGCCGGACGCGAGCTGTTGTCATTCCTTGATGCTTATTCCGGGTACCACCAGATCAAACTCGATCCGGCTGACCGTCTGAAGACCACCTTCCTCACGCCATTTGGGGCCTTCTGCTACCTGACCATGACGTTCGGCCTGAGAAATGCCGGCGCCACCTTTCAGCGTTGCATGCAGAAGTGTCTCCTCAAGCAACTTGGCAGAAACGCCCACGTTTATGTGGATGATATCGTGGTGAAGACGGAGAAGAGAGGAACCCTTTTGGAGGATCTCCAAGAGACATTTGAAAACTGGCGCCGCTTTCAGGTCAAGCTAAACCCCGAGAAATGCGTCTTCGGGGTACCAGCCGGCCAGCTCCTTGGTTTCCTGGTATCTGAACACGACATCGAGTGCAACCCTGCAAGGATCAAGGCCATTGAGAGAATGGAGCGGCCAACTCGTGTGCGAGATGTCTAGAAATTCACATGGTGCCTGACATCTCTCAGCCGTTTCATCAGCCGGCTGGGAGAGAAGGCACCCCCCTGTATCAAGTGATGAAGAAAACCACTTGCTTCGAGTGTAACGACCAGTCAGATGAAGCCTTCCAGCAGCTCAAGAAACTACGGTCCACCCCGCCTGTCCTGGTGGCGCCAACAGACAAGGAAGCCATGTTCCTATACATAGCCGCCACCACCCGGGTGGTCAGCACGGTCATTGTGGTCGAGCGCCCAGCAGACGGCAGAGCCTTGCCCGTCCAGAGGCCGGTCTACTACTTGAGCGAGGTGCGGTCAGTCTCCAAGCAGAACTATCCCCACTACCAGAAGATGTGCTACGGCGTGTACTTCACCGCCACGAAACTCAAGCAATACTTCCAAGAGCACCCGATCATAGTCGTCTGCACGGCCCCGCTTGCTGAGATCATGGGCAACAGAGATGCTTCAGGAAGAGTGGCCAAGTGGGCCATCGAGCTGCCCCCCTTCACCATCTTCTACCAGCCGCGCACCACCATCAAATCGCAAGCATTGGCCGACTTCCTCGTCAACTAGGCCGAGACCTAGTACATGCCGCCTGCTCCAGACTCAACACATTGGCGGATGCACTTTGAGGGGTCAAAGATGCGCACTGGCTTGGGAGCCGGCATCGTCCTCACCTCCCTCAAGGGCGACAAGCTTAAGTACACCCTGCAAATCCACTTTGCCGCCTCTAACAATGTGGTCGAGTATGAGGCACTCATCCATGGGCTCTGGATAGCCAAAGAGATTGGTATCCGCCGAGTGTTGTGCTATGGTGACTCAGACTTGGTTGTCCAACAGTCATCTGGGGACTGGGACGCCAAGGACGCAAATATGGCAAGTTATCGTTTCCTTGTCCAGCAGATCAGTGGGCATTTTGACGCCTGCGAGTTCCTCCACGTGCCACGAGCCGACAACATGCAAGCCGACACCTTGGCACGAATCGGCTCCACCCACAAAGCAATACCAGCCGGCGTGTCTCTTCAATGCCTGCGCAAGCCGTCTATCAAGCCTTCACGAGAATCAGAGTCAATCTTCATACCAGCCGATCCTGGAGCAGACGGCCCGGCAACTTCAGCGGCCGGCCCGGCAACTTCAGCAGCCGGCCCGAAGACTGCTCCAGCAGGTGGCCTTGATACTCCAACTCCAGTAGATGGCCAGAAGGTACCAGCCCCAGCAGATGGCCCGGGAACTGTCGCAGCTGTCTCGGGGACTTCGGAAGCACAACAGGTGGCTCAACCCAGCCCTCCACCTCCCAGCCCAACCGCCCTGTTCTCTTTGGCAGAAACAACAGGAGTCTCAGCGCCGTCTTGGGCACAGTCAATCCTCACCTTCCTGCTCAGAAGAGAGTTGCCAGCAGATGAAACCTTGGCACGACAAGTTCAACGCTGAGCTTCAGCATACACAATAGTCAACAAAGAGCTTGTCAGAAGAAGTGCAACAGGCGTCTTCCAGTGCTGCATGGAAGCAGAAAAGGGTTTGGCTATTCTGAAGGACATTCACCAAGGGGAATGTGGCCACCACGCGGCCTCAAGATCTCTCGTCGCCAAAGCATTCCACCACGGTTTCTTCTGGCCAACTGCTTTGGATGACGCCAAAGACTTGGTAAAACGTGTAATGGCTGCCAGCGCTTCAGTTCCAAGCAACACTTGCCGGCTTCTGCACTCAAGACCATTCCGATCACTTGGCCATTTGCCGTCTGGGGGCTGGATATGGTGGGCCCCTTCAAGACAGCCCGAGGCAGCTTGACACATTTACTCGTGGTAGTGGACAAATTCACCAAGTGTATCGAAGCAAAACCAATCAAGAAACTCAACGGCCCAACTGTTGTGACATTCGTCGCAGACATCATAGTCCGATATGGCATACCGCGCAGCATCTTCACCGACAACGACACAAATTTTCCAAAGGCGCACTGGCCCGTTTCTGTGCAACACAGGGCATCCGACTGGACCTAGCGTCCGTTGCTCACCCATAGTCCAACGGCCAAGTTGAGCGTGCCAACGGCCTTACCTTGTCTGGCATCAAGCCCCGGCTGGTCGAACCCTTGGAACGATCAGCCGACTGCTAGATTGAAGAGTTGCCGTCCGTCCACTGGAGCCTCAGAGCAACTCCGAACAAGTCCACCGGCTTCACTCCTTTCTTCCTCGTTTATGGTGCCGAGGCCGTCATCCCAACAGATGTTGAGTTTGACTCGCAACGCGTCACCATGTACATAGAAGACGAAGCCAAAGAAGCAAGAGAAGATGGCGTAGACCTGCTGGAGGTGGCTCGGCTGGTAGCACTCAGCCGCTCCACCATCTATCAACAGGGTCTCCGCCGCTATCACAGCCGGCGAGTCAAGCCACGCTCCTTCCGCGAGGGGGACCTTGTGCTCCGGCTGATCCAGCGAACAGCCGGCCAGCACAAACTCTCGGCTCCTTGGGAAGGACCGTTCATCATCAACAAGGTACTGGGCAACGATGCCTACTACCTCATCGATGCCCAGAAGCCAAGAGCACGCAAGAGAGACGACTCGGGCAAGGAGTCAGAGCGCCCGTGGAACGCAAACCTACTTCGTCGCTTTTATAGCGAAAAGACAGTATGTGTCGCGCTATCTTCTTTATTTTGAGAACCAATGGGACCCCCGAGGAATTCTCGGGGACTGCCCAACCCTTTGTCTATATGATAAGAGTTATGCCTGTGAATGAGTGTTGTCCATTCCTTTGTCCGGCACCGGAGCCTAGCTGACGGCCCGGTGACTGGCCGCCTAGCCCTATGTTTAAAACTTCTCCTTAAAATAGTCGGACAAGTAATGTGATGGCATCCAAGCCCTCTTCCGCCTTCAGTCACAGACTCGCAAAACGCGGCTATCCGACTAGCAGGAGCCAAAGGCAAGAAGCGGTGCCCACATGAAAAATGGCTAAGGAAAACAAACATAGGGCAAGACGGCCCCTCATACAAATTAGCCGGCTGTTACGCAGCCGGCCAGCCTACTTTGGGCTTAGCTACACCGCCTTCCAGAGGGCGGGATACTTGCCCATCCGGAAAACAGCTAAGTACCCGACCCAGCCACAGAACCACAAAGTGGCTGTCTGGCTGGTAGGACGGCAGTTAAAGGAGACAACAAAAGAAAATCGCCCTAAGGAACCAAGGGCGGCGCTAATCCCAGAACCCGGCCGAATTGCATAAACACTATGCAGCATTAAAAAAATATTTACATCAAAATAGGCCTCAAGGGCCGCCTTCCAGTAGCAGCTTACTTATACACCCAGCGGGTGGAATTGTTCGGACTAATCCTACCAAGTCTTACGAAGAAACATGAATCAAATGATACAAGAATAAAGCCTAGGGTGCAGCAGGCGGCACGACGGAGCCGGCTTCTGGGGGGGCCGCCTAACGGGTCTTGGCCTGGACACCTCCTGTAGTAGGCGGAGCCGCCACGCCGGGTCCGCTTGTCGAGGATTGGTCAGGCTGATGGCCAGCAGATGGATCCACCTCCTGGGAGCTGGCCTCCTCGTCACTGTCTCCCTCCTCCTCGCCTTCATCGCTGGAAGCAATCTCTTCGTCTAGCTCTTCTAACGCCGCCAAGTCCAGCCCGAAGTGGCTGGGTGGCACCACATGACCATTCTCATCCAGCTCTGGGACGAAAATAGCGATGTCGGCGTACTCAGAAAGGGTGGCAGCACGTGTGGAGAGATCTCCTTGCACCACAGCCAGCTCGGGCTCAGCCTCTACATGGAAGGTCTTCAACTGGTCGAGGCTCAGGCCCGGGTACCAATCCTTGGCAAACTCCAGGGCGGTCCGCGCACCCGCCCTTGCTGCAGCACCCTTCCAGGCTTCGAAGCGGTGGCCGGTCGCCTCTAGCCAGTCGGCGGTCCGGCTGGGGGTGCGGAGTACTGGAACGCCTGGCCAGAGGGCGGCCAACACTTGGGCACCAGCATGTTGCAGACGGCGAAGCAGGCGGTGGGCCGGCTGGAGGCGCGCCTTGACAACAAGAAGCTGCTCCGTCGGAGTCCTTGGGGCGTTGGGTGCGATCACTCGGCCCGCCTTGCGCCTCTCGTCACGCCGGGCCTGGATGGCCTGGCTGGTGGCCACAGAGTGGCCTGGGAAGAACTCTGCAAAAGCTAGAAGAAGAATCAGAAGAAAGAGAAGCGGCTGTAACAGACGGCAGGCACAAGAAGAAGGGGCAGGCATCTTACCGTCGACCATGTCTGCAATGGCCCCATAGCCGTCTTGCAGAGCTGCCTCCTTCTCGACCCAGTTCAAGCGCTCGGCCTCGAATTCTGCCCGAAGGAGCGTCTCGGCGTCCGACATCTTCCCAAGCTCAACCTTGTGGGCTGCCGCCTGGTATGCCAGCTCCTTGGCCAGACGGTCACGGTCCTGGGCGGCAAGATCGCGCTCTCGCTCCTTGGCAGCAAGCTCTGACTGGGCTTCGCCCAGCTGGTTGCAGAGGTTGGCTGTGACCGCTAGCAAGGGAAGAAGAAGAAGAATATCAACATCAGCAAAAAGATAACCTTGGAGTTCCAAGCCGCCTGCTCAGCAGCCGGCTCGGAACTCGGGGACTACACCCAGCGGGTGCACTGACGCGCCCCCACAAGGAGGAGAAGAGGAGCACTCACCCTGACTGTCTGCCATGGCAGCCTACAGTAGAACCAGCTCCTGGTGCTGGGTGTTGTAGGAGGCCACCCGAAGGTTGTGGTAGTCCTACAGCAAGACACAAGTTAGCCCACAAGGTACACTTTGGAGTTCCAAGCCGCCTGCTCAGCAGCCGGCTCGGAACTCGGGGACTACACCCAGTGGGTGCGTTGACGCGCACCCACAGAAGAAATTGAAGGAATAAAAGCAAAAGAGCATGGAGTCAACGTACCCGAATAGAGGTTCGCGTAGCCACGAACTCCTGCATCACCGTCTGCACGACATTGCTCAGGGAGTTGAAGCAGTCGAGGACGTCCCGCGATGCGACAATCAGCGCGCCGCCGCCTCCGGGCCTCCAGCCTGATGGCGCCGCGCTAGTGGCTTCACTCTCTGGCACTGCCGGCCTCTACCTGCTGCGGCACGGAGACCGCCCTCACAGGGCACGGACGGGCAGGAGCTTGGGGCGCCGGCTGCGGGCCTGTCACCAGCACGCCCTCAGCTGGCGGCACCTCCGCTCCTGCAGGCCGGCTGCCCTGCGTCCCAGCAGGCGGCGCGGGGGGGGCGGCACGGGGGGCGGCGCCTCTGTCTCCATGGCGACGCAGCTGTCCCCCTTGTTGTCTAGAGCCGGCTGCTCGTCAGCAGCCGACACTCGGGCGGACGGCTCCAGAGAGCCCGCCTCTTGGTGGACGGCGCGACCCGCTGGCTGCTGGGAGCCCGCCTCTTGCTCCTGGGCTCGGGCGGCGGCATCTACCTGGGCCTTAGTAGCCGCCTCGGCCTCTGCCCTGGAAGCAGCATCAGCCACCGCTCACTCACGGTCCGCAGCCTCCTGCTCCTCACGCGCCTCGTGGGCGTTTTTCTCCATCGCTTCCCGGAGCACGGCGGCATGATCCACGCGACGGGGCGCAGGGGGGACATCCGTGCCCCCCACAATGGAGCCCCCTGGCGCCCGCGAGAGGGAGAGCGGTGCGCTGCGTGGGCATCCCGAAGAAGATGGAAAATCAGCCAAGTTGGGAACGGCAGAAAAAGATAAGCATCAAAGAAAAAGAAGAAAGCAAGGTACTTACCCGGATACGACCGGCCTGGGCTTGGGGAGCTTGGGCAGGATCGCCTTGGCGGCCGCCTCCCGGCGCCTGGTGGTGGCGGTCGACAGCCGGAGCCTCTTGGGCTGGGTGCCAGACGGCCTCGCAGAAGACCAGCACTTCACGCCACCGGCTGCGGCTGACGGCCCCGCCTGTTGGCTTCCATGACCAGGCGGATCCGCCTCCCAGACGCGGATCGGCACCTCCTCCTCATCATCTTCGTCGTCCGGCCAGCCCTCGATGCTGCCTTCTGGCTGACCGCCTGCTGACTGGCCCTCGCCGCCTGTCACCTCTGCCTCCTCCATGGCGGCGGCCCCAAGATCGGGGTCGCTCGTGTCGCTCTAGGAGCGATCTGGTTCCAGACGGCGGCCTGGCTGGCCAGAACCCGGCGCCGGCTGGTCGGGGAAGATCTGCAGACGGCACCAAGATCAGACGGCTGTGGCAGGCGGAAGAAGAAGAAAGAAGAATTGAGAAAGAGGAAAAACTTACCGCAGGCGGCTGGTTGCTACGGCTGTACGGCGCCTTGCCAAAGGCCCAGTCGGAGTCGGAGACCTTGCAGTTGGACACGTAGTTCACCAAGTACGCCACCTCCTTGTATGACATTAACTTGGTGCACGTCCGGCTCGGGTCCCGGTGCCCACTCATGTCACAAATCAAGTGAGGGCGGCGCTGCAGCGGCAGCACCCGGCGCTCCGTGAACATGAGCAAAAGGTCCGCGAAAACCAAGCCCTCGCTGTCCCTCAGCTCCCGGAGGCGCCGCACGGTGATGGATGCGCCTTCCGTGAGGGAGGTGTGCCGAGTCTTCCACGAGGCGTGGGGCTCGGCAGGTGGGCCGGGTGCCCAGTCCGGCAGGCCGATGAAATTGTGGGCGGGATCGACATTGGAGACATAGAAATATGTCTTCTGCCACAACTTCACCGACGCCACGAGCTGCGGCGCCGAGAAGTAGTTTCTTGCCCCGCCGCGCTTCACCGCGATACACCCCCCGCACTGGGCGGCCGCGCCTTGGACTGCTGTACCGAGCTTCATATAGAAAAGCTCGGTCCACAGCTCCATCATGGGGAGGATACCAAAGTATGCCTCGCATAGGACGGCGAAGGAGGGCAACGTCACCATCGTGTTTGGTGTGAGGTGGTGAGGTTGGACGTTGAAGAATTCCAAGAATGACCGGAAGAACCCGCTCGCTGGGAGGCCGAAGCCGCACGGGAAGTGCGAGCGGAAGATGACCCGCTCGCCGAGCCGCGGCGCCGGCCTAATCTCCGCCGCCGACGCTAGGCACACGTCGACCTTGTCTGCGGGAGGCAGCTTCCGCGCCCGACGGAGGTAGTCGATGTGTTCCTCGAGGACGTCGTTGCCGTCCCACTCGCCGTGGTGGCGGACTGGCGCTGCGGCGGCCATGGCTCAGGCGGCGGCTCGCTGCGGAGTTAGCAAGAGGAGCGGACGGGAGCAAGGAAGAAGAAGGAGAATGGAGAGGGGCGGGCGCGAGAACGGCGCTAATCCCTCTCCCCGGCCTACTTATAGGCTCGGGGTGGCGAAGCCGAGGGGGCGGGCGTGGGATCAACTGCTCCACGCCCCGCACGACCCCTGCCTTTTGCGCGCCAAATCCGCGCACATTAAATGCACGTGGGGAGGGCAATCGATTGCCCCAGCCACACCAGATCCGCGCGCGGACCGAGGCCCTGTAGTGGCGGGCCCCGGCCCACTGTTATGTCCCGTCACGCGCGTGGGTTGGCAGGCCGACGGGACAGGGCGGCGACGCGTGGGGAGCCGCCAATGGTTGGTAGACCCGCACGACTGCCTGCCGACCAGGCGGTGCCTTCCCATCGAAGATTTGAAGATGGAGGTCCGACTACCTGGAGACGCCCCCCTTTGCGAAGGCGCGGTCGCCAGCAGACAGATATTTTCGGAAGACGGACAAATAATGCTGGTCCTGCTTAGGGGGGGAAGCTGCTGGAACCCCGCAACCCTCAAACACAAACCGCAGAGTTCCACCAGCTTCGGGGACTACTGTCAGAGATATTGACCACGGGTGTCCTCATCGACCACCCATGGTATTTCAAGACAATTTGTGGCCGCCTGTTACCCCCCAGCCGTCTGCTCATCGGGCCGCCTCCTAGGACAGCTTACCTTAGGAGCCGACTGCCAGCAGGTGGCAGGGGCCCAAACAGGCGGCGGCTCCACAGCCAACAGCTAGCAGACGATCCTACGCCTCTCCCTCAGGATGTGTGCTGGGGGACTACCGTGCAGCTGAGGCATGGCTATAGTTGAGCACGTCCTTAGAGAATCTATAAGGGCGTGGCTACAGTGAATGTGTACCTTATGGCCGTCTCTTAAGCGGCGAGTCACTGTAGCCACGCTGCCAGTGACCAAGCTTCGATCAGAGGAAGCCACGATCCCACTTCCCACAGACGGCGGGGCCAGCAGGCGGCTGGCCCCACCGGCCAGTGGGTAAGTCATAGACAAGCCGCCCCTGGTAGGCGGCCAGGGGAGGCGGCCGCCTAGTCACAGACGGCGAATCCTGCCCTAGAAGTCTGAACCTCATCAAGATGACAAGACAGGGCGTGGCAGCAGTGTACGGCGGGAGATGGCGGCACTGTAGCCACGTTCCTCCTGACAATGCTGGCGTCAGCAGAAGCACACCTACAGTGAAAGGCAATCACATGGGCCCGCAGGCGGCGGGCCCCAGCAGACAGACGGTGAGGCCGGCACCAGATGACGCTGACAGCCGGGGGCCACTCCGTCGAGATTACAATTGTACCCCTGGGGGGTAGGCCTATATAAACCCCCAAGGATTCTCCAATGAGGAGGGGTTGGAAGATTAAACCCTAGAAGAAAGAGAGCACGTAGAGAGAGAGAGAGAAACCCTAGCAACCATCCCAATTACCTAGAGCGAAGGTAGTGAGCTAGCCTTGCTCATCTTTCTCCTCTAGACGACACAGCTCGAGGAGTAACCTTGTAGCTACCATAGAGACATTAGTCATGACGCGGAGTCCCCGCAGAGCAGGACTAGGGTTGTTATCTCCACGGAGAGCCCCGAACCTTGGTAAGATCCGTAGGCGTCCTAAGTTCCGCCTTATCCCGCTTCCAGGGCCCAGCGACGCTCTATTGTCCCCATGCATGATAAGCCATCCGTTGGCATATGTCGCCCCAAAACCCCGACATCCACGCGGTCCCATGAATATATAGGCCGTCGATGATAACCAAGCGAGAGAGAGTGTCCAAAGATAACCATTGCATGTATGTGCCCCAAACATATGTATGGACATGCGTGATGCATGCATATATGTTTGAATACCAAAAGCACAACATTTTGATGTGGTGCATGCTTGCGTCGAAAAACGCACAGTCCCCACACAGATCTGGTTCATGATGCATCGGGTGCTCCGCACCCTCCCGACCACTTCGACCCGGAGGGAGGGATTCGTGCGTACACATGCGCGCAAAGTATAGTTGCATGCACGGAACCGTATAAGACGAACCAAAATTCAATCCCCTCCTAACTATAAGTGAAATTATCCTCTATCATTGTCGGTCGAAGTGATTGACCAAACGGCCACACAGAGATGGACAAAGCATCTCGCCGATAACCCCGTGAGTGAGTGCTAGAGGACAACCGCCATCGCTTGCTTGTGGGCCAAACACATATGTCTAGAGATGTGTGGTTATGATGTTTGAATACCTAATATATATGTAGAACATTGATGTGGTACCTGCCTCGGAAACCTTTAAGTCCCCCACAGACGAACCGAGGTTCATGACACGTAGTGTGTGTGTGTGTGTGTATATATATATATATATATATATATATATATATATATATATATATATATATATATATATATATATATATATATATATATATATATATATATGTGTGTGTGTGTGTGTGTGTGTGTTGCCCCCTCCCCTCATCGACGTGCAATATATACTCCTATGTACGTACCATAACACAACCCGAAAATAATCCTCCTTGTTCGTCAAATTACCTTTCTCATTGTGTCATATATTAGATGGACGATGACGTCGCGGGCCCATGGAGGGAAGAGTCGCAGGCGAATGAGTGAAAATCATCGTATGCACGTGGCCCAATGTGTTGGTGATGTCTTTAATACCCAACATGCACAACTTCTTTGTGGCACCTGCCTCGGAAACCAAAAAGTTCCCACACGGAGCGATATCGATTCATGACGTGTGTGTAGTATATATGTGCTGCCCCGGCCCTCTCTTGCCCTCTTCGACGCGCACTATATACTCCTACCGCAACACAACCCAAAAAAACTCCTTGCTGGGTCAAAGTGATGGAGGACAACCTTGTCGGCCCACGGATGGAAGCATCGCACACGAGTGAGTGTCCTATATGACGCATAGTATTGCCCCCGGCCACCCTCTTCAATGCGTACTCTATATATATACTCCTACCGTACGTATAAAGAAACTAAAAACATGACCATCCTTGTTAGTAAAATTAACCTCTCTCATCAGATGTCATAGTGCTGGACGGCGACCTCGCGGGCCCACGCGAGTGAGTGTCCTAGGACCACCACGTGCATGTGGCCCAAAGATGCATGTCAAAGTTTTTCTGCAGCGAACATGCGACCAAAAGACTTTAGTGTTGAAAATTGAAAAAAATATAGATAACATCTATTTGTTTTTTATACATTGATTGATTTCCCAGGGATTTAAATGCACAAAATCAAATTTGATCTACGTGAGGCCCGTGATAGTGCACGAAAATGGATTGCAAAATCATATGTGTACGTGTCCCTGGGTGCATGTTTAGTCCCCATGCAAAAAAAAAATCAAACTTCTAGAATCTTGATTTTAAAATCCAATAAATCCAAAACTAAGTTGAAATTCATGAAACTTATTGTGGTGTCATATGGACACCAATAGACTGTGATCTTTTTTTTTTCAAATTTGAGACAAGTTTTGATATAATCTTCTTACATACAGAAAATTATAGATAATTATCAACCAATATCGCAAACGGACTCTTTATTCGAACCATGGGCGTTAGACTAACAATGTAAGTGTCGTGCTTTAATTAAGCAATAAAGCAGCATAATTAATCATCAAAAAGGAAAACTCAATAAAATACATGCTGCGCACGCGTCCCGTGTGCGGTACGAGCATGCGTGAGTTGACGAGACACATGCTAGCAGGCAGACTGGAAGGCTAAGGCATGCTAATAGTTGTGTGAAATGATGGTAGGCGTGCCAGCAGTCCGCCACGCAGGCTCGCCGGGAGGCGAGCCAGCCCTTTGACCGCCGCCCACATCGCTCCCACTGCTCAATATTAATGGTGCGCCTGCCTCGCTCCATGAAATGATGGTATAGGAATGCCAGAAGTCCGCCGTGCAAGCTCATCGAGAAGTGAGACAACCTTTGACCGCCGCTCGTCTCGCTCTCACTGGCCTGTATTAATGGTGCGCCTGAGCGGCGGCACACCCATCCTTGCCACACACACAATCCTCTATCTCTGCCCTCATCCTTGACGTGACTCTCAGTCTCAAAGCCGGCACCCCCATCCTCGCGACACACATAATCCTCTCTCTCCACCCGCATCTTTGACGACCCTCTCAGTCCTCAAAGTCAGCACCCCCCATCCTCGGCACACACACACAATCCTCTCTCTACACCCGCATCCTCGACGTCGCTCTCAGTCCTCAAAGCCGTCAGTGTATGAGGATTCCACCAAAGCGACATATCAGAGGGAGTGTCGACGCCGAGGCTGCTGAAGCACTGGACCACGTCATGAATATGGATACAGAGGTTTTTGTTGCCGCCGACGAGGTGGAGAACAAGGCTGCCAACAAGCGGAGGCGGGTCGAGAAAGAACCGCGGGCGGCTCTAGCAGGCCTATACTTCATCAGCAGCCTCCTCGATGATATGTTGATAGTCATCATATCCCTCCTCCCAATCAAATATGGGGCGAGGAAAACCGCCCTTTCCCGGCGGTGGCGCCCCTATGGCTCTTCAACCCTGTCGGCCTCCTCGACGCCCACAAGCTCTGCCATGGCTATCGCAAAATCATGGATGCGTTCTCCCAGATCCTCGGCAGTCACCATGGCCCAATCAGAGGCCTTATCACGGGCAAGTTCCATTCCAATGACAAGGGTCGAGCCAAGCTTCACGAGTGGTTCTGATCCCCCGCCCTAGATCAGCTCGAGGGGCTCAGTTTTAATGATGGGCATATGCGCCCGCTGCCAACATCCGCGTTCCGCTTCACGCCCATGTTGCGCCTCGCCGAGTTCATGAACTGCCACCCCCCTTAATGATGCGCCCGCTCTTTTTCTACCACGATTGAAGCACCTCGAGCTCGTCACCGTCTGCATCCCGAAGGATGACATGGAGCGCCTGCTTCGCGGCTGTACTACACTCGAGTTCCTTCGTCTTCAGGCAATGAATTGGTCGAGTACCTTCCACATCACCTCCAGGACTCTCTGGACTATTTATGTGTGTTGCTGGTGCCGCAACAAGAGATCACAAAAGGTGGACCACAATATGGTCATTGAGGACACACCTTCAGTTGAGAGATCACTTGTAGTTGATCAACAAGGTCCAACAAGAATCAATGTCATTTCTGCGCTGAAATTGACAGTGGTGGGCTAATCGTGTGTCAAATACTACTACTTTTAGGTACAACAGTCTCCTTATACCTCTCCTTCTTGATATCAACATTATTTCTAGGTTTGAAGATGTGTTATCCAGCAAAGCTTCACCCAGATTCTGGGCACAGTGAAGGTCTTGGCACTAGAATCTATCAGCCCCAACCTGGACCAAGCTGTATATCGAGGTGATGTTCCTTCCGTGTTAAATGTTAACCATAAGGGAGTTCAATTTTTTGCACCTTTTCCCAAGTTTACAATGACAATGTAATACGATTTCCGAAGTAATTTTGGAGGATTTCACGACATACACCCCACCCCATATTGGTTGCTTGATTCATATGTTTACATTCCATAAGCATTTCTCCTTTGGATTCATCTTTATTAGTTTTCTTAGGAAATTTTTCAACAATCCAACCTCTTGTGAAGAAGGCTACATTTTTCTAGATTGTAATCAAATGCCCATGTTAATCATGTCAGATCAAAGATGGCACAATGGTGCATTTTACAATCTTGCAAATCAAATAGGAATGTAGTAGTGTTCAAAACTACATGTAGGCACTAACACATTCTCTTCTTTGGCAGATAATAATAGGCCCGGAGGTGGATAATGTTTATAACGGAAATCACACCGAATGCCTGGATCTGCATCTCTCAGATATTAGTTTGAACTCCTACCGAGGGACCTTACCGGAGATTACACTCGCCAGGTTCTTTCTTGCCAGAGCAAGGGTGCTAAGGGTACTGAGGTGGAACACACATTTATTTAGGAAAGATGAATGGTTTGTTGATCAGTGCCGGCTGGTACTGCAAAATGGAAGAGGCTCCAAAAAAGCTAAACTTCGTATTGGAAGAGCATATGATAGAGTAATTGGAAGTCAGTGTGTCAAACCCATACATGACTTGTCAGCGGCTGATCCCTGATACGTCCAAAACGTATCTATAATTTCTGCTTGCTCCATGCCTCTTTTGGGTGATATTGCTATGATATTTATACACTTCCATACACTTTTGATCATATTTGGACTAACCTATTAACTCAGTGCACCCTAGTGCCAGTTTCTGTTTTCGACTGTTTTTGTATTTCAGGTTTTCACGTTACGAGAACTGCCAGGAAAAATCCAGAAAAATTCTATAAAAAATCAGCGTTCCAGAAACTACCATGCGCCCGAAGGACAGCCGGGGGGGGGGGGGCACCTGGGCTCCAGGCGCCCTGGCGGTGCGCCCCCCTGGGCCGCGCCGGGGGGGCGCCTGGGCCCCCCGAGGCTCCTCCGATGCCCCCCTTTGGCATATATTTAAAGCGTCTCCCGAAACCATCGAAACAGGAACTCTTTTTCGGGATCTCATCTCTGTTCCGCCACCGCCACTGCTTCCAAGATCGGGAGCACCAGGAGAACTCTTCCCGGCACCCTGCCGGAGGGGAGGATCACCACCGGGAGCTTCTCCACCACCATGGACGCCTCCCGAATGAGTTGTGAGTAGTCTCCCTTGGACCATGTGTCCATGACCAGTAGCTATGTGATGTTCTCCTCCCGTTCTTGTGCTTCACTAATTAGTCCTCGTGAGCTACCCTACATGATCGAGGCACGTATGTAATCCTTATGCTGTTGCTATGATGAGTTTGCTGGGATCCGATGGATTATGAGATTATGTTCAGATTGTGTTTGAGTAATATATTTGATTCACCTCTTTTATATTTATGTTCGTAAGTAATTCTTGCATGTTCTCCGTTGTTATTTATTACTTCGGCCAAGTAGTAGGTAGTGACTCCAAGAGGGAACGTTATGCTTGATTGTGGGTTCATGCCCCTCGATGACTAGCTTGAGTGACAGAAACATGAGTCTAGGGGATGTGCTGTTGCCACAAGGGGGAAAACAACGGTGCTTCTGCCCGCGGGTGCAAGGATTGTTTACTTTACGCAAAGTTCTTTTAATGCAGTTGTTTGTTGCTTTGAGTTTACACTATGGGTGGGGCTCGCAACTTAATACCAGCGAGATGTTCTGGATAGATATCTCAAGGTGGATGATTAATAGTAGATATTGATGGATTTTGGTTTACTTACTTTGGCGTACCGCCCATGCTTTGAACCTCTACCTTTCTTGCAATGTAGTCAGCATTGGTTTGCGCACATGGTCCTGTCAATTGCCCAGCTGTAATTCGTTTACCTCACATAGCTGTTTTATCGTCTTTTGGGAGAGAGACATCACTAGTGAACATCATGAGACTCCGGTCCATATTACCATCATTGATCACATCCGCTATTTACTTTTCCGCATTTTACTTACTATTGCAATTATACCTATCACTATTATCACTTGCATTTGATCCTTTGTAAACTACAAGGCCGGAGGGATTGACAACCTCTCTGTACTCGTTGGGAGCAAAGTTATTTGCATCTGTGTGCAGGTCCACGTTGATTGCTAATATCTGGCGCCGTTAGCAGTTGACACCTTCTTGTTGAAACTGGGAGTCTCTGGGAAATCGATCCTTGGTATTACCAAGGAAAAACTTCTGCTACACTGCATCTCAAACTTTACACTTGGGGTAACCAACGAGGGGTGAGAAGCCACCTAGCAAAGCAATTTCTGGCGCCGTTGCCGGGGACTCCACTCTTCAGGATAGGGGAGTTGCACGCTATCTTTTACCTTTGCTTTTTAGTATTGTTAGTTTACTTTTCAGTTTTTGCTTTAGTATCTTTTATCAAAAATCACAACAAAATTATTTACCTTTCTGTTAGTAGTCCTTTCTGTTTAGCCAAACATGTTAGGATTTGGTGCTTTGAGGGAATCAGAAGTGCTAGATTTCCATCAAAGGGATGGAGAAAATATGAAGAAGGCATGGGACAGAATTTCTGATGCACATAGGAGAATTATGCCTTGGATACCTATAAAAATTGTGCTTAGGAATTTTTACCATGGTCTTTTAAATGGTGTAAACACTCTCTTGACATTATAGCTGAGGGAGATTTCCTAGAATGTGATGAAGCTAGAGCTCTTGAAATTATACATGGTCTATCTAGTTACTTTGTTTATGATCATAATTTTGATACTATCATAGATAGACTTGTGACTATTGAAAAGTGAATGGATGCTCTAGACTTAATGAAAGTAAAGAAACCCAAACCCAATAAGAGAGATATTTTGGAAATAGATAATGATTGGGAGCCTCTTGTTAGGATTGGTATCTCTAATCAAGACTTCCTTGCTTATTGTGATATTGGATCTATGGTTTCTACTATGCCAAAAATTGTTCATGATTCTTTAAAATTTAACATGGATAGATTATCATCTCGTCATGAACACACTAATGGAGATATTTCTTAAATCTAGGGAAGAATAAAAGATGTATCAGTTAAATTCCTTAAAGGGATTGCAATGATTGATTTCTTCATCATGGAGCCAAACCAAGGAAATATAGTGCTTGGAAGGGACTTCCTCCGAGCAGTAAAAGGCTTCATTGATATAGGTAAGGGACAAATCCACTTGCGCGGAAAGGCAAAAGGTGTGTACCCCTTTCCTAGAAGGAACAAGAGTGAACTTGTTGAGGAACCATTTGAAGCAATCTATAGCTCCGATTATTATGATGGTTATTGATTCCTCTATGCATTATACCTAGCTTAAAGGCATAAAAGAAAGCGCTTTTGGGAGGCAGCCCAATGAATAAATTCATTTTGCTTTTGTTGTGTCTTGATGTTGTTTACTACTGTAGCATCATCATTGTATCTTTGCTTTTCAATTTTGTGCCAAGTATAGCCTCTGATTGCTAGAAAGTTCAAAAGATGTGAGGTGCTGTCCAGGAAACAGATTCTGTCCTTGGATAGACAAATTCGTATAAAATCACCAGATCATCTTTTTGGTCTGAATTTTTTCAACAGCGTTCTCTATATAATTGTCTTTCGTGCGTCTGTTCTGAGTTTTTTGATTTGAGTTGCAGAAGTGCCCCGAACAAATCAATTACTACCTGCTGTTCTGTTTTTCACAGATTCTGTCCTGTTTTGCTTTTCCTTCACTTTGCAAACCAAGAGCTTGCTTTTTCTTTGCAAAAACCTTTTGGCAATCTTGTGAAACAGTAGACCTTCAAGAATATCTTTATTTCCAGAAAGGTATAATTATTTTATTATGGGTACTAACCTCGCTAATCAGATTATGATGAGTTATGTATGAAGGGAGTTTTCAAGTGTGCGAGGGAAGATGATAAAAAGATTCAGGAGTGTCAAGCGCTCAAGCTTGGGGATGCACCCGTGCACCCCCAAGAAATATTCAAGGAGACTCAAGCGTCTAAGCTTGGGGATGCCCCCGTGCATCCCCTTCTCCATCAACATTATCAGTTCGTCTTTCGTTCCACTATATTTTAATCACTTCATGCGTTATGTGCTATGCTTGGAGCGTCTTGCTTTTAATTTCCTTTTTAGTTTTCCATAACGAGTCGGAACTCAGCGTTCTTTATGTGGGAGAGAAACACACTCCACTTCTACCTAGAACATAACATAGAATTTTCATGACTATCTTTGATGTGTGTGTTCTTTGTCTTTTAATAGCTACTATCATGCTCTGCTCTTAGTATTCATGCTTATCTTTTTAAAGAGCTTGTGTTTAGTTGGTTGCTTGAACTCTCTTTAGTCATCATGCTTATCTTATTAAGAGAGTTCGCTTCCGTTGCATTGGTTAATATGTCAATGATAAATATGCTACGTGCATAATGGCGCTTAGTAGTTCAGGTTTTCTTGTGGTTAGTCTCAAATAGCTGGGGGATTCCCAATGTGTTATTGGAGTACCAACATGATTTGTTTGCCAATGATGTGGTATGGTTTAGTAATATCTTCCCTCAAGAATTTATTTTGATTGACTTGGCATATGCTCACGTATATTTAAGACTGTAAAGAAAGTCTGTCAAGCCTTGATGATCTTTTATTTCTAAGTAGCGATATAACTTCCATGCCTGATTCAATGTTGCTTTGTCGCTCTGCATGATTATGACCGTCATTGCTCTCTTAGTTGGTCGCTTCCGGTCTTTTGCTAACCTCCACCTGTACTAAGCGGACTGACTGCTTGTGCATCCACATCCTTTTAAACCAGTTATGCCATATGAGTCCACCATACCTACCTATATGTGGTATTTCACCGCCACTCCAAGTAAATTTACATGTGCTACCTTTAAAACCTTCAGTTTTTGCAATACATAGCTCATGGGAAAGTAGCTTAAAAACTATTGTGGTAAAGAATATGTCGCTTACGTATCTTATTTCTTATAAGTTGCTTCCTGAGCGGTATCCATGTTTCTGGGGACGCCATCAACTGATACACTTTTGTTGAATATCATGTGAGTTGCTATGCATGTTCGTCTTGTCTGAAGTAAGGGTGATTTGCCATGGGTTGAATGGTTTGAGTATGCATATTGTTAGAGAAGAACATTGGGCCGCCAACCAAAGCCATGTATCATGGTGGAAGTTTTAGCTTGGACATTAATCCTCAATCTCTTATGAGAATATGCTTAAGCATTAAAGAGGAGTCCATTATCTATTTTCTATGTTGTCCCGGTATGGATGTCCTCAAGTTGAGATCTATCAAAAACGAGAAATCAAATGCGATCTATCTCCTTGGACCTTTGTACAGGTGACATAGAATTACCCCTTTGTGACACTTGGTTGAAACATATGTAATGCAATGATAATCCATGGAAATATGAGCTAATTAGGACAAGATGCGAGCACTATTGGTATTCGATGCATGAGGCTTGCAACTTATAGGATGTCTTATGCATAACACATATGAAGTACTACTAGCGTTGACAAAATTGTTTCTATGTTTTCAAAATAAAAAGCTCTAGCACATGAGTAATCCCCGCTTCCCTCTGCGAAGGGCCATTCTTTTACTTTTATGTTGAGTGTCCACCTTCTTTCTTCAAAGCACCAACTATTGAGAGCATGATTGTCATTCTGAGTGTAATGTGCATTGTCCCAAAGTAGCATTGTCTTTTGCATGATTGTGATATCGTTTATTTTGAAATCATTGTATCTAGTCATCACTTAAATCTTGAAGGTGCCCCTGCATTTATGTTTTGCTTCACTAAAGGGGGCAAGCTAGATATCACTTTATCATATTTTCACATCATATTCATTGCAAATCTATTTGATGTTTCAGTATCATATTGTAAGACTTTCAGTTCTTTGTAATTTTCTCATGTGGCAACTTAATTACTACAGATTCATTATCTCAGTAAGCTTTTGTCATATGACTATGAATAAGTCCTATATGGTTAATAGCATGTCACCACAGAAATTATTCTTGTTATCATTTACCTACTCGAGGACGAGCAGGAATTAAGCTTGGGGATGTTGATACGTCCAAATTGTATCTATAATTTCTGCTTGCTCCATGCCTCTTTTGGGTGATATTGCTATGATATTTATACACTTCCATACACTTTTGATCATATTTGGACTAACCTATTAACTCAGTGCACCCCAGTGCCAGTTTCTGTTTTCGGCTGTTTTTGTATTTCAGGTTTTCACGTTACGAGAACTGCCAGGAAAAATCCAGAAAAAATATATAAAAAATCAGCGTTCCAGAAACTACCGTGCGCCCGAAGGACAGCCGGGGGGG
>LR738714.1:498661774-498760558 GCA_902687465.1 Secale cereale
GGGGGGCGCCTGGGCCCCCCGAGGCTCCTCCGATGCCCCCCTTTGGCATATATTTAAAGCGTCTCCCGAAACCCTCGAAACAGGAACTCTTTTTCGCGATCTCATCTCTGTTCCGCCGCCGCCACCGCTTCCAAGATCGGGAGTACCAGGAGAACTCTTCCCGGCACCCTGCCGGAGGGGAGGATCACCACCGGGAGCTTCTTGACCACCATGGACGCCTCCCGGATGAGTTGTGAGTAGTCTCCCTTGGACCATGGGTCCATGACCAGTAGCTATGGGATGTTCTCCTCCCGTTCTTGTGCTTCACTAATTAGTCCTCGTGAGCTGCCCTACATGATCGAGGCACATATGTAATCCTTATGCTGTTGCTATGATGAGTTTGCTGGGATCCCATGGATTATGAGATTATGTTCAGATTGTGTTTGAGTAATATATTTGATTCACCTCTTTTATACTTATGTTCGTAAGTAATTCTTGCATGTTCTCCGTTGTTATTTATTGCTTTGGCCAAGTAGTAGGTAGTGACTCCAAGAGGGAACGTTATGCTTGATTGTGGGTTCATGCCCCTCGATGACTAGCTTGAGTGACAGAAACATGAGTCTAGGGGATGTGCTGTTGCCACAAGGGGGAAAACAATGGTGCTTGTGCCCGCGGGTGCAAGGATTGTTTACTTTACGCAAAGTTCTTTTAATGCAGTTGTCTGTTGCTTTGAGTTTACACTATGGGTGGGGCTCGCAACTTAATACCAGCGAGATGTTCTGGATAGATATCTCAAGGTGGATGATTAGTAGTAGATATTGATGGATTTTGGTCTACTTACTTTGGCGTACCGCCCATGCTTTGAACCTCTACCTTTCTTGCAATGTAGTCAGCATTGGTTTGCGCACATGGTCCTGTCAATTGCCCAGCTGTAATTCGTTTACCTCACATAGCTGTTTTATCGTCTTTTGGGAGAGAGACATCACTAGTGAACATCATGAGACTCCAGTCCATATTACCATCATTGATCACATCCGCTATTTACTTTTACGCATTTTACTTACTATTGCAATTATACCTATCACTATTATCACTTGCGTTTGATCCTTTGTAAACTACAAGGCCGGAGGGATCGACAACCTCTCTGTACTCGTTGGGAGCAAAGTTATTTGTATCTGTGTGCAGGTCCACGTTGATTGCTAATATCTGGCGCCGTTAGCATTTGACACCTTCTTGTTGAAACTGGGAGTCTATGGGAAATTGATCCATGGTATTACCAAGGGAAAACTTCTGCTACACTGCATCTCAAACCTTACACTTGGGGTAACCAACGAGGGGTGAGAAGCCACCTTGCAATCCCTTTGCAGGAATGACGAGGTTTGCAATGTTTGAATTTGGGTATTGTAATCTTTGAATTTGAACCTTTCAATATGTATGGTATTTGTTATATAACGTAATTGGATGTTTAATTTGGTATTGCAATCATGTCCTGTTACAAGTATATATATGTTGTTCTTCTGTACACAAAGCATAGATGTTCTGCAGACACATAATATCACATTGCACACGTACCACACTAGGTAACCCGTCGGTGATGAATTCATCAATTGCAAACGGTTATATACCAGCAAGCATTTTCCCACAACACACACGGCTTATTCCATCACAAGCAGCTCGGATGGATCAACTGTATGTCACATATTGCACACGCAACTCTAATATGATTCATGCTTGATGTCTCCGACATTGCTCACACAGTTCATCTTATTTGTCACGTATCACTGTGTTGACTTCTGCTCGCATCCCTCGGCAAGCTCTTCTTGCTGTTAGGCACTACATCGCGCTGTGCTCGCCATTAGGCGCCGCAGCGCGCTCTGCTCGCGTCCGTCGGTGCGCTTGACTTGTCGACAACTTCTCCTTGCGTGGTCAACTACTATATGCATATATATGGTTGCTCATCGTTCAGGCGACCGCGGAGCGCCATTCTCGCGTCCCTCCGCGCCGCTCTGCCATCGGTTGGGCCTGCGCACGATCACGTCGTGGGTCCCCTATGCATGCGGTTGCGTCGCGGGCGTCGCTACACGATGCATTCATGTGCCACACGATGGAGTTACGCACTGCAAATTAGAACTGCCATCAGGGCATGCCGATATTCCAGGACGTCTGGCTTCCCCTTTAATTCCCGCAGCCATTATAACCTTAGTCTCTTCAACCTTTCGATCGCGCCTCACAACACAACAACCATACTCACGTCGACACATAGAGAGGGGATGTCTAGCGGCGCTCCAATGGAGTTCGGCGAGTGTCGTGGTTTTGTCACGACAGATGTCCTAGCAAAAGGACTTAGTCGTGAGGCCATCGCTACGGGTTAGCTTAAAGGGGTTAAAGCGGACAAGGACACAAGGGTTTTATACTAGTTCGGCCCCTTCGATGAAGGTAAAAGCCTACGTCTAGTTCGGTGTAATATTGCTAGGGTTTCGATGACCAGGGAGCGAATACGCTTTGCCTGTGTCTCGAGCTGTTGTTCTCTGTCCTTGAACCGTCGCCGGGTCGTCCCATTATATACACGAGGTGAAGCCAGGCCCGGTTTACAGAGCCGCAAGGTCGGCTCATAAACGTGTCCGTTCGGTCTCTATCTTTCCTATCTTACAACACAAGTTATACGTCGTATGGCGGTTTACACATCATGGGCCCTAACACCTCTTGGGCTTCAAACCTTCTGGAATAAAGCGTCATGATCCATGCTCCGCTGGGCTTCAGTAGAAGTATTCTTGATAGGCATAAACCAGCCCATCTTGGGCGGTTTATACCCAGTAGTAATAACCCTGACATTAGGCCCCAGATTGATTTGAACCTGTTCATGTTAATCTTCAACGTCTTGTAAAGATTTTCATCTTTCATAAACCGTCGTGACATCATCTTCCCGGATTGTATTAAACCGTCATGACGTCATCTGCCCATTTAATACTTGTACCTATTTTTTTATCTTTTACTCATTAAAAGCTCCGAAGATCGAGGCAACAATATCTTGCCATATCTACTTTTCTGGCTCCTTGATTCCCACGCTTGCCGTTTCATTTTGCAGCTTATAAATAGGGCAGAGGGGTATCTCCTTTTCCCTCCTTGCTCCTTTGCCTCTTCCTCTTCCTTGCATCTGCTCGTGCCCAAGCTCCGCCACTGCCGTCGTGCTCTGCATCTTCATCGAGCTTTGGCCGCTGCATCAACCTGGTTGGGTCAGAAAATCGCCGGCGCCCCTCCGCATTCGTTGACTCGGGTAAGTTCTTTCTTTCGCCACACATAGATATCATTAGGGTTTCTTCTCAACAAGAACTCATAGGTAGGCGCTGTTCTTTGTAGTTCTTCGTTATGGCTCCATTAATCAGTGTAGATCTAATCCTCTTGCCTCACAGCCGTAGCAGTGATTCCGCTTCGTTTAGTATGCTTTTATTTCTCCCAATAGTACTAGTTGAGACTGCGTCAGTTAAAGCCCTTGTTGCGTCTGTTGAAAATAAACTGAATATTTCTTAATTTCTAACATGCTGTTGATCCATAGCTTCATCATTGTATGCACAAAACCTCTTTTTCCATAACTATAGATCTGTAACCTTCGTTATTGGTTTAGCTTCTAGAAAAGACCATAAACCGGTAGATACCATTAGGCCCCTGCTTAAACCGCCATCTGTAAATACCTTCGAACACTGCCGGTTTAATTTTGCACAAATTCGTAAACCGATGCTTCACTATATTTCCAGCTTTTCGTTCAGAATGGCAAAGCAAGCCAAACAGTTTACTTCCTGCAACTGGGCCCAATCCCGGGTTACTGAGGAAGACTTGCAGAACCGGGCTGAAGTTGGCGCTTTAGGCCCAAAGAATGTCCTTCACTGGAGAGTCCCCGGATCAGAGTGTCCTCCAAAGCCCAGAGAGGGAGAAGTTATTGTCTTCCTTGATCATTTAGCCCAGGGTTCAGTCCTCCCAGGTCAAAGTTCTTCCATGATGTGTTAGCTGATTTCCAACTTCATCCCCAAGATATTGGGCCCAACTCTGTATCCAGCATCTGCAACTTCCAAGTCATTTGTGAAGTTTATGTGCAAGAGGAGCCATCATTTGAGTTATTCCGGGATTTCTTCCATCTAAACTGTCGCACGGAATTTTCTGACGGTCCAAACACTGAGCTCGGCGGGATGTCAATTCAGAAGAGAAAGGACGTTAGTTTTCCTCACGCCAATCACCACAGTCATCCCAAAGAGTGGAATCAAACTTTGTTCAATTGTCTAGATACTTCTCCAGAAAATGAGAATCCACTGGCGGGCTATCATTCCCACCGTCTTAATGAGGACCATCCCTTTCCTCAACGGCTGAGCGCCCAGGAATGGGTCAAATATGCTCCTCAGCTCTCCAAGCTTCGAGCCTTCACCGCCAATGGCTTAACCGGAGTTGATTTCGTTCGTTGTTGGATTTCCTAGAGCATTCTCCCGCTAAGCCGGCGTTCCGGCTTAATGTGCGAATATACTGGAAATCCCAAAGATCTTCTACGCCATACAGAAGCTGTGCTATCAGAAAATGAGATCAACGAGTCTATTGAGAAACTGCTGAATGAACCGGTGGAAACTAGCAGTCAAAATGGATTGGCTCCCTTCTGCGAATTCAACAAACCACGATCGTTAAAGTTTTCTTCTGCCTCATTTTTGCCTTATTTCCCGTCTGTTTTTAATACTCCTTCTGAATGACTTCATGATCTTCGACAGGGTAACGACCCATTCTGGAAGAAGAAGGTTCAGGATAAACCGGCGAAGGTGCCTCGCCAAAAAACCAAAGCTGTTAAAAAAAACGTCAAGAAGAAGACTACTGACGTGTCGGAATCCAACCCGGAGGATGATGAACCGGCCTCCGGGGTACTACTTGACTCTCTTGATTTCTTTGACTTTCTTTACTTGTATTTTATTAACAATGACTGTACCCACGGACACGCTGAAGGCAGCAAGGCGGATGATGCTGAGGTAATTACTCTTTCTTCTGGTCCAGAACCTCTGCCAACACCCAAAATTCGCCGAGCAAGCCGGAAAGTACAGTTTTCTCACCCTTTCGCTTACTTGGACCCAAACTTTCTTTTGGAGAAACAACAACATGAAGCTCGCCGCACCACGCGGCATAGTGGCCATGCCATTGAATCCACCGGTTTACCACACACACCAGCCCGAAGGCGTCGCTCAGAGGTTTTATACACTCCAGATGCTCTTTATCCCAAAGCAGGTCATATTCGACAGCCTCTTAATTCGTCTGATTCGAATTATCACGAAACACCTCATTCGTCTTCTCGCGAATCAACGGCCACGCAGATTCCTCCCCTTAAGACTGTTCCTGGGTAAGTTTTTTCATTTGGCCGGTTTAACCTCTGTCTCGACTCTTCTGATTTTTGTCACCTTTAACTTTTGCAGTAAGCCCAAGCCTAGTAAAAAGGCCAAGCTGAATAAGCCGGTAGGTGATGACGAGATTGTTGAACCGGCAAAAGATCCTGATCTTACTGAAGCAAACGTTGACACTTTGTATGATGATCCTCCTCCCCTGGATCGTGAAACTTTTGTTGATCAAGGGAGTGCTCCAATGGATTGTAATGTTGATCCGGCCAATCCTATCTGAGCCAGCACTGCTCCTGCTAGCCTAGCTAAACACACGGCCGCTTCAACTGAAGAAGTTGAGATCACTGGAATCGGCTACACTGCTCCTAGTGAACCTGTTGCCTTGTCCAAGCATTATGCACTACTAGGAAAAGGGCTATAGATAGGATTGTTACTAATGGCACACCAGACATGCGGTGTGCCATTAGTATATACTAATGGCGCACCATGTGTTGGTGCGCCATTAGTATCCAAATACTAATGGCGCACCGTTGATGTGGTGCGCCATTAGTAACAAATTTTTTTTCATTTTTTTTTCAAAACTACTAATGGCGCACCAGTGGATAGTGCCCCATTAGTAGTTAAACTACTAATGGCGCACCACATCCACGGTGCGCCATTAGTAATTTTTTTTAAATTTTGCTTTTATTTTTTTAATTTTATTTTCAAAACTACTAATGGCGCACCGTGGGAGTGGTGCGCCATTAGTAGTTAAACTTACTAATGGCGCAACACATCCACGGTGCACCATTAGTAATTTTTTTAAAAAATTTTGCTTTTATTTTAAAAAAAAATTATTTTCAAAACTACTAATGGCGCACCGTGGGAGTGGTGCGCCATTAGTAGTACTAATGGCGCACCACTCCCACGGTGCGCCATTAGTTTTTTTTTTCATATTTTGTTTTTTTTAAACTAGTAATGGCGCACCGTGGGAGTGGTGCGCCATAAGTAGTTGAACTACTAATGGCGCACCACTCCCACAGTGCGCCATTCCTAACTACTGCACCCCTCCCCCCTGTGGACCGCCTTTTCCAGTTCAAAAAAATAAAAGAAAATGATGTAAATGTAAAAAAATAAAAGAAAATAAGTTTCCCATGTGATATGTGGTCTACTTGTTGGGAAAATTTACAAATATGAATTTTGACTTTATTTGCAAAATATGTCTGGAATTTAGTAAAACAGGCATAACTTTTGCATACGAACTCGGATTAAAAAGTTTTTTATATGAAAAATCATCTACTCGAAAAGTTACATCCGAAATCATCTACTCGAAAAGTTACATCCAAATTTAACTGGGGGAACCCCGTTAAACATTTTCAAAATCCACAAAAACCTAACAGAAAAAAAGTTACGGGACTTTTAAGATCTAGAGGCAAATAAATTCAAAAAAATTCAAACTTACTAGTGGCGCACCGTTTGCTAGGTGCGCCACTAGTAACAGAAAAAAATTATAAAATTTTCGAAAAAAATTATTTTTTTTTTCAAAATATAATACGTAATATGACCGGGAAGTTTGAAATATATTTTCAAAATTTCATCATACTCATGAACATTAACAAACTCCTAGACATCAAGAAGGGTTAATAGGATTGATATGATAGATATATCAACAAGTGCGTGTGAAGTGAGCTGGTGCTGGGGTTGGATAGAACTACGAAGTTAAGCGTGCTCGGGCTGGAGTAGTGTGAGGATGGGTGACCTTATGGGAAGTTTGACCACAGAGTGTGATTTGACTTGAGATTAAGCAAATTGACCCCATATTAAGCCATAATGACCTGAGATTAAGAAAAGAAATTTGAATTTTTTTTTACTAATGGCGCACTTATATGTAGTGCGCCATTAGTATGCCAAAGCACCTGGGTATATATGGCCCCCTGGGAGGCATACTAATGGCGCACCGTGCCCTATACTAATGGCGCACCAGTGGTGCGCCATTAGTAAAAAATACTAATGGCGTGCTACTAATGGCGCACCAGTAGTGCGCCATTAATGGCCAAAACCGGTGCGCCATTAGTAGGCCTTTTTCTAGTAGTGCTGCGAAGGATGAAATTTCCGGCAAGGACAAAGGAAAATGAAGTACTGACTTGTCCAATTAAGCTCAGCTTAGTGCCCAAGAGCTCCATTCCGGTTATCTGAACCGACTGTACACTAGCCGTGATCATGAAGCCGGTTTAGTAAATATGATGAAGGAGCGCTATGAGGTAACTTTCTGCTTTAACTTGTACCTTATTCGTGTGTAAGCCTTGTAGCTTGCCTTTACTCTATCGTAGCCCCCAAGGGCCGGTTTATTCCTTTAGGATGAACCGGGACTTCAGAATATCCATTAGATAGTTTTGTTTTTCACATGTGTAGTCCCCAAGGGCTGGTTTATTCCTTTAGGATGAAGCGGGACTTAAATTTATAATCTTTTTTGAACAATGTCGCATTAGCCCCCAAGTGCCAAGTGTATAACTTGTTATGTGCTTGGGACTTTACTGAGAAATGTCTATTAACTACAAATATACATTAGCCCCCAAGTGCCAAGTGTATAACTTGTTATGTGCTTGGGACTTTATTGAAAAATGTCTCCTCAATGTATAATATGCTCTCCTCTTGGCAGACTGACTTAAACCGAAAAAATCCTGAAGTCGCCGAGCTCCAGGATACTCTGAAGTTTCAACAAACCGCCGCTTCCAAAGTCAAAGATGAGCTGACACTTGCTTTAGCAAATATGGAAAAGCTGAAGAAGGACTTTGAAAAGGAACGGTTGGATTGGGCTGCTGAAAGAACCACCTTGGAGAAAAGGGCAACCAATGCAGAAGCAGTTTTTAATCCCGTGATAGAAGAACTGGCCGGTTTAAAGCAGCAGGTAAACGCCATGACTGCTGCTGTCTTTGGTAAATATACGTGACATAAGCTTGAATATGATATTTCTGCACTTTCCGGTTTAACTCAACCTCTTTTGATGCAGGAAAACGTATTGCTCATCTCGGGACTGACATGCGGAGGAAATTGAAGGCCGCATAAACTCTCATAGAGCAGCTGTATTTCGGTGCTCAACGGATTGTCTGTGCTGCTTCCCATAATAAACCGGCTCCCACAACGATCAACGGCACTTTGGAAAAGCTATCCATTCTACCTGCCCGCCTCGTAGAGCTGAATAAATCATCTGCAAGGGCAGGTGCCTTGATGGATTTAACTCGAGCGAAAGCTTGGGTGCCCGATCTTGATCCGGCAAAAGTGATGAACGGCTATCCTAGCATGAAGGATGACGGATCAACATTCACAAACATCAATTTACGTTCTTTAACAAGAGAAATGCGGCCTTTGGCTAGCAATCTCTCTGATGAGGCTGATCTATCTCGTTATCATCCTGGTTATAATGCTGAGAACTTGCGGGTTGACCCTCCAGCTTATGATGTGGAAGATCTCACCCTCCCGTCCGTAAGCGCACTTATGCTCCTGATATTGACCCGTCTGAACTCGTGAACGATGAAGCTATTTTCAAAGCGCCGACCAAGACCAATTGGGCAACCACTAACTTCCAGCAGCTAGAAGAGAACGACGGGGGGTCGGAGCAGGACGATCCACAACCTTCAAGCCGAGCTGATGCAGATTCCTAAACCGGTGCCGATTTAGATATTATGTCCCAGCACTTTAGACAAAAAACAGATATTCTTTTGGGCTATCCAGCGCCTTGTAATAGGGTAGCTGAAACACTTTATGTTGTCACGCATATTCTCCTTTGTATGACATTGCTTCATCTGGCCGCTTCATAATTCCTATTGCTTATGATGTTTTAAACAGTTTATTCCACCTGCTTCTGCATAAGACAAAGTTTAAAGTGTCCTGGCGGTTTATCACCAGACGGGTCATGATGCCCAAATACATGGTCTAGGTTTATAACCTGAACTGTATATAAAATATGAAACATATATCATACCTTTGATTAAGTTTTGCGCTATTGGCCTTAATCAATGATGGCTTCTCACCCCTCGTTGGTTACCCCAAGTGGAAGGTTGAGATGTAGCATAGCGGAAATTTCCCTTGGCAAAGGTACCAAGGATCGAGTCCCGTGAGACTCCGAGGGTCGACAAGTAGGTGTCAACAGCGCCAGAAACTTAGCGGTTGACGGGACCTGCACACAGATACAGATAACTTTGCTCCCAACGAGTACAGAGAGGTTGTTAATCCCTCCGGCCTTGTTGCTTACAAAGGATCAAACACAAGAGATAATAATGATAGTTATGACTGCAACTAGGAAATAAAAACAGGAAGTAAATAGAAGGTGTGATCAGCGGTGGTAATATGGACCAGGGTCCCATGATGTTCACTAGTGATGTCTCTCTCCCAAAAGACGATAAAATAGCAAAGCGAGGTAAACAAATTACAGCTGGGCAATTGACAGGATTATGTGTGCAAACCAATGCTAACTATGCTGCAAAGAAAAGTAGAGGCTCAAAAGCATGGGCGGTACGCCAAGGCAAGTAGACCGAAATCCATCTTCATCTACTACTAATCATCCACCTTGAGATATCTATCTAGAACATCTCGCTGGTATTAAGTTGCGAATCCCACCCAAAGTGTAAACTCAAAGCAACACAAAACTGCATTAAAAGAACTTTGCGTAAAGTAAACAATCCTTGCACCCGCAAGTACAAGCATCGTTGTTTTCTCCCTTGTGGCAACAACACATCCCCTAGACTCATGTTTCTGTCACTCAAGCTAGTCATCAGGGGGCATGAACCCACAATCAAGCATAACGCTCCCTCTTGGAGTTACTACCAGCTACTTGGCCAAAGCAAAAAACAGCAACGGAGAACATGCAAGAATTACTCAAGAACAAAGATATAAAAGAGGTGAATCAAATATATTACTCAAACACAATCTGAAAGATTACATATGTGCCTCGATCATGTAGGGCAGCTCACGAGGTCTAAACCATGAAGAGCAAAGAGGGGAGGAGAACATCACATAGCTACTGATCATGGACCCATGGTCCAAGGTGGACTACTCACGACTCATCCGGGAAGCGTCCATGGTGGTGGAGAAGCTCCCGGTGGTGGTTCTTCCCTCCGGCAGGGTGCCGGGAAGAGTTCTCCTGATGCTCCCGATCTTGGAAGCGCTGTGGCGGTGGAACAGAGGCGAGATCGCGGAAAAGAGTTCTGTCCTCGAGGGTTTCGGGACGAGAGGGATATATATGCGAAGGGGGGCAGCCAGAGGCGGAGCAGGGGCCCCAGGCGCCCCCCTGGCGCGGCCAGGGGTGGGGCCGCGCCAGGTGGCCGCCTCGGCCTCCCCTGGCTCCCCTCTGGCCCATCTTTGGTTCTTCGCGAAGCTTCCTGTACGCTGATTTTTCCTATATTTTTCCTGGAATTTTTGGAGCACTTTTAATATGGGGGAAACCTGAAATAGAAAAACAGCAAAAAACAGGAACTGGCACTGTGGTGCACTGAGTTAATAGGTTAGTCCAAATATGATCAAAAGTTCATGGAAGTGCATCAATATCATAGCAATATCACACAAAATAAGCATGGAGCAAGCAGAAATTATAGATACGTTTTGGACGTATCAACATCCCCAAGCTTAATTCCTGCTCGTCCTCGAGTAGGTAAATGATAACAAGCGTAATTTCTGTGGTGACATGCTATCAACCATATAAGAACTTTTAAGTAAAGCAATCAAGGCATGTAATTCAATTCAAGTCATAACAAGCAAGAGTCTATATTAGTATTGTAACAAGCAACATAAGAACATAAAGGTGCAAGAGCTCTCGCTGTCCGTGACTCGAATGTCTCCAAATGGTGTTTGCGTGCAAGAAAGGGGATAGGGATATACGAGAGAGTAAAACATAGTTTTTGTATTGTTGAGAACTTAATCTACTAAAGTTTCACACTTGGTCTTCTTTGGAATCTTATCTTGACTCATCCCCAGACCACTAGCCAGGTACAAGTCAAAATGATCCACTCCCTTTCGATATTTTGAGCACTCATGCAATGGATGAGCGTAAGCAAGAAAGTTGACACTTAGGATGGCAAAGAGAGAAAAATGATGAAGGGGGAAGACAAAAAAGGTGTGAAAGGCTCACATCAATGAGGACAATCATAGGCGAGAGAAAGCCAAATGATAGATATGATGTGAGGAGTAGGGATTGCCATGCAACGGATGCACATATGATCTAAGGTAAGCTCTCCAATGGAACTAGTGGGGGTGCATCCAACTTGCTCGCTCAAGAAGACCTAGAGCTCTTTTGAGGAGGCTCATCATTGGAATATACAAGCCAAGTTCTATAGTGTGAAGGTCCCCACATAGCTATATGCATGAATGATAATCTCTATGGAGTATAATGTATAAGATGGAGTACGAGTGTGGATCTGTCAAAAGGAATAGTAGTGTGCCCCCTTCTCTCTTTTTATTTCTTTTTCTCTTTTTTCTCTTTTTATATTTTTTTGTGGCCTCAATGGCTCTTTCTATTTAACTCTCATTTGTCCTCTTTGGGATCTTTTGATTTTGTCCTCTTTGGGATCTTTTCCTCACTTTAGGGGCAACACTCTATATATTACAAGAAGTATAGAAGATCTTTCACACTTTACAAAAGTACTCAACATAAAGAAAATGAAACTATCATGATGTATGCAAATGTATGCCTCTGCCGGTGTAGCAGGATATGCAATGATACTAGCGCGTCATGTATATGCCTATCGGCAAGAAGAACAAACCTTTTATAGGACGCAGGTCCATACTGGACGAACTGCGTGATAAACCTTGCCAAATACATGCAGCCCCGGACAATATCCCAAACCACTGCCTTAGGGCATGTTGGGTACTCTGGCAGGTAGCAAAGAGCACTGCACCAATCCTTGCCACCACAGTATCAGAGGAGAAAGACGTCGGTCTCTTCATTGTCTTCGAGACGTTCTCCTCAAATAACCGCCGAAAGAGAGCAAATCGCGAACTTGCCAAGGTCTAGCGAATTAGCTCTGCAAGCCCATGGAGCGACATGGTAATTAGTTTTTCTGCCGAAGACGCACCTCGAGTTCGGCCGGTCCGAGCAACAACAACTCTTGTACAAGATGCAATAGTATATGGCTTTCGCCTCACTAAGGTACTTATGGACGAAGGAAGCAGACTCAACCTCATATACGAGGAAACACTTGCAAAAATGCAGGTTGACAAATCCTGCATTGAGCACACTAACACAACCTCCAGAGGAATTATTCCCAGCCGGGAAGGGAAGCATGAAAATCGATGTAGTATTCGGCACATCCAAGAACTATAGGTCGGAGGAACTGCACTTCCACATTGTTCCCTTCAATAGCGGATACCACGCCCTTTTAGGACGGGATGCTTTTTCATGTTGTCAAGTCATACCCCATTATGGGTACATGAAGCTTAAAATGCCAGGGCCCAATGGAGTAATAGCAATAACAAGTGATCCGGACAGAGCACTCCGCGCCGAAAACAAAACTGTATCCTTAGCCCTGGAGGCATTATCCGAAGCCGTCACGGCCGAGGAATTAACCACCATACGATCCAAAGTGGACAAGGACGATGTAATCCTTGCCAAAAGATCGAAATCTACCTCCTTCAAGCTAGCAGATGAAATTATAAAATTTCAAGTGCACCCAACAGACCCTAATAACACAGCGTCTATCGGGGCACAGCTGGATCCGACGGTAGATAGCGCGTTACGCGCCTTTCTTCGCGATAATTGGGACATATTCGCCTGGCACCCTTCAGATATGCCAGGAATCCCACACAGGCTGGCCGAACACAGCCTCAACATTATCAAAGGGTTCAAACCTGTCAATCAGTCACTGCGATGATTTTCCGAACCAAAAAGACAAGCAATGGGAGAAGAGCTAGCCAAGCTACTGGAGGCCCAATTCATCAGAGAAATTAAACATCCGGACTGGCTGGCCAACTTAGTCATGGTACCGAAGAAGGATAAATCCTGGTGTCTCTGTGTCGACTTTACAGACCTAAACAAGGCTTGCCCTAAAGATCCCTTTCCTCTGCCCCGCATTGATCAAATTATCGATGCAATGGCCAGACACGACTCGTTATGTTTCCTTGATGCTTACTCCGGATACCATCAAATAAAGATGAAGGAATCCGATCAGGCCGCAATGGCATTTATCACCCCGTATGGTCCTTTCTGTTTCAACACTATGCCCTTTGGACTTCAAAGCGCTGGTGCCACGTATCAACGCGTGATTCAACCATGCTTAGAAAAACAAATTGGGAAGACAGTGGAGGCATATGTTGACGACGTAGTCGTTAAGACCAAACACGTCGAGATGTTGGTGGATGATCTCCGCCTTACATTTCATAACCTTAGAGCATATGACATAAGGCTCAATCCGGAAAAATGCGTCTTTGGCGTTACGGCCAGAAAGCTATTAGGGTTCATTATATCCCATAGAGGAATCGAAGCTAACCCAGCTAAAATCCGGGCATTGTCACAGCTCAAAACGCCAACCGATCTCAAACAAGTGCAAAAACTAGCAGGCTGCGTAGCGGCCTTGAGCCGCTTCATCTCCAGGTTAGGAGATAAAGAATTGCCACTTTATAGATTGCTACGATGCACTGACAACTTCAAATGGACGGATGCGGCCACAGCTGGATTGGAAGAAATAAAACTTCTATTAGCGAGCAACCCAATCCTAGCCGCCTCAAGTGTTGGTGAACCAATGCTGCTGTATATATCAGCCACTCACCAGGTAATGAGTGCCATGCTCGTCGTCGAACAAGCCGAAGAGGGGCATAAGTTCCCATTTCAAAAGCCCGTATACTACGTATCCGAGGTCCTCACACCGTGCAAGTCACACAAACCCCACTATCAGAAAGTTGCCTATGCGGTCTTCATGTCATCTCGGAAACTCCGACACTACTTTCAAGAGTGTTCAATTACAGTGGCATCCGAGGTACCACTTAATGATATCATCAACAATAAAGACGCCACTGGACGCATAGCCAAATGTGTCATCGAGCTCTTACCGTTCGAAATATCATATAAGCCGCGCCAGACTATTAAATCCCAGGTGGTGGCTGACTTCGTCACACAATGGACCGAAGCCGAACTCCCTAAAGAGTACGGCACATATTCCCACTTGACAATGTACTTTGACGGTTCCAAAATGCTAGCCGTATTGGGGGCCGACGTCATCCTGATATCTCCAATAGGGGATACAGTCCGGTATGTACTACAAATGTACATGGAGTCAAACAATCCAGCCGAATATGAGGCACTATTGCATGGTCTCCGCCTAGCTGTATCCATGGGAATATGACGCCTCGAGGTGCGTGGAGATTCAAACCTCGCTATCTCTCAAATAAACGGAGATTTTGATGCGAAGGATTCAAAGATGGCAACCTATCGCAATGCCATACTGAAAATATCTGCTCGATTTGAGGGGTTGGAATTCCACCATGTAGCCCGGGATAATAACCATGCGGCGGATATACTCGCTCGTATGGGCGCTAAACGCGACCCACTCCCACCTAACACCTTCGTGGAAAGGCTGTTTAAGCCATCAGTAACATGGCAGGACAAGAGCGCCGATACTAATCCAGATCCGAACATACCCCCAGCCGAACTTAGCATAGACGTCATCAGGGACTCAGACATGAAGATAACATCTTTGGCTCACGATATCATGGCTGTCATAGCCCCCTGGACAGAGCCCTTCCTATCTTACCTTAATAGGCAAGAACTCCCCCATGACCAAAACGAGGCCTGCCGGATAATTCGGCATTCTAAATCCTACAAAGTTCATGCACGTGAACTATACAAGAAAACCACTACTGGTGTTCTCCAAAGGTGCATCGCCGAAGAGGAGGGGCAACAACTTCTCACTGAAATACACGCTGGAATGAGCGGCCATCACGCTGCAACCCGGGCGCTCATGAGCAAAGCTTTCCGAGCTGGCTTTTTCTGGCCAACTGCCCGAGCAGATGCCCAGACCTTAGTCCAACATTGTGTTGGCTGCCAGCTCTTTGTAAATCAAAGTCATATGCCTCCCACCGCTTTGAGAACCATCCCCATTACTTGGCCTTTTGCGGTCTGGGGGCTTGATATGGTCGGACCTCTTAAAGGGGGAACCCATAAAAAGAAATATTTGCTGGTGATGGTGGATAAATTCACTAAATGGATAGAAGCCAAGCCAGTTAAAACAGCTGAGGCAGGGCCGGTGATAGATTTTATATCCGGTGTGGTACACCGTTATGTTGGCCCGCACAGTATTATCATAGATAATGGCTCCAACTTTACAGCTGATGAAGTAAAAAACTGGTGCGCAAAGTTAGGCATTAAACTTGATTACGCTTCCGTGTACCATCCTCAAACGAACGGTGAAGTAGAAAGAGCCAATGGTCTGATAATGAGCGGCATTAAACCCTGACTGGTGCGCTCCCTACGGGAGTCTGATAAACACTGGGTTGGGGAGCTTGACTCCGTACTCTGGAGGCTGCGGACCACACCTAATCGGACGACCGGATACACACCTTTTTTCATGGTGTACGACGCACAGGCTGTTCTGCCCTGCGACATTATTCATGACTGTCAGGACCCCGATCCTAAGTCACACCGATCTAGCTGTAACACGTCATATCACTTTGCGGCCTCACGCACGGTATCCCCACGGGTGCCACCTTACCTGGCCTGGGACCGTTTGCGCATTTTGGCACACGTATATGACAGTGACGCTAGCATCCATATGACAGAGAACCCGGGCCGACATGGCTAGTTATAAACCAAAAGTGGCACTAAATTACAGAGACAGGCATCCATGACCCAGCAACGAACGTGTCGGTCATCAACGTATGAACCCATGTCGTAGCAAGCTACATGGACTTAAAGGAACAACGCGTGACATTTACCCTAAGGGACAGACACAGGAACAAAGAAGGACACATGCCGGCCAGCCTACGTGTTCCGAGCAGTAGCAAGCTACCAAGGCTCATTGGAAGCACTAGGAGGCATTTCCCTGTAAGATAGGCTACCAAAGGAAAACAACTAGGTGTCGGATCCCACACATACCAAGCATTTCAATCATACACACAATATGCTCAATATGTGCAAATACAACATTGCATCACAACAGAACTCTATGACTCAAAGTACTATATTTAAGAGGCTCCAAGAGCCATACATAACATATCCATACAGGTAGGGGTTACATGACCCAACACTCAAGTCATACAGTCATACAAGCACAAGCGGAAGCTAACATGTCTGAGTACAGACAACTTGGAAAATAAAACAGGCTTGGTGTAGCCTGACTATCTACAAGGCCCTTCACAAGCTCCAGATCTCCGTCTGGGTAGCAAGCTACTCGTCGACGTCAACGTCTATGTAGAACCCATCAGAAGGGGCAGGGTTCTCCTCTGCAATAGTTATTAAGCAAACATGAGTACAAAGGTACTCAGCAAGTCTTACAACAAAACCTATCATACATGCAACATTATCAATAGGGGTAGTGGAGTTCATTGCAGAAAGCCAGCTTTGACTCTTGGCTAACCTATACTACAAACTCTCAATAAAATGCAAGATATTACTACGTACACGAGTCCTCTACTCACCACAACAATACACCACCGAGGATCCTCTTCCGTCATCCTACGGAAGGGCCATCCACGGCACTCACACTTGTCTTGAGGCTTTTAGTAGTATCCATCAACTTGTCTATGAACTGTAAGAGTAATCAAGTAGTCCGTACCGCGAACAACGGCTATTCGAATAGATTGATAACCCTGCAGGGGTGTACTTGTTCACACACGCTCCCACCACTTATCGCCGTTTACTCGACATGTACTCGGCAACCTTCAAGCGGAAGCCCAGCGAGGGTGTCGGCCACGACCTGACTAACTACACAAGTCTCTCGTCCAGGTTTATCGCCTATTTGGGTTCCATCCGTGGGGAGATTCGGCCGGGGTGTCGCTCACGGCCCCAAACGATGTGTACAAGGTTCCCGAGTCACCAAACGGGCGTTCGGTACACCCGGCCACGTACCTGTCACATCACAGCCCGCCCCGAGGGTCAGCGCTGTGCACGACCACCAGTAAACAACAAACACCAGAAACTTGTTGCAACTCCTGGACAGAGAACAAGGGCAGTTAAAAAGACGAGAGGGCTTGGAGCGCCCGGAGCCCAATGCGTGGTAGTAACTGTAACTTGAATCACACATACAAATCTCAGGTCCTGTAGACGGTTCCAATGAAACAACCCACCACGTACTCCTACATGGCCTTTCATCGATACCTTTACCAAACGTGTTCCACACTTCGCTCTCTTTACCGATATGATCATTTCACTCTGATCCATCACCCAGATGAACCAGACCTGACACAACTCTAAGCATAGCAGGCAACATAAGCAAATAGCATGGTGGATCACACATCACATGGCTCAAACAACTCCTACACATGCTAGTGGGTTTCAACTATTTACTGTGGCAATGACAGGTCATGCAAGGGAATAGGGTTCAACTACCGCAGCAAGTAGCAGTTCACACGCTGTTGCCTTAATGCAGTAAAAGAGAGCAGGAGCGAGAAGATGGGTTTGTATCGGAATGATCAATGATTGCTTGCCTGACAAAGTGGTTGTCAGGTACTGCTCTTCAGTTGGATATGCATAAGTATCCTCGGGAACAGGACCTAACACGGAGAATATCAGCGATACAATCAATAAGCAAACAAATGCAACAATATGATGCATGCTCATGATATGGAAAGATGCATGTTTTTGGGCTAATGCAACTATAACCAGAAGGGTTTGAGCCCATTTGAATCAAAGATTCAAATTCAAACTCAAACTATTATTTATTTAAGTGCATTATCATGTTTTAGAGTATACAGCAAGGTTAACTTGCTCAAACATGCATGAAAACAGTGCCATTGGAAAGATTGGATTTTTCTGATCAATTTTCATATATAAATCTTTTCCATCTGAGCTACTGTTGAATTTATATGATTTTTTGAAGTTTAAAGCATTTTTTGGAATTTCCTGAATTGTTTTTAAATCAACTAATCCCAGAAAATCCTTTACTGCGTCAGCATGACATCATGCTGACGTTAGCAAGTCAACAGACCTGATTCAGGTCAAACCTGACTGGTGGGTCCCTCATGTCAGTGTCTCTGGAGCTAATTCCGGTCAAAACTAGAGTTGACTGGGTTTGACTGAGCGATGGGGCCCACTGTCAGTGACTGTGGTGGTTAATCTAATTACTGTTAGTTCCTAATTAACAGGCCACGTCAGCCCGCCGGAGTTTGGCCAGCGGCGACCATTTCACACGGCGGTGACTCGTCGAAATCCTTGTTCCGGCGACCATTTGTCGCGCGGATGGGCTCTATGTACTCCTGGTGATGCACCACATCCAACGGTGCCATTGGTTGGTCAATTGGTCGCCGGAGTCGACGGCGACGAGCTCGTCCGCGGCGGCGCTCGCACGGAGTTGGCCGGGACGGCGTTGTGGTGCACGGTAGGAGGAGTTAGAGCTGGCATTAGCTTGCTGGTGATCTACTGATCCTAATGGCGTGCTCAGCTGCGAGGCATGGTGCCTGTGGCCACGGCGGCGAGTTGGCCGGCAGCGGTGAGCTACGGTCAGCAAGGGGGCGGCGGCTACAAGGTGTAATCGAGCCCGTGGAGAGAGGGGTTCGAAGCGTGAGCTCACAGCGGTCACAGAGGGCGTCGAAGCGAGCTCAGGGGAGGTCGGACGGCGGCGTACGGGCGGCGGCGATCTCCGGTGCCGAAGGTTGAAGACGACGGCGGGGAGGGCGTTGCAGGGCTTCTAGCGTCATGTGCGTTGGCGGGGAGCTTCAGGGCGATGCGGTGGAGCTAATGGTGCATCGGGGAGGCGAGGGAGTGGCGTAGGGCGCGGTGGCAGCGATCGGCGGCGACGAGCTTGCTCGGTTGAGCTCGACGGAGGGGAGAGAGGAGGGGAAAGACACGGGGAGAGTGAGAGAGGCGCCAGGGGGGTGCGTGGCGTAGACTAGGTGCGTCCAGGGCGTTGAGGGGGCAGCCAGGTAGGCAGGAGGTGGCCGGCGCGTCGGCGGCGCTCGCCACCGAGCTGCTTCGTGCGCTGGCACAGCGAAGAAGACGGGGATGCCCCTGGTGGGCTGGGCCGTCTGGGCCAGGCACGTAAGTGGGCTTAGGTAAGTCTGCTTCTTCCTTTTTTTCTATTTTCTTTCTGTTTCATTTCTTTTGCAACTTTGTTGAATTAAATAAAATGCCAGAACATTTTTATAACTCATAAAACTAGTCATGCCCAATGTATATAATATGAACAGTATGGAAAATTTTAGTTTATGATTATTTGGGCACATAAAATATTTTATAGCATTTAAATGCCCAAATGCAAATACCATACGAATTAATCCAGAGACCTTGGATGTCCTAGAAAATTGTGCACCATTTTTGGCAGAGGTTTAAGACCAAGGCAGAAATGATGAACATTTTTGAAGGGCATTTTGGGTACATTGGAAAAGATTTTAACAAACCCTAGTTGTTAGAAGAGGGGTGGTGGGGTTTCTGTCATTCCCATTTCAAGTTTCTTTGGAAAGTAAACATGATGCACACTCTAGCCAGTCCTAATGCAAGCACTGACTAGAGATGTGACAACTCACCCCCACTCAAAAGAATCACGTCCCGAGATTCGGGTTCCTCCGGAAAGAGGGTGGGGTACTCAAGTCGAAGACGATCCTCCCTTTCCCAAGTAGCTTCACTCTCAGAATGTTGTGACCATTGATCCTTGAGAAACTTGATATTGTGACGTCGATACCACTCGGTTTGATCAAGAATACGAATGGGGTATTCTCGATATGTGAGATTGTCCTGGAGATCAAGCGTTTCGTGGTCCACTCCGCGGATAGGATCCGGGATGCAACGCCTGAGTTGAGAAACGTGGAAGACATCATGAACTCTGGAAAGGTGCGGAGGTAGTTCCAATTGGTAGGCAACTTCTCCTCGTTTGGCAAATATGCGAAAAGGACCGATGTAACGAGGGGCCAATTTGCCTTTGATACCGAAGCGATGGGTTCCCTTAAGAGGAGTAACCCGAAGGTAAGCCTTATCGCCGACTTCAAAAGTCACAGCCTTATGATGACTATCATATTGGCTCTTCTGGCGGGACTGGGTTGTTTTTAATTTCTCACGAACGATGCGAACTTGCTCTTCTGCTTCCTGGATCATATCCGGACCAAAAAATTTTCTTTCCCCAGTTTCTGACTAGTTAAGAGGTGTTCGACACCTTCGTCCATATAGAACTTCGAAGGGAGCCTTGCCCAAGCTGGCTTGATAACTATTGTTATAAGCGAATTCGGCAAATGGAAGACACTTCTCCCAGTCCATACCGAAAGAGATGACAGAGGCTCGAAGCATATCTTCCAGAATTTGATTGACTCGTTCCACTTGACCACTAGACTGAGGATGGAAGGCGGTGCTGAAAGAGAGATGAGTCCCCATAGCATTCTGGAAACTTTCCCAGAATCGTGAAGTGAAAAGACTTCCACGGTCTGAGTTAATCTCCAATGACACACCATGAAGTGATACTATCCGAGAGATATACAAGTCTGCTAGCTGGCTAACGGTTATACTCTCTCGAACAGGTAGGAAATGGGCTACTTTAGAGAGGCGGTCGATAACGACGAAGATAGCATTATTCCCTTTCCTGGTCCTGGGAAACCCGGTAATGAAGTCCATACCGATCTTGTCCCATTTCCATTCAGGAATAGCTAAAGGTTGAAGGGTGCCAGCAGGCCGTTGATGCTCTGCTTTGACTCGACGACAAACATCGCAGTTAGCAATGAATTGAGCGATTTCTCTCTTCATCCTAGTCCACCAGAACCTCTGACGTAGGTCCTGATACATTTTGGTACTACCGGGATGAATCGTGAGAGGAGATTCATGAGCCTCCTTAAGGATTAACTGCCGTAGATGTTGGTTCTTGGGAACCACTAAACGGTTCTCGAATGAAACAACACCTCTGTTTCAATGGAGAAACAACCTGCAACTCCTTTTTGAATGTTTCTCTTAATTCGGGAAATCCCTGTATCTTGCTTCTGGGCAGCTATGATTTGATCCATAAGGGTAGGTTTCGCCACCAAGGTGGAAAGGAATCCTCGAGGAACAATGTGAAGGTTAAGCTTACGAAATTCCTCGTGAAGAAGTGGTTGCCCTTGTTGTAACATCAGGTTGTTACAATAAGACTTATGACTTAGTGCGTCGGCCATGACATTGGCCTTCCTAGGGGTGTAGGTGATTCCTAAGTCGTAATCTGTGAGCAACTCAACCCAACGTCTTTGCCTGAGATTTAGATCCGGTTGGGTGAAGATGTATTTCAGACTTTGGTGATCAGTGAAGATTTCACAGCGATTACCAAGAAGGTAATGTCGCCATGTTTTGAGTGCGTGGACTACAGCTGCAAGCTCTAGATCATGTGTAGGATAGTTATCCTCATGTGGACGCAACTGTCAAGATGCGTATGCGATCACTTGACGATCTTGCATGAGTATGCAACCTAGTCCTTGTCGCGAGGCGTCGCAGTAGATAATAAAATCCTTGGAAAAGTCTGGTGGTACCAGTACGGGTGCAGATGTCAGGCGTCTTTTCAGTTCCTGAAAGCTGGACTCGCACTGTGGGGTCCACTCAAACTTTTTATCTTTCTTGAGGAGTTCAGTTAGAGGTTTAGCAACCTTGGAGAAATTCTCGACGAAGCATCGGCAATAGCTCGCTAAGCCAAGGAAACTCCTAACTTGCTTGACCGATTCAGGGGGAGTCCAATCAAGGACGGCTTGAACTCGCTCGGGATTGACAGCAATACCCTTGCCAGAGATCACATGACCTAGATAGGTCACTTTAGGCAACCAGAATTCACATTTAGAGAATTTGGTATAAAGGCAGTGCTCTCGAAGTTTCGTCAATACCAGCCTTAGATGCTCAGCATGATCTTTCTTGTTCTTCGAGTAAATGATTATATCATCGAGGTATACCATGACGAATTTATCCAAATACTCCATGAATATAGATTTCATTAGCCGGGAGAAGGTGGCTGGGGCATTGGTTAATCAGAAGGACATGACGGTGTACTCGTATTGGCCATAACGAGTAACAAAAGCCGTTTTAGGAATGTCCCCGTTCTTGATCTTGATTTGATGGTAGCCCAACCTCAAATCCATTTTGGAAAAGACTGAGGATCCAGCGAGCTGATCATACAGGTTGTTGATCCTGGGGAGCGGATACTTGTTCTTTATGGTGACCAGATTGACAGGTCCGTAATCTACAACCATCCGTTCCGTTCCATCCTTCTTCTTGACGAAGAGGACGTGACAAGCCCAAGGGGAAGAACTAGGATGGATGAAACCCTTTTTCAAGGACTCATCGAGTTGTTTCTTAAGCTCAGCTAATTCTAAGGGTGCCATCTTATAAGGTCTCCTAGAGATCGGGACAGTTCCTGGAATAAGATCTATCACGAACTCGACATCTCTGTCAGGTGGAACACCTGGCAGTTCTTCTGGAAAAACATCCAGAAAGTCACGGACTACCGGAATATCTTCGAGTTCTGGTAGAGGGCTGGCATTAAGAGAGTAGAGCTGACGCTCAGCCATTCGGGTCAAGACATTGACTGTCTTGCCGGATGGGTGTGTAAGTTTAACGGTCCTAGTGTAGCAATCAATCTTGGCGTAATGAGTTGTCATCCAGTCCATACCCAAGATGATGCTTATGTCCGAGGACTTGAGAGCGATTAGTGATGCAAGGAAAACAAGTCTATCAACAAGAATTTCATTCCCATGGCTTACTCTAGAGGTTTGCCATCTAGAGCCGGGAGTTTGAATTTCCATGGTGGGCATGTCACAAAAAGTCATGTTGTGCATTCGAGCATAGCTCTTAGATAAGAATGAATGAGATGCTCCAGTATCGAAAAGAACAGATGCCGGATGGCAGTTAACAAGAAGCGTACCAAGGACGACATTAGGATCCTCATAAGCTTCCTCAGCAGAGACATAGTTGACATGACCACGTGTAGTGGGGATTGGCTTGACATAATTCACCTTGCCGGTTGGCTTACCACGGCCAACGGGTTTTCCTGGCTGGTTCTGAGGACACTCACGCATGTAGTGCCCCGGTTCTCCACACTTGAAGCATGTCACAGTGCCAGTGCGTGGAGCAAAATTGGTAGGTGGTCCTCCATAAGTCTTGGCAGGTGCATACTGTTGAGTTGGGCGAGGCGCCTCATAGGATGGCCTCGGTGTGTACTTGGGTGACAGAGCAGTGTTAGGAACCCACACACGGCGCTTGTGAGAGCCAGAGCCAGATGAGGAACCAAAGTCACGAGGATGCTTGCGTGTGGCTTCGAAATCAGTCTGGCCCGTCTCAGCACTGATGGCTTTGTTCACCAACTTCTGGAAGGAAGTGCACTCGTGCAGACGTAAATCTCGGCGGAGTTCAGGGCTGAGTCCCTTGCGGAACCTCGCCTGCTTCTTGGCATCGGTGGATACTTCCTCAGGTGCATAGCGTGCCAAGTTGCCAAACTCGCGACTATAGCCATCCATGGTTAACCGGCCCTGGGTGAAATTGCAGAATTCCTCCCGCTTGCGATCCATGAGACCTTCCGGAATGTGATGTTCACGGAATGCCTCATTGAACTCAGCCCAAGTAGTGATTTGGCCAGCAGGACGCATAGCCTCAAAGTTCTCCCACCAGAGACTGGCAGGGCCCTCAAGATGTTAGGCGGCATAGATAACCTTGTCAGCTTCGGCCACACGGGTAGAGTGTAGCTTGTGGGTGATACTACGAAGCCAGTCATCCACATCCAGAGGTTCGGTGGAGTGATGGAACTTCGGTGGGCACATCTTGATAAAGTCGTTGATTGACACCACGTCATTCCTCTGACGAAACCCAGTGTTCTGCTCTATGCGTTCCAGCAGACGGTTGGTATCTCTCTTATTCCATTCTGCCTCGAGCATAACTTCAGCCAAGGAGGGTGGCTGGGGCAGATTCTCATCTCTAGCCCCACTAGCCTCACCCTGATCCTGAGCAGCAGGAGTGCTGCGAGTGTTGACCATCCTAGGAAAACAAAACAACAGTTTAGACAAGGATGGCAAAAACTTGACATAGGAGTGCAGAATGTAATGGATGACACGGAATGCAGAGATGTTCATCCGTACGACGTGGTAATATAGGAACTGCCATATATACACCAGTGGTCATACACACCATACATAGTTTAGTACAAGCCAAAGCTAAAGTACAACTGTGGTGAAAGACGATACATCCCATCAGAGGCATTCCAAGCTCCTATACATTATTTAACTACACCTCCGGAACTCAGTACACACTAAGTCATATTCCACAAGACGCGCAAGACTGTGGAAATACAACTACTACGATACTACTACTGCCACGGTCTAGCTCAGACATTCCCGTAGTAATCTTCGTAGAGATTACCACTGTAGCCTGGAAGTGTAACAGATGGATCTTGAAACTCTCGAGCACTCGAAGGCTGTGGACCATAGGGACATGGATGTGGCCTCGGGCCTGATGCTGGTGGTAACCGACACCCACGTGGAGGTGTAATACCCCCAGCATCACGCCAATCCATACGATCAGGCAGCCGAGTCCGCACGGGGTACAAATCCCGCATATCCAGATATCCGGCGTGCACGGCAGGTGCAAGCCGTGTCAAAGTAGTCCAGTGGGCGGCTCGAGTGTTATACAGCTCCATTCGGAGGGCACGGACCTCACGGTCCCTATCCTCCAGCATCTGAATAGTAGTCTGAAGCAGTGGCTCCTCATGAGCAGCATCAGTATACAGACCAGTGTAGTAGCCTTCCTCTCCGGGAAGTGAGGCTGGCATGTAACAGAACTCAGTGTTCAGCAACAGGGCATGCCTAGTCCGGAGGATGGTCATCATCGAATAAGCGGCATCCTGCACTGCCATATCGATAGTAACCCCGACTCCATAAGACCAATGGATGGGGTCGTTAGCTCCGGGATATGAGGGGTATATCCGGACTGTGCAGAAATACTGACTCTGATTAAAATCCCGGTACTGTTCCTCCACGGTGTACTCAGGATACCAGCGGTAACCGGTCTCAGTCAACACACAGACTAGCATGGCCGTGTGACCGGGCACATTAATGCACCGAGTCAAACGAACCACTTGGTGAGGTGTGCGGCCAGACATCTGAAACACGAAGTAATGCAAAGGCATTAGTGTTTCTGGAAGAAATCGGGCAGCATAACAACTGTAAATGCTCAAAAAAGATTTTGAGACATCATACAAATGATAGCATAGCCACTCAACAATATCATATCGAGGTTCCGGGTCCAACAAATCATCATACTAAAAGGGTAGAAACTGAACTGAGGCTTGAAACCAACAATCCTAAGAGTCTACGGATTAGTAACACGTGAACCTAGTAAGGATAAGAGGCCTAGTCCTAAATCCCCGTGGAAAGAATAGACTGACTCAGATCAGAAGGGCATAAGGTAAAGGAGTAAAAAGAGCCTTACGTTCCCTTCCACAATCAATTCCCCTACATATAACTAAGAATTTTTCTAGACTCAACATCGACCAGTTTGGCTTGAGAAACCTATAGACAGTCCGGCTCTGATGCCAACGCTGTCAGGACCCCGATCCTAAGTCACACTGATCTAGCTATAACACGTCATATCACCTTGTGGCCTCACGTACGGTATCCCCACGGCTGCCACCTTATCTGGCTCGGGACCGTTTGCGCATTTTGGCACACGTATATGACAGTGTCGCTAGCATCCATATGACAGAGAACCCGGGCCGACATGGCTAGTTATAAACCAAAAGTGGCACTAAATTATAGAGACATGCATCATGACCCAGCAACGAACGTGTCGGTCATCAACGTATGAACCCAAGTCGTAGCAAGCTACATGGACTTAATGGAACAATGCATGGAATTTCCCCTAAGGGACAGACACAGGAACGAAGAAGGACACATGCCGGCCAGCCTACGTGTTCCGAGCAGTAGCAAGCTACCAAGGCTCATTGGAAGCACTAGGAGGCATTTCCCTGTAAGATAGGCTACCAAAGGAAAACAACTAGGTGTCGGATCCCACAAATACCAAGCACTTCAATCATACACACCATATGCTCAATATGTGAAAATACAACATTGCATCACAACAGAACTCTATGACTCAAAGTACTTTATTTAAGAGGCTCCAAGAGCCATACATAACATATCCATACAGGTAGGGGTCACATGACCCAACACTCAAGTCATACAGTCATACAAGCACAAGCGGAAGCTAACATGTCTGAGTACAGACAACTTGGAAAATAAAACAGGCTTGGTGTAGCCTGACTATCTACAAGGCCCTTCACAGGCTCCAGATCTCCGTCTGGGTAGCAAGCTACTCGTCGACGTCAACGTCTATGTAGAACCCATCAGAAGGGGCAGGGTTCTCCTCCGCAACAGTTATTAAGCAAACATGAGTACAAAGGTACTCAGCAAGTCTTACAACAGAACCTATCATACATGCAACATTATCAACAGGGGTAGTGGAGTTCATAGCAGAAAGCCAGCTTTGACTCTTGGCTAACCTATACTACAACTCTCAATAGATTGCAAGATATTACTACGTACACGAGTCCTCTACTCACCACAACAATACACCACCGTGGATCCTCTTCCGTCATCCTACGGAAGGGCCATCCACGGCACTCACACTTGTCTTGAGGCTTTTAGTAGTATCCATCAACTTGTCTATGAACTGTAAGAGTAATCAAGTAGTCCGTACCGCGAACAACGGCTATTCGAATAGATTGATAACCCTACAGGGGTGTACTTCTTCACACACGCTTCCACCACTTATCGCCGTTTACTCGACATGTACTCGGCAACCTTCAAGCGCAAGCCCAGCGAGGGTGTCGACCACGACCTGACTAACTACACAAGTCTCTCGTCCAGGTTTATCGCCTATTTGGGTTCCATCCGTGGGGAGATCCGGCCGGGGTGTCGCTCACGGCCCCAAACGATGTGTACAGGGTTCCCGAGTCACCAAACGGGCGCTCGGTACACCCGGCCATGTACCTGTCGCATCACAGCCCACCCTGAGGGTCAGCGCTGTGCACGACCACCAGCAAACTACAAACACCAGAAACTAGTTGCAACTCCTGGACAGAGAACAAGGGCAGTTAATAAGACGAGAGGGCTTGGAGCGCCCGGAGCCCAATGCGTGGTAGTAACTGTAACTTGAATCACACATACATATCTCAGGTCCTGTATACGGTTCCAATGAAACAACCCACCACGTACTCCTACATGGCCTTTCATCGATACCTTTACCAAACGTGTTCCACACTTCCCTCTTTTTACCGATATGATCATTTCACTCTGATCCATCACCCAGATGAACCAGACCTGACACAACTCTAAGCATAGCAGGCAACATAAACAAATAGCATGGTGGATCACACATCACATGGCTCAAACAACTCCTACATATGCTAGTGGGTTTCAACTATTTACTTTGGCAATGACAGGTCATGCAAGGGAATAGGGTTCAACTACCCCAGCAAGTAGCAGTTCACACGCTATTGCCTTAATCCAGTAAAAGAGAGCAGGAGCGAGAAGATGGGTTTGTATCAGAATGATCAATGATTGTTTGCCTGACAGAATGGTTGTCGGGTACTGCTCTTCAGTTGGATACGCAGAAGTATCCTCGGGAGCAGGACCTAACACAGAGAATATCGGCGATACAATCAATAAGCAAACACATGCAACAATATGATGCATGCTCATGATATGGCAAGATGCATGTTTTTGGGCTAATGCAACTATAACTAGAAGGGTTTGCCCATTTGAATCAAAGATTCAAATTGAAACTCAAACTATTATTTATTTAAGTGCATTATCATTTTTTAGAGTATACAGCAAGGTTAACTTGCTCAAACATGCATGAAACCAGTGCCATTGGAAAGATTGGATTTTTATGATCAATTTTCATATATAAATCTTTTCCATCTGAGCTACTGTTGAATTTATATGATTTTTTGAAGTTTAAAGCATTTTCTGGAATTTCCTGAATAGTTTTTAAATCAAATAATCCCAGAAAATCCTTTACCGCGTCAGCATGACATCATGCTAACATCAGCAAGTCAACAGACCTGATCCAGGTCAAACCTGACTGGTGGGTCCCTCATGTCAGTGTCTCTGGAGCTAATTCCGGTCAAAACTAGAGTTGACTGGGTTTGACTAAGCGATGGGGCCCACTGTCAGTGACTGTGGTGGTTAATCTAATTACTGTTAGCTCCTAATTAACAGGCCACGTCAGCCCGCCAGAGTTTGGCCGGCGGCGACCATTTTGCACGGCGGTGACTCGTCGGAATCCTTGTTCCGGCGACCATTTGTCGTGCGGATGGGCTCTATGTACTCTTGGTGATGCACCGCATCCAACGATGCCACTGGTTGGTCGATTGGTCGCCGGAGTCAACGGCGACGAGCTCGTCCGCGGCGGCGCTCGCACGGAGTTGGCCGGGACGGCGTTGTGGTGGACGGTAGGAGAAGTTAGAGCTGGCATTAGCTTGCTGGTGATCTACTGATCCTAAAGGCGTGCTCAGCTGCGAGGCACAGTGCCTGTGGCCACGATGGCGAGTTGGCCGGCGGCGGTGAGCTACGGTCAGCAAGGGGGCGACGGCTACAAGGTGTAATCGAGCCCGTGGAGAGAGGGGTTCGAAGCGTGAGCTCGCAACGGTCGTAGAGGGCGTCGAAGCGAGCTCGGGGGAGGTCGGACGGCGGCGTACGGGCGGCGGCGATCTCCGGTGCCGAAGGTTGAAGACGATGGCGGGGAGGGCGTTGGAGGGCTTCTAGCGTCGTGTGCGTTGGTGGGGAGCTTCAGGGCGATGCGGCGGAGCTAATGGTGCGTCGAGGAGGCGAGGGAGTGGCGTAGGGCGCGGTGGCAGCGATCGGCGGCGACGAGCTCGATCCGTGGAGCTCGGCGGAGGGGAGAGAGGAGGGGAAAGACACGTGGGAGAGTGAGAGAGGCGCCAGGGGGGTGCGTGGCATCGGCTAGGTGCGTCCAGGGTGTCGAGGGGGCAGCCAGGCAGGCAGGAGGTGGCCGGCGCGTCGGTGGCGCTAGCCACCGAGGTGCTTCGTGCGCTGGCACGGCGAAGAAGACGGGGATGCCCCTGGTGGGCTGGGCCGTCTGGGCCAGGCACGTAAGTGGGCTCAGGTAAGTCTGCTTCTTCCTTTTTTTCTATTTACTTTCTGTTTCATTTCTTTTGCAACTTTGTTGAATTAAATAAAATGCCAGAACATTTTTATAACTGATAAAACTAGTCATGCCCACTGTATATAATATGAACAGTATGGAACATTTTAGTTTATGATTATTTGGGCACATAAAATATTTTATAGCATTTAATTGCCCAAATGCAAATACCATATGAATTAATCCAGAGACCTTGGATGTCCTAGAAAATTGTGCACCATTTTTGGCAGAGGTTTAAGACCAAGGCAGAAATGATGAACATTTTTGAAGGGCATTTTGGGTACATTGGAAAAGATTTTAACAAACCCTAGTTGTTAGAAGAGGGGTGCTGGGGTTTCTGTCATTCCCATTTCAAGTTTCTTTGGAAAGTAAACATGATGCACACTCTAGCTAGTCCTAATGCAAGCACTGACTAGGGATGTGACAATGACTCACCTCGAGTGCGCATGTACGAAGAGCGAGAAGCCGAGCTAGATCGGCAGGACTACCTAGATGGATTTGAAGAGGAGCACGATACAGCGCAGGCCCATTCCGCATTTTATCAACAACAGGCCAGGCGGTACCAGAGAAGAGAAGTGCGGGCTAAGACATACAATGTCGGCGAACTTGTTTTACACCTCCCAGAGAAGAAAAAGGACAAGCTCAAACCAAAATGGGAGGGCCCCTTCATTATCGACGAAGTACTCACCGATGGAGCCTATCACCTTAGGAATGCGCAAGACAACCGCCTGGAGCCGAACCCGTGGAATGCTGACAGGCTTCGACGATTCTATGGATAGTTCGGTAGCATTTTTTCCTCCTTTTAAGTTAGTTTTTGTTTTTGTTTTTATTTCTCTCCTCTACCCTTTTTACTTTCCTTTTATTTGGTAAGTATTCGGCTGACCCGAACTACCACAGGATAGTACATCTTTGAATGTATCTACCTCAAATATACTTGGGGGCTTCTTTGATGAAGCCCATTATCAAAAAGCTTCTTGCTTACAATGTCGTCTATTTCTATAGTCTTTCGTTGCCATTATATGCACCAATATGACTTCAGTTTTGGCCAAGCTGGGTTGCCTGGCTCCTGTGCTTACTCATACGTTCCTGATTGTTCGGCTAGGGTGTAAAGGGAGCACCTCTGCGATTGTTACAACCGGGTAATCCGGACCTGTACCTCAGATTGGGTGAAGCCGAAATCTAGCATTCTTAAGGGAATAATTGGTCGGAAGATACAAGACATATTGCTTTTAATGCATACATTTTAAACTATCATATTGCCATATCCTATGATAGTTTACAGGATCAAAAGCCTAGGTATGCATATGTACGCATGCTGACCCAGGGAAAGGAACGCTTAACGGAACTATTCTCTCTAGAAGATGTTTCTTATGTTAAATATTAATATAACATAACTCCCCAAACATAGTTTGTCTGTTCATGGAATTATGACTGGATTGCCTAGTTTCCAAACATACCACGTGTTTACCACATGTATAGTATTCGAAAACACTCCAACCTTTGGGTTTATGGAGGTTAAAGTGGAAGGTTGGCCATGACAATCTTTTTATAATTTCGGCGCGAGATAAGTTTGATGTTAAAGTACATCGATACATAGAATCAAACGAATAGTCTTTCTCTATTACCTCTATAAGGCTTTCTAGTTTACAGTCCTGTTGGGAAAACATGGCAGCTATCTTCATTTGGTCATATACCAAGCTCACGAGAATTTCTTGTCCATCCGATCCTCGAGGTCCCATGCGGGCCATATTATTCTGATCAAGACTGGTGTAGCGTGTCTTCACCATGGCCCAGGCTTCTCGAGCACCCATGCGACATGCTGACGTTTTCCACAATTCGAAGCAGCGTCGAGCGCCTTTGAACAAATCCGCCAAGTCCTCCATAGTTTCTAGAGGGGAATCGCCCGGCCATAAAGCCTTGGCCACATTCTTCATGGCCTTCCGAGCTTGCTCGTGTACTCTGGAAAGCTCTTGCAGCACGTCGCCTTGAAAATCGGACACTTCCCCTTCGGGCCGCCCAGTTAACAAACCTGCAGGAACATTTTTATGTAGAACTTTGAAAACAAGGAACTATAAGGAGAGCTAGGTTTAAGGACATACTGGATATGTCGCCTTTAAGCTTCCGGTTCTCTTCCAAGGCATTTGAGAGTTGGGCTCTTACGTCCTTTAGCTCTTGTTCTAGCCTGAATTTTTATCTTGCGCCTGGTTTCTTTTATCTATGGCTTGTGTCAAATACACGTTTCCCAGTAGCTGTTTCATCTTCGGCATATTTTTTATCCGCTAGAGGATCCCTTAGCTTCTTCCCCCATAGGTCGGCCGGCCCTGTGGCTGCATTTCAATCAATATGTACTTAGAGACTATTGATCGGCACAAATATCATACTGTCCGGACGCTCTTGTTCTTACCATCAGTATCCTTTTTGGATTTCTTCGATTTTTCCAATTTGGTGGTGACAGTCGTCAGCTGGGTCCGGCATTCTTTCAGCTCCTTGGATACGATGTTATTCTTTTCTTGGATCACCTGCAAAACACAATGATCCTCAAATCAGTTGGACCAACTACTTTAAGTCTTGGGGGCTACTAGCATGGGAATACTAAATTAACACTTACCCGCATATCTTTTGAAAGCTGGTGAGTGGCTCTAGTGAGTGAGTCCGTCCTGAGCGGCTCGGATATAACCATCTGCAGAACTGAGGGCGTTAAAAGCATCCTTAGAAAAGGCTGGGTCACGCATGGCTGCTTTTCACCGCCGGTGAACCATTGCGACCTCCACTTCAGAATTACTGACAAACATTTCATCTGAATCCTCTTGAAGAGGACAATCCGACGCTGTATCCGCATTAACCCTTGTCCTCGTAGATGAGCCGGATGCTGGATTGGTTGGAGCTTAATCTGCAGGATTTCAAGACATAGTCCGTTGTATGTTCCTCCTAAAAGGAAAAACAAGGCGGAAAGTTGTAATACCGGCTTCACCACATAGTATATGTTAAAACAAACATACCTCTTCGAAGGTTCGGTGGTGTTCACGGTCCACTTTCGCTTGAAGGCCTCACCCGATGCAGGCGTCGCCCTCTGGGATGATGGTCTTCGCACAGTTCGGCGTTAGGAGCGCCGCCCTTTTTGAGCATAAAAAGTGTGATGGGTAAGGCGCGCTAGGAATCTTCTCTTTGAGGAGGTATGTCCTGGGTACTTACGTGAGAGGAAGGAATAAGGCCGGGATAATCGGCTACGATAGCCACTTGAATGCCGTCATGGCTGGCTTGATATAACACTCCATCTTCTAGTTCTATGCCTATATCCGAATCTTCATCGAATCCGGGGCCCACGTTTCAAAAGTGGCCCTCTGGCTGTGACGCGGGACTGCTACTTCTCGAGCTTGTGTTGTATTCCCTCAAAGAGGAAAGGGAGATGCAGCACAGTAGCGTAAGTATTTCCCTCAGTTTTTGAGAACCAAGGTATCAATCCAGTAGGAGACCACGCGCGAGTCCCTCACACCTGCACAAACAAATAAGAACTTCGCAGCCAACACAATAAGGGGTTGTCAATCCCTTTACGGTCACTTACGAAAGTGAGGTCTGATAGAGATGATAGTTTGATATTTTTGGTATTTTTTATTATAAGAACAGAAAGTAAAAGCGGAAAAGTAAAGTAGATTGTAGATTGATATGTTGAGAATAGACCCGGCGGCCATAGTGTTCTCTAGTGGCTTCTCTCATGATAGCGATATTGTACGGCGGGTAAACAAATTACTATCGAGCAATTGATAGAAAAGCGAATAATTATGAAACTATCTAGGCATGATCATTATATATAGGCATCACGTCCGAGACAAGTAGACTGAAACGATTCTGCATCTACTAATATTACTCCACGCATCGACTGCTATCCAGCATGCATCTAGTGTATTGAGTTCATAAGAACAGAGTAACGCCTTAAGCAAGATGACATGATGTAGAGGGATAAACTCAAACTTAGTGATATAAACCCCATCTTTTTATCCTCGATGGCAACAATACAATACGTGCCTTGCTTCCCCTACTGTCACTGGGAAAGGACACCGCAAGATTGAACACAAAGCCAAGCACTTCTCCCATTGTAAGAACTATAGATCTAGTAGGCCAAACCAAACCAATAATTCGAAGAGACTTGCAATGATATTACAATCATACATAAAGAGTTCAGAGAAGAACCAAATATTTCTCATAGATAATCTTGATCATAAACCCACAGTTCATCGGATCTCGACAAACACATCGCAAAAAGAGATTACATCGAATAGATCTCCTCGTAGACCAAGGAGAACATGGTATTGAGATCCAAAGATAGAGAAGAAGCCATCTGGATACTAGCTATGGACCCGAAGGTCTGTGGTAAACTACTCACAACTCATGGTGAGGCGATGATGATGATGTGGAAGCACTCTGTGGTAGATCACCCCTCCGACGGAGCTCCAGAAGAGGCCCCAAGATGGGATCTCATGGGAACAGAAGGTTACGGCGGTGGAACTAGGGTTTTCTCTGTTGTTCTGATGGTTTCGGGGTACGTAGGTATCTATAGGAGGAAGGAGGACACCGGGGGCCAGACGTGGGGCCCATGAGGCAAGGGGCACGCCCTAGGGGGGCGCCCCCACCCTCGTGGGCACCACGTATGCCCTACACTGTGGTTCTCAAGTCTCTCGTACGTGATTTTCTCCAAAAATATCTCTCCCGAAGGTTTCATTCCGTTTGGACTCCATTTGATATCCCTTTTCTGTAAAACCCTGAAAGAGGCAAAAAACAACAATCTGGACTGGGCCTTTGGGTTAGTAAATTAGTCCCAAAAATAATATAGAAGTGTATGACAAAGCTCATTAAACATCCAAAACATCATAATAATAGCATGGAACTATAAAAAATAATAGATACGTTGGAGATGTATCAAGCATCCCCAAGCTTAATTCCTGCTCGTCCTCGAGTAGGTAAATGATAAAAACAGAATTTTTGATGTGGAATGCTAACCAACATAAATTTTCAATGTAATTCTCTTAATTGTGGCATGAATGTTCAGATTAGAAAGATTCGAGACAAAAATTTATATTGACATAAGAAATAATAATACTTCAAGCATACTAACAAAGCAATCATGTCTTCTCAAAATACCATGGCTAAAGAAAGTTATCCCTTCAAAATCATATAGTCTGGCTATGCTCCCTCTTCATCACACAAAATATTCATATAATGCACAACCCCGATTCCATTTCACCAGCCCTCTCCCTCTCTCTCTGCATCCCCAGGGCATCCAAGGCCTCAGGGCATTTCTTTACACCTCCCTCTACTTGCTGGACACTGTTGGGCACGCTGGATCGGACCAAACCGGCGAGAGCACGCTGATGCCAGCAATACGCATGATCTGGAGCGCGCAAACAGTGCACCCCGCACGCTGGCTCCGGCCAATCGGCCTCCCCCGACAACCTCGAGCCTCCCCCTCGCGCCAGTCGAGGCGCCTCGACGTCCGCGACCTCCCCGGCGCTGTCCCCCCTCCTCCTGCGCCCTCCAGTGAGCGTCGTCGCACGCGCACGGGCCGCCCGCTTCGGCCATTCCTCTGCTTCACGCGCGCGCCCTTCTCTGACGCTCCCCCGCTCCTCCTCTTACCTCAGCTGGACGTAGGGCTCGTCCAGGAACTCCCCAGACTCATCCCCGTCGCCTCCCGTGCGCTGTAGCGTCGAGCCGGAGCTCGCCGACGCACTGGACCACGGGTCCTCGTCGAGCCCCTATATATAGGCCCTCCCGAGCCATTCCAACAGCACCAGCAGCACCTCCTCCTCCCCAGCATCGCTCCTGCACCACCAGCTCGACCCCAGGAGGTCCCAGTGCTCGGGATCGACCGGAGCTCCGCCGCGTCGGGCCGCCGGCGATCTCGAGGTACAGGCCTCCCCTGCCCCTCCTTCCACTCGTTTCGGAACCGCCGCACTCCACTGATCCTTTCCCCTCTATTTCCCCCTCCATTTGCAGTCGGAAATGGCCGCAGCAACTACCCTCCGACGAGCCTCCGCCGTCCCACCTCGCCGCCGGTGAACCAGGACCCCCCGCCGTGCCGCACCACCACCACAACAACCGCAACTCGACGCTGAGCTCAACCCTGCCCTCCGTTGCCATCGCCGTGGCCGGAATCCTCGCCGGTGAGCTCGCCGCCGCCGTGGTCGTGGGGTTAGAGATGACAGGCGGGCCCCGCCTGTCATCCCCCCACCTCTCTCCCCCTCCTCTGTGCCGCTGACCCACGGGCCCCGCCCGTCAGGTTTGAAAACCTGACGTGCGCGCGCACTGGCTCCGTGCGGCTGGGCCAGTCCGCCTGGGCCGTGCACTGTGGCCTCCTCTGGCCCAGTGCCCAGAACCCTTTTTCATTTTTCTTTTCTGTTGATGTTTTAAACATTTATACAGAAAAGAATATTGATCCAAATTAAATATTTCCAACTCCTAAAATCTTGTAATATTCCAACCTATTTAATGGTACTACTTTCACTCAAATCCAAGAAACTTTGCTGTACTGTTCAAATTTAAATTCAAATTTGGGCAGTAATACTCCTGTTCAAAAATCAATATATTCTATTCTGTTACTCCAAAACTCCAACTAAGATTTTTCCCCATCTTAGAAATCCCTCTAGTATTTTACAAAAATGAGTTGACATTTTTCTGAGCACTTTGATTTTTCTGTTTTATTTGTATTCTTATTTTCCCGTGGTTATTATGCGACGTATAGATCCCGTATTTGACGAAGTTGCTGTGGAATAAGAAGGAGAAGGACTTGAAGACTTTGAAGACCAAGCCAATCCAGGCAAGCAGCCCTTTGACCATGATACACTTGTTATCGGAACCCGTTAGTTTCCGATGCATGATGATTAGGGTTACGATGGTAACCTAGATGAACCACCACATGATGCATGCCTTATTGTTGATCTTGCTATGTGCTAGATGACATGCAAGTAGTTGGTCATGATGCTTATATGATGCATGTGTGAGATAAACCCTCGTCGTTGAAATCTTTGCATGAACCCATCGGGTGCCCCTAATGCCCGAGGGTGATGAAGTGTTAGGTCATCACTTGAGAAAGAAGTGATGTGCCGGTAATATCTTGTGCATGGTGGAATGATGGATTAGATTTATGTGTGACTACCGTCCCAACCAAACATGTGCAACCACACTACCCCTTATGGGACGGGGCTTTATTGATTACTTAGGTCGATACTAGCATGGTGCCCGCATTACTAGTGACGGGAAGACTTGAGGTCTTTTCCGGGACGGGGTCGTGCTTGGATAGACGACCATGACTGTTTTCACAGGGCACCGGACACACCATTGGTCCCTTCGGGTACGCGTGAACATTGAAATTAGGGCAAGTCCCGTGATCTATTGTTTGTACCCGAGGGCCGTGTGCCAACGAGTGGACTCTATGTTAGTGTCGTCTAAGGAAAGGTATTGACCGGGTGCTTACCCCGGGTACTTGAGGTACCGCGGGTCGTGGATGACACGGAAGTTCCCCGTATCTTGTGGGTAAAGTGCGCAACCTCTGCAGAGTGTAAAACTATTCGAATAGCCGTGTCCACGGTCATGGACAGTTGGGTGGTGCTACTTAAACTATGTACAGAATTTTACTTCATCGGTGTTGATATGTGTGTGATGAGTCAAGGATGGTGACTTGACTCGATGAAAAGAATCATATTCATGTTGATGTCGGTAACCTGTCTTCGACGTTATGCGAGGTTATTGATGCATAAACTTGATGATAGCATATTGCTCTAGCTTCCTGCTAGATTGTTCATAATTGTTCCATTGCATTGTTACCACATCATGGGTTGCTTGCGAGTACATTCAAAGTACTCATTAACTTGCCACTGGTTATTTAATTGGCCAGGCATGGAAGAGCAGGAATATGAGGAAGAGTTCTTTGGAGACGATCATGCGAACTAGGACGCTATCCCAGTCAGAATGCCTGTAGGGTTAAGGCAGATGGCATGGGTTCTACCCGTTTACCGAAGACTTCCGCTACTTGAGTTATTTGCTATTCAGCCCGTGAGGCTCTATCTATGTAAGACTTGGCCATAATGGCCTTAATTCGTGTAAGACTATTTGTATGGATGTAAGACTCTTGTTATTTCAGCTTCTGTGTGTTCAGTGAGCATTGATCTCTGGGATCACTGTACACGTGCATTCGGTGATCTCGACTTCTAAGTCGGGGTCCCCACAGAGCTGGTATCAGAGCCATCCTGACTGTAGGAAGCCTTAGTTAGCATGGGCGTTAGTTAGATGAGACCCCTTTTTCAAAACCTTCCGAACCTCTCTTCTTTTCTAAACCAGAGATTTCATCAGCTATTTAACCCCTCCTATTCCACCTTTGTAGATGGCCGCTGTTCCCGAAGAGCACCTGACCACTGGGTTTCCCCTACTTCTCGAGGATAGCCTCCAGGAGTGTCAGTTCCACCGAGCACCCATCCTCACCTACCTTGAGCATTGGGTGAGCGATACTGAGGTGGAGTACCATGTGGAAGTGATCGTGAAGGCAAACAATCCTCCCACAAGTTGGTTCTTCGAGGGACCCCAGATGGCAACACTACCACTTGCTGTCGAGGCTGCTGCACTCAAGGCATTAACCCGTCTCCGCGAGCTTCTTCCGGAGATGGCAGCCAAGATGGCAACTCGCTTCTTACCTTACCGGAAGGAAGGTGACGAAGAAAGCAGCGCACTAGCCCCTCCACTGAAGGAAGGACTCTCGCTTCGGTTCCAGACCTACTTCAGTCTATGTGCCGACAGCTTGGCACAAGACTTGGCCTCGGAATCAATGAAGCTTCGAGAAGAACTTTACAAGACCAAGGCACTTCTTCGTCGAGTTCAAGAGAAGGCAAACAGGATCAAGAAGGAAGGAGCACCTTCTGGACAATCCGCTATCGCATATCGAGGCGGAAGGCCCTCCGAGGATGTATCTTCCAAGGGTGAAGAACCACCTCGGTGACGCCGGATGACAGCAAGGGAATACCGCAAGCTTTTCCCTGCACCACCGTCGAAGCACCGTCGTATCCAACTCCTCCACTCCCCCACTCCCTCCAGCGACAAGGGAGCCCAGACAGATGAAGACAAGGAGGAAGACCCAGAAGAGCCGGAATACGCGACCGAGCATTCCGCCGCTTAGGCATTATTCGCTACTCGGATATGCCAGTTGTAACCCCTACGGTAGGATAGGTCGTGTAACCCCTATGCGCAGTCGAGTCCTTGTATGGTTCATATGAAACCATCTAGTGTTTGCTTTTGTTGTGTCTGGATGTAAGTCGTATTCTTCCTTCGGGAATGTGTAAACGACTACATCACCCATTTGGATTTTAATGGATGTGTTTTGGCCTCTCGGCCCTTGCATGATTTGATTTAGTGTCACACCCACCCCCTTACTAGGCACCCATCTATCTTGCTTTCCCTCTTCCGAGTCATGAGACCTTTTACCGCTCCAACAGGATGCCTGTTGTAACTCGTACTGGTACCTCTACCCAGCAGCCCGAAGCCGGAGCATCCTCTCAGCCAGAGGCAGGCCACGACCAAACCAACGACCAAGCTCCACCACCACCTCCTCCAAGCATGGACATGGCTCAGCTTCTCCAAGCTTTCCGAGAGGAACGCCAAGCCAACACTGCAGCTCTCCAGCTGATTGCTCAAGCTGTCGCCAACAACCGCCAGCCGACGGGGAATGGCAATGGACGTTCCACGTTGGCAGAGTTTAAGAAGCATGCACCGCCAACCTTCATCGAGACTGCAGAACCCCTGGATGCTGACGACTGGGTCCGTTCTATTGAGGAGATTCTGGAACTAGTCGGAGGCACCGAAGATCGCGAGAAGGTGGCTTATGCAGCCCACTGCCTCGGGGGAACTGCTAGAGCTTGGTGGGATGGATTCAAGGTCATGCATGCTGAACAAGACATCACTTGGGTGAACTTCAAGGCTGAATTCCGCAAGGCCCACATTCCTTCCGGAATCATGGCTATCAAAAAGCGCGAGTTCCGAGCCCTGAAGCAAGGAAGTGGCACTGTCAAGGAGTACATGCAGAAGTTCAGCATTCTGTCAAGGTATGTCCCTGAGGATGTCAGCACTGATGCTGCCAAAAGGGAGCGCTTCATGGAAGGCCTTAATCAGACTCTGCAATACTCACTTGTCGTGTGCGACTGCCCGTCTTTCCCTGACCTGGTGAACAAGGCACTTATGCTTGAAGACAAGCGGCGTGCTTTGGAAGACACCCGCAAGCGCAAGTTGGTCAGTAAGGGAAGTTCCAGCAACCAGAAGCCTCGTCCGTGGCAGTCAGCCCCGGCCAAGCCCACCTAGCAGCAGCCAAGAGCTCCTGCCCCTCGTGCCAATCCTCAGCCGCAGCAGTATGCCAATCCCAGGCCAGCTTTCAACCCCAATACCAGTGGTGGCAACAAGACCAACACTCCAAACCAAGTCACTTGCTTTGGATGTGGTCAGCCCGGACACATCTCCAGGGTGTTCCCCAACAAGAAGCCGGATGCCCCGCGCCCCAATGCGCAGAACCAGGGACAAGGCCGTGGTATGCCACCAAGGAACCCAGCTCCTCGCAATCCACCGAACTATGGGAAGGGGCGTGTGAATCACGTCACTGCTGAAGAAGCCCAGGAAGACCCAGACGTCGTGCTGGGTACGTTCCTTGTCAACTCAGCACCTGCAACTGTCTTGTTTGATTCTGGAGCAACGCATTCATTTGTCACTCAAAGATTTGCATTAAAAAGTGGCATGACCCCTACACCCCTGAATAACCCTATGGTGGTACAAACCCCCGGAGCCGAGATGAGAGCCAAGATAGGCTGTAAAGGAGTCAGTATTACCATTAACGGTGTAGACTTCCTAGCAGACCTTATCATCCTGAGATCGCAAGGCTTGGATGTGATCTTAGGGATGGATTGGCTCAGTAAGCACCAAGGCTTGTTACACTGTGCCAATCGGACAGTCACTGTGACCAATGACCAGGAGTAGAAGTCAAGTTTGCCCCCAACTCCTATTCCGCTCAAGCCGCTAAAGTCAACTGTCTGTCTGAAGTTGGGCTAGATCAAGTACCGGTGGTATGTGAGTATCCAGATGTCTTTCCGGATGAACTACCGGGAATGCCCCCTGACCGTGACATTGAGTTCATCATCGAGGTCGTGCCCGGAGCAGGACCCATCTATAAGAAGCCTTATAGAATGGGGACGGAAGAATTAGCCGAGTAGAAGAAGCAGCTAGAAGAGCAGCTAAGGAAGGGATTTATTCGCCCGAGTGCCTCCCCTTGGGGATCTCCTGTTCTGTTTGTGGCAAAGAGGGACGGTACCATCCGCTTATGCATTGACTATCGTTCCCTCAATGAAGTTACAATCAAGAACAAGTACCCACTTCCCAAGATCGAAGATCTGTTTGATCAACTCAGCGGAGCCAATGTATTCTCCAAGATCGACCTCAGATCTGGGTATTACCAGCTGAAGATCAGACCCCAAGATATTCCGAAGACAGCATTCGTAACCAGATATGGCCTGTACGAGTGCACGGTCATGTCTTTTGGGCTAACCAATGCCCCAGCCTACTTCATGTATCTCATGAATAAAGTCTTCATGCAATATTTGGACAAGTTCGTTGCTGTCTTCATTAATGACATCCTTGTGTTCTCGAAGTCGGAGGAAGAGCATGAGCAGCATCTGAGGATGGTCCTAGACAAGCTTCGTGAGCACCAACTGTATGCCAAATTCAGCAAGTGTGAGTTCTGGCTGCATAAAGTTGAATTCTTAGGTCATGTCTTGACCGAGGAAGGATTATCTGTTGATCCTGCGAAAATCAAAGCTGTGACCCAATGGCAATCTCCAACGACCGTCAAGGAAGTCAGAAGCTTCCTCGGATTGGCGGGCTATTACCGCAAGTTCGTGGAAGGATTCTCTAGCATTGCACGACCAATGACTCAGCTCCTCAAGAAGGACAAGAAGTTCGAGTGGACGCCAAAATGCGAAGAGAGCTTCCAAGAGCTCAAGAAGAGATTGACCACCGCCCCAGTTCTGGCAACACCTGATATTCACAAGGAGTTCGTGATATATTGTGATGCCTCTCGAACCGGATTGGGAAGCGTACTGATGCAAGAAGGCCGCGTCATAGCATACCTCTCCAGGCAGCTACGACCCCATGAGGAGAACTACGCTACTCACGATCTTGAGCTAGCGGCAGTAGTTCATGCCTTGAAGACATGGCGGCATTACCTCCTAGGGAAACGGTGTGAGATTTACACAGACCACAAAAGTCTGAAGTATATTTTCACCCAAAAGGAATTGAACATGAGGTAGCGGAGATGGTTGGAACTCATCAAAGATTATGACCTCAGTGTTCAGTATCACCCTAGGAAGGCTAACATGGTGGCCGATGCCTTAAGCAGGAAGGCTTGCTCTTTGAATGCCGTTATTCAGCCAGCCTTGTTTAAGGAGATCGAACAATTCAGTTTGGAATTGGTCACCCCTGGATTTCTGGATCATTTGGAAGTCAGACCAACCCTGATGGACGACGTCACGAAGGCTCAAGATGGACATGCAAGCATCGAAGGTATCAAGAGGAAGATGAAGATGGGCAAGGCCCCAGGATTCTCCGAGGACGAGCACGGGATTGTTAGGTACAAAGGTCGCCTCTGCGTGCCAAACAACACCGAGTTGAAGACGCTGATTCTGCAAGAAGCCCACGACACTCCGTATTCCATCCACCCCGGAGGAACCAAGATGTACCAAGACTTGAAGGCACGATTCTGGTGGCACGGTATGAAGAGAGAGATTGCAACCTATGTTGCAAAATGTGATGTGTGCCAAAGGGTCAAGGCTGAGTATCAGCGACCTGCTGGATTGCTTCAACCACTCAAGGTTCCTGAGTGGAAGTGGGATAAAGTCGGAATGGACTTCATCACTGGATTACCAAGGTCGAATAAAGGACATGACTCCATCTGGGTCATAGTCGATCATTTGACCAAGGTGGCCCATTTCATTCCTGTCAAGACCACTTATGATGGCAACCGGCTGGCAGCTCTCTACATCGACTGAATCGTAAGTCTTCACGGTGTTCCCAAGGAGATTGTGTCAGATCGAGGAACCCAGTTCACCTCAAGATTCTGGAAGAAGTTCCAAGAAGCCTTGGGAACCAAGTTGTCTTTCAGCACAGTTTTCCACCCACAGCCCGGAGGTCAAACTGAGCGAGTCAATCAGATTCTCGAAGATATGCTCCTAGCCTGTGTCCTGGCATATGGAGCCAAATGGGAAGACTGTCTCCCTTTTGCCGAGTTCTCCTATAATAACAGTTACCAGTCAAGCCTTCAGATGGCACCATTTGAGGTGTTGTACGGACGCAGATGCCGCACACCCCTCAATTGGTCAGAGACTGGAGAAGGACTAGTCTTTGGACCAGATAATCTCCGCGCAGCAGAAGAGCAAGTCCAGATAGTCAGAGAGCGATTGAAGGCAGCCAAGTCAAGGCAGAAGAGTTATGCTGACACTCGACGCCGAGACATGAGTTTCCATGTCGGGGACCATGTGTACCTACGGGTAACTCCTCTGAAGGGAACCAAGCATTTCCACGTCAAGGGGAAGCTCGCACCAAGGTTCATTGGACCCTTTGAGATCACTGCACGACGAGGAGAAGTGGCTTATCAGTTGGAACTACCACCAGAGCTATCCGATGTGCACAATGTGTTCCATGTGTCACAACTCCGGAAATGTCTCCAAGTTCCAGACAAGCCCAATCTCTACAAGGATGTGGATCACCAAGCCATTGATCTGCAGCCTGACTTGACCTACCGCGAGAAGCCCATTCGCATTCTGGACGAAGCAGAACGACGTATGCGGAGCCGTACCATCAAGTACTTCAAGGTCCAGTGGAGCAACCACACTGAAGCAGAAGCAACCTGGGAACGAGAAGACTATCTTAGATCCGAGTTTCCCGATCTCTTTTAAGCCCTAGTTTAGGAATCTCGGGGACGAGATTCCTATAAGGGGGGTAGGTCTGTCACACCCTGCATTTTGTAACATGTTATTTGTAGCTTTGAAGTATGAAAATTTGGACCAGCAACATTTTTTAGCATCATTTGGCTTTTATTTGGAATTGAGTTTTCTTCATGTGCTTTTTCTTGTGCTCATTAAAGTCAACTATGATCTCTTATAGATTTCATCTCTACACCCAAAACTTCTGCCCAATGATCATGCCAAGTGTTATATAACAGTATAGTATTTTCTTACAAAATTAATTTGGCCAAAAAGTATTTTATAAATTTAGTTTTCCAAAAACCCCTGAATTGAGAATTGCACTGCAAGTACTTGATTTAGGGTGAAAAATTATTTCAAAAGGTTTATTTGAGACCTAGTAGTCATAGGACTCCCAGAAACCACAAAGGTATAATTTTAAAAGTTGTTTTCCTATTTTATTTAAAAGCTTTTTCTTAAGGCCAGAGATGGTCTTTAATAGGGGAAAATTATTTAACTATTTTAAAAATATTTGCCAAAATTCAGAGAGACTCATAGGACATATATTGTCCATATATGAGAGTTTCAACACTTGGTCATGTTCAAAATAATGGGCTAAACCCTCTAAAACCCTTTCTGGATATTTCAATCTTTTGAAATATTTACAAAGGAAACTTTCTCCAAAAATTCCAGGGAAATTCTATCATGTCATATATGGCATATTTGATGATCTTGCCAAGTCCCATGCCTTGGGAAGCAAGAAAACCTCCTCAAACCCCTTCATAACCATTCTGTCCATATTTGAAGTTTGAGCAACTTTACATTGCCAAACTTGTCCAAATGCTCTCAAACTTGGTGCACATGCTAGAATGGCCTAATAAGGCACCTAGACCAAATGGCACAAGAATTTGAATAGAGCAACTTGATCAGATCACCTCAAAACCCTTTCTGTTCAAATGCAAATTTGAACAACTTTACATTACCAACTTTTTATCTGGAGCTTCAAACTTTGTAGGCATGGTCAATACCCCAAATGATGATGCTACACCAAGTGGTGCATCAAGGGGAGATGATTAGCTTGACTCAATCAAGATGAAACTGTTTCTGTTGATTTCTAGGGTTCACCAAAGTTACATTGGCTAGTTTCTTCAAATGAGCCCAAAATTGGTGAAGCACCCTATTTTCTCATGTCTTTCAACCCTGTCAAGTGCCATGTCAAGTGGACTTCATTTACTTGATCAAACACTGATCAAACACCTTGTGCAGAAATGCTAAAACCTCCAATTTGACCACTTTCACTTTTCTCCATAGCCTCAACTTCTTACCACATGCTCATTGAGTTACCAGCTACCTCCAGTAACTCCCCCAGCACCTCAGCTCCATGATTGAGGGGTGAAACCCCAGTTTTACCTTGCTGTACAGCCAACTTTCACCATTTCACCAGCCCTCTCCCTCTCTCTCTGCATCCCCAGGGCATCCAAGGCCTCAGGGCATTTCTTTACACCTCCCTCTACTTGCTGGACACTGTTGGGCACGCTGGATCGGACCAAACCGGCGAGAGCACGCTGATGCCAGCAATACGCATGCTCTGGAGCGCGCAAACAGTGCACCCCGCACGCTGGCTCCGGCCAATCGGCCTCCCCCGACAACCTCGAGCCTCCCCCTCGCGCCAGTCGAGGCGCCTCGACGTCCGCGACCTCCCCGGCGCTGTCCCCCCCTCCTCCTGCGCCCTCCAGTGAGCGTCGTCGCACGCGCACCGGCCGCCCGCTTCGGCCATTCCTCTGCTTCACACGCGCGCCCTCCTCTGACGCTCCCCCGCTCCTCCTCTTACCTCAGCTGGACGTAGGGCTCGTCCAGGAACTCCCCAGACTCATCCCCGTCGCCTCCCGTGCGCTGTAGCGTCGAGCCGGAGCTCGCCGGCGCACTGGACCACGGGTCCTCGTCGAGCCCCTATATATAGGCCCTCCCGAGCCATTCCAACAGCACCAGCAGCACCTCCTCCTCCCCAGCATCGCTCCTGCACCACCAGCTCGACCCCAGGAGGTCCCAGTGCTCGGGATCGACCGGAGCTCCGCCGCGTCGGGCCGCCGGCGATCTCGAGGTACAGGCCTCCCCTGCCCCTCCTTCCACTCGTTTCGGAACCGCCGCACTCCACTGATCCTTTCCCCTCTATTTCCCCCTCCATTTGCAGTCGGAAACGGCCGCAACAACTACCCTCCGACGAGCCTCCGCCGTCCCACCTCGCCGCCGGTGAACCAGGACCCCCCGCCGTGCCGCACCACCACCACAGCAACCGCAACTCGACGCTGAGCTCAACCCTGCCCTCCGTTGCCGTCGCCGTGGCCGGAATCCTCGCCGGTGAGCTCGCCGCCGCCGTGGTCGTGGGGTTAGAGATGACAGGCGGGCCCCGCCTGTCATCCCCCCACCTCTCTCCCCCTCGTCTGTGCCGCTGACCCACGGGCCCCGCCCGTCAGGTTTGAAAACCTGACGTGCGCGCGCGCTGGCTCCGTGCGGCTGGGCCAGTCCGCCTGGGCCGTGCACTGTGGCCTCCTCTGGCCCAATGCACAGGACCGTTTTTCATTTTTCTTTTCTGTTGATGTTTTAAACATTTATACAGAAAAGAATATTGATCCAAATTAAATATTTCCAACTCCTAAAATCTTGTAATATTCCAACCTATTTAATGGTACTACTTTCACTCAAATCCAAGAAACTTTGCTGTACTGTTCAAATTTAAATTCAAATTTGGGCAGTAATACTCCTGTTCAAAAATCAATATATTCTATTCTGTTACTCCAAAACTCCAACTAAGATTTTTCCCCATCTTAGAAATCCCTCTAGTATTTTACAAAAATGAGTTGACATTTTTCTGAGCACTTTGATTTTTCTGTTTTATTTGTATTCTTATTTTCCCGTGGTTATTATGCGACGTATAGATCCCGTATTTGACGAAGTTGCTGTGGAAGAAGAAGGAGAAGGACTTGAAGACTTTGAAGACCAAGCCAATCCAGGCAAGCAGCCCTTTGACCATGATACACTTGTTCTCGGAACCCGTTAGTTTCCGATGCATGATGATTAGGGTTACGATGGTAACCTAGATGAACCACCACATGATGCATGCCTTATTGTTGATCTTGCTATGTGCTAGATGACATGCAAGTAGTTGGTCATGATGCTTATATGATGCATGTGTGAGATAAACCCTCGTAGTTGAAATCTTTGCATGAACCCATCGGGTGCCCCTAATGCCCGAGGGTGATGAAGTGTTAGGTCATCACTTGAGAAAGAAGTGATGTGCCAGTAATATCTTGTGCATGGTGGAATGATGGATTAGATTTATGTGTGACTACCGTCCCAACCAAACATGTGCAACCACACTACCCCTTATGGGACGGGGCTTTATTGATTACTTAGGTCGATACTAGCATGGTGCCCGCATTACTAGTGACGGGAAGACTTGAGGTCTTTCCCGGGACGGGGTCGTGCTTGGATAGACGACCATGACTGCTTTCACAGGGCACCGGACACACCGTTGGTCCCTTCGGGTACGCGTGAACATTGAAATTAGGGCAAGTCCCGTGATCTATTGTTTGTACCCGAGGGCCGTGTGCCAACGAGTGGACTCTATGTTAGTGTCGTCTAAGGAAAGGTATTGACCGGGTGCTTACCCCGGGTACTTGAGGTACCGCGGGTCGTGGATGACACGGAAGTTCCCCGGATCTTGTGGGTAAAGTGCGCAACCTCTGCAGAGTGTAAAACTATTCGAATAGCCGTGTCCACGGTAGTGGACAGTTGGGTGGTGCTACTTAAACTATGTCCAGAATTTTACTTCATCGGTGTTGATATGTGTGTGATGAGTCAAGGATGGTGACTTGACTCGATGAAAAGAATCATATTCATGTTGATGTCGGTAACCTGTCTTCGAGGTTACGCGAGGTTATTGATGCATAAACTTGATGATAGCATATTGCTCTAGCTTCCTGCTAGATTGTTCATAATTGTTCCATTGCATTGTTACCACATCATGGGTTGCTTGCGAGTACATTCAAAGTACTCATTGGCTTGCCACTGGTTATTTAATTGGCCAGGCATGGAAGAGCAGGAATATGAGGAAGAGTTCTTTGGAGACGATCATGCGAACTAGGACGCTATCCCAGTCAGAATGCCTGTAGGGTTAAGGCAGATGGCATGGGTTCTACCCGTTTACCGAAGACTTCCGCTACTTGAGTTATTTGCTATTCAGCCCGTGAGGCTCTATCTATGTAAGACTTGGCCATAATGGCCTTAATTCGTGTAAGACTATTTGTATGGATGTAAGACTCTTGTTATTTCAGCTTCTGTGTGTTCAGTGAGCATTGATCTCTGGGATCACTGTACACATGCATTCGGTGATCTCGACTTCTAAGTCGGGGTCCCCACAGATATAGTCTCACATCAACTAGGCGTATCAACGGGCTATGGAGATGCCCATCAATAGATATCAATGTGAGTGAGTAGGGATTGCCATGCAACAGATGCACTAGAGCTAAAAATGTATGAAAGCTCAAAAAAAGAAACTAGTGGGTGTGCATCCAACTTGCTTGCTCACGAAGACCTAGGGCATTTGAGGAAGCCCATCATTGGAATATACAAGCCAAGTTCTATGATGAAAATTCCCACTAGTATATGAAAGTGACTAAACATGAGACTCTCTATCATGAAGAACATGGTGCTACTTTGAAGCACAAGTGTGGAAAAAGATAGTAGCAATTGTCCCTTTTTCTTTTCTTTCTTTTTGTTCTTTTTGTTCTTCTTATTTTGGGCCTTTTTTTCTATGGCCTTTTTTTGGAGGGGCTTTATTGATTTAGCCTTTCCTCACATGGGACAATGCTCTAATAATGATGATCATCACACTTTCATTGAATTACAACTCGATATTACAACTTGATACTAGAACAAAGTATGACTCTATGAATGCCTCCGGTGGTGTACTGGGATGTGCAATGAATCAAGAGTGACATGTATGAAAAATTATGCATGGTGGCTTTGCCACAAATACGATGTCAACTACATGATCATGCATGGCAATATGACAATATGATGCGTGTCATATGAACGGAATGATGGAAAGTTGCATGGCAATATATCTCGGAATGGCTATGGAAATGCCATGATAGGTTGGTATGGTTGATGTTTTGAGGAATATATAGGGTGGCTGTTTTGAGGAAGGATATATAGTGGGTGTATGGTACCGGCGAAAGTTGCGCGATACAAGAGAGGCTAGCAATGGTGGAAGGGTGAGAGTGCGTATAATCCATGGACTCAACATTAATTATAAAGAACTCATATACTTATTGCAAAAATTTATGAGTCATCAAAACAAAGCAATCAACGCATGATCATAGGGGGGAGGTTAGTAGGAGTTAACCATCGCGCGCCCCCGACCTCCACACAAAGGTTGACACTTTACAAATACCTCATGCTCTAACTTCGTCACATAGCGGTTCACCATACGTGCATGCTACATGAATCTCTAACTTTAACACAAGAATTTCTCAATTTCATAATAACTCCACTAGCATGAATCTAATATCACTATCCTCATATCTCAAAACAATTATCAAGCATCCAACTTCTCATCATATTCAATGCACTTAGTGTGAAAGTTTTTACTACATTGATATTGGATGTCTATCATGTGAAGACTAGTTTTATAGCCTAAGCACATTACCATGCTGTTTTAATAGACTCTCAAAAGGATATAAGTGAAGCATGAGAGTTCAACAATTTCTTCAAAATATTATCACCACCGTGCTCTAAAAGATATAAGTGAAGCACTAGAGCAAAAACTATTCAACTCAAAAGATATAAGTGAAGCACATAGAGTGTTCTAACAATTCCTAGGCCATATTTAACTCTCTCAAATAGGTGTGTCCAGCAAGGATAATTGTGGCAAACTAACAAGCAAAGAATCAAATTAGACAAGACGCTCCAAGTAAAACACATATCATGTGGTGAATAAAAATATAGCTCTGAGTATAGTTACCGATGGATGAAGACGAAAGAGGGGATGCCTTCCCGGGGCATCCCCAAGCTTAGGCTTTTGGTTGTCCTTGAATTTTACCTTGGGGTTCCTTGGGAATCCCCAAGCTTAGGCTCTTGCCACTCTTTGTTCCATAGTCCATCAAAGCAATACTCAAAACTTGAAAACTTCACAACAAAAACTTAGAAAAAAAATCTCGTGAGCTCTGTTAGTATAAGAAAGCAAACCACTACTCAAAGGTACTGCCATGAATTCATTCTTTGTTTATATTGGTGTTAAACCTACTGTATTCAAACTTTTCTACGATTCATACTTCCCAATACTACTCATAGATGCATTGAAATAAGCAAACAACACACGAAAAACAGAATCTGTCAAAAACATAACAGTCTGTAGTAATCTGCAGGTTTCACATACTTCTGTAACTCCGAAAAATTCAAACTAAACTGGTAAACGTGAAGAACTTGTCTATTAATCATCTGCAAAATGAATCAACTAAATAGCACACTCCAGTAAAATCTGATGACCATTATAGCGAGCGCTAATGATTCTGTTTTTCACAGCAAGTTCACATAAACTTCACACAAGTCTTCCCAAAGGTTCTACTTGGCACCAACACTAAACAAAACACAAAACCACATCTAAACAGAAGCTAGATGCAATATTTATTCCTAAACAGAAGCAAAAATAATATTATAAAATTGGGTTGCCTCCCAACAAGCGCTATCGTTTTACGCCCCTAGCTAGGCATGATGCATGGATAGATCTAGGTATTGCCATCTTTGGAAGGCAATCCATAAGTGGCTCTCATAATAGATTCATATGGTAATTTGATTTTATTTCTAGGAAATTGTTCCATTCCTTTCCTTAATGGAAATTGGAATTTAGTATTTCCTTCCTTCATATCAATAATTGCACCAATCATTCTAAGGAAAGGTCTACCAAGAATAATAGGACATGAAGGATTGCAATCTATATCAAGAACAATGAAATCTATGGGCACATAATTCCTATTGGCAACAATAAGAACATCATTAATCCTTCCCATAGGTGTCTTAATAGTGGAAGCCGCAAGATGCAAATTCAAAGAACAATCATTAAGCTCATGGAATCCTAGCAAATCACACAAAGTTTTTGGGATAGTGGAGACACTTGCACCCAAATCACACAAAGCAAAGCATTCATAATCTTTAATTTTTATTTTGATAGTAGGTTCCCACTCATCATAAAGCTTTCTAGGGACAAAAACTTCTAACTCAAGTTTTTCTTCATAAGATTGCATCAAAGCATCAACTATATGTTTAGTGAAAGCTTTATTTTGACTATAAGCATGCGGGGAGTTTAGTACGGATTGCAACAAGGAAATACAATCAATAAAAGAGAAATTGTCATAATTGAATCCCTTGAAATCCAAAGTAGTGGGTTAATCACTTTGCAAAGTTTTAATCTCTTCACTCCCACTTTTAACAATTTTAGCATCAAGATCCAAAAACTCTGAATCATTGGGACACCTTAAAGTAGAATCATCTCCAATCCTATCTTCATCAAGATTTATACTAGAAAACAAGGATCTAATAGGAGGCACATCAATAACTTTCAGATCTTCATCTTTATTTTCATGATAGCTAGAAGAACACGCTTTTATATAATTCTCTCTTTTAGCATGCATCCTAGCGGTTCTTTCTTTGCATTCATCAATGGAAATTCTCATGGCTTTGAGAGACTCATTGATATCATGCTTAGGTGGGATAGATCTAAGTTTCAAAGAATCAACATCAAGAGTAATTCTATCCACACTTCTAGCCAATTCATCAATCTTAAGCAATTTCTCTTCAAGCATAGCATTGAAATTCTTTTGCGAAATCATAAACTCCTTAACACTAGTTTCAAATTCAGAAGACATCTTTCCATAAGAGTTGTTGTAGGAATTACCATAATTATTAGAGAAATTACTAGGAGAAAGCCTAGGATTAAAGTTCCCTCTATAAGCATTGTTACCAAAATTATTCCTACCAACAAAATTCACATCCAAAGATTCATTGTTATTTTCAATCAAAGTGGATAAATGCATATCATTAGGATCAGAAGAAGAACTCTTAGCAGCAAATAATTTCATAAGTTCATCCATCTTTACACTCAAAACACTAATTTCTTCAATATAATGTATTTTTTTACTAGTAGATCTTTCGGTGTGCCATTGAGAATAATTAACCATAATATTATCTAGGAGTTTGGTAGCTTCTCCTAAGGTAGTTTCCATGAAACTGCCTCCTCCGACCGAATCTAAAAGATTTCTAGAAGAAATATTCAAGCCAGCATAAAAGTTCTGAATAATCATCCATAGATTCAAACCATGTGTAGGGCAATTACGTATCATTAGTTTCATTCTCTCCCAAGCTTGTGCAACATGCTCATGATCTAGTTTCTTAAAATTCATAATATCATTTCTAAGAGAGATGATCTTAGCAGGAGTGAAATACTTAGAGATAAAATCATCTTTGCACTTATTCCACGAATCAACACTATTTATAGGCAAAGAGGAAAACCAAGTTTTAGCACGATATCTAAGTGAAAACGAAAATAACTTCAATTTAACAATAGCGTTATCCATATCCCTTTTCTTTTGCATATCACACAAATCAACTAAGTTGTTTAGATGGGTAGCGACATCTCCACTAGGAAGGCCGGAGAATTGATCTTTCATGACAAGATTCAACAGAGCAGCATTGATCTCACAATATTCAGCATCGGTAATAGGAGCAATCGGAGTGCTGATAAAATCATTATTGTTGGTATTGGAGAAGTCACACAATTTAGTATTGTTCTGAGCCATAGTGACAAGCAAGCAATCCGACACACACAAGGAAAGAAGAGGCAAGCGAACGATAAACACACGGCAGAAGAAGGGCAAATAAAACGACAAGGGTGAAGTGGGGGAGAGGAAAACGAGAGGCAAAAATGTAATGCGAAGGATAAGGGTTTGTGATAGGTACTTGGTATATGACTTTTGCGTAAGTCTGCCTGGCAATGGCGCCAGAAATTCTTCTTGCTACTTCTCGAGCTTGCGTTGTATTCCCTCGAAGAGGAAAGGGAGATGCATCACAGTAGCGTAAGTATTTCCCTCAGTTTTTAGAACAAAGGTACCAATCCAGTAGGAGACCACGCGCGAGTCCCTCGCACCTGCATAAACAAATAAGAACTTCGCAGCCAACGCGATAAGGGGTTGTCAATCCCTTTACGGTCAGTTATGAAAGTGAGATCTGATAGAGATGATAGTTTGATATTTTTGGTATTTTTGATTATAAGAACAGAAAGTAAATGCGGAAAAGTAAAGTAGATTATAGATTGATATGTTGAGAATAGACCCGTGGGCCATAGTGTTCTCTAGTGGCTTCTCTCATGATAGCGATATTCTACGGCGGGTAAACAAATTATTGTCGAGCAATTGATAGAAAAGCGAATAATTATGAGACTATCTAGGCATGATCATTATAGATAGACACCACGTCCGAGACAAGTAGACCGAAACGATTCTGCATCTACTACTATTACTCCACACATCGACCGCTATCCAGCATGCATCTAGTGTATTGAGTTCATAAGAATAGAGTAACGCCTTAAGCAAGATGACATGATGTAGAGGGATAAACTCAAACTTAGTGATATAAACCCCATCCTTTTATCCTCGATGGCAACAATACAATACGTGCCTTTCTGCCCCTACTATCACTGGGAAAGGACACCGCAAGATTGAACCCGAAGCCAAGCACTTCTCCCATTGCAAGAACTATAGATCTAGTAGGCCAAACCAAACCTATAATTCGAAGAGACTTGCAAGGATATTATAATCATACATGAAGAGTTCAGAGATGAACCAAATATTTCTCATAGGTAATCTTGATCATAAACCCACAATTCATCGGATCTCGACAAACAGACCGCAAAAAGAGATTACATCGAATAGATCTCCTCGAAGACCGAGGAGAATTTTGTATTGAGATCCAAAGAGAGAGAAGAAGCCATCTAGATACTAGCTATGAACCCGAAGGTCTATGGTAAACTACTCACAACTCATGGTGAGGCGATGATGATGATGTAGAAGCACTCCGTGGTAGATCCCCCCTCTGACGGAGCTCCAGAACAGGTCCCAAGATGGGATCTCACGGGAACAGAAGGTTACGGCGGGGGAACTAGGGTTTTCTCTATTGTTTTGATGGTTTCGGCGTACGTATGTATATATAGGAGGAAGGTGGGCACCGGGGGCCAGACATGGGGCCCACGAGGCAAGGGGCGCGCCCTAGGGGGGCTCGCCCCCACCCTCATGGGCACCACATATGCCCTACTCCGTGGTTCTCAAGTCTCCCGTGCGTGATTTTTTCTCTCCCGAAGGTTTCATTCCGTTTGGACTCCGTCTGATATCCTTTTTCTGTAAAACCCTGAAACAGGCAAAAACAACAATCTGGACTATGCCTTTGGGTTAGTAGGTTAGTCCCAAAAATAATATAGAAGTGTATGACAAAGCCCATTAAACATCCAAAATATCATAAATAATAGCATGGAACAATCAAAAATTATAGATACGTTGGAGACGTATCAGGGACTATTAATCCCCACGACCACCTTCCTCCAGTCCTGTTGGGAATAAATGAATTCAGTTTGGCCAACACATCTAATAGGGAACGGGCAAAAATAGCTGTCAAGAGAAAGACTTACCCATTCGGGAGTATTGTATATAGAGAAACCTTCCCGGCACTTCAAGCGGAGAAAGTCTTGCTTCTCTCCTTTGTAAAGATCTGCTAGGATGGCGGGTAGAGTGGCAGGGTCGTCCGGACCCAGGCGTAAGCAGCGTGAGGCATCATCCTGGCCATTAAAATGCCACATAGGAAATCCTCTAGCTTGGAGCGGCTGCACGCATCGCTTTATTGAGATCTCCATCACTTCGATTATTGACAGCCCCGAACTGGCAAGTAGTCTGATCTTGCTGGCCAGTCTTTTGACATCCTCACTTTCTTCTTCTATGGGACTGCGGGGACGCCAGTTGAAAAGCTTCTTCAGAGGAGCTTTGGCGTATTCAGGGAGGCCCTGCCGAACTGGATCCAGCAAGGCAATGTCCTCGATATAAAACCACTCCGAAGGCCACTCTTTGGATGCCTTATTTGGAGTGCCGGATAGATAACCTGTCCCTGCTATGCGCCATACTTCGGTTCCGCCAACCTCAAATATGGATCCCTCCTCGGAGCAAGGGACAAGGCAGAAGAACTTCCGCCACAGCTCGAAATGAGGCTCGCAGCCCAGAAATAATTCGCATAAAGCGACGAATCCCGCAATGCGCAGGATAGACCCCCAGCGTGAAATCATGCAGTTGAAGACCATAGAACTCCATGAGCTCCCTAAGGAAGGGGTGGACGGGAAATCCTACGCCTCTTAGAAGGAAGGAGATGAAACATACCTGCTCTCCACTGGAGGGGTTGGGAAAACTCTCTGCCAGGGCTTGATTGTCGACGGAAGTTAATCCGGCCCGGACAGGGACTAGATCCTCGGGATGAAGATATCACTGCGCTTGAAGCTTTCTTATATGTGCATGGGATATGGAACAACTTTCCCAATCGCCCGCTCGAGGGCCATGAGGGCGCGAGGAAGAGCTGGGACCGCCGACCATGTTCGAAGATTTTCTGCATGCACTAGGGATTTTTCCGCGTGGAATGGAATGGAATGGCATCTAAGATCTAGTCTCTTTATATAGGCGCCTTCCCTACACAGTCAAGGGGGTAACTGCAAAAATACCCAGACGGTTCGCATTTGTTGGACACGTGGAGGCTAAGGCGACAGCAGCGGGGAATTGACGGGATATAATATTAAATGAAGTCGAACTATCATCTAGAAGGACTAACCTTGCAAGGCTGAAGACATGAAGCCGGATCAATCTCGTCCTTGAAGGCAATTTTGGGGGCTACTTAGGGAGTCCTAGATCCAGGGGTCGTCAAGCGTTCGGGTCGATGAAGCTGGGCCGTATTAATGGGCCACGAAGATAGAACCAGAAGACTCCCCCATATTAGGTCAGAACTCCTATGTACGTAGAAAGGCAGACATGATGTCCGGATGTAGCTATTAATTCCTCCCCAAGTTACCTTTGTAACCCTAGGCTCCCTCCGGCGTGTATATAAGCCGGAGGGTTTAGTCTGTAGAGGCTAACGACAAAATCATTACATCCTCATAGGCTAGGCTTTAGGGTTTAGCCATTAGGATCTCGAGGTAGATCAACTCTTGTAACACATATTCATCAAGATCAATCAAGCAGGAAGTAGGGTATTACCTCGATCTAGAGGGCCTGAACCTGGGTAAACATCGTGTCCCCAGTCTCCTGTTACCATCGGTTCTTAGACACATAGCTTGGGCCCTCCTACCCGAGTTCTGTCGATTTTGACATCGACACCGGCTGGGTGGCAAACGGAGGAGGGTGTGGGGCTTTACGGGTTTTCGTGGCCTCGGTGTTCGAAAGGGGATGGCGGAGGGGATGGGAGGGGGGAACCATGGCTTACTGACGTGCATGTCCGAAATGTTGGGTAAGTTATGAAAATACCCCCACCAATTTGAACTAGGTGGTTCTTTCGGTTCAGGGGGTATCACGGGAATTTCGCGTGTCGGGATTTGACGAGAGGTGGGAGTTTTCCCGTGCGTTGTAATTTTGGGATGGCAACGCGTGGGTTGAGATGGACGGAGTTTTCTGAGCACAACGAGACAAAGAGATAGCTTCAAATTTCGGGATAACAAGTCGCGTGTTAATTTTCAGGAGAACGGTACGCTACCAAATCAATTCGCACAACACAAGAGAGTGTCTTGTCTCGTGTTGCTATATGAATTACTACAAATTCCATTCAATGCTTTGAATGCATGTTATGTTTGTATAATGCATGTAACCTACTCGAACGAACATTTTAGGGCATTCCAAATGTATAGTACCGGCTGCAATATGAACTATGTTTGAATTCGTTTCTCTATTTGAATAAGATCTACAATCATGATTGTTGTCAAGTTAAACCATCATTTGTATATTATTTTGGCAACACACAACATGGTTATTGTCAGGTTAGATATCAACTACTTGTACCATTAAACTTGAATTCAATATTTTGAATCGACTTTATAATGATATCAAATAATAGTACATTTCAAGCTCTAGCTAGATCTCCATAATCTAAAACATGTTTCATATGTATAGTGTGTTTATGACACAATTTATGCATGGTGCCCCGCCCCCCATAACTGCAAGTATTTATATGTGAGCTGCAAAGGCCACGCATTATCACAAATTCAAAACTTGGTGTGCATGGATGCAATGTAGTCACACGATGCCTGCCATCGGTATCTGAATTTCAAATGAAATATGAGATATATGTATATATAGTATAGCATGTTCAAAACCACACCACGCATATCTCTACTCTTATAGAAAACAGAGTTGGCGATGATGGTGTGCCTGCCATCCTGCAATATAGGTCGTACGATCTATATCTAACGGATAGGAAGGAAACTACGACAATTTTGCAAAAAGATACCCGCACTCCTACCTAAATTCGCAGATAAGGCCTTCTCTCGTTCATCCTTATCTCGCACAAGATAAACTACTCATATAAATGCATCTTGATGTTTCGTGCAACGCACGATCATCTTGCTAGTCACAAATACATTCACGTGTGCATGGGTTTAAAACACCATGGTCTATTATTCAAATATTTGAATCCACTTTTACAAGGTATAATATCTTTTAGTCATGTACACCCATACACTCCTCTTATCTATATAGCTACCACTTAGTTTCTGGTGCATGCACACACCCCTCCTCCCTCCCTCAACATTCTCTAGATTGCACTCATTCGTTAATAATTCCTTAGGTCGTTCTCCCAATGCCTTTATAGGTGTCCTCGGGTGCTTCTTTTCAACACACATCGATCGGTATACCTCTCAGGTCAGGCCTGCCTACCACATACACAACTTCCCTCCTCTCCTCTCACCCTCCTTGCCCCCTATCTACCTCTCACACGCTCACACGCAAATGCACACTCTCGTCCCTCTTTTCATCGGTCTCACGCTCAGACACTCCTCCCTTCTATCTTTCTGGTACGCCTCTTGCACCACATCATCCTAGTTCCATCCCTTTATCTCTATCTGTCTATCCGGCCTTATTTGCCTCAAACATATGCATGCGTATACCAATCGATCTCCATCTATACACATAGCTAGTTCAATTATCCCTCATTTTCCCCACACATCGATCGATCTACCTCAATAATTATATCTCGATCTCCCTTTCCCCGACACAACAATGTATCTACCTGTCTAGATTGGCCTACCAGTGACACACACAAATCGCCCCCCCCCCTCATCATCCAAGCAAGCCTCCTGCCCCGTTTCTCAAGCGCATGCATCCGCACACAAGCAAAGCGCGCGCGCGCACACACACACACACACCTCTCTTTTTAATTGTAGGTGTACCCTCTGTTTATCTACCAGCTAGGCCTCTCGCACCATCGTCTCTGAAAAGTAACTCCACCAACCCCCCTCCAACACCCTACCTCAGTCTCTCTCCCAACCATATTCATCTCCAACACATGTATGGATGCCCATCGATCTCCCTTGATACGTCACTAGGTTTCTTCTTCTCCACACATGTACCAGTCGATCTACCTCTCTAGTTAGCCCCCTCCCCGACGACACGCACTGATAGATCGAATGCTATAGTCAGTTCCCACTGGCACACACAAAATACCCTTTTCCCTCTCACGTTCCAGTAGGCCGTCCGTCCTATATCTTTGACGTGCGCACACACAATTTCACAGCCTCTCTTTATCGATCTCGCACCCATGGACTCCATCCCTCTCTTAGTTTCTATCGACACCACATGCCGATGATCCCTCCTCTCTCTTCTCATGGATCGCATCATGTGTATGATATCCTCCTATCTAGCTAGGCCTCAGTTTACACACATTGTGTATGTTCCATTTTTTTGGTTTGAGACATCATCGACACATATTCCCTATCAGTATCTCCCGCACAAAAATACACTCACGAAATCAACCACATAAAGCACACTCACGAACGCACACACCATCTTTATCACAAATCCCCACATAGGTGGGGTACGTGCAGGAAGAGAAGAGGTGCACGCAGCGATGCACGTACTCCCGTCTCTGGTCTGACCACACCCCCGCGGGTACACCGTGGAGCTCATTTCTGTACGAAAAAGGCAGCCTAGATTCTAAAAAATTGACGCTTGTTGTGCTTGTCCACTTGATGGAGGGTCGTGTACCACGCGTGGATGAAAGAAAGTGCGACCCATTTTATTAAGCAAATGGCTGCACTACATATAATATAGGCAGAGTCCGATGCTCTGCCTGCTGGGGTTGGTCTCTTCACAGTTCACACTCTCTCATAAAAATGGTGGTGGACACACACACTCTCTCTCTCTCACCGATGGTCACTGATCCGGCCGGATCCTGACCGCCGGCGGAAAGGGAGGATATGCAACGTTGCTCTGGTCGCTGGCGCCGAGGCAGGAAATCCACTGCCGACGCGTCCCGATCTGCCGTACACGCCGTTCTCTCGGACGACCGGCGCAGTAGGGGCTTCGCCCCTTGCTCGCTGCCGCATCATATCCCGCCCGGCGCCTCCCTCCACGTTACACCCCGACGACCCTTGGGTACAGCTTCCGCTGAAACCGGCTCTGCTCCACTGCCCAACTTCCCACGTAGCTCGGTCGGCATACTTTCCATGTTGCAATCTCTTCCTCATGCCATTTTAGATAAGAACCGTGATGCTATCTTCCCTTAGGCCAAGGAATATGCTTCTTTTTTGTCGTCGTATGTGTCATCAACTATCTTTGGCCAGTAATTGTTTCCTTTCAACCTCTTTTTTGCAAACAGGGTTATCCATTCTACATCGTTGCTATTGCGACCTTTTAGTGAACTGCACAAATCAATTTTTCCTTTAAGAGTGTCTTGTGCAGTTCCACCAAAATGTCACACGGGCAATGTCTCTACATTTCAGTGCGACTACACAAAGGGAGATCGGTTTTGCTATCCTCATCCATCTCCGAGCTTAATCTTCTCCAAGAAGTTGTTAGTTTTATGAGTGATTGCAAAGGTGGTCGGCTTCTACTTGTGTGTGTATGTTTCATCAACAACTACTGGTGCCACTATTAATGTTATAACACATGTTCAATATCTTTGCAAAAAGGCATGCTCAGCTAGCTCGGTTTTAGTGGAACCGCACAACATGATCAGATGGCCCATGTCCTCCATAGAATCCTTTCTTGGCTAACATTTCTTGTTCAGTTCAACAGAGCTGCGTGAAACTAGCTACCAACCAGTGATGCCAGGAAATGGAACCACGCCTATCGGCATCATCCTTCAGTTTTTTTATTTTTCTTAATTTGTACACATTCTCACAACTTTGTATTCAGGTGTGATGTAAATATGATCTGCAAATCATTGGGATGCATTAGCATGCATGTTAGTTTCCTTTGTATTTGATTGAAAATTGTAACGAGACAACTTTGGAGGCAACATGACACATGTAACCAAGTTGAAAGCTTCATAGCATTACAAAAAAATTCATTATGCTGGAAAAAAGAGAACAGACCAAGTGCTAACCCTCGTTGGCTTTTTTTATAGGAGAAACTCCGCGAACACCCGCATCAAAGCCGGGACATATCTCGGAAGCTTGATAGGAATGCCACTAATCTTTCGAACATCATTTCACCCACATGCAGGACATCTACAATCCGGGTCCATGTGACCTCTTGCGAGATTCACCCCGCTCGTTGCGCCGCAGTAATAATGCCTAATGAGCAATCAAACCACAAAGCCCCACCTTTCCCGCAATATACTACTCCCTTCGTCTAGGTGAATAAGTCATTGTGCACTGCAACCAAGGCAGAGGGGAAAACGAGAGAATTTAATGTTTATTTGCTAATTAATAGCATTGCATGCAATGAACTGACCACTACGTGTCGAGTTTGGTAGTCTCAAGTCATTGAAAGCACACACGCCTAACATCTCTTTCAATGCATTAACTTTCAAATGTCCCATAAACAAGTAGGCGTGATGCATTAACTCTCACTTTTTTTTGGGATTATTTGGTTTTCGTAAGGTGACTTACACACCTAGACGGAGGGGGTAGTAAAAGGTGCTCGGGCGAAACAACCATCTTTTCATGCTTTGTGGAATGGAGGCTTCGGGCGTTAATTATGCCATCGAGGTTCCTCTTGGACGAAGGGAGTAGTGCACATGCCAAGTTCACTGGGCTGCCGTGTTTCACACTCCTCCATCGTAATAAGAGTGGACACCATAGCTTTCATAAAAATAAAAAATGAATAGTACTACTGCAAAAGAGCAGTGACACTATCCTGCCAGGGTTCCTTGCTTGTCCTCAATAATTACAGGTTATAGGATGGTAATTGATTTCCGCAAGTTAAATAAAGCTACCAAGAAAGATCATTACACTCTACCTTTTATTGATCAAGTGCTAGAAAGGTTATCCAAACATACTCATTTTTGCTTTCTAGATGGCTATTCTGGTTTCTGTCAAATACCTGTGTCAAAAGAGGACCAAGAAAAGACAACTTTTACTTGTCCTTTCGGTACCTTTGCTTATAGACGTATGCCTTTTGGTTTATGTAATGCACCTACTACCTTCCAAAGATGCATGCTGGCTATATTCTTTGATTTCTGTGAAAATATTATTGAGGTTTTCATGGATGATTTTTCCGCTTATGGAACTTCTTTTGATGATTGCTTAAGCAACCTTGATCGAGTTTTGCAGAGATGTGAAGAAACTAATCTTGTCTTGAATTGGGAAAATGCCACTTTATGGTTAATGAAGGCATTGGCTTGGGGCATAAAATTTATGAAAGAGGTATTGAAGTTGATAAAGCTAAAGTGGATGCTATGGAGAAGATGCCGTGTCCCAAGGACATCAAAGGTATAAGAAGTTTCCTTGGTCATGCCGGGTTTTATAGGAGGTTCATTAAGGACTTCTCAAAAATCTCTAGGCCTCTGACTAGCCTCCTACAAAAAGATGTTCCTTTTGTTTTTGATGATGATTGTGTTGAAGCATTTGAAATAATTAAGAAAGCATTGATCTCTGCACCTACTGTCCAGCCTCCTGACTGGAATTTACCCTTTGAAATTATGTGCGATGCTAGTGATTATGTTGTAGGTGCTGTCTTAGCACAAAGAGTTGATAAGAAATTGAATGTTATCCAGTATGCTAGTAAAACTCTAGACAGTGCCAAGAGAAATTGTGCTACAACTGAAAAATAATTTTTAGCAGTTGTATTTGCTTGTGATAAGTTCAGACCCCATATTGTTGATTCTGAAGTAACTATTCACACTGATCATGCTGCTATTAAATATCTTCTGGTAAAGAAAGATGCTAAACCTAGACTTATTAGATGGGTTCTCCTTCTACAAGAATTTGATTTACATATTACTGATAGAAAGGGAGCTGAGAAACCCGTTTGCAGACAACTTCTCTAGGTTAGAGAATATTCTTGATGACCCACTACCTATTGATGATAGCTTTCCTGATGAACAATTAGCTGTCATAAATGCTTCTCGTACTGCTCCATGGTATGCTGATTATGCTAATTACATTGTTGCTAAATTTATACCACCTAGTTTCACATACCTGTAAAAGAAAAAGGTTTTCTTTGATTTAAGACATTACTTATGAGATGACCCACACCTTTATAAGGAAGGAGTAAATGGTATTATTAGATGTTGTGTACCTGAGCATGAACATGAATAGATCCTACGCAAGTGTCACTCCGAGGCTTATGGAGGACACCATGCTACAGATAAAACTGCACATAAGGTATTGTAATCTGGTTTTTATTGACCTACTCTCTTCAAGGATGCCCGTAAGTTTGTCTTGTCTTGTGATGAATGTCAAAGAATTGGTAATATTAGTAGACGTCAAGAAATGCCTATGAATTATTCACTTGTTATTGAACCATTTTATGTTTGGGGCTTTGATTATATGGGACCGTTTCCTTCCTCTAATGGGTATACACTTATTTTGGTTGCTGTTGATTACGTTACTAAGTGGGTAGAAGCTATTCCAACTACTAGTGCTGATCACAACACATCTATTAAGATGCTTAGAGAAGTTATTTTTCTGAGGTTTGGAGTCCCTAGATACTTAATGACTGATGGTGGTTCACACTTTATTCACGGTGCTTTCCGTAAAATGCTTGCTAAGTCTGATGTTAATCATAGAATTGCATCCCCTTACCACCCACAGTCTAGTGGTCAAGTAGAACTAAGTAACAGAGAGCTGAAATTAATTTTGCAAAAGACTGTTAATAGATCTAGAAAGAATTGGTCCAAGAAACTTGATGATGCATTATGGGTCTATAGAACTGCCTATAAAAATCCTATGGGTATGTCTCCGTATAAAATGGTTTATGGAAAAGCATGTCACTTACCTCTCGAACTAGAACACAAGGCATATTGGGCTATTAAAGAGCTCAATTATGATTTCAAACTTGCCGGTGAGAAGAGGTTATTTGACATTAGCTCGCTTGATGAATAGAGAACCCAGGCCTATGAAAATGCCAAACTATTTAAAGAAAAAGTTAAAAGATGACATGACAAAGGATACAAAAGCGTGAGTTTAACGTACGTGATTATGTCTTACTATACAACTCTCGTTTAAGATTTTTTGCAGGTAAACTTCTCTCTAAATGAGAAGGCCCTTACGTTATCGAAGAGGTCTATCGTTCCGGTGCCATAAAAATCAACAACTTCGAAGGCACAAATCCAAAGGTGGTGAACGTCCAAAGAATCAAACATTATATCTCAGGTAATCCTATAAATGTTGAAACCAATGTTATTGAAACCGTAACCCAGGAGGAATACATAAGGGACACTTTTTAGAACGATTCAAACTCCGAAAAGGAACAGGTATGTGGTACGGTAAGTAAACCGACTCCAAAACAATTCTAATGACAATTTTTCTCCGTTTTGGAATATTTAGAAAAATAGAAAAATAAGAAGCAGTCCGGAAAGGACACGAGGCGTCCACGAGGGTGGAGGGCACGCCCCTACCTCGTAGGCACCTCATGTGCCCTCCGGACTCTGTTTTCTTGCACGTTACTTCTTTCTGTCGGTAAAAATTCATTATATAATCTCCCGAAGGTTTTGACTACCGCACCACGCGAAAATCCTTTGTTTTTGTTTTGAGTTGTTTGTAACGCAGATTGGAGCCATATGACGTCCCAGGATTCGGAGGGAGAAATCTATGCGGCTGCAACTAACAACGCTATAAGAGGGGCTGAGCAAGCGGGTAACATGGCCAAACAGTGGTTTTGCTAGGAAGGTTTCAAAGGTTAGAGGTTTCATGGCAACAAGGAGAGGCTGACAATAAAGATGGGTAGCGCGACATGTAACGATACCATCGAGACACTAAGCATGGCAATGATAGTAAATGTATCCAAGGGTCATCTTGCCTGAGATCCCGCAAGGAAGAAGAACGGATCCGCGAAGAAGACGAGGAAGTAGCCTTGAAGAAGAACCACGGGTAGACGATCGAATCCTCACGAACGCACGGAACAAGCACTAACGAGAAGAAGCAAGCAATACGGTAAACAAAACACTCAAGAACATGACAATATGCACTACCAAGTAGGATGCAAACAAGTCTACATATGATGCACAGAAAGTCTACACAGGAAGCACAACAAGTCTATGAAGCATAACATGGCAAGGTATGATGCATAACAAATCTAAACAAGAAGCATGGCTGATGCACTAAGGAAGCACAACAGATGCACTTAGGAAGCACAAAAAGTCAACATAGGAAGCACAGAGATATAGCACAAGGGGCATGGCAATTGGCATCTGATACGTCCAAAACGTATCTATAATTTCTGCTTGCTCCATGCCTCTTTTGTGTGATATTGCTATGATATTTATGCACTTCCATACACTTTTGATCATATTTGGACTAACCTATTAACTCAGTGCACCCCAGTGCCAGTTTCTATTTTCTACTGTTTTTGTATTTCAGGTTTTCCCATTATGTAAATTGCTAGAAAAATCCCGGGAAAAATATATAAAAAATCAGCGTTCCGGAAGCTTCCATGCGGCCAAAGTAGGGCCAGAGGGGGGCCACCAGGGCTCCAGGCGACCAGAGGGGGCGGCCCCCCTCCTGGCCGTGCCGCCAGGGCGCCTGGGCCCCCCCCTTGCCTATTCTGACGCCCCCCTTTGGCATATATTTACACCGCATCCCGAAACCCTCGAGGACGGAACCCTTTTTCGCGATCTCATCTCTGTTCCGCCGCCTCCGCGCTTCCAAGATCGGGAGCACCAGGAGAAATCTTCCCGGCACCCTGCCGGAGGGGAGGATCACCACCGGGAGCCTCTCCACCACCATGTACGCCTCCCGGATGAGTTGTGAGTAGTCTCCCTTGGACCATGGGTCCATGACCAGTAGCTATGTGATGTTCTCCTCCCCTCTTTGTTCTTCACCGATTAGACCTCGTGAGCTGCCCTACATGATCGAGGCACATATGTAATCCTTATGCTGTTGCTATGATGAGTTTGCTGGGATCCGATGGATTATGAGATTATGTTCAGATTGTGTGTGAGTAATATATTTGATTCACCTCTTTTATATTTATGTTCTTGAGTAATTCTTGCATGTTCTCTGTTGCTGTTTATTGCTTTGGCCAAGTAGTAGGTAGTAACTCCAAGAGGGAACGTTATGCTTGATTGTGGGTTCATGCCCCTCGATGACTAGCTTGAGTGACAGAAACATGAGTCTAGGGGATGTGTTGTTGCCACAAGGGGGAAAACAACGGTGCTTGTACTTGCGGGTGCAAGGATTGTTTACTTTACGCAAAGTTCTTTTAATGCAGTTGTCTGTTGCTTTGAGTTTACACTATGGGTGGGACTCGCAACTTAATACCAGCGAGATGTTCTGGATAGATATCTCAAGGTGGATGATTAGTAGTAGATGCAGATGGATTTCGGTCTACTTGCCTTGGCGTACCGCCCATGCTTTTGAGCCTCTACCTTTCTTTGTAGCATAGTTAGCATTGGTATGCGCACATAATCCTGTCAATTGCCCAGGTGTAATTCGTTTACCTCGCTTAGCTGTTTTATCGTCTTTCGGGAGAGAGACATCACTAGTGAACATCATGGGACCCCGGTCCATATTACCATCACTGATCACACCCGCTATTTACTTTCTGTTCTTACTTACTAGTTGCAGTCATACCTATCACTATTATCTCTTGCATTTGATCCTTTGTAAACGACAAGGCCGGAGGGATTGACAACCTCTCTGTACTCGTTGGGAGCAAAGTTATTTGTATCTGTGTGCAGGTCCTGTCAATCGCTAAGTTGCGCCGCTAGCAGTTGACACCTTCTTGTTGACCCTCGGAGTCTCACGGGATTCGATCCTTGGTATCTTTGGCAAGGGAAAACTACCGCTACACTGCATCTCAAACCTTCCACTTGGGGTAACCAACGAGGGGCGAGAAGCCATCAAGAAAAGTTTTCTGGCGCCGTTGCCGGGGACTCCACTCTTCAAGATAGGGGAGTTGCATGCTATATTTTACCTTTGCTTTTTAGTCTTGTTAGTTTACCTTTCAGTTTTTGCTTTAGTATCTTCTATCAAAAATTACAAAAATAGTTATCTTGCTTGCTGCTGCTATGGGTTCCACCAAAAACACTAAGTGGGAGGAGTACACCCCTTCTTCCATCATGCCAATCACCACCGTCGGGATCTACAAAAATAATAAACCTTTTGATTATGTTAGTTTTAATGGAGAGTTATGCCCATGGCATGGTCTTCCAGGAAAAAAGTATGAGCCTCAGTTTAAAGTTGCTCCTATACTTCCCCAAACTTGGGAAGACGTTCAAACTCTTATAATAGAGAGCAATTCAAACAAAGAAGATGACACTACAATTCTGCTCAATAATGATAAAATTGATTTTGATAATTGTAGTCTCTCAGAAGTTGTCACCTTTTTACAAAGAATGGCTAAAGATCCCCACACTAGCACGCTTAACCTTGCCTTCACAGAGCATATCACTAATGCTCTCACTAAAGCTAGGGAGGAGAAACTTAGGGTAGAAGCCTCCATACCTAGAAAGCTAGAAGATGGTTGGGATCCCATGATTAAAATTAAGTTGAATAACTTCTCTTGCTATGCTTTATGTGATGTTGGAGCTAGTACCTCCGTTATGCCCAAAAGAATATATGATATGCTTAAATTAAAACCTTTTGATTCTTGTTCTTTTGGTGTTCGTCTTGTTGATTCTTCCATAAAGAAACCCTTGGGGAGGATCGACGATGTTCTTATCATTGTCAATGACAATTATGTTCCCGTTGATTTTACTATTATGGATATTGAATGTCAACCTTCTTGTCCAATTATTTTGGGACGTCCTTTTCTTCGCACCGTTGGTGCTATCATTGACATGAAAGAGGGGAATATAAAATTTCAATTTCCTCTCAAGAAAGGGATGGAACACTTCCCTAGAAAGAAGATTAAGTTACCTTTTGAGTCTGTTATACGGGCTAGCTATTCTTTTACTCTTGATAAAACTTGATCTCTTTGCATTATGCCTAGCTTAAAGGCATAAAAGAAAGCTCTTTTGGGAGGCAGCCCACAATGAATAAAATTTTATTTTTGCTTTTGTTGCGTCTTGATGTTTGTTACTACAGTAGCATCATCATTGTATCTTTACTTTTCAGCTTTGTGCCAAGTTTAGCCTCTGATTGCAAGAAAGTTCAAAAGTTGTGACGTGCTGTCCAGGAAACAGATTTTGTCCTTGGACAGAAAACTTCGTATAAAATCACCAGATCATCTTTTTGGTATGAATTTTTTCGAAAGCGTGCTCTATACAATTGGCTTTCGGGCGTCTGTTCTGAGTTTTTTGATTTGAGTTGCAGAAGTGCCCCGAAAAATTTATTTACTACCTGTTGGTCTGTTTTTCACAGATTCTGTCCTGTTTTGCCTTTTCTTCGTTTTGCAAACCTTGAGCTTGCTTTTTCTTTGGAAAAACCTTTTGGCAATCTTGAGAAACAGTAGACCTTCAAGATTATTCTTATTTCCAGCAAGGAAAAATTATTTTATTATGGGTACTAACCTCGCTAATCAGATTATGATGAGTTATGTATGAAGGGAGTTTTCAAGTGTGCGAGGGAAGATGATAAAAAGATTCAGGAGTGTCAAACGCTCAAGCTTGGGGATGCCCCCGTGCACACCCAAGAAATATTCAATAAGACTCAAGCGTCTAAGCTTGGGGATGCCCCCGTGCATCCCCTTCTCCATCAACAATCATCAGTTCGTCTTTTGTTCCACTATATTTTAATCACTTCATGTGTTATGTTCTATGCTTGGAGCGTCTTGCTTTTAGTTTCCTTTTTAGTTTTCTTTAGCCTTTCTTGCTTTTCATAACGAGTTGGAACTCAGCTTCTTTGTGTGGGAGAGAAACACGCTCCACTTCAACCTAGAACATAACATAGGATTTTCATGTTTATCTTTGTTGTGTATGTTCTTTGTCTTTCAATAGCTACTATCATGTTCAGCTCTTAGTTTTCATGCTTTACTTTTTAAAGAGCTTTTGTTTAGTTGGTCGCTGGAACTCTGTTGACTTATCGTGCTTATCTTGTTAAGAGAGTTGGCTTCTGTTGCACTGGTTGATATGTCTATGATAAAAATGCTATGTGCATAATGGTGCTTAGTAGTTCATGTTTTCTTATGGTTAGTCTCAAATAGCTGGGGGGGTTCTTAATGTGTTATTGAAGTACCAACATGATTTGTTTGCCTATGATGTGGTATGGTTTAGTGATATCTTCCTCCAAGAATTTATTTTGATTGACTTGGCATATGCTCACGCATATTTAAGACTGTAAAGAAAGTCTATCAAGCCTTGATGATCTTTAATTTCTGAGTAGCGATATAACTTCCATGCCCGATTCAATGTTGCTTTGTCGCTCTGCATGATTATGACCGTCATTGGTCTCTTAGTTGGTCGCTCCCAGTCTTTTGCTAACCTTCGCCTGTACTAAGCGGACTGACTGCTTGTGCATCCAAAATCCTTTAAACCAGTTATGCCATATGAGTCCACCATACCTTCCTATACATGGTATTTACTTGCTATTCCTAACGAAGACTTTCGTGTACCATCTCGAAATTAATCAAAAGCATTTCTCTTTTGTGCCTCTGTTTTAGCTCATGAGGAAGTAGTAGTTAATTCATGATCTTTTTAAGTTGGACAAGCTTCACCCCGGGATTGCATGTCTAATGTGTAGACCCCTAATACAAGAAGGAACTGGCAAAGAGTGCGCCCGGCTCATTAAAAAAATATACAACAAACAAACCCTCCTTCACGCTTTGTTCATGATAAATCAAAAAACTTTGGCAGTGATAAACAAAGGAGATTAAGGGGATGTGATCGTCCTCGTATGGGAGCCGTTCCTCGAAACTTGTCCAGCTCGAGAAGTACCTGAGTTATCTACTAGCATTCGTTGACGAAATATGCATCTCTAAAAAAATAATTTTTACCTTTGTTTTTAAAAACCAAGAGCTCTGGTACATGTTTTTTCTTTGTTTCCGACCACGGGTTTTCAACCTTGCCATCAAAAGCCACGGTTCGAGAGTCTCCACCTTCTTTCTTTAAAGCACCAACTATTGAGAGCATGATTGTCATTCTGAGTGTAATGTGCATTGTCCCAAAGTACGATTGTCTTCTGCATGATTATGATATCGTTTATTCTGAAATCATTGTATCTAGTCGTCATTTAAACCTTGGAGGTGCCCATGCATTTATGTTTTGCTTCACTAAAGGGGGCAAGCGAGGTACCACTTTGTCATGTTTGCACACCATGCTCACTACAGATCTATTGAGTGTTTCAGTATCATATTGTAAAACTTTCAGTTCTTTATGATGTTCTCATGAGGAAACTTAATTACTAAAGATTCACTATCTCAGTAAGCATTTGTCATGTGACTGTGAAAAGTTCTTATATGGTTGGTAGCATGTCACCACAGAAATTATGCTTGTTATCATTTACCTACTCGAGGACGAGCAGGAATTAAGCTTGGGGATGTTGATACGTCCAAAACGTATCTATAATTTCTGCTTGCTCCATGCCTCTTTTGTGTGATATTGCTATGATATTTATGCACTTCCATACACTTTTGATCATATTTGGACTAACCTATTAACTCAGTGCACCCTAGTGCCAGTTTCTGTTTTCTGGAGTTTTTGTATTTCAGGTTTTCCCATTACGTAAATTGCCAGAAAAATCCCGGGAAAAATATATAAAAAATCAGCGTTCCGGAAGCTTCCATGCGGCCAAAGTAGGGCCAGAGGGGGGCCACCAGGGCTCCAGGCGACCAGAGGGGGCGGCCCCCCTCCTGGCCGCGCCGCCAGGGCGCCTGGGCCCCCCTTGCCTCTTCTGACGCCCCCCTTTGGCATATATTTACACCGCGTCCCGAAACCCTCGAGGACGGAACCCTTTTTCGCGATCTCATCTCTGTTCCGCCGCCGCCGCGCTTCCATGATTGGGAGCACTAGGAGAACTCTTCCCGGCACCCTGTCGGAGGGGAGGATCACCACCGGGAGCTTCTCCACCACCATGGACGCCTCCCGGATGAGTTGTGAGTAGTCTCCCTTGGACCATGGGTCCATGACAAGTAGCTATGTGATGTTCTCCTCCCCTCTTTGTTCTTCACCGATTAGACCTCGTGAGATGCCCTACATGATCGAGGCACATATGTAATCCTTATGCTGTTGCTATGATGATTTTGCTGGGATCCGATGGATTATGAGATTATGTTCAGATTGTGTGTGAGTAATATATTTGATTCACCTCTTTTATATTTATGTTCTTGAGTAATTCTTGCATGTTCTCCGTTGCTGTTTATTGCTTTGGCCAAGTAGTAGGTACTAACTCCAAGAGGGAACGTTATGCTTGATTGTGGGTTCATGCCCCTCGATGACTAGCTTGAGTGACAGAAATATGAGTCTAGGGGATGTGCTGTTGCCACAAGGGGGAAAACAACGGTGCTTGTACTTGCGGGTGCAAGGATTGTTTACTTTACGCAAAGTTCTTTTAATGCAGTTGTCTGTTGCTTTGAGTTTACACTATGGGTGGGACTCGCAACTTAATAATAGCGACATGTTCTGGATAGATATCTCAAGGTGGATGATTAGTAGTAGATGCAGATGGATTTCGGTCTACTTGCCTTGGCGTACCGCCCATGCTTTTGAGCCTCTACCTTTCTTTGTAGCATAGTTAGCATTGGTTTGCGCACATAATCCTGTCAATTGCCCAGCTGTAATTCGTTTACCTCGCTTAGCTGTTTTATCGTCTTTTGGGAGAGAGACATCACTAGTGAACATCATGGGACCCCGGTCCATATTACCATCACCGATCACACCCGCTATTTACTTTCTGTTCTTACTTACTAGTTGCAGTCATACCTATCACTATTATCTCTTGCGTTTGATCCTTTGTAAACGACAAGGCCGGAGGGATTGACAACCTCTCTGTACTCGTTGGGATCAAAGTTATTTGTATCTGTGTGCAGGTCCTGTCAATCGCTAAGTTGCGCCGCTAGCAGTTGACACCTTCTTGTTGACCCTCCGAGTCTCACGGGATTCAATCCTTGGTATCTTTGCCAAGGGAAAACTACCGCTACATTGCATCTCAAACCTTCCACTTGGGGTAACCAACGAGGGGCGAGAAGCCATCAGCATCAAGCAAAATACTTCAAAACATGATAACAAGAGGATAATATGAATCTACATGCAAAATCAGTCAAGTTTCATATAAAGAACACCCCAAACGGAGCAACGGGCTAAAGGATACACATGAAACAAGATATAACAACAAGCTGAAAATAACAGCCACATAGCAACTTTGGAGCATGATAAATATAAGCTAGAGCACTCAAACATCATGGCAAGAAGCATGGACATAAAGTAGACATCTCCTACAGCAAACAATTCCATTGGAGCAACTCCAAAGGAAGCATGGATCAATAGCAACAAGCTATGACATATTGACCTTGACAACAAAATCCTGACAGCATTATTTTATAGCAACTTGGGAGCAAGAGTTAAATATGATACAGCCAACCAAATAAGCATGTGAGAGCATGAATGGATAGCCAACAATATATACAACAAGGAATCATCAAGAGTCACCCCAAAACTATCATGGATTGCCTTAGAACAACAAGCAAACATGGCATCCGGGTATTACAGATTCCAGACTTAGTGAAATTTCACTAAGTGTTAAAACAGTAGTAACATCATGGCATCTTTGTGACCAAGTTTAAGTCACCTCAAAGCATATCATGCCAAGTGGTAAGCACCACAGCAAAGTACACATGATGGTGAATCCAAAACATCTAAGCATGCATCAAGGGAACAAACACATCAATAGCAACGAGCTCCTCAACTAGGCATCTCGTAACAAATTTCAGGACATAACAGCCAAATGCACTCTTGCAAAGGAGGTAAACATGGCAAGATGAAATCTATCATGAAGCTAAAGCAACCAACATGTAGAGCAACTCATGATGAACATGTGGACATATCATTTGCTTCATTTGGATAAACATGCAACAAGTTATCACATCACGAACATGGCAACAAAATAACAAGTAGCATCAGTTTATAATAAGTAGCACCCTTGCAACAGATATTTAAGCATCCAGATGAACTCAAACATGCATGGCACAATGGAACAAAGTGTAGAGCATATCACCACGAACATTTTGACATATCATTCACTCAAAACGGATAAGCACACAAAAAGTTATCACAGTGCAAGGATGCAACATAAACATGACAGAAATGACTTAGCAGTAATTTTAGACAAGACAACGAGTGCTAGATACTACGCAGCGCACTGGGCGAAGGAACTGGGCTCTCACCGAGTGGGCTCGGCCCAAAGAAGAGGAAGGAGGCAGCAGAGCGGGCCTTGCTGGAGATCTGGGCCACTGGCGCGGCCGAAGCGGCCTCGGGCCCAGGAGGCGGCTGGGCCGGCGGCCGGAGGAAGGCTCGGCCCACGCGGGCGCGGAGCGGGGTGCTGCTGGAGGAAGGGCCGGCGGCGGTCGGGCCGCAGCTGGAGGGAGGACGGCCGGGCCTGGCAATGGAGGAGGCCGGCCCACGAGGCAGGCGAGGCGGCTGGGCCTCCTTGGCCGCGGTGGAGGCCAGCCCGGGTCGCTGGGGAGGCCGAGGCGCTGGCCAGGAGGGAGGCGATGGCGCTGGGCTCGCTGGCGGCTGGGCTAGAGGGAGCCGGGCCCGATCTGGCGGGGCAAGGAGTCCTGGCTCGGTCGTTGGGCGTCGTTGCCTCCGCTCGATGCGGACGAGGCAGGGCGCGGCTGCTCGAGCTGGGCACTCCGGCGGAGGGCGGATCGACGGGATCCGGGCTGGATCCGGCCAGGGGGGCGTGGAAAACGAGGCAGGGGCGCTAAAAACGAGGGGGGGGAGGCTGGAGGTAGGGGAAGGCCTAGTGGATGCCCAAAATGGACAAGGGGTGTCCATATATAGTAGGAGGGCTAGGGTTTGGAGTGTGGAGGGGTTTTAGAGCCCTCCGATCGCGATCCGACGGATCCGATCGCGAGGTGAGGTAGGATGGGCCTAGGGGAGGTTAGTGGGCTGTGTAGAAGAGGTTTCGGGCTACGAGGAGAGAAGGGAAAAGAGGCCCGCGGGGTTTTTCGGAGACCGAAAACATCCGATGAAATAACCGGCGACTAGTGCCGCTATATATATCCGTTGGGCTATGAAACGAGCTCCGAATGCGATGAAATTTGGCAGGCGGCCTGTCTACACTATAATAAGACCACATGACAAGTTTCATCCCATTCCGAGAAGATTTTTCGGTCACTCACAAAATAAAAATTCGGACGCACCGCGGCCGCGTGCAAGTGTGTCTGGGCTCAGAACGGACAACGGAGAGGACGGGCGAACTCGGACGGATGCAAGTTTTGAAAACATGCTGATGCAACACACAAGATGACATGGCAAAGATGCAACACGCAAGCAGATGACAAGGCACTGACAACGAATAACTGACTGACACTTGGCGCACCGGTCTCGGGGTGTCACAACACTCCCCTACTAACAAGAGATCTCGTCCCGAGATCTTAGGAACGAGACGGGAGAGAAAAGGAAGAATAAAGTTCTTCGAGGACAAAAGAGTGAAAGAAAAGAACCTTGAGAGGATGAACAACTCAAAAGAAGAAGAATGCAACGAAGAAGAACGAAGTTGCAGGGACTTCGTTAAATAAGATAGCAAGGAATACAACGAGAATCAAGGAGGTTGAAAGGCACGAAGCACGAACTGAAGCAACGAGAATGAATTCGAAACCACTCCGGTTGAAAAAGATAGAAAAGGAATCTCCACGAAGGAATTCAGGTAGCACTCCGGCTAAAACTGAAAGAAATAGCACACCGGTTGAACAAGAATGGAATAGAACGGGAACTTGAGGAGATTGAATAAAAACATGACGAAATGAACAAGACAATGCCTCCAGAATAATTAAAGAATGGAATAAGAAGAACGGAGAAGAAAAAAAATGACAACTTGAGCACGAATGACATTTGGAAGAGAATCTTGAAGAGAAAAGGTTTGGATAGAGTTGTTGAGAGAATCAACAACAAAAGAATGAGCTTGATGAGGACTTATTTAAACATCTCAAGACTTGAGGTGAACTATGCCGCAACCAAAAGATTGAATAGGAGAGAAGAGGGAAGAAATGCAAAACTCCACTTCGAAAGAATAGGAGAATTATTTGCACTCGAGAGGCAAAAGAATAAGAATGCTTGAGCTGCTCCAGAAGAATTAGATGAATATTTGAAGAATGAATTAAATGATGAAGAACCACCACGAAGAACTCCGGTAGCGAAAAGGATGATGATATAGAAATGACGGATGAAAAGAATAAGATTAAAGCCTTGCGATGATTAGACGGGGTTCCGACGAGATAGCCGAGAAAACTTGAGCTCCGGGAAGAAAAGATTAAAGCACTTGGAACTAGAATTTATTCATCAAGAATAAACTCTGAAGGAAGGAATTAATCAACATGACGAGAATGAATAAGAATTATGTTATGCTTATCCTCCACCAATTAAATTGATGAGAAGCAATGGATTCGCATACTTCTTATTCTCGTTGGAATTGATTAAAGAGGGATATATCGCGAACTTGCGAAAATCTTCATGAAGCACCGGTTGGATTGGAATGAACGAAATGAATTGATATGAAAACGCCGGAAATAATTCTTGAGCGAACCACCGTAAAGAATTGAAGCCGACTGAAGGAGAGAACAAACCGCCAGAAGAATTAACAATCAAGTGAAGAACTAGAATTACCACCGTAAGGAATTGAAATGAACGATGCAAGAGGACAAGCCACCGTGAAGAATTGAAATTGAGTGAACACAAGAGAATGAATCGCCGGGAAAAGATAAGTACTTGAGAAAATTTGAATGACGAGAACAAAGAGATCGTGAACTGATTAAAGAATACTTGAACAAAGCACTGGAAGAAAGTGAGACGAACGAAGAGGCATCAATGAAGAATATTTGGAGGACGAAGTTGAAAATTGAGATCAAAGAAATCTTCTGAAATGATGGTCTTCGGAGGAACACAATGAAAAGAATTCAAGAAATACTCCGGAAGAATGAAAAGAAGAGAGAGGTTGAAGCCACGATGAAAAGAATTAAAAACGATCTTGAAGAAAGCATATGACTGATGGAATCCATACTTACGTCACATTTGAAAAGAATTTTGGAACACTCCGGGAAAATTAGAAGAGTCAGGTAAGATCCTGGGAAAGACCTGTGGGTTATGAGCCCACCGAAGAGAAAACACCGTTGAAAAGGATTGGAAGGAGAAGATGCACCGGAACAATTGAAAAACTCGAATGAGGTGACAACCTTGAATTAATCGGAAGACAGACGAATATCCTGAGATTTCTTCGGAACTCCGGAATAATTAAATGGGGAGCGATGAACGAGCAAGGTGAAGCAATTGAGCCGAGGAAAAAGAATATGAACAACACCGAATACTTGAGTTGAATCCACCTGAGGGAAGAAAAGGTGAAGAATAACAAATGATAGGAGAACTCATCGGAGAAGAAAAGAGATGAAGGATGACGAGCTAGACGAGAATTCACCAGTTGAAATAACTGAGGAAAGAAAGCAAAGGATCACACGAGTAGGATGGATACTCGATTAAGGACTCCGGCTCCGAGAAGAAAAAAGGGTGGGCGGGTGGGAAAAGAAGAACACAACGGACGGGGAAAACGACACCGGTTGAAAGAACTGATGTTGCACTTGCAAAGAAGAAGAGGGTTGAAACCACTTGACGGGAGATGCACCAAATGAAAGAACTAACAACGCAACGAACGAAAACTAACCACGTGATCCTAAAAAAATTTGAAGGGGAAGAGGGGTAATTCAAAACACCTACGTCAAGATTCCTCACCAGAGCGACGAAGGGACAGGGAGTAAAAAGAATCCTACTCCCCGATATAACTAGACTCTGAAAAAGTTTTCTGCTAGGCTCAAAAACGGCCAAGCTACGATCAATCAAGGGGGCTCCTATGGTCGGTCGAGGCTCTGATACCAACTTGTCAGGCCCAAGATGCGATTCTATCTCGATCACGTGACACTTACGTGATTGAGGCACAACCGCATTTCGGGCGCTTAGCAAGATGGATATCATTACATCGTACCATTACATACATACATAGGGGATACAACATTACATACAAGTCACATGAATACAACAACCTCAAAACAAAGTATCCGACTACGGATACAAACAAGAAAAGCACGAAGACATCCATTTGCTATCCCAGGCTGCTGACCCGGAACCTAACCCAAGACTAAAGAAGAAAGAACTCCAAACAACGAACAACGCTCTCACGTCGAGACATCGGAAAACCTGCACCTGCAACTGTTGTTGTAGTATCTGTGAGCCGCGAGGACTCAGCAATCCCATAACCATGGGTAACAAGACTATCAAAGCTTAATAGGTAGGAAGAGGTAAAGTGGTGAGGTTGCAGCAGCGGCTAAGCAAAACATATGGTGGCTAACTTACGAGTACAAGAATAAGATGAGCATCTACGCAAACGGTCGCAAACTAGTAGTGATCGCTAAAGATCCTGAACTACATACGAGTCAAACATAACCCCATCGTGTTCTCTTCTCAAAGTGAAAAGATACAGTCACGGTTACTCACACAGTTGTGTGTTTTACTTCGGGTTCTCTGTCAACTTTTCTACAACCGGACATTAACAAATTCCAATCTGCCACATAACCGCGGGCACGGCTTTCGAAAGATTATAACCCTGCAGGGGTGTCCCAACTTAGCCCATCACAAGCTCTCACGATTAGCTGAAGTGATAAATATAATATCATCACACCTTATCTTAGGGAAATCCGATCAGGCTCGGCATCCCGGTGCACAAGACGTTTCGACAATGGTAAAACAAGTCCAGCAAGACCTCCCGGTGTGTCGACACCCTGATAGTAGCCGCGCGTATCTCGTCTCAGGCCACGACCGGATGGGCGATTATACGAGTAAAACCAAACCTCGAGTTTCCCCGTGGTGGCCCCGCATACTCCCCGTTTGGGACCAACACCATCAACACTGGCCCCCCTGCTATGTAGAAAGAATCCTCAGGTAGCGCTAACTCCCTATGCAATTTAATTAATTAATTAAGTTGTTATTATGAGCAAATTAAAAACCAATGTTGGGCCTTGCTGGAGGAGTTTTATTCAAAGTCGAACTGTCAAGGGGTCCCCATCCACCCATCGTGTAAGGAACGCAAAATCAAGGAACATAATGCCGGTTTATCGGCGCCTAAGGTGGGATGAGTGGAACAAAACACCGAGCAAAAGGCCAAGCCTTCCACCCATGCCCAGTATATAGGTGTGTTATAATAATAATAATAGATATTTTGATATTCCAACAACAAGTTCCCTCCTGGAACGAACTTCATCTTCACCTGCAACTAACAATGCTATAAGAGGGGCTGAGCAAGCGGGTAACATAGCCAAACAGTGGTTTTGCTATGAAGCTTTCAAAGGTTAGAGGTTTCATGGCAACAAGGAGATGCTGACAATAAATATGGGTAGCGCGACATGTAACGATAGCATCGAGACACTAAGCATGGCAATGATAGTAAAGGTATCCAAGGGTATGGTCATCTTGCCTGAGATCCCGCAAGGAAGAAGAATGGATCCGCCAAGAAGACGAGGAAGTAGCCTTGAAGAAGAACCACGGGTAGACGATCGAATCCTCACGAACGCACGGAACAAGCACTAATGAGAAGAAGCAAGAAATACGGTAAACAAACCACTCAAGAACATGACAATATGCACTACCAAGTAGGATGCAAACAAGTCTACATATGATGCACAGAAAGTCTACACAGAAAGCACAACAAGTCTATGAAGCATAACATGGCAAGGTATGATGCATAACAAATCCAAACAAGAAGCATGGCTGATGCACTAAGGAAGCACAGCAGATGCACTTAGGAAGCACAAAAAGTCAACATAGGAAGCACAGAGATATAGCACAAGGGGCATGGCAATTGGCATCAAGCAAAATACTTCAAAACATGATAACAAGAGGATAATATGAATCTACATGCAAAATCACTCAAGTTTCATATAAAGAACACCCCAAACGGAGCAACGGGCTAAAAGATACACATGAAACAAGATATAACAACAAGCTAAAAATAACAGCCACATAGCAACTTTGGAGCATGATAAATATAAGCTACATCACTCAAACATCATGGCAAGAAGCATGGACATAAAGTAGACATCTCCTACAGCAAACAATTCCATTGGAGCAACTCCAAAGGAAGCATGGATCAATAGCAACAAGCTATGACATATTGAACTTGACAACAAAATCCTGATAGCAGTATTTTATAGCAACTTGGGAGCAAGAGTTAAATATTCTAAAACCACCCAAATAAGCATGTGAGAGCATGAATGGATAGCCAACAATATATACAACAAGGAACCATCAAGATTCACCCCAAAACTATCATGGATTGGCCTAGAACAACAAGCAAACATGGCATCCGGATATTACAGATTCCAGAGTTAGTGAAATTTCACTAAGTGTTAAAACAGTAGTAACATCATGGCATCTTTGTGACCAAGTTTAAGTCACCTCAAAGCATATCAAACCAAGTGGTAAGCACCACAGCAAAGTACACATGATGGTGAATCCAAAACATCTAAGCATGCATCAAGGGAACAAACACATCAATAGCAACGAGCTCCTCAACTAGGCATCTCATAACAAGTTTCTGGACATAACAGCCAAATGCACTTTTGCAAAGGAGGTAAACATGGCAAGATGAAATCTATCATGCAAGCTAAAGCAACCAACATGTAGAGCAACTCATGATGAACATGTGGACATATCATTTGCTTCATTTGGATAAACATGCAACAAGTTATCACATCACGAACAAGGCAACAAAATAACAAGTAGCAGCAGTTTATAATAAGTAGCACCCTTGCAACAGATATTTAAGCATCTCGATGAACTCAAACATGCATGGCACAATGGAACAAAGTGAAGAGAATATCACCACGAACATTTTGGACATATCATTCACTCAAAACGGATAAGCACACAAAAAGTTATCACAGTGCAAAGATGCAACATAAACATGACAGAAATGACTTAGCAGTAATTTTAGACAAGACAACGAGCGCTAGATACTATGCAGCGCACTGAGCGAAAGAACTGGGCTCTCACTGAGTGGGCTCGGCCCAAAGAAGAGGAAGGAGGCAGCAGAGCGGGCCTTGCTGGAGATCTGGGCCACTGGCGCGGCCGAAGCGGCCTCGGGCCCAGGAGGCGGCTGGGCCGGCGGCTGGAGGAAGGCTCGGCCCACGCGGGCGCGGAGCGGGGCGCTGCTGGAGGAAGGGCCGGCGGCGGTCGGGCCGCAGCTGGAGGGAGGACGGCCGGGCCGGGCGATGGAGGAGGCCGGCCCACGAGGCTGGCGAGGCGGCTGGGCCTCCTTGGCCGCGGTGGAGGCCAGCCTGGGTCGCTGGGGAGGCCGACGTGCTGGCCAGGAGGGAGGGGATGGCGCTGGGATCGCTGGCGGCTGGGCTGGAGGGAGCCGGGCCCGATCTGGCGGGGCGAGGAGGCCTGGCTCGGTCGCTGGGCGTCGTCACCTCCGCTCGATGCAGACGAGGCAGGGCGCGGCTGCTCGAGCTGGGCACTCCGGCGAAGGGCGGATCGACGGGATCCGGGCTGGATCCGGCCAGGGGGCGTGGAAAACGAGGCAGGGGCGCTGAAAACGAGGGGGAGGAGGCTGGAGGTAGGGGAAGACCTAGGGGATGCCCAAAATGGACAAGGGGTGTCCATATATAGTAGGAGGGCTAGGGTTGGGAGTGTGGAGGGGTTTTAGAGCCCTCCGATCGCGATCCGACGGATCCGATCGCGAGGTGAGGTAGGCTGGGCCTAGGTGAGGTTAGTGGGCTATGTAGAAGAGGTTTCGGGCTACGAGGAGAGAAGGGAAAAGATGCCCGCGGGGTTTTTCGGAGACCGAAAACATCCGACGAAATAACCGGCGACTAGTGCCGCTATATATATCCGTTGGGCTATGAAACGAGCTCCGAATGCGATGAAATTTGGCAGGCATCCTGTCTACACTATAATAAGACCACATGACAAGTTTCATCCCATTCCGAGAACATTTTTCGGTCACTCACAAAATAAAAATTCGGAGGCACCGCGGGCGCGTGCAAGTGTGTCTGGGCTCAGAACGGACAATGGAGAGGATGGGCGAACTCGGACGGATGCAAGTTTTGAAAACATGCTGATGCAACACACAAGATGACATGGCAAAGATGCAACACGCAAGCAGATGATAAGGCACTGACAACGAATAACCGACTGAAACCTGGCGCACCGGTCTCGGGGTGTCACACAAGCTTCCCTGATAGAGCAAAGAAACCTAAGATCGAGTTTATCCCTTTTCGCCTCTTGCAGGAAAACAAGCAAGAACTATGCAAAAAGATATTAAGCCTTGAGCCGGAGATCGATGACCTAAGAGAGAAAAATTCTATCCTCAAGTGCAAACTAAGGAAACAGCCTACGTCATCAACAACACCATCATCACTACCTCCGAAGAAAGATACATAATCATATGGGTATGGGCACTCCCCTTGGCAACTGCCAAGCTTGGGGGAGGTTCCCCGGTATCGTATCACCATCACACTCCTACCTTTACCGTTTTCTTAGTTCGATCCCTTTGGAAATATCTCGATCTAGTAGAATAAAGTTTAGTATGATCTACTCCCTCTGTCCCATAATATAAGAACGTTTTTGACATTAGTGTAGTGTTAAAAACGTTCTTATATTATGGGACGGAGGGAGTAGTTTTGAGCTTTTCCTTATGATCTTTATCTTTGTAATCGAGTCCGTGAGCTATATATAATAAAGATTAGTTTTGAGTCAAGGGCTTGATTATCTCACTATGATTATGAGGGAATAAAAGAGAATATGAAAAGAATCAAAGAGATCATATTGATCATATGGAAAGTAATGACTTCACATAGAAAGAATATGATGAATAAAAGTTGTTGAGAGTTGACAAACATAGTTTTGGTCATCGTTGCAATTAATAGGAAGTAATAAAGAAAGAGAGGTTTTCAGATACAAATATACTATCTTGGACATCTTTTATGATTGTGAGCACTCATTAAAATATGACATGCTAAGGAGTTGATGTTGGACAGGGAAGACAACATAATGGGTTATGTTTTCTTATATCTGAGATAAAGTATATTGTCATAGATCATCCAACATGTTGAGCTTTCTTTCCCCCTCATGCTAGCCAAACTCCTTGCACCAGGTAGAGATACTACTTGTGCTTCCATACATCCTTAACCACAGTTTTGCCATGAGAGTCCACCATATCTACCTATGGATTGAGTAAGATCCTTCAAGTAAGTTGTCATTGTTTCAACTCTCTAAATATGTATGATCTATTAGTGTGGAGAAAATAAGCTTTATATGATCTTGTGATATCGAAGAAATAAAAGCGACGGACTGCATAATAAAGGTCCATATCACAAATGGCAATATAAAGTGACGTTCTTTTGCGCTAAGATTTTGTACATCCAACCATAAAAGCACGTGACAACCTCTGCATCCCTCTGCGAAGGGCATATCTATTGTTCTTACCTTATAAGAGTCATGGTGATCTTCACCTTTCCTTTTTACATTTTATCCTTTGGCAAGCACATTGTGTTGGAAAGATCTTGACATATATACCCAATTGAATGTAAGTTATTATGAACTATTATTGTTGACATTACCCTTGAGGTAAAAGGTTGGGAGGCAATACTATAAGCCCCTATCTTTCTATGTGTCCAACTAAAACCCCATACCCATAAGTATTGCGTGAGTGTTAGCAATTGTGAAAGACTAAATGATACTTGAGTATGTGGACTTGCTGAAAATCTCTAATATTGACTCTTTCTGATGTTATGATAAATTGCAATTGCTTCAATGACCGAGATCATAGTTTGTTAGTTTTCAATGAAATTTCTAATTCATACTTGACATTGTGAATGGATTGTTACTTTAGCATAAGAAATCATATGACAATATATATATATATATATATTGCTGTTATAGGAATGATCCTGATGCCCTCATGTCTGTATTTTATTTTATCGAGACCTCTATCTCTAAACATGTGGACATATTTTTTGATATCAGTTTCCGCTTGAGGACAAGCGAGGTCTAAGCTTGGGGGAGTTGATACGTCCATTTTGCATCATGCTTTTATATTGATGTTTATTGCATTATGGGTTATTATTACACATTATGTCACAATACTTATGCCTTTTCTGTCTTATTTTACAATGTTTACATGAAGAGGGAGAATGCCGGCAGCTGGAATTCTGGGCTGGAAAATGAGCAAACATTGGAGACCTATTCTGCACAACTCAAAAAGCCCTGAAACTACACGAAAGTCAATTTTAGAAAATATAAAAAATATCTGGAGAAAGAAGTACAGGAGGGGGGCCACCCACCGTCCACGAGGGTGGGGGGGCGCGCCCCCTTCCTCGTGGGCCACCTGGCAGCCCCTCGATGCCCATCTTCTTCTATATCAAGTGTTTTGACCAGGAAAAAATCATAAGGAGGCGTTCGGGACGAAGCACCGCTGTCTCAAGGCGGAACCATGGCGAAACCAATCTAGGGCTCCGGCGGAGCTGTTCTGCCTGGGAAACCTCCCTCCGGGAGGGGGAAATCGTCGCCATCGTCATCACCAACAAATCTCCCATCCTGGGGAGGGTTATATTCATCAACATCTTCACCAACACCATCTCCTCTCAAACCCTAGTTCATCTCTTGTATCCAATCTTTGTATCAAAACCTTAGATTGGTACGTGTGGGTTGCTAGTAGTGTTGATTACTCCTTGTTGTTGATGCTAGTTGGTTTATTCGGTGGAAGATCATATGTTCAGATCCTTTATGCATATTAATATCCCTACGATTATGAACATGAATATGATTTGTGAGTAGTTATGTTTGTTCCTGAGGACATGGGAGAAGTCTTGCTATAAGTAGTCATGTGAATTTGGTATTCGTTTGATATTTTGATGAGATGTATGTTGTCTTTCCTCTAGTGGTGTCATGTGAACGTCGACTACATGACACTTCACCATTGTTTGGGCCTAGAGGAAGGCATTGAGAAGTAATAAGTAGATGATGGGTTGCTAGAGTGACAGAAGCTTAAACCCTAGTTTATGTGTTGCTTCGTGAGGGGCTGATTTGGATCCATATGTTTCATGCTATGGTTAGGTTTACCTTGATACTTCTTTTGTAGTTGCGGATGCTTGCAATAGAGGTTAATCATAAGTGGGATGCTTGTCCAAGTAAGTTCAGCACCCAAGCATCGGTCCACCCACATACCAAATTATCAAAGTAACGAACGCAAATCATATGAGCGTGATGAAAACTAGCTTGATCATAATTCCCATGTATCCTCGGGAGCGCTTTCCTATATATAAGAATTTGACCAAGCTTGTCCTTTGCTACAAAAAGGATTGGGCCATAATGTTGCACCTTATTTACTTTAATTACTTGTTACTCGTTACAAATTACCTTATCACAAAACTATCTGTTACCGATAATTTCAATGCTTGCAGAGAATACCTTACTGAAAACTGCCTATCATTTCCTTGTGCTCCTCGTTGGGTTGGACACTCTTACTTATCGAAAGGACTACTATAGATCCCCTACACTTGTGGGTCATCTATCTCCTCAGAGCCATCGTCTCTTCTCACCAACAGGGCCCCGTTCAACGCATCTGCATCCCGACATGTTACCTGCTTTCCATACCCTGCACTGTGGAAGCTTGGCTGACATCCCCTGAATTCAAAAAACTCCAACAGCTTGAGTTCTACCATTACTACGAAAATTATATGCCGTGAACCAAACTCTTTATAATTGTGCCCATGCCAACATTGTCCATCTCGTGGTTTTCCTCCTCTCTCCACACCATCACCATAGCCTGGTGCCATCTACCAAACAATCTGGTACCAATGATTCGACTCCCACTGCTAAAAAGACTTTTGCTTGTGGTGGTTGATCTGTCCGAGGCCTCACTACACATCATCATCCAATCTGGTTGCCTGCCCTGAAGTGCTTGCTGCTTGTTTTTGTATTAGAAATCCGTATCCATCGTCTCCAAATAAAGTCGCCTCACCTTAAAACCATTGGAATTTATTTTGAAGGAGAGCAGCTCATCATTGAAGATGCCCCTTCACTTGAAAGGTTGCTCCTTGACTATTGTTATAAAGATTCGCAAATAGCTGTCGTCTCTATGCCTAAACTTGAGGCCTTGAGTGTAATTCGTGATTCGTTTGTACATCACAACATGGTGTTTGGCTCCACACTTATTCAAGTATGGTATATTATCATCTATACTTTTTTAATCACAAGTTGCATTTTTCATTTGTGTGCATCAGTTTTATATCATATTGGAGTACACTTTGGATAGTAATATTATGATATATGCTCAATGAAGAGTTCGTCCATCGATAGCCTACCAATGGTGTTGGATTCTGTCAAGATCTTATATATTGGAATGCTTAGTATTGATCTGAACACAATTATTGGCTTGCTGCGATGCTTTCCATGTCTGGAGAATTTGTATATAAAGGTGATTACTTCATGCACATTGAAAGTCCATATATATTGTACTAGAATTACCATTCGGCTGTCGCTCTATCGACATACTCTTTTTTTAGACCTGAAATGTGTTCAATCTCCATGTGTACGTAGGCAGCAACACATGGAGAAATACATATAACCAATTGGTGGCGTAATAAGCACCGGGATTTTCTCAGTTCTCATGACATTCGCTTCAGGACAATAACGATGGAAGGTTACGCATCCAATCAGGCAAATAGAAACTTCGTCATATTCTTCCTGTTGAATGTGAGGTTACTATGGTCTACGAGGCTTAAGTTTATCAACAAGAAATTTCTCACAAATGGATATGTTGAACAGTAAAAAAAGAAGTTTCAGGTCAAAAATGGGATTCTAAACGTGCTCGGATTCTATTTACAACAACTTGTCGTCATATGCCAATTAACTTTTTGGCACATGATGTTGATTTTATGGATCATACCGACCCATTTGTTTGTGAATGCCAAAAACTGTGGTTGGGTTAGAAGTTATTGCCATGCATGTTCAGTCTAGGTTTTGTCTAAACCTGATGAACAATTAAGCATGGGCTGTAAATTTCATAAGAAAGGCTGCATGACCATGAATGTTTACCTTTTCTGTTTTACTTGTGTGTGAACTTGTTAGAATGTATATTGTGGGATTGTTAGAATGTAAACTATCAGATTTTGATGTGCCCAAACCAGCAGCGTGGCCGGACTGCCAGCTGCCACTCAGGGGCCGATGGCGCTGCCTCGCGTCGTGCCCCTGTTAAATCCAGTTCGCTCCATGCCCCATGCTCCGGTTTAATGTTTGATACTAATTGCTCAGTCTAACCTAATATTATCTTTACTACAAAGCCCGGCAAATTCGTGTATTTTAAGAAAGTGCAAATGGGCAGTGATTTCTTAGAACAAGTGAAATGGGTCGAATTTAGGCTACGCTATTTGTTCACCCAACGCAACAAATTGACAGTAAATTCTTGAAAACCTGGGTTAAATATGAGCCACATATTTCCAGGGTAACATGTAGGCTAATAGGTCGAAGCCTACGGTAGGCGTTGTCAACTCAGTCAACAAATCATTCTGACGTCCATATCCATTGGATATATATGTCCAACGACCGGCATGCATCTTCAATCTCGTCTTCTTCCTCCAACTGACATCCAGGACCCACCAGCAAGGAGCCTGACATGTGGGCCATTAGGTCGCCTACGGAATGCTTTGTCAAATTAGTCAACAAAATGATTCTGATAGCTGTAGTCGTTGGATGTACATCTAACGTCAGGCATGCATCTTCAATATCTCGTCTACTTCCTCCAGCACCGGCGGGACTTCCTGCTCCCGCCTCCGGCGGCCAGCAGCGCTGCTTCGCACACCTTGCTGCGAAGCACTACTCTGCCGCCGGCCAGGACACCCCTCCACCCCTCATGTCAATTTTTGTCGACTGCAGCCCCAGGCCATACCGAACCAGCCAACCCTCGTACGTCATACTCCTCTACTGCTGTGACTCAACTGCCACATCTCCCCCGGCTCCGGTTCAATCCCTTCCTATGCCTCGCTGTCGTCCATCAGCTTGGTGCTCTTGGTGCAGCGTGGTCAACGTGGTCAAGGAACAACTTCCATCGGAAGAGGACGTTACATGGAGAGGCTGACAGCTGGGTCCATGGCCGCACGCAAGGAAGTGCCTCCTTATTACGGGCAAAAAAATGATTCCGCCCCTGACAGCTAGGACCCGCCTCCTTATTACGCGAAAATAAAATTATTCCTCCCCCTGAAAGCTAGGACCCACCACCTATATCTTCGCACGGAAGGAAGTGCCTCCTTATTCCTACCCCTGACACTTGGGATCCACCAGCAACATCTTTACAATTGGAAGTGCCTCCTTATTACGGGCAAAAAAAATGATTCCGCCCCTGATAGCTAGGACCCGCCAGCTATATCTTCGCAGACAAGGAAGTGCCTCCTTATCCTCCCTAACAGCTGGGACCCACCTCGTTGAAGCGTACGTAGCGTTATCTATCTGGTCGCGAACGTGTACGTAGATAGCGGTCGATCGGTCTCTCTGTAGCGATGAATCATGGCCGAGTAAGGAGCAACATGTGTCGTACGTACAGTCCCTTCGAATTCGTGTACACGTACATACATCCACAAGGCAAAAACATGGCTACGTACGTACATACGGGCGGAGTCTCGGACGCGTACTCGCGCATACATATGGCTAGGGCTAGTGTACATGGAGAGGTAGCAGACGGCAACAACGGCGTCGTGTTCATCGGCAGCTAATCGACGGGGTCGGAATAGAGAAACAGAATCGTGTTCATCAGCTTGGACGGAACAGCCGAAACCTGGTGTGGCATACCACAAAACGGAGGGAAATGGCCTTTTGATGGAGCTCGTACGGTCGAAACGAAGTCCTGTTCATCGGGAAGGGTCTGGCGTACCGCAAAACAGAGGAAACGGCCTTCTGCTCGATCGACAATGGTCGAAACGGGATCATATTCATCGGGAGAGGTGTGGCATACCACAAAATGGAGGAAACGGACTTGTTCTGGAGCGCTATGGTCGAAACGGGATTCCTATTCATCGAGAGGGGTGTGGCGTACCGCAAAACGGGATTCCACGGGCTACTGTTCACCCACCGTCGACTTCCTCCAGCCTCCACCTGCACTGTTCATCCACCGCGTCTTCCTCTGCCTCCATCAGCTACTGTTCATCCAGCCCTCCACGTGGTCTTGTTCATCCAGCCCTCCATGGGATCCTGTTCATCCAGCCTTCCACGGGGTCCTATTCATCCTACCAGCCCTCCACGGGCTACTATTCAACCAGCCCTCCACGGGGTCCCGTTCATCCACCCCCAACGCCTCGGCTATGGCGGCCTCGTCTCAGGGTCCTCTTCATCCAGCAGCAACCAAAACGTCCAACCCCCACGGGGTCCTGTTCATCCAACCCAAACCACGTTGTCTCGACTCGCTCAACCAACCCCACGTTCATATGAAGGAAATATGCCCTAGAGGCAATAATAAAGTTATTATTTATTTCCTTATATCATGATAAATGTTTATTATTCATGCTAGAATTGTATTAACTGGAAACTTAATACATGTGTGAATACATAGACAAACAGAATGTCACTAGTATGCATCTACTTGACTAGCTCGTTAATCAAAGATGGTTAAGTTTCCTAGCCATAGACATAAGTTGTCATTTGATGAACGGGGTCACATCATTAGAGAATGATGTGATTGACTTAACCAATCCGTTAGCTTAGCAACTTGATCGTTTAGTTTTACTGCTATTGCTTTCTTCATGAGTTATACATGTTCCTATGACTATGAGATTATGCAACTCCCGAATACTGGAGGAACACCTTGTGTGCTATCAAACGTCACAACGTAACTGGGTGATTATAAATATGCTCTACTGGTGTCTCCGATAGTCTGTGTTGAGTTGGCATAGATCGAGATTAGGATTTGACACTCCGATTGTCGGAGAGGTTTCTCTGGGCCCTCTCGATAATGCACATCACTATAAGCCTTGCAAGCAATGTGACTAATGAGTTAGTTGCGGGATGATGCATTATGGAACGAGTAAAGAGACTTGCCGATAACGAGATTGAACTAGGTATGATGATACCGATGATCGAATCTCGGGCAAGTAACATACCGATGAAAAAAAGGGAACAACGTATGTTGTTATGCGGTTTGACCGATAAAGATCTTCATAGAATATGTAGGAGCCAATATGAGCATCCAGGTTCCGCTATTGGTTATTGACCAGAGATGTGTCTCGGTCATCTCTACATAGTTCTCGAACCCGTAGGGTCCGCACGCTTAATGTTTGATGACAATTTGTACTATGAGTTATGTGATTTGACGACTGACATTTGTTCGGAGTCCTGGATGAGATCACGGACATGACGAACAGTCTCGAAATGGTCGGGACGTAAAGAAAGATATATTGGAAGGATATATTCGGACATCGGAAAGGTTTCGAGTGATTCGGGTATTTTTCGGAGTACCGGAGAGTTACGTGAATTCGTATTGGGCCTTAATGCGCTATACAGGAAAGGAGAGAAAGGCATCAAGGGTGGTCGCGCCCCTTCCCCATGGACTGGTCCGAATTGGACTAGGGAAAGGGGGCGCCCCTTCCTTCCTTCTCCTTCTCCCTTCCCCTTTTCCTATTCCATGTGGGAGGAGGAATCCTACTAGGACTAGGGACTCCTAGTAGGACTCCACACTTTGGCGCGCCGTATGAGGGCCAGCCTCCTCCTCCCTCCATCCTTTATATACATGGCCAGGGGGCACCCCAGAGACACAAGTTGATTTTAGCCATGTGCGGTGCCCCTCCCCATAGATACACACCTCGGTCATATCGTTGGAGTGCTTAGGCGATGCCCTGCGCCGGTAACTTCATCATCACTGTCACCACGCCATCGTGCTGACGAAACCCTCCCGTGACGCTCAACTGGATCAACAGCTCATGGGATGTCATCGAGCTGAACGTGTGCTGCACGCGGAGGTGCCATATGTTCGGTGCTTGGATCGGCTGGATCGTGAAGACGTTCGACTACATCAACCGCGTCACTAGACACTTCCGCTTTCGGTCTACGAGGGTACGTAGACACATTGTACCCTCTCGTTGCTATGCTTCTAGTAGATAGATATTTCGTGATCGTATGAAATTTTTTAAATACTACGTTCCCCAACACACTGTTCATCAAGAGGCAATAGGTTCGATCGGCTTCAGTAAGCAGCAGCAGCGATCAATCGGGTTCAGTTTGCAGCGGTAGCAAAGGAATCGCTCAAGTTCAGTTAGCAGCCAAGGGATCGATCGTTCGGGTTCAGTAACATAGCTAGTGCAATCGCTCGGGATCAGTAAGCGAAATCCTCGCTCGGGTTCAGTTAGAGCCCAATGCCTTGCACTAACACATGACGTGTATGAGAGAAACGCGCAAACCTCCATGCATCGCTCTGCCCGGACCACCCACCGTAACCGGGAACTCCCCGAAATTTTCCTCTCCCTCACTTCTACCACGGTTTTTTCCATCATGGACGGCCCAAAGAATGTCATGCAGCTGCGTCTCTGGCCCGCCTAGGACGAAAAGCCCATTTTCTGTCATGATTTTATGTCATAGAAGTAGGAGCCCACCACATCTATGATGATACGTGTTTTTGTCATAGAAGTATGATGATAAGTATGACAGAAAAAAAATTCGTTCGGCCCAAAATGTCATGGATGTGTCTTTTTTGTAGTGATTCTTTTGGAAACCAACGTTTCGTTTTGTTGGATCACGCCATCGAGCAAAACCAACATTTAAATCATGTATGTCACGTTCATGTCTCACCCTCCTCCACCCACATGCTTTGTCGCTCGGCATGCCACTCACCGCAAACCGAGTCAAACTTCCCTGCCTGCTTGTCGATGGATCGCGCCATGGAGTAGTCGCACTACTGGAAAAGATGGACGAGGCGGGGGAGGATAGATAGCTGTAGCACGGACTCCCAAGAACTTTTTAACTCCATTGTATATTGTGGCTGCCCGTAGTGACCTTTGAACACCGAGCAGTCACGTGCACCGGGAAGCGGCATGGCGGCGCACTGCTTCAATGCCGGCGCTAGTGAGAAGTCATGTCCGCTTTGGCCGGGCATGAATGCGGCACTGACCGTTTTGGGCGAGAAATGCGCCCGGGTGATGATGAGGGTTCGGGTTGGCCAGGGCGGTCAGGAGCGGGCGTGGCAGCAGTCTGGGCGACCACAAATAAGATGTGTTGGACGTACTACGACTAGCCACAATGTAGACTACAACATACACTAGTAACATACACATATCACTAGATTATGTTACTACCTTCATAGTGGGTAGTAACATAAGTGTGGTATCATGCAAAGCTTCATTTATTAGGTTATAGACTCATATTGCATTGTGACATGTGATGTTAACTACTAGCTAAGTTACTCAAACAACCTCTCTCCTCATTAACTCATTGACACATAAGAAAATTTGCTGAGTTGGACTCGATGTTACTGGTGAAGTTACTCCCATTGTGGCTAGTCTACGTAATTATTAATAACGTAAATAATTTACCAGTTGGACAAATATGATTGGAGATGGAGGTGGAGATGGAAGTACCACTAAGAATTTTACATAAACACTGATATGCATGTCTATGTGTGTGTGTGTGCGCACACACACATAGTGACGACTCTCGCGACTACTCGTACACATCATCGATGTCTCATTCTCCCTACACACACAAACTTAGTTTGTTCCTAGGATAGGAGTATCATAGGAGTGGGAAACAACATGACGTGTGATAAATGGAGTAGTAAGTACAAGAAGAAATGTACACGCACTCAATCTGCTTCCAACATACCCGCGAGTACACGATGGAGCTCATTTATACACGAAGAGGCATTACATATTAACAATTTAACCCTTTAATTTGTTCACTTAATAATGGAAGGTCGGGGACCACACGGGAGCAATACAAAGTATGACCTGGAAGCGGGGGCATATTATTGATCGAGTTTTCTTTCTTTCATTTGAAGAAAAATTGAATTTTCTTTCTTGGTACATTAAAAAAGATTTGTCCGCCAGTTTTCATTTCTTTTTTCCGGGAACGTGCGTATTCTATTTAAATCCACTGTTATAGAGAGATGTTTTTACTCCATTCTATATATAACCTCTTCTTTGTTAGGGTTTCTCGCGTCTCGCTCTCTCTATCCTCTCTATCTCTCTCCTCACTGGTGGTCATAGATCCATCCGGATCTCGTCCGTTGCGGGAGGCGAGGAGGTACAGCATTGACGTTGTCGCCGTTGGTGATGGAGAAAGCCGATGTGCACCGTCCTCTCAGAGCCGGCGCTGGCGCGGACGAAAGTCCTCCGCGCCCTTGTTCGCTGCCGTTGTGTGGGCAGATCCCGCCCACCCGCCTAAGCCACTTCTCGCCCACCTGAGGTATAACTTCTTTTGGATTTCATGCTTCATTGTACTGGTCCAGCTTCCTAGGTCGCTCCATGCATGTTTTCTTCTATACCACTACTCCCCAACTACCCATGTACTACAGCTAGGGTTCGTTGACTGGTTTAACATCACCTACTCTAAAAGTTGTCCTGGTTTATGCCTCGGTGTTGGTATAAATGTTTTTTTTCGACAACAGTACATGGTGGTTGTGCGGTCATTGTCCATATACTCCTATTGCTTCTTCTAATATATAAAAGTATCACTGGAAAAATGAAACAATGCTCATGTTAAAGTGACGTCCCTTTGAAGTAATGCTGCTGCCAATCTAGAGGCGTCGATAAATGCTTCTGTCCTGCTTTAGTTTATTTTTTTAGCTTTAGTTCACATCAAGATAATCATGATGCTTCTATATTTTTGTGCACATTTCATTAATTCTTATTGACAATTAAGACACCTCTGCTAATCTTGTTCCACTTGCAAAACCAAGTAACGACACTAAGTAAATATCCTTTTTTATATATTTTTGCAAACAGCGATGCATATCTACATACCCGGACGTGTCTTACTCAATTTTAGTGGAACTGCACAAAGATGTCCACTTTTGTTTCTCCTAATTGTCTTCTTCCAAGTGGCTCTTCCTTTCTTGAGCTTGATTACAGAAAAGAAACAAACCACATTGAGCATTATCAAACTTGATTGGTGCCTAACCCAAACTTGATGCCATCATCAATGATGCATCACCACAATGACTAATCGATGCTCAGGGTTGCGTCTCATGGTTGCATGCGCTGGTGAAGCTGATCGATGTTCAATGAAGAAAGGGTTGTCTTCCATCAGAGCTCTTTCCGTATTACCACAAACATGAAATCATTCATCAGTTCATCTTGCAGCAGTCGTTTACGTTGGTGCAATTTTATCACACATTTGGTATGAACCAAATGTTTCCTCGAAGAAGCTTCGACGTTGGTACTAAGAGCAAAATTTTGTATTGATTTCTAAGCCTTCTGACAACTTTTGTCTCGATTGGTGTTTGTGGCCTTGTATTGTTGCAAATTATAATTTTGATTTTGGCCCTGTATGTAAAAATGGAGGGGGTATTAGATTTGACGGAAGTCAAACTTTTTAAAGTTTGACCAAGCTTAGACCGAACACAACAAACCATAATTATTGAGAGAGGGCAAATTGTACATACAAAGTAATTGAAATTAATTTTCTTTATTTGTACACACTCTCAAACCTTTCCGATAATTTTGCGTGTGTGTGGTTGTTCACTTAACAAAAGGTAGTGTACCACACGTGAACGAGAGGAAGTGTGACTAGGACACGTGGATTGTTAGTTGTTTGTAGTTTTATTCACTAGTATGTTAGATAAAGAGTTTCGTTTCATACACAATTTAAAGGCATTTTTGTGGAGAGAAAAAGAAAACCACTCCACTTGATTAGTACTATATAAGTTGGAGCCTCAGCGCTTGTTCGCTAGGGTTTGCACTCTTCACACTCTCGATGCACTACATATATATACATGTCGGAGGCTTAGCGTTCCTTTGCTAGGGTTTGCTCTATTGACAATCTCTCACCCTCTGCATCAGATCTAAAAAAGACCGTGTTGGCCTCTCTCTCCCCCTCCCCTCACAGCTAGTGAAGGAGCCGTCTGGATCCCGTCACACCGGGAAGGGGAGGAGGTGCAACATTCACTCTGTCGTCTTCGGCAAGGGATGCAATCCACTATCGCCTATGTTGTTCTCTTTCACCCAGCCCCTGTGCAGGAGGGCCTCCGTCCCCATCTTCCCCGCTATCGTACGAAGTGTGGGTAGATCTGGCCTACCGCCACACGCCTAGCCACATACCGACGACCATAAGGTATAACTTTCATTGAAACTGTCATTGCTCTAGCTGCATGCGGATCTTTTTCGAGTGTGTTTCGTCGAATCTAGGTCTTGGTTCAAAGAGGAAAGAAGGGCAGGGTGGGCTGGAGCATGAATCTAGGACGTGGTTCAATGAGTGACAGAGGGAGTGAAAGTAGTATAGACTGGCTATCCAGCCGCTTTGTTGGTCAAAAGGGGAAAAAGGGGGTAACCCAGTACTCACATCTGCAAAGAAACTATAGATCGGTTTTTGGAAAGGAAACAATCTTTGTTGAAAAAGGAAAGAAACTGGGGGGTCGGGTAGTTTGTGCAGGACCAGATTTGATGCCCTCACATAGGAAAAGGGTTCAAAGAGAACAAATATGGGACCAACGCAAATATGCTGCTTGGCAACATACTCTGCATCACCCATATATGTGTGTGGATGCACATGGTGCTGGCATGTCCCATGTCTCATACAACTATTTTGTTGTTGTTAATCTAAGAATGCCACTGGAAAATGGAAGCAATGGCACTTTTAAAAGTAAATTACATTTTTAACGAATGTTGGTTTAAGAAAATGTCTCTGTTAATATGAATCAATGCAACCGTTTTAGAAATGCTACTGTCCTACTTTGTTTTCCATCAAGATAAGGTGGATGCTTCTTTTTGTCTCCGTATATTTCATCCTCCTTTATTGGGCAGTAATTTTTTCCTTTTTTGCCTGTGTTAAAACAGGGATATCTATTCAACTTGTTTCTATTGCAAACTTAAATGTCACACCAGCGACTTTGCTTGATTTAGTTGAACTATACACAAAACGAGATTTGATTTCCTATCCGTGTTGGCAGATTCGTAGGTGATCTTGACTGCGTCATGAAAGGTCAGTACCGGCCTTCATCCACATGATCATGCAGAGTGATTTGAGAAGTTGTGCTACTTGTATTGGCACTGTTTTAAATAAATGTTGAATTGAAGCAATTGAATTGCTGTCTTTTCCCATTAAGTGAACAAAAATGGGACCAAGCGAGACATGATGCTTGTTGCTTTGTTACAACAAACTCTGCATCACCCCATTTATAAGTAGATGGAAGCACATGTTGCTGTTGTGCCCACTCTCCCCTGGAACTATTTATGCTTTTTATTAATCTAATGCCACGTGTAAAATTAAGCAATTCCACTCTCAAAATTAACTAGTGAATCTTACACTAATAGAAAAAGGTCTATAGATGGGATTGACACTAATGGCGCACCACACAAGCGGTGCGCCATTAGTATATACTAATGGCGCACCACCTTCTGATACGCCATTAGAGTTGAAACTACTAATGGCGCACCTGGCCTAGGGTGCGCCATTAGTATCAAAAAAAAATTCTGAACTAGTGCGCCTGTCCAAACATACTAATGGCGCATCCAGACACAGTGCGCCATTACTAGTTGTAACTAGTAATGGCGCACCTGTCGGAAAGTGCGCCACTAATGTTGTTTTTTTTATTATATTTTTATTCCTTTTTTTGCAAAACTACTAATGGCGCACTGTTCCACCGTGCGCCATTACTAGTTTAAACTAGTAATGGCGCACTGTGGAACAGTGCGCCATTAGTATGGTTTTTTTTTTGCAAAACTACTAATGGCGCACCACCAGAAGGTGCGCCATTAGTAACCTGGATTACTAATGGCGCATTTAGAGTTGGTGCACCATTAGTAAGTGGGCAGCAACAAGATATTTTCGACAGCCTCTCCTACCCACACTCACTTTCTCCCCACTTCATTCTCTTCACCTCCGCCTTGTCTCGGGTGCCTCCTCTTTTTCACCTCATTTCCACCATAGATTGATTCAAATTAAGTGGTTAAATTACCTTGTTTTGATAGGTAAGTAAGGGGGGAAGCTATATTTATGTTGTTCTCCCTACAACAATGTGCACATGTACTTTTTATGGCCTAGCTAGATCTATGTATGTTCGTGGTGTTGCATAGGTTTGTGGTGTTGCATATGTGTTTGTGTTTGGAGGTGTACCGGTATTTGAAATGCGATAGTTGCCAATATTTTGCCGGAATGTCGATTCATTTCCGTTTCAGCGAGAATTTTGGCATTAAGCATTCTTTTTTGTCCTATTTTTAGGGAAAGTCATGCCAAATTTTTTCTTGGTTCTAAAATATCGTTTTGCTCTACCCCGTAGGCAACCATGGTCCGCACGATGACCGAAGGCATCGTGAATATGTTTTTGAGGTCCGCGAAGGCGAGATGCTTCAAAAGAACGAGACGGAGATAAGATGTCTGTGTCGAAGATGCAAGCTAAAAAGCCTTATTGCGGACCCGGATTCCGGGCAGGTGCGGGACCACCTGCTCTTGCATGGTTTGATGGATGGCTATCGGTGGCAAGGTGATGAAGATGACTACGAAGTCGTCCATGGGGGCCGGGCAAGAAATGAGGAAGGGCAGCAACACAACCACCGCGGCTCGGGCGGGCAAGAAGACGAAGAATCCCCAGGAGATGATCACGATGGTGATGGTGTACACAGACATCATGTAGAAGATGCAGGACATGATGATGAGGAAGATGCCGGAGCAGACGACGGGCATGATCATGAAGATGATGATGCCGGCGGAGCAGACGACACTGGACCATCGATGGGCTGGGTGCAGGACTCTCATATTCAATAGCTGCTTCTCAAGCAGACGGATAACGCAAGAGCTGTCGCCCGAGAGAAAGCCAAGATGGATCTACTTGAGTTAGACGCGGTTACTCCATTGTATGAAGGATGCAGGCCCGAGGATACCCGCCTGAAAGTAACGCTCATGGCTCTGGAGATGAAGGTAAAACACAAAATGACCGACGCATGCTTCGACGAGAACATGTCATTCTGGAACGAACGTCTTCCCAAGGGGAACAAGTGCCCGACCAGTTTGGAGGAGGCGAAGAAAATCGTGTGTCCTCTGGATTTACCGCATGTGAAATACCATGTGTGCATGAAAAATTGCATCATTTATCGGGACGAGCACGCGGAGTCTACCATATGTCCGGTGTGCGGCGTCACTAGATACAAGAAGAGGAAGAAAGCTCCTCGAAAAGTGGTGTGGTACTTTCCGATCACTCCTCGTCTGCAGCGGTATTTCACGGACCCTAAGGTAGCAAAGTTCCTGCGTTGGCACGCGGATAGGGAGGAGAAGAAGCGAGAAGATGACGTAAATGATCCGGAGATAGATAAAAAAGACAAGATGCTGAGTCACCCTAAGGATGCGAGCCAGTGGCAAGCGTTGAACTTCGAAGACCTAGAATTTGGGAACGATCCAAGGAACATCGTGCTAGGCGCGAGCACCGATGGAGTCAATCCGTTTGGCAGCCAGAGAAGCACACATAGCACCTGGCCTATGTTTGTGTGGATGTACAACCTTCCCCCCTGGTTGTGCATGAAGAGGAAGTACATTCACATGAGTATGCTAATTGAAGGACCGAAACAACCAGGGAACGACATCAATCTGTATCTGGGGCTGCTGAAAGAGGAGCTTGACACACTGTGGAAAACGCCAGCCAATACGTGGGACGCCTCAGAGAAAGAATATTTCCCTATGAGAGCCGCGCTGCTCACGACGGTGCACGACTATCTCAGTTACGGATATGTCGCGGGGCAGGTGGCCCACGGATTTTCTTGATGCGTCAGGTGCATGGATGACACAACGTATCGCCAGCTAGATAGAGATCCCGGGTCTTCGAAAACCATGTTCATGGGACATCGAAGGTGGCTTCGCGATGATGACCTGTGGAGAAAACACAAGGATCTGTTCGATGGTGAAACCGAACCCCGAGGACGCCTGCGTACGAGGAGCGGCGAGGAAATAGATGAGCTGTTGAAAAATTGGAAAGATTGCCCACTGCCGGGAAAGAAGCAAAAGGCGCCAGAGCCGGTAAAGAAGCGAAAGGCGCGAGAGCGGGAAAGAAGCGAAAGGCGCCAGAGCTGCTGCTGAAGGTATGGAAAACGAGGTCTGTTTTCTGGGACTTGCCGTACTGGAAGATCCACCGTGTGCCTCACAGCCTTGATGTAATGCATATCACGAAGAACGTGTGTGAGAGTCTGCTTGGTACCCTGCTCAACATGCCAGAGAGGACCAAAGATGGGCCGAAAGCAAGGGCAGACTTGAAATCAATGGGCATCAGGCAGGAGCTTCACGCTATATATGATGATCATGATGATGATGATGATGATGAGGCGAAGCAGGACACGGAAAGTCGTCGCAAAGGCAAAAAGGCCAAGAAGACCGGAAATGACTACTCTCCCGCGTGCTTCACTCTAAGTCAGGAGGAGATCGAGCAGTTTTTCACCTGCCTCGTAGGAGTAAAACTTCCTTACGGTTACGCGGGGAAGATAAGCAGATACCTAGACCCAGCGAAGCTGAAGTTCAGCGGGATGAAGTCTCATGACTGTCATGTGCTGATGACGCAGATACTTCCAGTTGCAATCCGTGGGATCATGGACACGCACGTCCGTGAAACCCTATTTGGCCTATGCAACTTTTTCGACGTCATCTCTCGGAAGTCTTTTGGCGTGAGGCAACTCAGAAGGCTACAGGAAGAGATCGTGGTGATACTATGCGAGCTTGAGATGTACTTCCCGCCCGCATTCTTCGACGTTATGGTGCATCTGCTGGTCCATATCGTGGACGATATCATCCAACTCGGGCCGACGTTCCTGCACAGCATGATTCCGTTCGAAAGGATGAATGGTGTCATCAAAGGATACGTTCGCAACATGTCACATCCAGAGGGAAGCATAGCCACGGGCTTTCTGACCGAAGAGTGCATCTCCTACTGCACGAATTATCTAGGCATCGAGAACCCCGTTTGTCTGCTGATACGTCCAAAACGTATCTATAATTTCTGCTTGCTCCATGCCTCTTTTGGGTGATATTGCTATGATATTTATACACTTCCATACACTTTTGATCATATTTGGACTAAACTATTAACTCAGTGCACCCCAGTGCTAGTTTCTGTTTTCTGCTCTTTTTGTATTTCTGGTTTTCCCATTACGAGAACTGCCCGAAAAATCCCGGAAAAAATATATAAAAAATCAGCGTTCCAGAAGCTTCCCGGTAGCCGAAGTACAGCCGG
>LR738714.1:498769013-498800599 GCA_902687465.1 Secale cereale
GCCGCCGCCGACCCCCCGCACCCCCGCACCCTCCCCCGCTCCACCGGCATTACTGTTTGATGATATTTTTTAAAAAATTATTACTGTCTTATAAAAAAATATTACTGTTATGATTTAAATAGTTTGAACATATTTAAACACAAATAAGTATCAAACAACATTTTAAATGCATAAAAAATTGTGGAGCCTGGGAATCAAACCCAGGACCTCCTGGTGTGAGAACTGGCTGCTGACCAGTCGAGCTAGTAGAGGGGACTTGATGTGGATCAGGTCAGGTGGAAGATAACCTGTTGGCTCGAGCATAAATAAATAAAAATACTAATGGCGCACCAGGGTGAGGTGCGCCATTAGTATGGATGTACTTATGGCGCACCGAGGGGTGGTGCGCCATTAGTACTATGCCGCCCCCATCGGCCCACTAAACCTATCCCCTCTCTCGCCCTCGCCCTCGCCCTCGATCCCCTTCCCCTCTCCTCTCCTGACGCCGCTGCCCCGCCGCCTCGACGCCGTCCCGACGCCGCTGCCCCGACGCCGCCGCCCCCGTGCCCCCTCGCCCCCGCGCCCCCGACGCCCCCTCGCCCCCGTGCATCGACCTCCACTTCCCACACACGACAGCGGACGACCTGCATCGACCTCCACGTGACGCCTCCGCACACAAGCTCCGCCGGCGCCATCAATCTTCGTCTCCTCCTCCACAACGGCCGCTGCATCAGCCTGATTTGACCAGATCTCATGCACGCACCACCGCCGTTTATCAGCCCCAATTAAGTTCTCCTCCTTCTTCTTCTTTTAGATCCATTAGGGTTCCTGCGAGTTCATCAGAGTTTGTCCTCTTCCTTCCCTACAGTTGCGATTTTTAGCTTGAACTTGATACTCCTCTATGCAATGGTATTCATGTTTATTACTTCTATTACTGAGTAATGAACTTTTTTTTACTTGAAAGTCCTTATCTGTGTATATACTTCTATTTCGTTCAGCATTTCTATGTTCTTGTCAATTATAAGGGAATGAAGATTTTCGGACTAGTATGACAATCAAACCTATTCCTAAGCAGTGCAAAATTACCCGCACAAACATCTGTAGTTCCAATAGGATCAGTTGCAAAGAGATAGCCCAATTTGCATTGCCATGAAATGCTGCAGCTATGTTAGAATTGGTGCGCCTCAACTGTAGCTTTGTTATATTATCCTTTGGAAAAGTACATGTTATTGTCTGTTACACTTGAAAACACTAGATGTTGATAGGGATGTACCGGTACAGTTCATCCTTTCCTTCATAATTTTTTAATATATTTCACATATTATTCATCTCATGTTCTATGTTTCAATATATTACTATAAAAAGTAAGTGAGTGTGCCCATGCATCCATCTTTTATGTCCGTGCATTCGGCACACTTCATTTTGCATACTCTGGAGGTGTGTACTGTTGGTTGAAATGTTATATCTGAAAATCGATGATGGTTACTCTGCTTCCACCCTTTCTTTGTTACACAATAATACATGGAAGTTGGATAGGGAACACCTCAGATTTTCCTTCAAGCTGTCTATATATGATAATAGAATATGGCATTGTTCATTTTGCTCTACCCTCTGCTGCAATTCACCCGGAACCTGTTGGTGCCATTTATATTACTCCCGGAGTACCTTGTTTTGTTTCCCGCTATAGTGTACTGATGACTGAATGGTTGTTGACATGGGGGTCTTTCTTTTTCTGCCTTTTTTGCCTCGCCTCGCCCTTTATAAATTATTATGGAGTGTGGCAGTGATGGGTGTTGTACTAGCAGCACAAATATATACTTACACCCGCGCGCATCGCGTAGGTGAGTCATGATTGGGGTGGTGAACCGATTCGAGCCCCAAAAAGCAGGATCCCCGGAGTCGCTACTGTTAGTGAAGAATCAAAACTAGCCTAATAAAAATTGTACAAACTTAGGCACAAGAGTTAATGTTAGTAAGTAATATGCGTGAATATACAAACATAAAGATATCTGCTTAAAAATTTGCTGCCATCCATTTGTGAGTTGAGAACAAGGTTTAACTTGCTTGGGTTTAAAGTTGAAGACGGAGATGGTAACGTCCTAACAGCTGAACTGCCTAATCCATGCATTTCAGAAAAACCTTCATGAAGTTTTTCCCATTATAATTATTGTGTCGATGATGTGTGCATTATTCTATTTTGACCTTCATTTAGAAGCATGGAAGATTTAGAAGGCATATGTATGATGACTGCTTTACCAATGTACTGAAAGGTTGGAGTCCAGCATCTTTGAAGAGCAGAGTTTTGCTATTTGCATGATCTTACTTATGTAAACGTGGAGATATATAACCTTGGACACAAGCTTGGAGTTTCCTCCACTTAAATATGCATGCATAATTTGTGAGTTCTAGGACCTTACTCTTTATCTGAATTTTAATTGGTGATGTCAGTAGTTGAAGCCAAGCTTCAGCTTACTCAAATGGTAGGGAGGTCATAGTGTTCCTTTAGAAGCATAGTAGAGCATAGTATGGATTCTAATGTTCAACTCTGACTAAACAGGTTCTGCAAACGGTGTTTTACTGCACTTGACTGAAGAAGTAGGTGTCTGCTATATCCTGCACTTGAGGTGAGTTGTGTTCTTAGGTTTACATTGCAATGGGCACTCTTCTTGTAAACACAAATTCAGATGTATATACTATATGCTGGGATGACTGTTTTTATTAGGCAGGACAGTGCAGTAGTTGATGTATCTTGGGTTGATTATAAAGTTGATTGGGTTTAATATTACCCAACATGATGATGTATCAATGTAGCATTAGCATATGATCCAAGTGCTAGTACTGCTAGTAAATAGCTAATATAGTTAATGAGGAAGAAAAAAACTGCTAGTACAGTTAATGAAGAAGAAAAAAACCTGCTAGTACTGCTAGTAAATAGCATCAGACTGAATGTCTTTTATATATGGCCAATACAGTCTGATGGCCAATACAGTTCTTGAAGAAGAAAAAAACTGATAGTACTGCTAGTAAATATCATTAGACTGAATGTCTTTTATATATGGTACTGCTAGTAAATAGCTTCTTCTATATACTAATTTGCATCAAAGTGTAGAACAAAGCATCAGACTGAATAACTAACAGTGGGTAATTAACCTAACTATTCATTTTTCCTTAGGTTAATGTAAAAATGTCCAGTGTATATATATTTTAAAATGATTGCTGCTAGATGTTAATTTGCTGGTACTAGCTAGAATTTGGCACTGAAAAGCAAAAGCAAAAGCTAATTAACTGCTGGGTAATAGCACTGGTACTAGGTAGCTAAAATATGTGTTCTGAAACACTGAGAGCGGAAACAGTTACTACATACATATGCTCAAGAAACACTTACTAACCAGAAAAGGTTTTGACTTGAAATGTTAATAGCACAGAGAGCACCACAAGTTAAACACCTCAATCTGTTAGTATTTGTCTGCATTTTCTCACATTCTTCTTGTATCTGATCCAGTATTGCTTGTAGTGGTTTGTCCAAAATGTTGAATGATACTGCTTGGAGATGCATATATTGTTTCACCTCTTTACATGCCAATGTATTTTCCATGTTGTGATGGAGGCCTTTTTTTCCTTGTCCACCCGAGAGGCCCTTGAGTTTGTTGGAATGTCGATTAACTTCCGTTCCGGCAAATTTGGGTACTCCATATGTCCTATTTTCAGCAAAGGTCATGCTGAAATTTTCCGTGAATTTTAGCATGACTTTGCTAAAAATAGGACATATGGGGTACTTGTGACTAATGCATGGGCCGGGGTATCTTAGTAGTTAATTAAGTAGGATCAAGTGCCCCTTTATTCTAGCTGCATTAAACCATAGGCGGCAATAGAGCCAAGTGATTAGGCCCAACTTAGAATTCTCCTTCCCAGCTTAGCTTTTAGGATGCCTCGGTGTCGACAAACCATTAATTATAAAACCTTGGCTTTTAGGGTGCCTCGGTGTCGATAAAAACCGAAATGATGAAAGCTTAGGCTTTTAGGGTGCCTCGGCGTTGAAAAACCCTCAATGATAAAAGCTTAGCTTTTAGGATGCCTCAGTGTCGACAAACCCTAAATGATGAGACCATGATCTTGTTCCTTGACAATAACCAACTTTTTGACCAAACTTTGTTCCTATTTAGAGAGAAACATGGCCAATAACGATGTGGCCGGGGGTTCGGGCGGCAAGGCATTCTGGGAGCTGTCCCAAGAGATGGAGGAACAACCTCACTTGTATGAGGACGCCGCCTTCCCCACCGATCCTGAGACCACTGATGGTACCGCCGAGGATGACCCCACTGATGCCACCACTGATGGTGCCACCGAGGATGCCACCACTGATGATGGCGGCGCACGCACAGATGGCAGCCAACCGAAGAGGCAACGGAAGGACCGGCGCCCGATCGTGCTCCGCACACTCAAGGAGGAAGTTACTGAAGTGGACTCCGACGGGAATCCAACGGCGCCCGAACGAATAGTCAAGGGGTACTCGCTTTAGCTCGGGTGCATTCTCCGGAGCACCGTCTTGATCAACACCAAGAACCTGAGGCATCCTGACCGAGGGAATTTGCGCAACCTCCTCTTCACGAAGCTGCACGAACGATACGCGTTCCCCGCTGAATTTGAAAACACAAGTCTCAAAGGGAATAAAGTGAACAATGCTACCCTCACGAAGATGCGCAAGGCCCTGTCTACTTGGAAAAGCAATGTGAAGAGAATGATCGAGAAAGGTGAGAGTTATGACAAGATCAAGGAGAAAAATCCTTCGATCACTGAAGATGACTACAACGACTTCAAGATCAATTGCTCGAGCACCGCAAACTCCGAATCAAGTCAGTGGGGGAAAGAAATGCGGGAGCTGAACTTAGGGGAACACACACTCGGTCCCGGCGGTTACAGAGTGGCGGAGCCTATATGGGACAAGGAGGAGGCGGACCGTGCCGAGCAAGGCCTACCGCCCCTCTTCGATAAATAAGGTGACAAGCAGACCAGGAACTTTGTCAGGGCCCGGTACAAGAAGGACCCGAAAACAAAGGAGCTTACCACGTATCCGAAGATCAGGGCGCTTGAGCTTGTTCTGGTAAGGAATACACCCCCGCGTAATTAGCTCCATATGGTTGCATTCTAATTAATGAAGCCAAATTTCTAAATGGTTCACATTCCTTCCGCAGGCGACTGAAAGCAGTAGCGCGGGGTCGACTAAGAGCAACCCTTGGGACACCACCCTAATAGGGCGTTGAATGTAATGAAGAACAAGGATAAGCTCAGTAAGCCGACGTCAGCTGGTCGTGTGGCCGGCAAAGGCTTGTCGACAAAATGGTCGTCATACTATAACACAGGTGGGCGAAAGGAGAAAAAGACCAGCTCGGAAAGCCAGGCGCGCGAGGTTTAAGAACTCAAGGCACAGGTGGCGCGGATGCCGGAGATTGTCCAAGAGCAAGTGCAACAACAACTCGGAGCGACGATCACCGCCATTGTGCCTACCTTGATCGAGGGGTTGAGTGCGTGGATTGCGGGCGGCCAACAGGGGCCGCCCCCGATTTCTAGCTTCACGGACAGCAACTCGCAAAACGCGATGGCGGGGCCATTGGTGTCTCCGGCGGAGGCGGCATTGGTGTCTCCGACGCCGGCACGGGAGCTTAATGCACCCGAGTGTACGCCGGCCGGCACCTCTGCAGCAAGCGGCCCCTCCGTCAATTGCACGCCCGCCGTTGGCGGTGCCTCGACATTAGCCGAGCTCGACGCCATCATCACGGTAACTAATTAAGCATCTCTCGGCCGAGGACTTCATCTCCTTGCCTTTGACTGGGCATCCCTGACGCCCTACATGTTTTCGCAGGGCGCCGCCGACGTTCCGTGCACTCTCCTGCACTTCGTGAACAACGAGTTGGTCGATGTCGCCAAGGGCAAAATTGTTCAACCGGGCAACCCCTTATTCCACGGTACCCAGATGCCACCCAACCTGTTTAGGGTTCAACTGATTCGGGTGCTGCCAGGCTGCGACGAGTTGTTACCTCCGATTCGACCCGTCGGGGCCGACGATGATGACGTGATGACCCTTAGCGCCTGCCTGAGCTGGCCCCTGCTTTGGCCGAAGAGCCAGATTCGTTTGGGGGCGGGGGACACCACCCCAAAGACAACACCGCCAGTCGTGCCGGCGCCAAGTCGGCCCCATGGCAAGACCGCTGCAACGGTGCCGGACATCCCTATGCCACTGGATCCAAACATGCATATGGCACAGGATCAGAACGACGACGACGACGATACATTTGGCAACGTTGATCGGTACTTTGCCGATCATGGGTATGGTGGCGACTTCATGGGGCCTCCTTCTCAAGAACCCAACCCAACAAAAGACATGCGCGATCTAGCTGGTACCGCCGAGAATCCAAGTTGCAATAGGCGTCGTCTGCTGTTCAGCTCTCAGGAGACGCCTCCAGCTGCCGACCTCACCGAGCCTTAGATAGGCGAGGTGCGAAATATTATCAGCCCCAACACACTCAAGAAGGCGGTCTGTGAGCTGAACTCGGTCCCATTACAGGTGAAGAAGAAGGCACGCAAAATAAAGACTAACAAGGTTGCGAGCCAGCTGGCACCGAGTACGATCCGTGCTTAGGACGGGCCACCTTCACCTGAGGATGTAATGAGGAGGGTGCATGTGGCGGGTAGGCCGATGCTACCGAGAAATATGCTCGATGCTGCAACCGGTGCTATGCGGAGTCTGCATGACAGTGTTCTTTCTTTGGAGAAGCGGCGTCTCAGAGAGAAGGATGTGGCATACCCGGTTTTTGCAGACAAGGTGCCAGAGGGCAAGGGCTTTGTGGATAACTCCATCAGGGGTACGATCGTCCTGCGGTTTGATGACATCCACGCTATGTTGAACCTTCATCCGCTGCACTACACCTTCGTTCGGCTATTTTCGCTGAGTATGGAGATGCGGATCATTCGCGACAAGACCCCAGACATCGTGATAGTTGACCCCTTCTACATGCGTGCCAAGATCTTGGGCAGCGCTGGGGACCGACAAGTCGCGAGTTCTTACCTCGAAGGTGTCATTCTGGCAAACCGAGATAAGGATAACTTCCTCGTGCCTTACTTTCCCGAGTAAGTCCTCCCCTCAACCGCCCCGTAACATAAGAATTCTTAGATTTTGATCGTTTTTCTTTTAACATTCCGTGTTTTCTGCAGTGACACACATTGCACGCTCATCCTCCTAAGCCCCAAATATTCCATGGCCACGTATTTCGACCCGGACCGTCAGTCGAACGTAGACTACACAAATGTCAAGAAGGTTCTTGATGATGTTCTCCCCGGCTACGCCAAATCTGGAGGCACCTTCACCAGTCCTGTTCATAAGTACGGCAAGCACGTGTTCTCCCACAATACGACGTTCTGCTGCGTCAAGCAGCCGCCTGGCGGTCAGAAGGGTGCCTACTACGCCATCCATCACATGCGGGCGATCGTACGGGACCATCATCAACTTCTGCTACCGAGTAAACTCAAAGATTGGGCCGCGAGCGTGTCGGCAATCCAGGATGCGGACATCAGACAAGAATTCTTTCGCATCCAGTTGGAGTTTGCGGAAATCATCCATCAAGATGTCCTTCATACCTCGGGGCAGTTCTACCTCAGAAATCAACCATCCAACAGCGACATCGACACAATGCTACAAATGCAGGCTGACAACGCCCGTGATTTCATGACTCCCACGATAGACGGTGGCTTCATCCACGCTCCGGTCCCTTGAGTCGAGTCGAAAGCAGTGATGCTGTGTCTAGTTATGAAACATCGATTGGCTCATGTTGTAATTAAACTTTAATGAACTTGTAGTATGTCTCTTTGGTTTCAAGAGTCGTTCAACTTAGATGCAATCGATGCTATTAATGTCTTGCTTTTCTCTGTGAATTGGTACTGACGTTTCGTTTGGCTAGTGCATAGCGATGCCGTCGTATGTCGTCTACAAGGGTAATGTTCCCGGAGTCTATGACGACTGGGAGGAGTGTCGGAGACAGGTTCACCGATTCAGCGGTAACAGTTACAAAGTTACACCACTAGGGCCGAGGCCAAATCTAGATACGCCCGCTATCTAGCGGGAGAGGGGAGGGAGCGTTGGAGGAACCGGATGAAGACGAGTTTCATCGTGATGATGCTCATCGTGATGACCGTAGCTCTCTTCTATGTGATGGTAGTTTAGATGATCGATACCGACTTGTAATGTGAAGACAAACTCGCTACTCGCGGTCTCGAGACTTGTAATATAATGTTCTATCTTTGTTCGGTCTTTTCAATTCGGAGACTAATATGATGAATTGTATTCGGAGACTAATATGATGAATTGTATTCAGAGACTAATCTTCTATTGTATTCGATGAATGTGTTGTTGATGTGTGCTGTCTATATTCTGTCGAATTATACATTTTGTAACCTGTGCAAAAAACAGAAAATTAAAAAATAAAAAAAACCTAATATTCATAATAATAGCGCATCACATCGCAGTGCGCCATTAGTATGCCAAAGGATACTAATGGCGCATCATTAAACAGTGCGCCATTAGTATGCCGAAGTTACTAATGGCGCATCTTGTTGTTGTGCGCCATTAGTATGCCAAATCACCTGGGTATACATGGCCCCCTGGGAGGCATACTAATGGCGCACTGTTGTATATACTAATGGCGCATCTGAGGTGCGCCATTAGTATACCAGATACTAATGGCGCACCAGAGGTGCGCCATTAGTAAAATATACTATTGGCGTAGCACTAATGGCGCACCACTAATGCGCCATTAATGGCCAAATTAGGTGTTAGTTCAAAACTGCAACACTTGTTAGGGATCGACGGGAGTACCATTTCTGTTATGGATCGGCTGGAGTACATATTTAAGAAATGTATTGTTGAGATAATGTCTCTGTTAATATATATCAGTTACAGTGTTCTACAAATGGTACTATCCTGCTTTGTAGTTATTTCTACATGTTTAACCAAGGTATTGTTACACTACTGCAGGATGCTGCTAACGCAACACTACGATCAGAGACCCTTCGACGAAACTGTGTGTGATGCAATAATCACAAACGAGGAGGTAAAAAACCGTCAAAGAGGTGCAAAATGTTTGCGATGATGGATGCCTCAAACACGGTTCAGATTTTAGTTGTGTGTGCGATGCAGGGCATACGGTTCAGTTCAATTAACTGTTTGCGATGAGGAAGAACAAAAGAAACGGGTAGCCAGATGAAGGTGTGTGTGATATACATCGTACGGTTCGCTCAGATGAACTATTTGTGATTAGGCAACACAAAAGAAACGGTGAGCCATATCAAGGTGTGCGCGATATACGGCATGCGGTTCACTCGGATGAACTGTTTGCGTTGAGACAAGAGAACGGAAACGGTTCAATATAACAAGATGTGTGTGATACGCGGCAAACGGGTCTGTAATCAGAAATGTGTGCGAAGACCGATGATAACACAGACGATTGCTTCTAATAAGATGTATGTGACGGGCGGACATCCGGGTACGCCGAAAGGATGCGAAGAGGGCATTCTATATCAGCAAGGACTAGTTGTTCCACCAATAGCTCATCTAAGAGAACTCTCAAGTTAACTGTGCTCAGGCTGGAGCAGCCATGAGATGGGTGATCGGATGGGAAGTGTCAAAATTTCAAAACCCACTTATGGAATGGATCATGAAGGTCCTTAGATCATAAATGTCCATTAAGGACCTTCATGATACATCCCAGCAATGGGTTTCGAATTATTTTGTTTTTTTAACACATGTTAAAGAAGGTCTACCGCATTACTTTTTGACAATGTGCGATGCGTAGCATACAGTAGATCCATCCGACCTGTTTATGATGGTATAAGCCGTGTGTGTTGTGGGGTGGAATTACCCTCAAGGTCCTTGTTTTGTTTTTTTAACACATGTTAAAGAAGGTTTACTGCATTACTTTTTGACAATGTGCGATACATGGCATACAATTGATCCATCCGACCTGTTTGTGATGGAATAAGCCGTGTGTGTTGTGGGCAAATGCTTGCTAGTATTCAACCGTTTGCAATTGATGAATTCATCACCGACTAGTTCCCTAGTGTGGTGCGTGTTCATCTAATCATCATCTACTTCATGTGCTAGCTCGATGTTCCTTCTATGCTAAGTTTCCATTAATTGATGGCGTTTTATGAACACGCCACCGTTTCCTGCCATTTCCTCACATGTTTCCCGCCACCCAGTGATATTGCGCATAAACCTAGCTAGGCGGCGTGCGACACACGGAGGCAAAAAGCGCAGCCTATAGCACATCCACCTATTCGAAGCATGCCAACCCAACAAAGCGTCGCCTCTGCCATCAACCTCGTCGACGAAGAAAATGAGCAGGCGCCACGGCCCGTCGAGGCCAAGCCGCTCCCCGGCAGCGCAATGGACAACGTCGTGATGCGCGTCATCGCCAGGGTAGAGTAGACCTTTGGCGCATGGCGCTTGAGTGTCGCAGATCAAGATAGGCATGTCAGCATTGACAGGCTACAGTCGCCGCACAACATGATCGATGGCGCGCCGCAGACCAAGCTAGGCGCGTCTGTGCCGATAGGCTGCGGCTCGCTGCACGGCAAGACCTTTGGAGCGCCGCTGAGTAAGAGGCACGATGCGCCGCACAGCAAGAGCGGAACCATCGATGCTTGCCTGCTGTCGAGACGGCGTCGCAGCTGGGTACACGTCCAGTCAGTACCCCCATTCCTCGCCAGGAGTGGGTAGAGGCCCTTAGTGTCGTACTTACATCAGAGGCCGGACGCACCATATTAGCACCGGACGCCCGCCACGCCTTTCGCATGGGTGGCGCCATTCGCCTTGTCCGCGGCCTGCTGGATGCCAACGCGCTAGTCCGTAGGCTCGACCGCCTCCTTGGCCCAGGTGTCCACCTGGGCTGTAGTAGAGGAACATGGCCGTTGCATCCTCGAGATGGTGATCTCCGACTTGGAGTTCGAGAACGGGCTCCAGATATACTGCGAGTGTGTCGACGCTTGGACGAATGCCTGCAAGAGTTCAGGCAGAGCCAAGAGCTACTGTAGGCAAGGGCTGCTGGTCATGGTCTCATGGACGGGTTTTATTTTGTTCAGTCATTTCGACGTGGATAACTATGTATTAACAGCAATCATAGTGTTGCTCTGTTAATTGCTCTATTTCAATGTGTGTACTCCGTTTTCCGTTCTTATATGTTCTGTTTCAATGTGTGTATACACTACTGGAATCAGGAGATTTGCCCTCCGCTAGCGGACGACAAAGCATGGCTTTGCCATCAGCCACAGGAAAATGGACGCCAAAGAGGTAGCGGACAACAAAGGAAGGCTTTGCCATCAGCCAACATTTTGCCGTCTGCTAGCTGACGGCAAAGCTTCTTTGCCGTCTGCTAGCTAACGGCAAAGAGGCAGGGCGGGTCGCTAGCGAGAGGCAGCCAACAGACACTTTCTTTGTCGTCCGCTAGCTGATGGCAAAGAAAGTGGCCTAAGTAACAGCCACGTTAGCTAGGCTCTTTGCCATCTGCTAGCGGACGGCAAAGAGCTGTGCCTTATCTAACCAACCGCCCTAGCCCTACGTACCCTCTTCCCCATCCCCTCATCCCAACCCTGCACCGCCGCCCCGCCCCGGTCACCCCGCCTCGCCGCGTAGCCCCGGGCCGCCTCGCCGCCCCGGCCGACCCGCCCCTCCGCGTCGGGCCGCTTCAGCCGCCCCGACCGCCCCGTCCCATCCACGCCGCCCCGTCCCGTCCGCATCGTCCCGTCTGCGCCGCCTCACCGCCCTGGCCGCCGCACCCAGTCTACACCAGCTCGGGCCTCCTAGCCACCCAGGCCGGCCCGGCCACCTCGCCGCCCTGGCCGCTTCGCCCCGCCGCCCCGCCTAGCCGCCCTGGCCGCTCCAGGTGAGACCTTTTGTTCTTTTTTCTATTTTTTTAGATTTGTTTAATTAGGTTTAGTATAATTTAGTTTAGGTTTTGTTTAGTTCAGTTAGTTTAGTTTATGTTTAGTTTAGTTTACTTTAGGTTAAGTTTCTGGTTTAGTTTAGGTTTAGTTTAGTTACTTTACGCTAGGTTTAGTTTAGTTAGTTTAGTTTAGGTTTAGTTTAGTTTAGTTTAGGTTATGTTTCTGGTTTATTTTGAACATGTGAAATTTGTTGTTATTTTTTTAGTCCAAGCATTTATTCCCAGATCGACGTCGACGATGCCTATCCCGCATCCTCGCCATCGACTCAGCGGAGGAGGCCAGCTTGATCAGAGGGGCCATGTCCGAGACTAGGCTTCGCCGGGCTAGTACTGGGAGGTTCTACCTTCCGGGGGGCGCAACTTGGTGAGGAGCCTATTAGGGAATGTAGTATTTCAAAAAAAAATCCTACGAACACGCAAGATCTATCTAGGAGAAGCATAGCAACGAGCGGGAGAGTGTGTCCACGTATCCTCATAGATCGAATGCGGAAGCCTTTAGTAATACGGTTGATGTAGTGGAACGTCTTCGCGATCCAACCGATCAAGCATCGAACGCACGGCACCTCCGTGATCTGCACACGTTCAGCTCGGTGACGTCCCACGAACTCTTGATCCAGTTGAGGTCGAGGGAGAGTTTCGTCAGCACGACGGCGTGGTGACGGTGTTGAAGAAGTTACCGATGCAGGGCTTCGCCTAAGCACTGCGACAATATGACTGAGGTGTGTAACAGTGGAGGGGGCACCTGATAACCCTCAACCGTAAGGGATCGAGATAGTCTTCGCGGGTAAGAATAACCCAATTTATTGATTTGACACACGGGGAGCCAAAGAGTATTTATAAGCTTTAACAGTTGAGTTGTCAATTCAACCGCACCTGAAATATACTAACTTGCAACAAAAGATAAGCGGTAACAGTGATATGATAGTGATGATAGTAATAGTAAAAGTAAATAGCAAAAGTAAATAGCAGTAGTAAATGGCAAAAGTAGCAACTAGTGACAAGCAAGGTTTAGAATACTGTAGGCTAGGGAGACAGATGGTTGGGCGTTGCATGGATGAGATAGTTTCTAACTTGGGGCACGGCACACGGAAAAGTAATGATCATCTAGGCAAATATCAAACATTAGGCATGTATCCCGTAGGTAGTTGTACGTGCTTGCAATAAGAACTTGCAAAACATCTTTTGTCCTACCATCCCGCTACGAACGGGGCCAAAAGGAACTAATGGATATTAAGGTGCTCCTGTCAAAGAGCACCGGAACAAAGCAATGAACTCAATGGATACATGTAATCCTCAAACTACGGACCATCCCCTTTGGTGTCCCAAGCTGTCACCTTTGCGATCGCCGGTTCTGAACCGTAACAGGTGCATACAACTCATAGATAGGATCTAGAACACAAATATATTCATGCAAACACATAAGGTTCAGATCTGAAATCATGGCACTCGGGCCCTAGTGTCAAGCATTAAGAATCACAAGTTGTAGCAAAGATGATAAACACCATACTAGATGATAGGCAACATGCCCCCAACAATCTGACGAACTATTACATGATCTAACTCATCCAATCCCTACCATCCCCTTCGCCTACAGCAAGGGAATTACTCACACATGAAGGGGGAAGTCATGGAGGGATGATGGAGTGGTGATGATGATGACGATGGCGACGATCTCCCCTCTCCGGAGGCCAAATCAGCCTCTAGATTAGCCCTCCCGAAGAAGAACAGAGGGTGGCGGCGGCTCCGTGACGCGAAACAGCGAAAAGGACTTCCGATCTGGGGTTTTTTGCCTCGGAGGAAAAAATACGGGCTAAAGTAGGGCACCAGGGGGCGTGGGCCCCACCCAGGAGCCCCCCCGGCGCGGCCCGAGGGGGGGCGCCCACAGGGCGCCTGGGCACCCCCTGGCCCCCCTCTGGCCCCACTTCATGTATGTTGTTTCTTCGGGTGCGTGGATTTTCCATGATTTTTCGTGGATTTTTCTGAGATGCTTAACAATCTGTTTTCCTGCACACAAATAAACCATACAGGCAGCTCTGCTGAAAACAGCGTCAGTCCGGGTTAGTTTAGTCCAAATCATGCAAGAATGAGGTCAAAACAATATCAAAAGTGTTTGGAAAAGTAGATACGTTTGAGACGTATCAACTCCCCCAAGCTTAGCATATTTCTTGTCCTCAAGCAATTCAGTTCAACGAACTGAAAGCGACAAAGAAAACTTTGACAAACTCTTTTGCTTCATTAGATGTATATAAGCATGTACTACGAAAAGAGTTCAGCAAGTATTAAAACAGTACTTATGAGAACAATGCAAGGAGCAATCCTTCTTTCAAGTGACCAGTCACAAATAATTAAAAGTAAACAATATATTACTGAAAATCGAGACAAGATCACATTGCACATAGCTTGAGCATATTAAGGTGGTATCTCGCTAGCCTCCATGAGTGAAGCAAAACATAAATGCAGAGACTCCTCCAGAGTTTTAAAGGAGACTAGAACTAAGGATTTCAGAATAAATCATATCACAAGTATGCAGAAGACAATGTAATACTTTGGGACAATGCACATTACACTCAGAATGACAATTATGCTCTCCTAGTTAGTGTTTTGAAGAAAGAAGATGAGACTGTCGAACCGTGGCTTTTATTGGCAAAGTTGAAAGCCCGTGATCGGAAACAAAAACTAAACATGTACCAGAGCTCTTGGTTTTAAAAACAGAAGTAAATATGTTTTTGAGGGGTGCATATTTCGTCAACGAATGCTAGCAGATAACTCAATCACTTTTTAAGCTAGACAAGTCTCGAGGAACGGCTCCCGCATGAGGACGATCACATCCTCTTAATCTCCTTTGTTTATCACTGCCAAATTTTCTGATTTCTCATGAACAAAGCGCGAAGGAGGGTTTGTTTGTTATATTATCTTTTCGAGCCGGGCGCACTCAATGCCAGTTCCTTTTCATATTAGGGGTTTGCACATTATGCATGCAATCCAGGGGTGAAACTTGTCCAACTTAAAGAGATCATGAATTAACTACTACTTCCTCATGAGCTAAAACATAGGCACAAAAGAGAAATGCTTTTGATTAATTTCGAGATGGTACATGAAAGTCTTCGTTAGGGATGGCAGGTAAATACCACGTATAGGAAGGTATAGTGGACTCATATGGCATAACAGGTTTAAAAGTTTTGGATGCACAAGCAGTCATTCCGCTTAGTACGGGTGGAGGTTTAGCAAAAGACTGGGAAGCGACCAACTAGAGAGCAATAACGGTCATAATCATGCAGAGCGAGAAAGCAACATTGAATCGGGCATGAAAGTGATATAACTATTCTAAAACTCAAAGATCATCAAGGCAAAGTAGACTTTTTAGTCTTAAACATGTGTAAGCATGTGCCAAGTCAATCCAAAAATTCTCTAAAGGGAAATACCACCATAGTATGCCAGACTAGGAACAATGCAGTGCATGCAGATCATTTCAATAACACATTATATACTCTAGTTATTGGAGACCAGCCACAAAGAAAGCATGAACCACTGGATGAGCATTGTAAACATAGCACTATGTCGCTACAAGCTGGTCTCTAGATCATAAGTACAGGCATATGTACAAAAGTAGAAACAATAAGAGTTCATACCGGTCTTCCTTGTTGCTTCCTTTCAGTCGATCTTCATCATTACTGCTTGTCACTTGCACGATCGAACATAGGAATTATAATCAAATGCCATCACGGACTCGAGCTGATCTCTGAAAACAAAGCAAACTAAAGAGAGAAAGGAAATCTTTTTGGGTTTTTCAAAGGTTGAATAAAAAGCAAAAGAAAGAGAAAATCTTTTTGTTGTTTTTGCAAATGGAGGAATAAAGAAGAACGAGTAAAAACTTCGAAAAGATCAAAGTGAATAAAACGGATAATACAATGGAAAAGTGAGAAGAGCACGTACTCCCCCAAGCTTAGGCTTTTGGCCTAAGTTGGTAGCAGCTACTGCCCCCAGGAGCCTCCTGCTCCAGGGGTATAGTGGTGAGACCAAGGGTCGTAGAAGGATGATGGCGCGTACACCGAACTCCTCGGAGTCTCCCACGAGGAAGGTTCCGAGCGCCAAACAGAGGAAGACCCTTCACCAAACTCGGTGGCGGTCTCCTCCTGAAAACGTGGTATCTCACCGTGTCCCTCCTCGTCGGGCACAACCCCCTCCATGGGGTTATGGAACTGATGCTGGACTATGAACTCATCGAACTGGACAACATCAAAGGACCATCCGTTCCTGCGAGAATAATCAAACAAAAGAGGTGCAGGTAGACGGATCTCGCGTTCCGCGGTAGTTCCGAAGCGCAAGATATAAACAAGGTTATCAAGTTCAGAGCCCATGGTAACAAACTTATGCCTTTTCATAGCAGCAAGATCAAAGTTTAAGTAAGTAAAAGGAGTATCATCAGGGTGTGGGGTGCCTCCAAGATGTTCTAAGATAAGCGTGGCATAAATCCCCCCATATAAGTCCCCCTTGTTACCGTTCATAGAAAGGCGTCGAGCAATTAAGGTATCAATATTATAATCAGACCTCCCTGAGAGGGCTGCTGCCAGGATAGCAATATCCGGAGCAGAAATGTTGCTCGTGTTGTCACGAGATAATACCCCTCTAGCAATATAATATGCAAAATACCTGAGGTGAGGAAACAAGATACTGGAGATCTTCGACCGATGAATATCCCTCGTACCCATGCTGCAGAGAGAGTTGATGACGGTTTTCAGCTCGGAGGGCTGCGTGCCCATCCTTGCCGTCCTCCCAACATTCGGCACACCTATTACTTCACAAAAATTTCCCAGAGTCATGGTGATAAGATCATTATAAATTTTAAACTCAATAGCACCTGAATCAGGATTATATCTAAAACTGTTAATGAAACCGGAGGTGAGTTTCTGATACTGAGTAACACGGCTCGTGACGAGTCGTGTCAAACCTGCATTAGCACAAAGATTATAAAACTCATCCTTGATTCCCGCAGCTTCCATGAATACGTCACATGGATATGTCATCGCACGTGCTAGACTTGTATCTTCCAATAACTCCAGGGGCACATGGTCTTCATTATAGCTCACCCTGGCAGTCGATGGTGAAGCTGCGGCTCTAGTGACTCGATCGGAGTGTGCAGGTCTCCTCTTCTCAAGCCATCCTTTTTCCCTTCCTAATAAACTCATTTCTGAAAAAAAAATACAATTCACAAAAACGAGGATTAAAACAAAGTGAGCTAAGGCAAACTACTCAACTCACTTGCCCAAGGCATAAACTTGCATCAAAACTTGGAAAATAACTTTCTACACATGCATGCAAGCTCATCTCTACAGCACCAAGAACTACTAAATACTCACAAATGAGGTCACCAATCAAAAATCTAATTGGAGGGGTGGAGGAGTCACATACCCGGGAGTATTTGCTCAAAATTTCAACTCGAATGATGGGCTATAGAGGGAGATCGAAGAATCGCCCCCAAGAACAGCAAGAACAAGAAGAACATGACCAGAACTCGGGTTTCTGGAAAAAGAGAGAGAGAGAGGAGGAAGAGGTACCTGGAGGGGGGCCTTGTGGGCCCCAGGCGCCCTGTGGGCGCGGCTAGGGGCTGGGCCGCGCCAGCTGGCCGCCTGGGCCACTGGTAGCCCCCCTGGCTGGCCCCATGACTTTTTGAGTCTCTCCCGTTGTGGAAATTTTTAATATAATTTTTCTGGAATTTTTCTGAAAACTTCATTGTTGAAATTTTTTCGAAGTTCAAAAAGCTGAGAAACTCTCTGAAAACTTGAAGTAGTTAGTAGTATTGTGAAGTTTCAAAAACATAGATACTTGGTACAGCAAGTAGGAAAATACTAAAAACAAATGAAAACATAGAAAGCTCAACTTTTTATCCGTATATAACACGTTCGCTAGTAAGGTTGATCAAGTCTTACCAACAAACAAGCGGTATATAGAACAAAAAGTCTCACCTCCTACGAAATAATCACTGAACTTTTACCTTGATGGACATTGTCCCTACCATGATAGTTTTGTATTTGTGAGGCACATGTAGTGGACAATCCCATTCTCCAATTTTCACGGTCTCGATAATCTCTATAGAGTTGAGGACATGCCTCCTGTCGGTCTTCTTCGGAAAATATACCGTGTGTTCTTTATCATTCGCATGAAAGGTAACCTTCCCTTTGTTGCAATCAATAATGGCACCTGCGGTGTTAAGGAAAGGTCTACCAAGAATAATGGACATGCTCCCATCCTCGGGCATGTCAAGCACAACAAAATCAGTAAGAATTAAACAATTAGCAACTTCAACTGGAACATCCTCACAAATACCTATCGGAACAGCGGTTGACTTGTCAGCCATCTGAAGGGAGATATCTGTAGGAATTAATTTCTCTAAACAAAGCCTCTCGTAAAGAGAGAGAGGCATAACACTCACTCCTGCTCCAAGATCACATAAAGTAGTTTTGACATAATTATTCTTTATGGAGCAAGGAATGGTGGGTATACCTGGATCACCGAGCTTCTCAGGAATCTTTCCACTAAAATAATAGTTAGCAAGCATAGTAGATATTGCATCATTAGGAACTTTTCTTTTGTTAGTGACAATATCTTTCATATATTTTGAGTAAGGGAGTAACTTAATAGCATCAGTCAAAGGTATTCGAAGAAAAAGAGGTTTAATCCATTCACAAAACTTATTATAATGCTCTTCTTCTTTAGATTTGATGGACTTACCTGGAAAGGGCATGGGTTTCTGTACCCATGGTTCTTTCTCCTTCCAATGTTTCCTTGCGATGAAGTCTTCTTTAGTGTACCTCTTATGTTTGTCAGGTGCTTCTTCTTCTCGAACTTCAGGTGGATCATTCTTCTCATTATTATTACCTTCAGGTTCAGCACCGTCTTCAGTCTTAGCATCGGAGATAGATACACTGTTGGGATCAATAGCTGGCTCTTCATCTGCAATAGGATCATTAGAATTGTCAGTCTCTTTATGTTTCTTTTTCTTATTTGGAGAGACAACAATTTCTTCTTCCTGCATTTGAGAATCTTGCTTGATTCTCTTCGGATGTCCCTCTGGATAAAGAGGATCTTAAGTACTAGTTCCTCCTCGGGTCTTAATCCCAAAAGCCTGCAGTTTATCTTGTTTGGCATTGTTAGCAAGCAAATCTCTTTGCACATTAGACATTTGATCAAGCTGAGTTTGAACCATATGAAAATGCTTCACAAGACATTGAACATCATTAACTGTTCTATCTAAAACACCAAGCAACTTTTTGATAGCAAGGGAATTATCATGCAACTGACTTTCTATCCTCTCATTAAAATGATTCTGTTTCATAATAAAATTATCAAACTCATCTAAGCATTGATCGGGAGGCTTACCATGAGGGATGTCACTTTCGTTGAAATCTAAAAGAGAGTGTACCTCTACCATAGGAGGGTGAGTGGTAGGCTCACACAGCTTCTCAATAGGGGGTAGATTCTTCACGTCTTCAGCTTTAATACCTTTCTCTTTAATAGACTTCTTTGCTTCTCGCATATCTTCGGGGCTTAGGACAAACATGCCCCTCTTCTTTGTTGGTGGAGGTGGTTCAGGGACGGACCAATCTTCATAGTTTTTGGCAATCCTGCCCATTAGATCTTCTGCGTCGTCCGGTGTTCTTTTCCTGAAAACACAACCAGCACAACTGTCCAAATAGGACCTAGATTCATCAGTTAAACCAGCATAGAATATATCAATTAATTCATTCTTAGGAACTCCATGTCCTGGTCTAGCCTGGATCAAACTGCAGTACCTCCCCCAAGCTTTAGGGAGGGACTCATCCTGCAACTGTTTAAAGTTATAAATTCTTTGTAAAGCAGCATGTTGCATATGAGCAGGAAAGTACTTATCAACAAAAGAGTGAGCTAAGTCCTGAGGACTCTTAATAGAACTGCATGGGAGTGAATCATACCATGCTTTAGCACCTTCCTTCAGGGAGAAAGGAAGAAGCTTGGTCACATAAAAGTAGCGTATCTTCTCATCCGTGGTAAACAGGCTACCTAGTTCACCAAGTTTAGTTAGGTGTGCAATAGCATCATCATTTTCTCTGCCATAAAAGGGGTCAGCTTCAACCATAGGTATAAGTGAAAGATCAACAGAGAAATCAAAATCAGGATCATCAATGCATATAGGAGATGTAGCAAACTCAGGATTAGGAACGGTTTTGTTTTTCAAAGAGTGTTTTTCAAATATTTTCTTAATAGTTTCAGGGTCAGAGCCGGCAAACTCTGTCAGTTCCCTGCATAAATCTTCATCAAGTATATAGTAATCATCATCAAGGAGCCTCTCCTGGAGTTTACTCAATTCAGGAAAATCATAAGTTTCACCAATAGGGTAGCGAGTAACAGGAAGTTCAATTCCATATTTTTCAGCAGCAGCTGTAAGTTGTTTCTCAAGAGGATAACCAAGTGAACTAATATCATCATCAAAAGTAGTAGAAGCATCTTCAAGTGCATCAGACATAGTAACAGATTCAGTAGGAGCATCATGTGATGGTGGTGAGGTAAACTTACTCATAACAGAGGGTGAATCAAGCGTAGCACTAGTGCTCAGAGCAGTAGCTCTTCGTGTAGTGGATCGTAGGATCGGAACCTTGGGGTCACCTTTCTTACCCATAGTGAATAAAGTGCAGCAGGTAGGATACCTCAAGTAGACTTGTAAATATTGCTATGCTCCCCGGCAACGGCGCCAGAAAATGGTACTTGATAACCCTCAACCGTAAGGGATCGAGATAGTCTTCGCGGGTAAGAATAACCCAATTTATTGATTCGACACACGGGGAGCCAAAGAGTATTTATAAGCTTTAACAGTTGAGTTGTCAATTCAACCGCACCTGAAATATACTAACTTGCAACAAAAGATAAGCGGTAACAGTGATATTATAGTGATGATAGTAATAGTAAAAGTAAATAGCAGTAGTAAATGGCAAAAGTAGCAACTAGTGACAAGCAAGGTTTAGAATACTGTAGGCTAGGGAGACGGATGGTTGGGCGTTGCATGGATGAGATACTTTCTAACTTGGGGCACGGCATACGGAAAAGTAATGATCATCTAGGCAAATATCAAACATTAGGCATGTATCCCGTAGGTAGTTGTACGTGCTTGCAATAAGAACTTGCACAACATCTTTTGTCCTACCATCCCGCTACGAACGGGGCCAAAAGGAACTAATGGATATTAAGGTGCTCCTGTCAAAGAGCACCGGAACAAAGCAATGAACTCAATGGATACATGTAATCCTCAAACTACGGACCATCCCCTTTGGTGTCCCAAGCTGTCACCTTTGGGATCGCCGGTTCCGAACCGTAAGAGGTGCATACAACTCATAGATAGGATCAAGAACACAAATATATTCATGCAAACACATAAGGTTCAGATCTGAAATCATGGCACTCGGGCCCTAGTGTCAAGCATTAAGAATCACAAGTTGTAGCAAAGATGATAAACACCATACTAGATGATAGGCAACATGCCCCCAACAATCTGACGAACTATTACATGATCTAACTCATCCAATCCCTACCATCCCCTTCGCCTACAGCAAGGGAATTACTCACACATGAAGGGGGAAGTCATGGAGGGATGATGGAGTGGTGATGATGATGACGATGGCGACGATCTCCCCTCTCCGGAGGCCAAATCAGCCTCCAGATTAGCCCTCCCGAAGAAGAACAGAGGGTGGCGGCGGCTCCGCGACGCGAAACAGCGAAAAGGACTTCCGCTGGGGTTTTTTGCCTCGGAGGAAAAAATACGGGCTAAAGTAGGGCACCAGGGGGCGTGGGCCCCACCCAGGCGCCCCCCCCCGACGCGGCCCAGGGGGGGCGCGCCCACAGGGCGCCTGGGCACCCCTTGGCCCCCCTCTGGCCCCACTTCTGGTATGTTGTTTCTTCGGGTGCGTGGATTTTCAGTGATTTTTCGTGGATTTTTCTGAGATGCTTAAAAATCCGTTTTCCTGCACACAAATAAACCATACAGGCAGCTCTGCTGAAAACAGCGTCAGTCCGGGTTAGTTTAGTCCAAATCATGCAAGAATGAGGTCAAAACAATATCAAAAGTGTTTGGAAAAGTAGATACGTTTGAGACGTATCAGCACCGCACACGGCTAAAACAGTTGTCAACTTGTGTGTCTAGGGTGCCCCCTGCCCCTGTATATAAAGGAGCAAGGGGAGGCCAGCCGGCGCCTATAGGCGCGCCCAAGGGGGGGACAATCCTACTCCTACTAGGAGTAGGAACCCCCCTTTCCTAGTCCAACTAGGAGAAGAAGGAAGGGAGCGAGAGAAGAGAAGGAAAGAGGGGGCGCCGCCCCTCCCCCTAGTCCAATTCGGACTAGGCCATGGGGGGCACGCGGCCTACCCTAGGCAGCCTCCCTCTCTCTCTCCTAAAGCCCAATAAAGCCCATTACTTCTCCGGTGGTTCCGATAACCCTTCCGGCACTCCGATAACTATCCGGTGACCCCGGAACTCATCCGGTGTCCGAATAATATCGTCCAATATATCATTCTTTATGTCTCAACCATTCCCAGACTCCTCGTCATGTCTGTAATCTCATCTGGGACTCCGAACAAACTTCGGTACATCAAAACACATAAACTCATAATACCAATCGTCATTGAACGTTAAGCGTGCGGACCCTACGGGTTCGAGAACTATATAGACATGACCGAGACTCATCTCCGGTCAATAAACAATAGTGGAACCTGGATGCTCATATCGGTTCATACATATTCTACGAAGATCTTTATCAGTCAAACCGCATGACAACATACATTGTTCCCTTTGTCATCGGTATGTTACTTGCCCGAGATTCGATCGTCAGTATCATCAAACCTTACCCGAGATTCAATCGTCGTCACTGGCAAGTTTCTTTACTCGTTTCATAATACATCATCTCGTGACTAACTCATTAGTCGTTTCCTTGCAAGGCTTATTATAATGTGTATTACCGAGAGGGCCCAGAGATACCTCTCCGACATTCGGAGTGACAAATCCTATTCTCGATCCATGACAACACCACAAACACTTTCGGAGACACCTATAGAGCATCTTTATAATCACCCAGTTACGTTGTGACGTTTGATAGCACACAAGTTGTTCCTCCAGTATTCAAGAGTTGCTTAATCTCATGGTCATAGGAACATGTATAAGTCATGAAGAAAGCAATAGCAGTAAAACTAAATGATCATAGTGCTAAGCTAATGGATGGGTCATGTCCATCACATCATTCTCCTAATGATATGATCCCATTGATCAAATGACAACTCATGCTCTATGGTTGGGAAACATAACCATCTTTGATTAACGAGCTAGTCTAGTAGAGGCATACTAGGGACACTTTGTTTTGTCTATGTATTCACACATGTATCAGGTTTCCGGTAAATACAATTATAGCATGAATAAAAGACATTTATTATGATATACAAGGAAATATAAATAAAACCTTTATTATTTCCTCTAGGGCATATTTCCTTTAGAGCCAGCCCGTCATTAACCCGAACCTTGTTTGGTGGCGGTCGCGTGGGCCAGTGACAGTGCCGAGGCTTTCGGACACTGCGAAGGTGGTACGTCATCGTGTCAGCGAGGAGGACGAGCATGTCAGTCGCTACATGGTTGCGTTGGAGGGCAAGTTCAACAATACCTGGTAGGTTCTTCACGGATCTCACTGGAGCTATGATCCTGTGATGGTTCCTTCTCTTTGGGTGTCCCCTGCCCGCGCCGATACCCGTCGTTCGCTACGGTTCGAGCTGTATTAGCGATGCTATATGTATGATACTATTCGATATGTATTAGTGATAATATTTGACGATATACAGATGCACGAGATGATGTAGTTTTGCTTTTTGTTAGCATGCTAATTTATTTTACCAGGGGACGAGCGAGTTAGGGGGTTCCTCGGTGTCGATGGTACCCTAAATACCAAGTATCGTCAGTGCGATATACATGCGGCCGTCGGTGTCAAATACTACATCCACGTCCCACAAGTGACACAGGGGTGCTGCGTCGCGCAGCAACAGTCATCGGTGTCAATGGTGGTCGAACACCATCGCGAATTTGTCTGGCAGCCTCTAAGATGACGATTGAAAGCTAAGTGTTGAAACTTGAAACACCCAAACTGACTCGACTCGGTTTGGTTGTTTTAACTTTCAAAACTTGGTTTAATCCTCATCGCAAAGGTTACCACAAAAATTTGCCAAGGTGTTCGACCGTCATCGGCCACTAGAACTATTGTTGCGGGACGCCAGGCGCCGGCGTCACTCGTGGGACGTGGATCTAGTGTTCGACGCCGAGCGCTTCATGTATCTTGCACCAATGATACTTGCTATTTAGGGTTCTATCGACGCCGAGGAACCCCTAACCCGCTCGTCCTGTTGTAAATATTTAGTTAGGTTGACTCAAAAAACAATATTGCTATGAATCTCATCTTTCGATTTAAATGTGTTGTTTTTTGTCGATGCGAGGGTCTAGTGTTCGACGAGCTCCGCCCCTGCGTTCTTGGATTAGCACAAACGACATCTCCTCCCCCCCTTGATTTTCTCTGTTCTGATCTTCGTGCCGATGAAACTTGCTAGCTATATGTATCTTTAATCATCAGTATGTGTGACCACTATGTGTATCCCGTTCGAAAGGATTACATCTATAAATATGCATGTATTTCCATATTTATAGCCGTGATTCTTTCGAATTGTCCAACGTTATCCATGGATAGCCCGGGTATGTGTAGATTGGGTTCGTTTTCCCATATGCTCTACTCTGGATCCGATGCATAATTTTGTTAGTGCCTCCTTGTTGTTCTCCGGGTACACATCCTCTCTGGTTATTGCCGAGACGTGTATCAGGAGAGCAGCGAGGAGGTGCTGCCGAAATTTTGCATCGTATCTAGAGCAGATCATGGGAAAACAAACCCAATCTACACATACTCGGGTGGGATTAGGACCTATCTTTACCTATTAGCGTCTAGGTTGCATGTACGTAATAATAGTGAAAAACTCCATTAACTGATGAATATATACATGCGGATTAATTTATATATATATATATATATATATATATATATATATATATATATCTTATGTGTCTAGTAGCTAGGCAAGATGAGTGATCGTGCTTGGATGTACACTGATCACACTAGTCAGAAACACATGACAACTGAATGGTTAACAAAAACCAAGGGGTTTCTGAGAACCGCATTTGCAAATGGCCAGAGGACAACCTGGTGCCCCTATGTAGGGTGCAACAATTGGCACAAGAGGAAAGAGGATGAAATGGGCAAACACTTGCAGAAGAGGGGTTTTACGCCAGATTATACGGTGTGGACATTTCATGGCGAGTCTGGCCAACGCGCCAGAGCTGAGGTGCTTCGTCATCGCACCGACGAGCATGGTACCGGGATTCAAGACATGGTGTAAGACATTGATGATGCTCGAGACTCGGATGATGAGATGGAGGAATCTGCAAAGGCCTTCAATAAAATGTTGGAGTCTTCAAAACGTCCTCTCCACGAGCACACCGAGTTTTGTCAGTTGGATGCCATCTCACGAATAATGGCTCTGAAGGCTCAATTCAAATTGGCCAGAGAATCCTACGACGCGGTGATGATAGTATTTGGACGTTTCAACCCAAAGGCCACGTACTACCTACAAACCTGTACCAGTCAGACAAAATCCTCCGTGCTCTTAAGATGCCCTATGAGAAGATACATGCCTCTGAGAATGGATGTGCCTTATTTAGGCTTCAGTATGCGGACTTGAACTATTGTCCCATTTGAAAGTCATCTAGGTATGTCGTGGTAGACAACGGTATGGGTGAGAAGACATAGACCAAAATCCCTGTTAATGTTCTTCGGTATATGCCAATCGTACCAAGACTTGAATGTCTTTTCATGGTCGAAGAGACGGCAAGACAGATGACATGGCACAAAACGGTTAAAAGAACCCACCTAGATGCAGATGGGAAGCTGATGATGGTGCACACATCAGACGGTGAAGCGTGGAAACACTTTGATGCATTACATGACGACAAAGCGGCAGATCTGAGGCATCCTCGAGTGTCCATCAACACGGATAGGTTCAGTGTGTTTGGTCTGACGGCAACCCAATACAGTTGTTGGCCCATATTAGTCATTCCACTCCTTCTCCCCCTGGACAGATTATGCAAAGAAAGAACATTTTCCTGACGTTGATAATTCCAGGGCCGCACTATACGGGGAAGAATATGAATGTTTACATGCAGCCACTGAAGGACGCATTGCAAGAAGCCTGTCATAATGGGTTCAACACATACGACGCCTTTAGCAAAAAAAACTTCATAATGTGTGTGTGGTACATGTACCTGACGCATAACTTGTCGGCTTATGCGCTATTCGTTGGTTGGTGTGTGCATGGAAGGTTCCCGTGCCCCACATGCAAGGGAACTCTTAAGTTTTTGTTGGCTTGAGGCCGGTTGCAAGTTTTCTTGCTTCGACATGCATAGACCGTTCCTGCATCCTCACCATAAGTTCAGGAAAGACAAGCAGAACTTCATCAAAGGTAGACTTGTGAAAAACTCTGCACCACCTCTGTTGACAGGCCAAGAGATCATGGATAAGTTAAACGCTCTCGAGCCAGATCCAGAGCATCCAGGATATTTTAAGGGGTATAATTTGCAACATGCCTGGACTAACAAGACATGCTTGTGGGGTCAGCCTTACTTCAAAGACCTCCTTTGCCCACACAACATCGACATGATGCACACTGAGAAGAATATCACCGAGGCACTTTTTGGTACATTGTTTTGCCATAGATGGGAAGTCAAAGGATAATCCTAAGGCAAGAGTCGATCAGGGGGGCCTATGTCATAGACCGTTACAAAACATGCAACCACCGAAAGGAAAAAAGAACTGGACAAAGCCAAAGGCATGGTTCAATCTTGGAAGGCCAACTATGAGGGAAATGATCTTGTGGGTGAAAATGCAGTTGATGTTCCCCGATGGGTATGCAGCGAATCTAAAGAGGGGAGCGAGTTTTGAAAAATTGAAGATATTTGGTTTCAAGAGTCGTGATTGGAACATATGGATTGAGCGGGTAATGCCGATGATGTTGTGTGGATTCATCCCTGAGGATGAATGGCTAGTACTGGCAGAGTTGAGCTATTTCTTCCATGTTCTTTGTGCTAAAGAACTATTGCGTGACCTGGTAGAAGAAATGGAAGATTTGGCGCCGGAGTTGATCTGCAAGTTAGAGAATATATTACCACCGGGCTTCTTTAATCCAATGCAGCACTTGATTTTGCATCTCCCAACCGAGGCAAGATTGGGGGGCTATGCAGAATCGTTGGTGCTACGCAACTGAGAGGATGCAGAAGACGCTTCGAGCAAAATGTAAAAATAAACGTAGAATTGAAGCATCGATGGCTGAGGCATTCATTACTGAGGAGGCGACAAACTTCGTGACAGCACACTATGAAGCCAAAAAATCTCATTTGCATAATTCGAAGCCTCGGTACAGTGTCGGCAACCCTAAAATGGGTCGATCCAACCTCGGCCTATTCAATGGGGACCTCGTACCAGCCGGTGCTTCTAATTCCTTAACGTTGGATTTCGAAGAATGGCAAACCATTTCGTTCTATATCTTCGACAACCTAACAGAAGTGCGGCTGTACATCGAGTAAGGTCTCGGTACAATGTTTAGCAACTTCTAATTGCTTTGAATTTCTCTTATTCCCGGATAAATTTGATACAGTCAATACGTCGCCAAATTCTCGTATGGAGCGGTGATTCAAAAGGATTCCGTCGAAGGGTATGAGCTTCTGGCAAAGCATGGAGGCGGCTATCCCAGTTGCACCTATTGGTTCAAACAAACGGTAATTTCCATTAGAACATTTCATTTCTTTGTCTAATTTGTGGCTAATGCAACAATCCCTTTTGTATTAAACTTGTAGGCTAATCCAGAGCTTATGTACGCCGAACTGAGACAAGTCGTTAATGGTTTTGACTATAAGGTCTGTTCATTTGACAAATACAACATCAACGGGTATCGCTTTCATACCTATAACAAAGAGCTATCTGTGGCCGACCGAAATTCTACAAATTGTTGTGTCTCTGCTATCGGCGAAGGAGATACCGAGTATTATGGAAGAGTTGAAGCAATTTATGAACTTTAATTCTATGATGCAAACCCGCCAAACGTCGTAGTGTTCAAATGTTATTGGTTCTAGCCGAAGGAGATTAGAAGGACTCATGAACATATAGGGCTAGTGGAAATCAATCAAAGCGCCCATTTGGATGTTCCCGATGTCTATATTATGGCTCAACGGGCAACCGAAGTTTTCTATCTACCATGGGCCTGTCAAAGTGATCATAATCTCAAAGGTTGGGTCTCGTTTATGAAGTGCCGCCACGTGTTAGACCATCTCCCCCCCCCAATGAAGATGATTATGAACCTCACATTAACCCAGACACATATGAAGGAGATTTCTTCCAAGAAATACGTCTTTTCAAAAACCGCTCTACTTCACCCAAGAACATTGAAGTAGACAGCGACATTGAACCTGACCTCACCCCTCAGCCGGAACAATAAGAGCCTGAACTAGAAGAGGTTACTGCTGCGGATGGCCTGTCAATGCTTGACAGATTAAGTAGAGGTGACCTTCCACATGATGATGTATTTATTATTAATGATGATGATGAGCACGTCATTACTAACAGTGATGATGATGATGCATTTATTGATCACGAAGCATTTATTGAACAAGATTATTACTAGGTATTAATTTTTTATGTTGTACTTGATTTATATAGTTACTTGTATGATTGTATGATTTATATAGTTACTTATATTTATCTTACTTTGTATGGTTGTTCGTTATACATAGTGCCATGGTCTTGATATTCGTCCCCGTCGGTCCTCGCCCGCTTTATGATTCAGATGTGGTAAGTCCTCTTTTATAACTATTTGTTGCATTTCGCATTTATGACAATTATGGCCATCAAGTTGACATAGAGATTTATTTTTCTAGGAGGTATGTGAACCGGAAATTGCAACCGACCCTCTTGTCGAGAAGTTAAATTTAGTTGAAAAAGAAAATGAGTATTTGAAAGAAAAAATTAAAAGAATTGAATAAGGGAAGATGGAATTGGAGTTGTATGTTGCCGATGTCGTTGATGATCACAAGATGAAGATGAATGCAACACACTTGAAGATGGATGCAATGCGCTTGAAGATTAAGAGGATTAGAAAATATGCCATTGATAATGAGGCTTGTTATCATTATGCCATCAGATCAATTGTTACCTTAGTTGTGATCTTCATCGCATTTGTTGTGATAAGGGTAAGTTTTCTCTAGTGTTTTACTTAACAAATGCATACTTACCTTACTTTCCTCCTAAATGGCATAACTACCTAAGTTAGACAAAAAAATAGCTATACTTAGCTTTCTTTCCTCAAAAATGTGATGATAATCTTTGTTACCTAGAAAATGATATAGACTTACCTTACTTTCCTCGAAAATGACATAATAACCTTAGTAACCTCCAAAATGACCAATTTACCTAGATTTGCTCTAAAATGACCTACACTTAGCATTTTTACCTAGCTTAGCAATAAAATGGTATTTTATACCTACCTTAGTTAGAACAAGAAGAAGAAGAAGAAGAAGAAGAAGAAGAAGAAGAAGAAGAAGAAGGTAAAAAAGCGGAGAGGAGAAAAAGAAAGAGAAGAAAAAAATCTTCTTCTTCTTCTTCTTCTTCTTCCTTTTCTTCCTTTTCTTGCTCTTCTTCTTCTTCTTCTTCTTCTTCTTCTTCTTGTTCTTCTTCTTCTTTGTAGCTAGTCTTCTTCTTCTTCTTCTTCTTCTTCTTCTTCTTCTTCTTCTTCTAACTTGCTTCTTTCCCAATTTGCAGATTTGGTTTAGATGAGGAAGCTTGCGTTGATGGAGTCTACTCTTATCTTTATGCTTCCTTCTTGTTTTGATTTTGTAGGATGAACAATGTCAAACTTGCTACCAATATATGTATGTATGGATGAAACCATTGTATGCTTGTTGTTGGGTATGTTGGCTATGTATATGTGTTGGATGATCATATCCATATGGCAGGGATATGATTTGGTATGTATATGTGTTGGTATGCTTGCCGAAAGTATTTTCATATGTGTGTGTATATATATGTGAAATTCGGTCAAATTGAATGAATTCAAGAAAAAACAGGAAAAACAGGGGCTATATAGACTCTTTGCCATCAGCCGGCGAACAACAAAGAGCTTTGCCATCAGCTAGCGGATGGCAAACATGCCACGTGACAGCTACCTGTGCAACCTCGGGTAGTAGGCTGGCTATTTGGATGCTTCACCGTTTGCCAGCGGACAGCAAAGAACGTTGACTATTTGCCGTCAGCCAGCTGACGACAAAGCTACCAAATAGGCCATCCCCCAGGTGCTGCCACGTGGCACAGTATGCCGTCGGCTGGCGGACGGCAAAGATTCAATGATGTTTGCCGTCCGCTGGCAGTCAACAACTATGCAAAGGTCTTTGTCGTCCGCTAGCGGACGACAAAGCATGTCGTTAACCCCTTAACGGACCTAAGTTGTGTCGTGTGCCGTCCAGGCTCTTTGTTATCGGCTGGCAGACGGCAAAGATGCAAAAGTCCTTGTCGTTAACCAGCAGATGGCAAAGAAGCCATTGCGGTAGCCTGTTCAGCCCGACGTTTTGCCGTCTGCTTGCTGACGGCAAAGGTCCTTGGCGTCCGCCATGGGTTCCTTTGCTGTTAGCCATGGCGGACGGCAAAGTTCCTGATTCCTGTAGTGATATACGCTTTCCATTCTGTATATGTCGATGATAACAGCAAGATTCAAATTAGTAAACAAAAACAGATAGAAAATGGAATTCATAATATATATATATATATGTATATATTGTTATTAGTTCATCGCATAATATATATATATATAATATCATCACATATACGTGATGATACTTAACTACTAGGTACAATGCATAAAATTGAAAACGAACGATACTAAAACTAATAATCACTCCTGCTGCGCGGTGTCATCCCAGCGCGGAGGCAGTACTCCACCTCCTTTGCCTCGTAGCGCTTGACGTACCGATCTGCCTCTTGCTGGCGGACGAGCGTGGACGATCTTGCCATTTCGTTGGGCGCCCACCGGAGCTCCTCGTCTGTGGCACGCTGGAGCTTATCGGCCCACCACCACGCAGTGATGAGGCGCCTAGCGCCTTTGGCCTTCCTCATGAAGTACCCGTCTTCGTACACCTCCTCCGCGCGACGACACGCCCGCCCCCAAAGCTCCACCTTCTCCTTTTTCCAGGCGGCATCACGGGCTTCACAGGCCGCGTGGTACCTGGCTTCCTCCTCCACCATCTCCTTCTTGAATGCCACTTGCCTCGCTTTCTCAGCCGGCGACAGTGACTTCCACAGACAAAGATTGCACCGGCCCCAAAACCAATCCAAAGTTGGGGGGTCTGGCGCAACCTCATCTGGCGGCGCGTAGGGGTCCTCCTCGTCGCTGCTCATCGAATGAGCATCCTCGGGGGCGGTGACTCCTCGTTGGCGTGTGGGTAGATAGGCAGCACCATGGCAGAGCTTCGAGAGAGAG
>LR738714.1:498805244-498822139 GCA_902687465.1 Secale cereale
GGGGGGGGACTTTTTTCGCGAAATATAGAAGCCCTTCCCGTGGGTCCTAGCTGTTAGGTGGAGGAATCATTATTTTGTGCGTAATAAGGAGGCATTTCCTTGCGTGCGGCCGTGGACCCAGCTGTCAGCCTCTCCACGTACATTCCACTTCCGACGGATGTCATTCATTGACCACGTTGACCAGGCCGCGCCGAGAGCACCAGGGCGGTGCGCGACGGCGAGGCCTAGAAAGGGAACGACACGGAGCCAGGGAAGACTCGGCAGTTGTTTCCCACGTGGAGGACTACGAGGGTTTACTGGTTCATCTGCCATCCCTGGAGAAAACAGTAGGTGTGGGTGAGTAGAGGGATGGTTAGGCCTGCGATGGGAGTATGGTGGGACAATGAGGCCTGCGCGATAGCACAACCGGCCGCAGGGAGGAGAGAGCAGGCAGTCCCGCCGGCGCTTGTTTGAGCGGCTGGAGCAGGAAGAGTAGAGATTGAAGAAGCACGACGGCCGCTGGATGGACATCCAAGTGAAGGAAATATGCCCTAGAGGCAATAATAAAGTTATTATTTATTTCCTTATATCATGATAAATGTTTATTATTCATGCTAGAATTGTATTAACCGGAAACTTAGTACATGTGTGAATACATAGATAAAATAGAGTGTCCCTAGTATGCCTCTACTAGACTAGCTCATTGATCAAAGATGGTTATGTTTCCTAGCCATAGACATGAGTTGTCATTTGATCAACGGGATCACATCATTAGGAGAATGATGTAATGGACAAGACCCATCTGTTACCTTAGCACGATGATCGTTTAGTTTTACTGCTATCGCTTTCTTCATGACTTATACATGTCCCTATGACTATGAGATTATGCAACTCCCGAATACCGGAGGAACACCTTGTGTGCTATCAAACGTCACAACGTAACTGGGTGATTATAAAGATGCTCTACAGGTGTCTCCGAAGGTGTTCGTGGAGTTGGCATAGATCAAGAATAGGATTTGTCACTCCGAGTGTCGGAGAGGTATCTCTAGGCCCTCTTGGTAATACACATCATAATAAGCCTTGCAAGCAAATGACTAATGATTTAGTCACGAGATGATGTACTACAGAACAAGTAAAGAGACTTGCCGGTAACGAGATTAACTAGGTATGGTGATACCGACGATCAAATCTCGGGCAAGTAACGTACCGATGGCAAAGGGAACAAAGTATGTTGTTATGCGGTTTGACCGATAAAGATCTTCGTAGTATATGTAGGAGACAATATGAGCATCTAGGTTCCGCTATTGGTTATGGACCGGAGATGAGTCTCGGTCATGTCTACATAGTTCTCAAACCCATAGGGTCCGCACGCTTAATGTTTGATGACGATCGGTATTATGAGTTTATGAGTTTTGATGTACCCAAGGTAGTTCGGAGTCCCGGATGACATCACGGACATGACGAGGAGTCTCGTAATGTCCGAGACATAAAGATTGATATATTGGATGGCTATATTCGGACACCGGAAGTGTACCAGAAAAGTTTTGGATTTAACCGGAGTGCCGGAGGGGGTTACCGGAACCCCCCCGAGGGAGTATGGGCCATAGTGGGCCTATGAGGAAAAGAGAGGGGCAGCCCATAGGGCTGGCCACACCCCCTAGGGTTCCTAGTTGGACTAGGAAAGGGGGGAGGCGCCACCTCTCCTTTCCTTCTCCTCTCCCCCTTCCTTTCCTACTCCTAGTAGGAATAGGAAAGGGGATTCCTATTCCTACTAGGAGTAGGAATCCTACTCCTGGCGCGCCTTAGAAGGCTAGTCGCACCTCCCCCCTTGCTCCTTTATATACGGGGGCAGGGGGCACCCAAAGACACAGAAGAAACATTGTTCTAGCCGTGTGCGGTGCCCCCTCCACAGAAACACACCTCGGTCATACCGTTGCAGTGCTTAGGCGAAGCCCTGCGCCGGTAGCTTCCTCATCTCCATCACCACGCCGTCGTGCTGATGAAACTCTCCCGTGAAGCTCAACTAGATCAAGAGCTCGTGGGACGTCATCAAGCTGAACGTGTTCTGAACGCGGAGGTCCCGTACGTTCGGTGCTTGAGCGGTTGGATCGCGAAGAAGTTCGACTACATCAATCGCGTCACTAGATGCTTCCGCTTTCGGTCTACGAGGGTACGTAGACACACTCTCCCCTCTCGTTGCTATGCATATGGTAGATAGATCTTGCGTGATCGTATTAAAATTTTGAAATACTATGTTCCCCAACAGTGGCATCATGAACCAGGTCTATGCGTAGATGATATGCACGAGTAGAACACAATGAGTTGTGGGCGATAATGGTCATACTGCTTACCAGCATGTCATACTTTGTTTCGGCGGTATTGTGAGATGAAGCGGCCCGGACCGACATTACGCATACGCTTACGCGAGAATGGTTTCACCGTTACGAGCACTCATTGATTAAAGGTGACTGGTGGGTGTGTGTCTCTCTCACTTTAGCTCAATCGAGTGTGGCTACGCCCGGTCCTTGTGAAGGTTAAAACATCACATACTTGACGAATAATCGTTGTGGTTTTGTATGCGTAGGTAAGAGCGGTTCTTTCTAAGCCCGTAGCAGTCACGTAAAACTTGCAACAACAAAGTAGATGACGTCTAGCTTGTTTTTGCAGGGCATGTTGTGATGTGATATGGTCAAGACATGATGAGTTATACGTTATTGTATGAGATGATCATGTTTTGTAAAGTTATCGGCAACTGACAGGAGTCATATGGTTGTCGATTTATTGTATGAAATACAATCGCCATGTAATTGCTTTACTTTATCACTAAGCGGTAGACATAGTCGTGGAAGCAATAGTTGGTGAGACGACAACGATGCTACGATGGAGATCAAGGTGTCGCGCCGGTGAAGATGGTGATTATGAAGGTGCCTTGGAGATGGAGATCAAAAGCACAAGATGATGATGGCCATATCATGTCACATATTTTGATTGCATGTGATGTTTATCTTATTATGCTTCTTATTTTGCTTAGTACGATGGTAGCATTATAAGATGATCCCTTACAAAATTTCAAGGTACAAGTGTTCTCCCTGAGTATGCACCGTTGCGAAAGTTCGTCGTGCCGAGACACCACGTGATGATCGGGTGTGATAAGCTCTACGTTCAAATACAACGGGTGTAAGACAGTTTTGCACATGCAGAATACTCGGGTTAAACTTGACGAGCCTAGCATATGCAGATATGGCCTCGGAACACTGGAGACCGAAAGGTCGAGCGTGAATCATATAGTAGATATGATCAACATAAGATGATCACCAATGAAAACTACTCCATCTCACGTGAGGATCGGACATGGTTTAGTTGATTTGGATCACGTTATCATCTAGATGACCAGAGGGATGTCTATCTAAGTGGGAGTTCTTTAGTAATATGATTAATTGAACTTTAATTTATCATGAACTTAGTCATGGTAGTATTAACATATCTATGTTCTAGATCAATAGCTCCCGATGTAGCTCCCCGTCTGTTTTTCATATGTTCTTAGAGAAAACTAAGTTGAAAGATGTTAGTAGCAATGATGCGGACTTGTTCCGTGATCTGAAGATTTTCCTCATTGCTCCACAGAAGAATTATGTCCTTGATGCACTGCTAGGTGACAGACCTATTCGAGGAGCAGATGCAGACATTATGAACATTTTGATGAAAAGCTCGGTATGATGACTACTTGACAGTTTAGTGCGCCATGCTTTACGGCTTATAACCGGGCTTCAGAAACGTTTTGAACGGCACGGAGCATATGAGATGTTCCAGGAGTTGAAATTAGTATTTCATACTCATGCCCGTGTTGAGAGGTATAAGACCTCTGACAGTACATTGCCTACAAGATGGAGCAGAATAGCTCAACTAGTGAGCATGTGCTCAGATTGTCTGGGTACAACAATTGCTTGAATCAAGTGGGAGTTAATCTTCCAGATAAGATAGTAATTGACAAAGTTCTCTAGTCACTATCACCAACTTAGTAGAACTTCATGATGAACTATAATATGCAAGTGATGACGAAAGTAATTCTCGAGCTCTTCGCGATGCTGAAATCGGCGAAGGTAGAAATCAAGAAAGAGCATCAAGTGTTGATGGTTAACAAGACCACTCGTTTCAAGTAAAGGGCAAAGGGATAGAAGGGGAACTTCAAGAAGATTGACAAGCAAGTTGTCACTCCGGTGAAGAAACCCAAAGCTAAACTCAAGCCTAAATCTAAGTGCTTCTACTGCAAAAGAAATGGCCACTGGAAGTGGAACTGCCCTAGATACTTGGCGGATAAGAAGGATGGCAAAGTGAACAAAGGTATATTTGATATACAGAGTATTGATGTGTATTTTACTAGTGTTCATAGCAACCCCTAGGTATTTGATACCAGTTCAGTTGCTAAAATTAGTAACTTGGAACGAGAGTTGCAGAATGAATAGAAACTAGTTAAAGGTAAAGTGACGATGTGTGTTGGAAGTGGTTCCAAGATTGATATGATCATCATCGCACACTCCCTATACTTTCGGGATTAGTGTAGAACCTAAATAAATGTTATTTGGCATTTGCGTTGAGCATGAATATGATTTGATCTTGTTTGTTGCAATACGGTTATTCATTTAAAGTCATAGAATAATTGTTATTCTGTTTACATGAATAAAGCCTTCGATGGTCATACACCCAATGAAAATAGTTTGCTGGATCTCGATCGCAGTGATACACATATTCATAATATTGAAGCCAAAAGATGCAAGGTTAATAATGATAGTGCAACTTATTTGTGGCACTGCCGTTTAGGTCATACCGGTGTAAAGCGCATGAAGAAACTCCATAGTGATGGACTTTTGGAATCACTTGATTATGAATCACTTCGTGCTTGCGAACCATGCCTCATGGGCAAGATGACTAAAACTCCATTCTTCGGAACAATGGAGCGAGCAACAGATTTGCTGAAATCATACATACTGATGTATGTGGACCGATGAGTGTTGAAGCTCGCGGCGGGTATTGTTATTTTCTGACCTTCACTGATGATTTGAGCAGATATGGGTATCTCTACTTGATGAAGCACAAGTCTGAAACATTTGAATAGTTCAAAGAATTTCAGAGTGAAGTAGAGAATCATCGTAACAAGAAAATTAAGTTTCTACGATCTGATCGCGGAGGCGGATATTGGAGTTACAAGTTTGGTCTTCATTTAAAACAATGTGGAATAGTTTCATAGCTCATTCCACCCTGAACACCATAGCGTAATGGTGTGTCCGAACGTCGTAACCGTACTTTATTAGATATGGTGTGATCTATGATGTCTCTTACCGATTTACCACTATCGTTTTGGGTTATGCATTAGAGACAATTACATTCACGTTAAATAAGGGCACCATCTAAATCCGTTGAGACGGCGCCATATGAACTGTGGTTTGGCAAGAAACAAAAGTTGTTGTTTCTTAAAGTTTGGCGCAGCGATGCTTATGTGAAAAAGTTTCAACCAGATAAGCTCGAACCCAAATCGGAGAAATGTGTCTTCATAGGATACCCGAAGGAAACTGTTGGGTACACCTTCTATCACAGATCCAAAGGCAAGATATTCGTTGCTAAAAATGGATACTTTCTAGAGAAGGAGTTTCTCTCGAAAGAGGTGAGTGGGAGGAAAGTGGAACTTGATGAGGTAATTGTACCTTCTCTTGAATTGGATAGTAGTACATAACAGAAACTAGTTCAAGTGATTCCTACACAAATTAGTGAGGAATCTCATGATGATGATCATGAAAACTTCGGATCAAGTTACTACTAAACTTCGTAGATCAACCAGAGTACGTTCCGTGTCAGAGTGGTACGGCAACCCGGTTCTGGAAGTCATGTTACTAGACCATGATGAACCTACGAACTATGAGGAAGCAATGATGAGCCCAGATTCCGCAAAATGGCTTGAGGCCATAAAATCTGAGATGGGATCCATGTATGAGAACAAAGTGTGGACTTTGGTTGACTTGCCCGATGATCGGTAAGCCATTGAAAATAAATGGATCTTCAAGAGGAAGACCGACGCCGACGATAATGTTACTGTCTACAAACCTCGACTTGTTGTGAAAGGTTTTCGATACGTTCAAGGAGTTGACTACGATGAGACTTTCTCACTCGTAGCGATGCTTAAGTCTGTCCGAATCATGTTAGCAATTGCCGTATTTTATGAAATCTGGCGAATGGATAACAAAACTGCATTCTTTAATGGATTTATTAAAGAAGAGTTGTATATGATGCAGCTAGAAGGTTTTGTCAATCCTAAAGGTGCTAACAAAATATGCAAGCTCCAGCGATCCATCTATGGACTGGTGCAAGCATCTCGGAGTTGGAATATACGCTTTGATAAGTTGATCAAAGCATATAGTTTTATACAGACTTGCGGTGAAGCTTGTATTTACAAGAAAGTGAGTGGGAGCACTACAGCCTTTCTGATAAGTATATGTGAATGATATATTGTCGATCGGAAATGATGTAGAATTTTCTGGAAAGCATAAAGGAGTGTTTGAAAGGAGTTTTCAAAGAAAGACCTCGCTGAAGCTGCTTACATATTGAGCATCAAGATCTATAGAGATAGGTCAAGACGCTTGATAAGTTTTTTCAATGAGTACATACCTTGAATAGTTTTTTGAAGTAGTTCAATATGGAACAGTCAAAGAAAGAGTTCTTGCCTGTGTTGCAAGGTATGAAGTTGAGTAAGACTCAAAACCTGACCACGGAAGAAGATAGAGAAAGAATGAAAGTCATTCCCTATGCCTCAGCCATAGGCTCTTTAAAGTATGCCATACCGTGTACCAAACCTGTTGTGTACCTTGCCATGAGTTTGGCAAGGAGGTATAAAAGCGATCCAGGAATAGATCACTAGACAGCGGTCAAAGTTATCCTTAGTTACTGGATGACTAAGGAAATTTTTCTTGTTTATGGAGGTGATAAAGAGTTCGTCGTGAAGAGTTATGTCGATGCAAGCTTTGACACCGATCTGGATGACTCTGAGTGTCAAGCCCAAGATGCGATTCTATCCCGATCACGTGACTCATACGTGATTGGGGCACAACCACATCTCAGGCGCTTAGCAAGATGGATATCATTACATCATACCATTACATAAATACATTGGGATACAACAAATCATACAATTCACATGAATACAACATCATCAATACAAGGCATCCGACTACGGATGCAAACATGAAAAGCACAACGACATCCATCTGCTATCCCAGGCTGCCGACCAGGAACCTAACCCAAGACTAACGAAGCAGAAGAAGAAAGAACTCCAACACAAGAACATCGCTCTCACGTCAAGTCATCGGAAACCTGCACCTGCAACTGTTGTTGTAGTATCTGAGAGCCACGAGGACTCAGCAATCCCATAACCATGGGTATCAAGACTAGCAAAGCTTAAATGGGTAGGAAGGGGTTAAGTGGTGAGGTTGCAGCAGCGGCTAAGCAATATAGGGTGGCTAACTTACGAGTATAAGAATAAGATGAGCATCTACGCAAATGGTCGCAAACTAGTAATGATCGCTAAAGATCCTGAACTACCTACGAGTCAAACATAACCCCACCATGTTCTCTTCTCAAAGTGAAAAGAGACGGTCACGGTTACTCACATGGTTGTGTGTTTTAATACGGATCCTTTGTCAAGTTTTTTACAACCGGACATTAACAAATTCCAATCTGCCACATAACCGCGGGCACGGCTTTCGAAAGATTATAACCCTGCAGGGGTGTCCCAACTTAGCCCACCACAAGATCTCACGATCAGCAGAGATAATAATAATATTACCCCTTATCTTAGGGACAATCCGATCAGGCTCAGTATCCCGGTGCACAAGACATTTCGACTATGGTAAAACAAGTCCAGCAAGACCTCCCGGCGTGTCGACACCCTGATAGTAGCCGCGTGTATCTCGTCTCAGGCCACGTACGGATGGGAAAAGCTACGGTAGAACCAGAACCTTGAGTTGCCTCAAGTTGGCCCGGCAGGCTGCCCGTTTGGGACCAACACCATCAGCCCTAGCCCCCCTGTTATGTAGAAAAAAAATCCTCGAGGGTGCGACCCCCTATGCAAATTAATTAATTAATTATGTTGTTATTATGAGGCAAATTAAAAACCAATGTTGGGCCTTGCTGGAGGAGTTTTATTCAAAGAAGAACTGTCAAGGGGTCCCCATATACCCAACCATGTTAGGAACGCAAAATCAAGGAACATAACGCCGGTTTATCGGCTCCTAAGGTGGCATGAGTGGAACAAAACACCGAGCAAAAGGCCAAGCCTTCCACCCATTGCCAAGTATATATGTGTGTTAAAATTATTAATAGAAGATACTGTGATATTCCCACAACAAGATCCGACATGGATCAAATCTTCATCTTCACCTGCAACTAGCAACACTATAAGAGGGGCTGAGCAAGCGGGTAACATAGCCAAACAACGGTTTTGCTGGGAAGGTGTCAAGGTTAGAGGTTTCATGGCAACAAGGAGAGGCTGACAACAATGATGGGTAGAGCGACATATAACGATAGCATCAAGACATTTAGCATGGCAATGATAGTAAAGGTATCCAAGGGGATGGTCATCTTGCCTGACATCCCGCAAGGAAGAAGAACGGGTCCATGAAGAAGATGGAGAAGAAGCCGCGAAGACGAACCACATGTAGTCGAACGAATCCTCATGATCGCAACGGAACAAGCACTAACGAGAAGAAGCAAGCAACACGGTAAACACACCACACAAGAACATAACAAGATGCTCAACCAAGTATGATGCAAGACAAGACTATATGATGCAAAGCATGGCAAGGGATGATGCACACAAGAACAATACAAACCAACAAGTTTAAATGAGGCCGGAATCAACATATAACAATTCTGGCAAGTCCTCATATGCACATTTCGAAATTGGTCCAGATCTGAACAAACATTAAGTTCAAGTTGTTAAACAACAAGTTAACATGCATCAAGATGATCTACTCGAAATTCTAGTCAAGTTTCATATAAAGTTTGTTTAATTCGGAGCTACGGCCTAGAAGATATGAGCAAAACAAGACAAGCATGACAAATATGCAAGATGCATTCAACCAACAAGCAAACACACTCCAAACATGAAAACAACATGATATTATGCTTCTACATGCAAAAACACACAAGTTCCATATATAGCACACTCAAAACCGAGCAACCGGCTAGAAGATATGAGCAAAACAAGTTACAATGCAAAGCTGAAATTAACAGCCACATAGCAACTTTGGAGCAAGGTATATATTTGCTACAACACTCAAACATGATAGCAAGAGGCATGGATGTGAAATAGACATGATACTTAACAAGCATGAACTTAGAGCACACCCAAAAACTTCCTGGAACACAATTAAATAAGCATGGCAAGTTTCAATAAATTTATCTAGACTTAGTCAAAATCTGGGAAGGAAAAAACATCATCAAGATGCTGCCTTTGGAGGCACAAAACAACAAGCATCTCAACTCTACTAAGTATATAAAAATCATGGACTTGTAATAGACATAGCATACATCAAACAACTCCATTGGATCAACTCCATAGGAGGCATGGATCAATAACAACAAGCTTCACCAAATTGATCATGCTGACAACAGGCTGACAGGTACATTTATGGCAACTTGAGAGCAAGAAATAAATAAGCTACAATAGGCTGTATATGCAAGCAAGGGCAAGGACGGATAGAGCATAACATGGAAAACAAGACATGATCATTGGGCATACTAAAACATGCATGCATTTGAGTGGGGCATCAAACAAACATGGCATTAGGTTTAACAGATTCAGACTTAGCAGTTTTTAACAAGTCCTAAAAAACAACAACAACGAGAAGGCTACTTTACAAGCTTGTTGCAAACACCTCAAGGCATATCATGAAAAGTAGAATGCACCACAGCAAAGATGGCATGATTGTGCTTCTAAAACATATTTACATGTGGCAAAAAGACAAACACATCAATAGCCATGAACGAGTCAAATCAGCATCTCACAACAAGTTTCAGCACTTAACAGCCACATGCACTTTTGCAACAGAGATAAACATGGCAAGATGGCACCCAACATGAATGCTACAACAACCATCATGTAGAGCACTTCACAATAAACATTTTGACATATCACACACTCCATTTGGACCAACATGCAAAAAGATATCATCACCACAAGAATACAACAAATTACAGTTATTTGCAGTTTTAAACATATAGCACTCTTGCAACGATGATTAGGGCATCAAGATGAACTCAAACAAGCATGCCACATTGGAACAAACTGAAGAGCATATCACAACGAACATTCGTACATATTATATGCATCATTTGGACAACCACACAAAAAGTTATAGCACCGCAAAGTATGCATGAGGCAACAGTTTTTCTGAGACTTAGTGGAAAAAAACAACCTCGGGGTTCCGGTGGACATGTCCGGTGTCAGTCGGACGTGTCCGTCGGCTGGGCACCCGGGCACACGTGTCAGTGTCACCAGGCAGAGGAGGCCGTCGGACATGTCCGGGCACCTCCGGACATGTCCGGCGCGGGCAGAAGAACTCGAGGCCGGCGGCGACCAGGGACCGAGAGGCCTCGCCGGCGACAGAGCGGCGGCCACGACGGCCATGGCGGATCCGGCTAGGGGGGAACCCACCGGAGATGACGAGGAGGTGAGGGGAGAGGGGATCCGGCTGGGCAGAGCCCAGATCTGGCGACGAGGCGAGCTCCGCCGACCGGAGCTGCGGGCGGCTGCAGAGGATGGATCCGGCCGTCCATGGCGGGGCGGCGGGCGCTGTGGGCACCGGCGGCGCGGGCGAGACAGAGACGTGGTGGCGAAGGGGCCGAAGGTGGCGGGGTGTTGCGCGGAGGTGGCGACGGTGCACGGCGGCGCTGGAGGCAGAGGAGCGGCGGCGAGCACGGTGGAGCAGTGGCGGCGTGGGCGATTCGGGCGGCCGCGCGGGCCAGGGCGGGCCGCGCCTGGGTCCGGCGGGCCGCGGCTGCGGGTGGGGAGTCACGGGAGGCCAGGTGGCGCGAGGCCATTGCCCAGAGCGGCGGCTGGTGGCTGGGAGGCAATCGGGGCATGCCACTTGGCGCCTGTGAGGTGGCTAGCGTTGAAAACGGCGGTGGAGGCACAGATTTTGAGTGGAGGTGGCTGGCTAGAGGTTAGGGGAGACTAGGGGCTAGGGTTTGCTGAAAAATTAGTGGGAGGGAGTGTTTAAATAGCTAGAGGGAGCTAGGAGAGGGGTAAGGGGGTGCCATTTTCGGCCGCACGATCGCGATCCGACGGCGAAGAACATAGGTGGGAGCCAGCTGGGTTTGGTGGGCTGGTTTAGAGTGGAAGTGGGCTATGAAGAGAGGGAGAGAGAGGCCCGTGGGGTTTCCAGATACCGAAAACGTCCGACGTTTTGTCCGGCGACTGGTGCCGCTATATATATGCATTGGGCTATCAGACGGACTCCGAATGCAATCAAATTTGGCAGGTGGTATACCTATGCTATAATAAGACCACACGCCAAGTTTCATCCCCTTCCGAGAACATTTTTCATCCACTTATAAAATAAATATTCGGAGGTGCCGCGGGCGCGTGCAGGTGTGTCTGGGCTCAGAACGGACAACAGAAAGGACGGGCTCGGACGGATGCAAGTTTTGAAAAACATGATGATGCAATGCACATGATGACATGGCAAGATGCAACACGCAAGTAGATGACAAGGCAACGACGACGAATAACTGGCTGACACCTGGCGCATTGGTCTCGGGGTGTCACACTGAGTCTCGATCTGGATACATATTGAAAGTAGGAGCATTTAGCTAGAGTAGCACAGTGCAGAGCATTGTAGACATAGAAATTTGCAAAATACATACGGATCTAAATGTGGAAGACCCATTGACTAAACCTCTCTCACAAGCAAAACAAGATCACACCTTAGTACTCTTTGGGTGTTAATCACATGGCGATGTGAACTAGATTACTGACTCTAGTAAACCTTTTTGGGTATTAGTCACATGGCGATGTGAACTATAAAGTGTTAAGTCACATGGTGATGTGAACTATTGGTGTTAATCACATGGTGATGTGATCAAAATTATTAACTCTAGTGCAAGTGGGAGACTGAAGGAAATATGCCCTAGAGGCAATAATAAAGTTATTATTTATTTCCTTATATCATGATAAATGTTTATTATTCATGCTAGAATTGTAATAACTGAAAACTTAGTACATGTGTGAATACATAGACAAAACAGAGTGTCCCTAGTATGTCTCTACTAGACTAGCTCATTGATCAAAGATGGTTATGTTTCCTAGCCATAGACATGAGTTGTCATTTGATGAACGGGATCACATCATTAGGAGAATGATGTGATGGACAAGACCCATCCGTTAGCTTAGCATTATGATTGTTTAGTTTTACTGCTATTGCTTTCTTCATGACTTATAAATGTTCCTATGATTATGAGATTATGCAACTCCCGAATACCGGAGGAACACCTTTTGTGCTATCAAACGTCACAACGTAACTGGGTGATTATAAAGATGCTCTAGAGGTGTCTCCGAAGGTGTTCGTGGTGTTGGCATAGATCAAGAATAGGATATGTCACTCCGAGTGTCGGAGAGGTATCTCTGGGCCCTCTCGGTAATACACATCATAATAAGCCTGGCAAGCAAATGACTAATGAGTTAGTCACGAGATGATGTACTACGAAACGAGTAAAGAGACTTGGCGGTAATGAGATTAACTAGGTATGGTGATACCGACGATCGAATCTCGGGCAAGTAACATACCGATGACAAAGGGAACAAAGTATGTTGTTATGCGGTTTGACCGATAAAGATCTTCGTACAATATGTAGGAGCAAATATGAGCATCCAGGTTCCGCTATTGGTAATTGACCGGAGATGAGTCTCGGTCATGTCTACATAGTTCTCGAACCCGTAGGGTCCGCACGCTTAACGTTTGATGACGATCGGTATTATGAGTTTATGAGTTTTGATGTACCAAAGGTAGTAAGGAGTACCGGATGAGATCATTGACATGACGAGGAGTCTTGTAATGTCCGAGACATAAAGATTGATATATTGGATGACTATATTCGGACACCGGAAGTGTTCCGGAAAAGGTTCGGATTTAACCGAAGTGCCGGAGGGGGTTACCGGAACCCCCCCAAGGGAGTATGGGCCATAGTGGGCCTATGAGGGAAAGAGAGGGGCAGCCCATAGGGCTGGCCACACCCCACTAGGGTTCCTAGTTGGACTAGGAAAAGGGGGTAGGCTCCACCTCTCCTTTCCTTCTCCTCGCCCCCTTCCTTTCCTACTCCTAGTAGGAATAGGAAAGGGGATACCTATTCCTACTGGGAGTAGGAATCCTACTCCTGGCGCGCCTTAGAGGGCCAGCCGCACCTCCCCCCTTGATCCTTTATATACGGGGGCAGGGGGCACCCAAAGACAAAGTAGAAACATTGTTCTAGCCATGTGTCGTGCCCCCCCTCCACAGAAACACACCTCGATCATACCGTTGCAGTGCTTAGGTGCAGCCCTGCGCTGGTAGCTTCATCATCTCCGTCACCACGCCGTCGTGCTGACGAAACTCTCCCGTGAAGCTCAACTGGATGAAGAGCTCATGGGACGTCATCAAGCTGAATGTGTGCTGAACGCGGAGGTGCCGTACGTTCGGTGCTTGATCGGTTGGATCACAAAGAAGTTCGACTACATCAACCGTGTCACTAGACGCTTCCGCTTTCGGTCTATGAGGGTACGTAGACACATTCTCCCCTCTCATTGCTATGCATATGGTAGAAAGATCTTGCGTGATCGTAGGAAAAATTTGAAGTACTACGTTCCCCAACACCAACAGCCAATGCTTGTGCGTCAACCTTTTTTTAGGAAAGCCTCAAATCTATGGAAAACATCATACAACCCATCTGCCATTATTTCTAATAATTTACAGCCCATTTGCTAATTCTTAAGGTTTTTTTTGGAGCCCATATTCTTCTTGTTAGCATTACAGCCCATATTGTGGCCACGGTTAAAAAATTATACGAAATTTTGCATATTTCGGTGCGGTCCGAACTGTTTTTAATCCCGAAATTTTGAGTCACATTCGAACTGATTTTAAAAATAAATGTATATCAATATAAAATCCAACAAATTGTCCATGCATAAAAATCAATGCAATTTAAAATCTCGAAATGAAAAAAAGAATTTTGAAACTAATTGCCGGTTTGATGTGTTTTAAAAATGTACAACCCATTTCTCATTAGACATAGGCCATTTTCTCGGCCAGCCGAATGAAGCTCTCCTCGTCTTGAAAGATTTGCAGCCCAACAGGCCTGACAAAGTGACTTACTTGGCAAATCACAAAAAAACCTGGGCTGTGGTCGTGGACCCAGCTGCGGCCGTTGACCCAGCTGTCAGCCTCTCCACGTACAGTACTCTTCCGATGGAAGTCGGTCGTTGACCACATTAACCACGCCGCACCGAGAGCACCAAGGCGGTGGACGATGGTGAGGCCTAGGAAGGGGACGACACGGAGCCGGGGAAGACGCGGCAGTGGATGCCCACGCGGAGAGGAGTAAGAGGGTTTACTGGTTCGGCTGCGGTGTGAGGTTGCCATCGCCGCAGAATAACAGAGGGTGTGGGTGAGTGGAGGTGTGGCATGGCCAGCGGTGGGAGTAGTATGAGGGCGGTGAGGCCTCTGCGGCAGCACAGCCGGCCACGGGAGGTAGGAGCAGGCGGCACGACCGGCGCTGCTTTGGGCGACTGGAGCAAGAAGACCAGAGGTTGAAGAAGTACTATGGCCATTGGATGGACATCGTACAGTCACTGGAGCTAGAATCGTTCATATTGACTAACTTGACAAAGCCCTCTGTACCGATCAACTTAGTAGGCCCACAAGTTAGCCACCCACTATGGTGGATCCCAACTAGCAGCGGGGTATTCATTTTTTGTGCGTCATAAGGAAGCACTTTCTTGCGTGCGAAGATATAGCTGGTGGGTCCGACCTGTCAGCGGGGGAAAGTTTTTCTCGCGAAATACAGAGGCCCTTCCCGTGGGTCCTAGCTGTCAGGTGGAGGAATCATTACTTTGCACATAATAAGGAGGCATTTCCTTGCGTGCGGTCGTGGACCCAGCTATCAGCCTCTCCACGTACAGTCCACTTCCGATGGATGTCGTTCATTGACCACGTTGACCAGGCCGCGCCGAGAGCACCTGGGCGGTGGACGACGGCGAGGCCTAGGAAGGGAACAACACAGAGGCAGGGAAGACTCGGCAGTTGTTTCCCACGCGGAGGAGTACGAGGGTTTACTGGTTCGTCTACCATCCCCGGAGAAAACAGCAGGTGTGGGTGAGTAGAGGGATGGCTAGGCCAGCGATGGGAGTACGGTGGGGCGGTGAGGCCTGCGCGGCAGCATCGCCGGCCGCGGGAGGAGGTAGCAGGTAGTCCCGCCGGCGCTTGTTTGAGCGGCTGGAGCAGGAAAAGCAGAGATTGAAGAAGCACGACAGCCGTTGGATGGACATCCAACAGTCACTACTCTCGTGTGCATTATTTCTAATAATGTACAGCCCATTTGCTAATTCTTAAGAAATTTTTTGGAGCCCATCTTCTTTTTGTTAGCATTCCACCCCATATTGTGGCCACGGTTGAAAGGTATACGAATTTTTTGCATATTTCGGTGCGGTCAACTGTTTTTAAGCCCGAAACATCGATTCATATTCAAACTATTTTGAAAAATAATTTATATAAATATAAAATCCAAATAATTGTCCATGCATAAAAATCAATGGAATTTATAATCTTGTAATGAAAAAAATTGAAACTAATTCCCGGTTTGATGTGTTTAAAAAATGTACAGCTCATTTCTGGGCAAACCGAATGAAACTCTCTTCGTCTTGAAAGATTTGCAGCCCAGCAGGGCTGATAAAGTAAGTAGGCCTCGTTTGGTTATTTCTTTAAAAAATAGAACTAGGCTAGCCATTTTCAGCAAGAAAAATAACACAACTAGGCTCATGATGTGGTAAACATAAATAAAACCCTGGCTGGACGTGCCACAGCCCCCGCACAGCCCCATTGTTACTATTTACTTGGGTGGATGGGCTGATTTTTCTTGGGCCCAGAGAAACAATTGCTACTAGTACAGTGGAGACACTCTACAGCTACCCAGAAAAACAATTACTACTAGTACAATGGTTACAAAACCGCTTCTAGCTCCTCCTAGGTCATCGAAACGTCTCCCTCTACTGAATGCCGTTATACTTTTGTTCATTGACATGCGAGCCATGCAGCGCGCGGGCCCAAATGCCATCCACAAAATTAGAAGGCAGTATCCAGGCGGAGAGTCACCCCAGTCGTAGCGCGGCAATAACGAGCCGCCGTATCACAAAACCCCACCTCCCCGCAGTCTAAGTTTGACGGACGAAGCAACCATCATTTCACTCTTCGCTGAATACCCTTCTCCCTCATCGTCTTCAAGAAAGGCAACACTCGCATCTGCCACTGTAGTTCTCCCTGAACGAAGGGAAGGTAAGCAGATCCGTGATGTTTGTATATTTTCGTTCAGAGAAAAAAAAACTTTTGCAAAGCAGTAACCGATCCTCACTCTCTTTTTTGTTTCATTGTCATTGCGATTGTGTTTTCCTTTCATTGGTCTCCTAGTATTTGTCAGTTTCATGATGGGCCAAGGAGAACTAGGCAAAGATCTGCCGATATTGGAGCAGACGCGGGAGGCTGATCACCATGAGACAGAGAGCTCCAAGAAGATGGAGGCAGCCACCGAGCCGACCCCAGATATGATCACGGCCACTACTGAGATGGTCAACGCCCTGTTGGAGGTTACAGCCCCCGTGGCACTGTAGGAGCAGTTTTCCCCTT
>LR738714.1:498822198-498832330 GCA_902687465.1 Secale cereale
CCCCCCGCTGAGCTGCCCAAGGTGATTTTCTTCTTTGCCGATCTCGATTGTGGTTTTTCATCTAAGTATGTGGTGATGAATAATGCAAAATTTTATTAGCTTCGAAGCCATGCTATACATAAGTGTTTAAATAACTAGTGTTTCTTATACTGGAAAGTAATTTAGAATTTTTTCTGTTTCAATTAGAGCCCTGATGCAGACAAGGATTGTGTGGTTGTACATGTCACTCGCTATGAGGCGGATGACCTGAATATACGCACTGGGAAAACAGAGTTTTTAGGCTGTTGGATCCTGGAAGCCCTTTGCGCTCATACCAATGAAGAGTTATATTCCAACCTCACTGTTGTCAGGCGTGTTGTCCAGGGTGTACTGAAGCACAAGAAGTTGTAAGCTACTCCTTTGTTTGTGAGGAATATTGTTCTTGTCAAGCTTACGCGGGAAGATTACGTGGCATGCCTTCACAAACAAGTTTATGAGTGGCAAGGCCAGAAGGTTGTCTTCATGAAGGTTCACATGATTGAGCTGCTGCCAGACGTCCTCGATGATGCTCATGGCAAGGTCCATCTTGTGTCCAACCCAAATTAGATCGAGGCATGAAATACTTGCCCCAGCTAGTGTTTAATAGTAGTTTGGATTCTGTTTAATTATCCGAAACTTGCCTGTTATCGAGCCCTCTGGGGCTAGTACTCTGTTTGAATCCGTCTATGGGAACAGCTGCTACTTTTGTGTGCCCGTGAATCATCGTAATTGTTGCCGAAACAGATGTGTCCTCACTAGTTTTATCATACGAGCAGTGTGAGTTTTGATGAAATAGAGTACTTGCTACCTCTTGAGCTTGTGTTGTATTCCCTCGAAGACGAGAGGGAGATGCAGCACAGTAGCGTAAGTATTTCCCTCAGTTTTTGAGAACCAAGGTATCAATCTAGTAGGAGACCACGCGCGAGTCCCTCGCACCTGCACAAACAAATAAGAACTTTGCAGCCAAAATGATATAAAAGTGAATGATAAAGCCCATTAAACATCCAAGACTTCATAAATAATAGCATAGAACAATCAAAAATTATAGATACGTTGGAGACGTATCAGTACTCATTTGAGAACTGTGCGCCGACGTATACATATGTACTTGTAAACACTGTTGGTGCTACCCCACTTGTAAGGGGTTGTGCAAAACACGGCACATTGGCTCAACTCGCTTCAACGCTAGGCTATCGACCCGCTAACAATCAACAATCTGCTGTCTGACATATAAGCAACTATGTATCTTTTTATAGTGGTTCATGCAGTTAATTGAGGCCATAATGTAAATTCCAAACGTTCACACGCTAGTCCAGCGTTCATGTGGAACACTCACATTAAACTCGGCTTCATAAAAACATGGAAAGCATAAGTTAAGAAATTTTATACATCTCAATGATTCATAGAACATAAAAACATATACTAGTTCACAGCAAAAGACAAAGTTGTGAGAAGGTTTACAAATCAGGAAAAAAACAAGCAAGGCTTCTCTGAGCAAAGGGCCTCCCAGCAGGCTTAAATTTCCTAGAGTTCACTCTGGTTTTTTCTTGTTGCCACCATCCAGGGTTAGGTTCTCTCATTCCAGAATAACCAATTATAATTGTGTTCTCAGCTGGAATGCTGAACTGAACCATGTAGTGTGCTGACCAGCTGAAATTCTTGTGCATTCCACTAAATTTAAGCACCGCTATTTGCAGAAATAAGCAGACCACAATGCCTCTTGTCCGCGCACCTGTCCAAAAAACTATCGTGCAGCCGTGCCAGCGAGTCCTCGGTCCATGTATGAACTGGTGGAAAGTGCATTCTGCACTAGGATGCAGTTGTTTTCGCTTGTCCCTACACTACAATCAGGAAGTAAAAAGTATGAATTGACTTCTTTTATATTGCGTTGGTCATTCTACCTAGTAACTACCAATGTAGGAATACCTGGAAGACGGGTGGTTAGAGGACGGCAACGAGGGATAGCCATCTCATTTTGCGCAGTTCTACTAAAACTGAGGTGTGTGCTTTAGATTGCGCGGATAGAAACGATACGGAGACAGACATCCCGAAATGATATGGAGACAGATATCCCTGTTTGCGCAAATACGAAATACGGTTATTTAAACAGTGACAGATATTTGCAGTGGCGTATGATTAACAGCAACATCTATTGTGTTATAATTGGCACTAGATAGACAGTATGAAAGTATCCTTAAGTAAGTAGCATCACATCACATCAACACTGCCACTTGATTAACATGTAGAACAATAGCATTAGTATTACTATCAAGAGAGTAGCACATGGTCAGTAAATGTGCAATCAAATTTGTGTAGTTCCGCTGGGATGAAGGAATGTTAGAGGTGTGAGATTTAAGTGTAACTGCAAAAACACAATTCATGGGAAATAAAGCAAGACGGAAGCACTTCATAAAATGGTGGTGGCATTGCTTCAATTTATAGACGGTAGTAGACCATTACTTATAGTGACATTAGGTGGCATTGCTTAATGCTTCATGTGATTTTACATTAACGGTTGCAGTATGGGCATAGAGACAGCAGAGGCATAAAGTGGTGAGGCGGATGTGGTTGCCGAGAGTGGCAAACACTCAGGCAGCATGTCTGCATTTGTCCCATTTTTATCTCCTCGGCGACATTTTCCTATGTGAGCACAGGAAATCTAGACCTGCTCATTCTCATTTGCGTTGTCCCCCAACACCCGTCACTTTCTTTCCTTTTTCAACCAAGAGATAGATCCACTTCCCCCGACCCTTCGCCATCCACCATGCTTTCTTTGTCTTTTCAACCAAGAGACCGGTTGGGTAGCCAGTATCTACTACTTTCCCTCGTTTCTTCTTAGAACCAAGTCCTAGATTCATGCTACAGCTTTCCCACTTCATTCCCTATTTGAACCAACTCTTAGAGTCGACTGTATGAACTATCTTTACCTCTAATAATAGTAAAAGTCTAGGTGGCTTTGGAACGGCGGACGGAAGTAGAAAAAGATCCACACGAAGCCAAGTGGGGAGCTGGGGCAGTAGAGCAAGGCAGGTTTTGAAGGAATATATACCTGAGGGTCGTCGGCATGTGGCAAATACGGCGTCAGGAGGCCGCATCTTGGCCACAATAACGCAGGGAAGAAGAAGGGGTCGGAGGCCCTCCGGAGCCGGCGCTCTCTCGGAGAGAACGGCACGGCCGCCGATCGGAACACGCGGGCAGCCGTTGGTCTCATCCTTCGCCGCCGACGACAGCGTGAATGATGCACCTACACCCGTGCCCCGGTCAAGGTTGTCCGACCGGATATGTGACCAGCCGTGAGCTGAGAGAGTGTGTGTCCACCTATGTCTTGCTTAGATCTAGAGAGCATGAGAGAGTGAACGAGAGGAACCCTAGTAAAGCAAGTGCTAAGGCTCCTGCTTGTATATATAGTGGAGTGATTTTTTTGTACCAGCTTAAAAAAATGAGCTCCTACATGTACCCGCGAGTGGGTGTGAGAGAACTAGTGCGTGTGTGCACCGCTTCTCTTCATGAGAGTACAATATACTATGCCCAAAGAACGTTCTCCACAAGAGTAATGGTATAAGTGTGTGACGTGTGAGCTAAAATAAAATGTGCGCGACGTCTTTTCTTTTTTAGAAGTTCTGAGGGTAGGGTGTGAAGAGCACATATGTGTGTGATTTCTACATGCAGATAGATGGTGGGTGCGAGAGGACTCGGCAGGGTGCGTGTGCGTGAGAGAGAGGTGGGCATGTATCAATGCAATGCATGTGTCCGTAAATCATTATCCGACAAATGTTCGCCACAAGCCTTTTCCTGACGAATGCCTGAAGAACTGTTAGATCCGCGTCCAATAGTGTTAGTTTTGCCATGTCATTTAACAGAACAGCCACTCCTTCTACACCCAAATCTTCCACGTGAGTGTAAGCAACTGCCGTATGCTCCCTCCATTCCAAAATGCAGTGCATATAGCTTTATTGAAAATTCGAACCTCGCAAACTTTTATCGAGTTTTCGTGTACCAAATTGCACATGTAGAATATTCATTGATCTTCGAGAGGTAACTATAAAGATGGGGGAGGAAAGAAAGGCCATCGTATCACCTGCAGCAATTTCAACCATCCTTTGGTGTGGAGGAATATCATAGGAACTCTATATGATATGATATTTATAGAATTTTTTCCTTTAGAGCCAATTGGTTTATAGGAATAGATTCATATACTCCACATTTCAAAGGAAATAAGGGCTTCTTTGATTCAAAGGAATTTTGAAGGATTCAATTCCTTAGAATTTTTTCCTATGTGGGGTGTTTGATTAATTGGATTGTAAACCATAGGAACTTTTTCATAGGATTCATTTGCACTAGATTTCATAGCAAATTTTCAATCCACTCTAACCACTTTGAAAGAATCATACGTTTTTTCTGTGCACGATCAAACACTCATAGAATCATATAGGATTCAAGATGACATGCCACCCCAATCCCACATTTTTTCTATTCCTGCGTTTTGAAAATCCTACGAATGAAAGAGGCCCTAAACATGATATCATTTCTATAGCTTTAGAGCCACTTGGTTCATATGAATGGATTCCTATACTCCCATAATTTCAAAAGAAAATAAAGATTAGCGTATATTCAATAGAAAAGTTCCTATGATATGAACCAAATTACATCTCTTTTCTAATCCCTCCTCATAGGAATTGAGATGCATGTCATCTCTAGATTCAATAGAAAAGTTCCTATGATGTCAACCAAATGACATCTCTTTTCCAATCCCTACTCATAGGAATTGAGATACTCCATGTCATCTCTTTCCCTATAACTTCCATATATACATCTTCAATCCCTAAATAGCTAGTACAACCCACTAGTAACTTTTTCCCAGACTTGCAACTACGACACAAGAACTATATAGTGTGCGAATAACTTGAAAGATGGTCGCTGGATGAAGCTAATCCGACAGTGTAGAGATGGCAAATCCGAGCACTACTGGCCGTTGGATATCATCAACATTCCACCAGATCTGCCACTTGTACAATTTAGAAGACTCCATGGTTGAACTTAAGCATAATGCACAAACCTTAAAACACAAGCACTTCTCCTTTGTTCTAGAATCTTCGGTGTCATAATTGATTTTGAATGAGATGAACTATAAGAACTAAACGAACATCTACATCATGAATTGCCATTATTTGTTTTTTACTTTATGCTTTACAATGCACAACCCCATGAATCCTAACATTTTTTATAAAACTAATTGATTTTGAATGAGATGAACTATAAGAATTAAACGAACATCTACATCATGCATATATGACTCAAAGCTTTACATGCTATTGTGTGTATTTATTCATAATTTGGTTTCGAAATCTCATGCGTTCAATGCATGTGTACCTTACTAGTTTTGAGTAGAGTAGCAAATTTCACATGGCCCTGGTATGTCAAAATGCAGGGCCCATGCATTATTTCCTTTTGGTCGAACCTACGTCCATAATTTTTTGTACGTACTATATCTCCACTGGTCCCCGAACCCAAAATGTTGCCTCGTTCCCCTAAAATCAAGCGGCCCACACATATTTAAGGCATCGACTCAAACTCAATCCCTCTCCCGTTTACTACGACGTGGCCCCGCACGCCCTAGTAGTACACCTACAAACCCTACCGCCGTGCGCATCATCGGTTTTCTTCAAGAGGACGAGGGACAAGCCGATTTGTAGTGGAGGCTCTTTCAAAAAAAAGAAAAAAAAGATTTGTAGTGAAGACCCCTACCCTAGGGTGCCCTAGGTAGCTGCCGCACGCATCATTGGTTTTCTCTTTTCTTTATGCTCTTGCGCCCTAGAGTGAAATGATGGTTGCTTCGTCCGTCCAGCTTAATGCGGGAAAGGTGGGGCTTTGTGGTTTGACCCCTCATCGCTCATTTTCTAATACTGCGGCGCTACGACCGGGGTGCCTCCAATTCCAACCGCTGCTTCGAACTGTACGGGGAACAAGACGGTGGATGAGCCACATGTCGGCCAAAGGGGTCCTGTTAAGTGTGTCGCCATTTCGTGTGCGGACTGACCCTGCTTGAGCCGCTACGCCAACACGACAGACCGGTGCAGCCTACCACTTGGTTTTGCTCCATGGTGAATCCCGACTATATTGATCTAAAAAGATACGTACTGAACTACCCTCTCCGTCTCGTTTTTTAGACGTCTCGGTTTATTGGGCGTGCACGTAGTTCTAGGTCATCCATTTGACTTACTAAATCTGAGTTACTATGTCACAAAAAGTATATCATTGGATTATTAAGCGGATGTACTTTCTAAACATATACTATTCATCACATATATAGCTAGTTAAATTCTCAACCTAGAAAGATGTGCACGCCATGTAAACCGATACGGAGGAGGTATAGTAGTAAAAATGAGGTGATTTTACCGAGCGATCGGCGGGGGAGCATGGCCTGTCATGCGGTCCCACGTGTCATAATGTACCAAGGCGATGCGCGTGTCCCTCTTGAGGCAGAAGCAATACTACGTGGTTTGAGATGATGGCGAACCGAAGTGTGAAATAATGGTTGCTTTCGTTCGTCTGGGAAGGTGCGGCATTGTGATTTGACGTCTCATTGCTCATTACTACTACTGGGGCGGTACGACTGGGGTATGTCCCCCCTGCTACTCTGCACTATTATTTGGTGCTTGACACGTCGACCCGGTTGCTATATGTCCCACATGTTGGCGACTGGAAGTACATAATTCATGAAAGCGAGCGTCGACGGAGGAGTACAAGACACGGCTTGCGTTTTTGCTGCTTTGCACGATCCATCAATACAAACCCGGACTAAAAAAGGCGAGGGCGGGTCTTTTCCCGCGCGGCAGGCAGGGGAGTTTGGCATAGTCTGTTCGAGGCAAGGAGGCAGGAAGGGAAACAAGCAAATAAAAGGTTGAGCGACTTAGTTTTGGGAAAATCTGATTTTACGGAGTACGTACCCACCAGGTTTTATAAGGCTCATCTAAAAAACATTCGTTTTTCCGTTTTATAAGTCTCAATTCTACCACTAGTAGTAGTACCATCACATGTTGGATTTCGAGGTGCGTTAGATCACCCGATGCAAGCAGTGTCACGAGAAAACTCTCTAACCAAGGTAGTAGGGACGAGGAGTAAACAGAGGGAGTAATAAAATTTTCTCTCTAACCAAGGTAGACTGACATGTATTTTTTTTTGTGGCCTTGTATAAGTAAATGGAGGGAGTACTAAAGGACATATATATTCCAAACAATATGATAATCTCTCAAACCAAGGTCGTAGGGATGAGGAGTAAATGGAGGGAGTAGTAAAATTTTCTCCTCGAGCCACCGCGCGCGTGGGCGAGGGAGCGGGCGTAAGGCGTAGTAAGCAAGCTTCACCTCATCTTGCGAGCCACCGCACCCGTGGGCGGGGGAGACGGCGTACTAAGCAAGCTACTCCTCGTTCTACGAGTTGACGGGACACATCAAAAGTACTCCAGTGTATAGAGCCTTGCCTCTAAGGTAGGCCCCACATGGTTTGCCTCTTTTTTAACATAACGCGTGAAGTCGCAATTTGTTTGTTCACCCGTGGTAGACGATCCTCCCTCCATCTAGTGAACAACCAGTACATGTGTCAAGTTACCACGTGGGCTACCTTTTCGTATAGAAATGAGCTCCACCGTGTACCCGCGTGGGTGTGGTTGGGATAGACACGGGAGTACGTGCGCCGTGCATGCACCTCTTCTCTTCGTGCACGTCCCCCACCTACGTGGGTGTGTGTGAGAGGGACTATAGAGATACAAACCTAGACCCAAATGCGCCGTCCATCCCATGCCTCCGCCCAGTCGGACCACCAGTCACCACCACGCCCCACTCCTCCTCACCTTATCTCTCATCTTTTTCCCTCCATTTTTATATACAAGGCCACTATCAAAATTACAATTTGCAGATATACAAGGCCACTAACACTAATCAATGCAATATTAATGGTGTTTGCCTCGTAGTACTACTAGCAAAGGAGGACACTAATTATCCCTTGCATGCATGCGGGAGTGTGAGCATTGTCTTGATGTGCATGAAAGAGAAGAATACATATTAATTTACACGGCAAACAAGGAAACAAGGTGGCTTGCAACATTGAGTTAGAAGACATTAATTTTTGCCTTGGTACCTGTAATATGGGTTTGTGGCCTTGTATATAAAAATGGAGTCCGGTAAAATTCTCGAGATACTATTTCATTTAAACAACGACGAAAATCATATAAGATACCTGATTTACATACAAACATGACGGGTTTCATTACATTCAAATGAACTACGCGGTGCTAGTTCTAGACAGCATAGGTATATAGGGGCTGTTTGGATGCAGCCCACGTCCGCCTGACCAAAACGTGGGCGTGCCAATTTTTTGGCGATCAAATCCGCCGCCAACGTTTCGCCTGGAAGTTGGCGAGAAATCCTAGCTGGCAGCCAAAATATTGGCGTGGCTAAAACAATTTGGCCTCCATCCAAACGGAACCAATCCTGCTAGTCAACGCCGATATTTTGGCAGGGCAACTCTTGGACATCTTCCAAACAGCCTCATAATACCTGGCCGAAATGGTCGCCCGCCGATTGATTTGTGTTCCCAGCACGATCACCAGACTACCGGGAGCCCCGGAGGTATATGAAGGGTCGACGAAGGTCCTTGCAACAAAAGGATCCGGCAAGACACCAGCTATATACGCCGGCGTCGCCTCCGTGGTGGCCTTCATGGGGACCCAAGCGGCGGCGGCCTCCCGTGTTCTACTTCTCCTCGATGATGGCAGCTGACGCGGAGGCGCTGGCCATCGACTCATTGCTCTCCGTGCACCAGGCTTCTGTCGCTGCTTGCATGGCGCGGCCGCCGACATGGGAGTCTCGGCCTCAAAAACGGGAGACGTGGTACGAGGCGGCGGCATGGACGGCAGCAACGACGCCCGTGCGCCGCTCCTCGTCGAGCTGGCCTGGAGCGGCGAGTTGCTGAACCGTGCGCCGGCTTGGGGCGGCAACTGGCTCCATCGGGCGAGGGGAGGGAGGTGGATCAGCGAGCTGCATAGCTCATATACGGGGGGCTTGGCGGGCCACCCAGCCGGCTTGGATGCAGCATCACTACTCTTCATAAGCCATTGTAAGTGTGGACAAAATGGTAAAGGAGGAGATAGGGGAGCGGCGGAGGTGTGCGATTCCTGGCCGGTGTTTGGCTTCATTTCAATAGGAGATTAAATAGATGGCAGACAGGAGGAGCTCGGCCGGTGTTGCGCTTAATGCCGGCCCGGTCATGAACGGACGTGTGTCCAGAGTGGGTTTCTCGGCTTCCACACGGGCGGGTTTCATGGAGGCGTTTGAATGCGGCAAGGAGGCGTGTTCAGACAGGCGTGCAGCAAGTGGCGCCCTCGACTTTGATGTAGGACAGAGCGTCGTTCTTCCACTGACGTGTCGGCTCTTTGGGTATATGGCCTGCATGTCAGTGACCCAACGCAGGCGGCGCACAACAGAGGAACCTTTGGTGGGCCAGGGCGGTGAGAAGCGGGCATTTCATAAACCGATGACTGTTCATTGAGTGTCACATCATCCTTTTCATATTGATAGCCCGTTCAATATGCTGTGATTCACAAAGACCGCTACAAACATCAATGTTCTATTATCACAGATAAGATTGATTAATACCCGTAACAATCCATGTACTTAACAAAGGGTGCATGCACGTATATGTTGAGCGTGTGTCTTGCGTCGTGTGCTGTGTGCATGCAGGTGCGCGAGTGTTGTGTGCGTACAAGGGTACGTTTCAGTGTTGCATGCATGTGTGCGTACGTGCGTGTGTTCGTGAGTGCATGTGTACGCGTCAGTATTGCACGCCTGCATGCGTGCGTGTGTTCGTTATGTGTACGTGTCAGTGTTGCACGCCTGCATGCGTGCGTGTCTTGCGTGTGTGCATGTGTACGTGCGGGGTGAGGCTACACGTCAGTCGATTGATTTTTCATCTCTGGTACTTAGATTTTCCAGCCATTGGATATGAAATCAAGGGCATGCAGTTTATCATCAAACTCCACCCACCCCCCCCCTCAGTCGCTAGCCACCACCGGCCGAACCGCCGGCCCCCGCCGCCCACGGCCGGCCCGCGCCGCCAC
>LR738714.1:498832455-498874966 GCA_902687465.1 Secale cereale
AGCTTTTTCTCCAGCGATCCCGAGCCCACCGCCCAATCAACGCGCCCCCACCGCCGACGACTGCCAACCAGAGGTCTCACGACTTCCAGTACCCACCGACCACTAATTTATTACCATTTATGACCTTCGTATACGCGCTGACGGGTGGGCCCTATGGTAATGTGCGCTGCTGAATGTGGACCGTTTGACTGGTCAATTGATAATGTCATCAACAAATTACGAAGCTGTATGGTGAGCCAGTGACCGTATGATCACCCTAAAATCTACTTATTTTATTAACACAGTACAGACTCAAACTACCATTTCTTTCTTTTATATACGGGCTGACAGGTGGGCCCCACGGTTACGCGTCCCGATGGTGCAACACTAGTTGCGCCACGTAGAATGTTTGACTGGTCAATTGATTGTGTCATCAACAAAATACAGAGTTGTACGGGTGAGCTAGTGACCGTATAATCATGACATGTATTTTTAACACGGTACAGACGCAAGGGCTCATATATACGCGCAAGCACTCACCGCTATAAGCGCACACACACAGACCCTACCCCTATGAGCACCATCGAGAGAGTGGGCCAGCATATGATCTTGAGATTTTACGAAGTCACCATAGGTGCCTCGTAGTTGAGTGGAACGTCTCCTCCCACTGAACACACATCGCCGAAAAATACTGAAATTAACCCAGAGATAAATGCGAGCACCGGGACTTTAACCCTGGTGGGCTCGAGAAACAACTGTCCTCCTAACCATCCAACCACATGTTGGTTAGCACGACAAAATGTATGTGGTGACCGTGATGAGCTTATTCTGAAGTCCAGTGACCACATCGTGCTTTCGCTTCAAATACAATGACCGTAAGTGTCGTCAACAAAATACGGAGCACACATCAAATGCAAAGTCCGTCTGTGTCATTAAGAAAATACGGAGACGTATCGTGAGCTAGATACCGTATGATCACCACGAAAATGTATACGGTGACCATAATGAGCATATTCTGAACTCCAGTGACTATATAGTGCTTTAGCTTGAAATACAGTGGCATTCATGCGTGAATTTGTCGTGGGCATGCATACTTTTAGAGGACCGAGAGATAGTTTGTGTGCGTACGTGAAAGTGGTGTAGAAAGAGGGGATGTCCGGTGGAGACAAGGAGAGATATGCCCTTCATTTCTCTTACCCGTGACTAATATTTTAGGAGAATATATAAACATTCACAATGCAGAACAAATATTTTTGGATGCACCATGCAATTAACTTTCGTGTATAACATTGTACTATTGTATATGCTCATTTTCTTAGTGGCCGATTGCGTGTGTGGTGTGGTGGGCACATCATTTCTAGTTATGGTGGGTCAACATGAGGACTCATGGGTCGGTTCCATCATGCGCCACATAGGTTGGATCGAGACGCGTTATACGAAGACCCATGTGGAGGACTCGGCGTACAACACGAACCTAGCTACCAGAGTCGCGGAGGACTCTATCCCCACTAGTGATAAGCTGACTATATATGATTTGTAACCCTAGGCCCCCAGTATGTTATAGAAGCCTGGGGGCTAGTTCGTCGATAGTACACACACACGCGCAATGCCTGGTATTCACGTGTACTTTGTACACACCCCTATCACTAATATACAGTACCATGAGTAGGCTTTTTCCTCAACTGCAAGGGTCCGAACTAGGGTAAAACTTTGCCTCGTATTACCATCCAGCCTAACAGTCAGGTATATCCTACCGAATGATATGATGGAATCATATGTGCCAACTACTAAGAGAGAGGTGTGTCTGGGGGGCAATGTGTGTGAGAGAGGCCTAAAGATAATGTGCGTGCGGAAGACACGTAGGCACATATATGTGCGTATAGAGGGCTAGTAGAGACCGTGCGGGTGTATATATGCATGTGAGAGAAATAGTGTTTTCCAACTGAGATTAGTGAAAAGAGTGGTACATAGTAGTCAGAAAGAGAGAGAGATACAGAGAGAGCATGTGCGTGAGACTCCCCGACACCCCGAGAGAGATTGTGAGCATGTGTGAAAGAGAAATGCCGATGCATATAAAGTGTGTGCACTTATGCGGTAGATAGAGAGATATATAACGCGTTTGGGCCGATGCATAGTGCATCAACGTGTAAAATGCGGTTCTACGCATTAAATTAAAATATAAATGACATTATTATTTTTGGATGAGATCATGAATTTTGCAAATTGCGTATGGACGAAAATCCGTCTATCAGACACCCATACTCTATTGAATTCTAGCATGTGCATGCGTTTATTTCATATTATCGATCCACAGAGTGAGAGCGGTTTGAAATACAGGCAATGGATGCTTTTGCAATTCATATATAAACATTAATTAGTGCACTCCATGTTGTTAGTGTGAAGCACTTTATACATTTGTCACTTGCATGGATACATTCCAAATTGCTAGCTATGAAATAGAATACATGTCGAATTCAACATAAAGGGGGTTTCGAAGATTCGAATTCATAGGAAGTGCATTCATCTATTTGAACCCGAGATAGTGGCATTTGGAAATCAGATGTAAAAGGAGGCATCAATCTTTGTTGTGCGTTTAAACATGCTATATATATGCATGTCCACTTTTTTTGCAACCGGGGAGATTATATCTAGAACCATGCATGAACTGAGGTAAGTAGCATATTTTTTAATATATACTTGTGTACAATGTATATTCAAGTGTACCACCTCAATTCCAAAATAATCGTAGCTTTAGGATTTTCAAGAGTAAAGATTTGTGAAGTTTGACAAATCCTGAATGTTCAATTCAAGAGAACCGAAAACGTTAATGCTTCTCCTCCCAAATATTGAATGAAGCGCCAAATAGGCCTCTGGTCACCCGAAACCACGCGAGACTAATGTTTGGCGGTAGGAAATTACTGTCCTCACTCTGGCCCGTGTAGCCTATCGGCCCGATGTCCAAAGGTCTAAACTGGTGTAGGTTTGTAACTTCACCAAGATGCCAGTCTCAACCCCCTCCGAGAAGCATTCATACGCCGTGGGTGCCTAAACACCCACGCGCTCAGCCGATATCTATCCCGCCCACATTTGGGAAATTTGAGATTATTGTCCTACCCCCAACCCGCAATATGTCCGAAATTTTAGATGGGGGCAAAGTTTGTAACCTTCCCCAAATTTAAAACAAGCGTGTCCCAAACCGAAACATTGTTCCCCCTCATTTCCCCGCCTCCCTCTGTTTCCCCATTCATACTCCGTGGGCGCCAAAACGCCCTCTCCACCAGCCGCGAAACCCCAGCATCCTTCGTCCTCCACCCCATAGCGCCCAATCCACCGCCGCCCAACTCCATCACGCCGGAGCCGGTACCCCGACGTCGTCGTCCAACGCAACCGCAACCGCAACGCCCTCAAGGACTTAGCAGCTAAAGGCGAGGTAGATCTGCCTCCACGACGCCAACGCCGACGTGCGCTGTACCAGAACCACTCCCACCACGCTGTCATGCGCCTCACTGCTGATGCTCCACTGTCGCAACCGTCCACCGCACCGGAGCTGTTCCCGCTACGCCGTCGTTCGGCGCCTTGGATCTGCTTCCCCGCCACTGACAGATGGCCACCACACCACACTCAACAATTTGGCCATGGGTTCGTCCAAGGCTGCATCGTCCTCCACAACTTCTCGTTTCTAGCGAACCACAAGAAGATCATTTGAAAAATAGAAGGAGGACACATCACTGCCAACAGAAAGAGGTACTCCTGTAACATCCCAAAATTTTCAAATTTGGAATGTTAATAGGATCATTCATTGTCATCATGATTTCTATGCATATTTGAATTTTTTTGAATATTCAAAACATTAAGCAACTAAAGGCAATTTATTGGAGTGGAGATAACATGACTTCTCCCCTATTTTAAAAATGTTCATAATGTCCAGAATATTATTTCCTATTCATTTGATATGTTCTTGTATTTTTCATAAACAACAAAATATTTTATTTATGTGTTTATTGCTGTTTGAGTGGCTTATTGCATCAAAATGAATTTTAAAAATTTCATTGGAATAGGAACTACTATTCCTATAGTTTATATTTGTAGTGTATATTTTATTATGCGTCTATATTTTTTTATTTGGATTTTAGTATGTTTTGTTTTTGCTGCTGTAGCTGTGTTTAAAAAATAATAAAAAACAGCGAGCCGGCCAGCCAGCCAGCCAGCCCGTGGCCCAGCAATCCCAGCACCCGCAGCCCACCTGGCTCCCGAAGCACAGCGTCCCGCAGCGCAGCAGTAGGTCGGCCCAGCAGCAGCAACGAGCGGCCCAGCGTTGGAGCGTTTTTTTTCTCTCTGCCGCTGACCACCGGGTCCCGCCTGTCATCTTCAATCCCCATCGTGTTCTTCCTGGACAGTGAGTCCGATCCCAAATCCTCGTCCAATTCGATCGACACTTGGCCCCTCGAGGATACGAGACTCCACATAAATATCCAGCACCTCGTTCTCTGCCGATTTTTGCCAAAATCTCCGCCTCCCGTGCCCGTTTCGCCTCGCCCCGATCTTGCCGGAGACCGCTACCGCCTGAAGCTTTCGTGGTGAGTTTCGTCGCCATCGCGGATTCGTAGCACCTCCCGTTTCACCTGCCGTGTTACCCTTGCTACGCTCTATCTTCTTCATATTTTTGTTCCCAGGGGAGCACCTCAATAGAGCGAACGGACCCTGACCAGAAGCACATCGCCGCCGTCCGAGCTCCAGCCACACCGCATCTCCACTGAAGGACTCCTTCTTCGCCACCAAGGACTTCATCGAGCCCCCTGTTTCTATCTGCGTCCAGTACCGTCATCCCCAAGCACCGAAAAGCCTCGAAGTCGTTGCCACCATCGCCGCTCGAGCCACGCCACCGCCACCGCCGTGGGCACCATCAAAGTCACTGCCGCCGTACTCCGCACCCTCCTGTACATCCACTGTCTCCGGGGATCCACCGTAGCCGTCGCCCCTATCATCCAGAGAGCCTTCTTGCCGTTCTTCTCCAAGTCCGGCACCACCTCGCCCGTGTGTCTCCGGTGAGTCAACTTCGACCGCCCGATCTTGTTTGAACCACCCAGATCAGTTTTATTTATTTATTTAAAGCTGAACCGTTTTTCTCTAAGTTACGAACGTCCATCCTATAAGCCTTCGGGGAATACCACACCAGAGCCAATCCTGCGCTACCATGTGGCGTATGCTACAGGAGGCGCTACAGACCAGATGTTTTCTGTTGTTTTTTTTTTCTCAGATCTTCACTCAAAATTCAAATAGCCATATCTTTTAGCCTATAACTCCAAATTCACAGATTCTTTTTCCTGTGTACTCGTAGAGACCAGGAGAATATTGTAGAACCAAAATTTTCATATGTTTGCACTGTTTAAATTTTAATTTTCTCAAATTTGAATTCAAACTTCCGAAGGGCATATCTTTTAAACCGTAGATCCAAATCAGTTGATTCTTTTTGCATTGTGATCCTAGTATCATGTAGATATCATTTACCTACTGATATGTTTTGTTAGTTGAGTTTTATTTGAATTATTTGTTGTTTACTTTATTGTGAGCCATGTGAGTACGGTTTATTTATCGGTGCCTTCGTTATCGTGTAGATTGTCCGGAGTGTCAAGCGAACCGGAATTAAGCGTTAGAGTACTTCAACACCGTTCCAGGCAAGTTTGCACTTTTGATTTTGCTCATCCTATATTCTGCTATGCAAGTGTGGTTTTGATGCTATGATATATGTTTGGTTTGATATGTGTATCTCGTGTTGCCATGTTTTGCTGTTGATTGTGTTGTGTGATGGTGTGATCAACTTGCTATGGTAGACGCGGGCATGTGTCGAGTGATCCCTGAAAGTGGTGAGTGTTTATAGCCGTAGGCTCGGAATTATTAACCAGGTGAATGCGTCACTGGCAGAGCGCTCTATTGTCCCTAGAGAATGCGCCATTGACAGAGTGCACTTGAGGCGAGGTATAGTTTTCGGAACATAAATCAGGTGGATGCGTCTTTGGCAGAGCGCTCTATTGTTCCTAGAGAATGCGCCACTGACAGAGCGCACTTGAGACACTTTCTTAAGTTCTTGTCATGTTTATTAGAATCTTTGCGTTATCTTGGGCGAGTATATTAGAGCCGGTTACGAGTTCATTTAGTGGAGGTGTAGGTGAAGACTTTCTTCTCCAAATTGACTTGAGTGTTTTGTGGTCATACTTTACTTGTGGATGTAGGTTTGCTATATCATATTGTGTGATTTGCCAATACATTCAATGTATTGACCCTTTGTGGCTGCAACTTATCATGTTGCAGGTTTTTCAGATGATCATTGAGATACAGTAGGGTCGCGAGTCTTCACTCAACATTTTCTCCAGTGGGCATTGATGGACTCATAGTTTATTTATGCTACATTTCCTCTGTTATTGAATAAGCTAGCCTTGTGCTATTAAGTTTGTAATACTTTGTAAATTCTGGATCATACGTTATAGTAAATGATGCACTTTTTATTTGGTATTCATATGTACTGTGTGTGCTAGCGAGTCGATCCAGGGACTAGCACGGTAAGCACACAGACATTGAATCTTATTAGATTAGGGTCATTACAAGTCCTCTTCCCTTATTCGTGCAAACCTTACGTCTCTGCTCACACTGTATTCATCCCACGAAAGAAACTAGTTGAGCGCTTCTTACTACATCTTCTTCGTGATACTAAATGCACAAGGTTTCCTCCCTTTACTATTTCACCTTTCCTAGAGGTCAGTAGCCCGCCTGGATTTCAATTCAGGGTCAGTCTAACCACAATTAAAAGAAGCAGCACCCGCTTAGGCGCGCGGAGCACCTAGTCCGCATGTTCGCCGGGGAAGCGGCGCATCGGTGTCTATCATAGGGGTGTGGGGCGCAGGAACTGCTTGCAGCCGATCTGGTGGTCGGCGGGGCTTGAATGGATTGCCGAGGGCTGTGCCAAGCATGGCGGTGCGGTGAGGTCGCTGCCGTTTCGAGGAAGATCGTCAACACTGACTGGCTGGAGGTAGATGAAGGCGATCTACCCGTTCTTTGTACATCGGACGGTGCAGAAAAAATGGACTGACCTATTTGTTTTCAGTCGAATGTTATTTTCATAGAATCCTGTAGTAATTAAAGTGTGCCATGCATGTTGTAGAGCTATAATATGTCTCCCGTCATTTATTTCTCACCGACCTGCTATCTGCTACCTTTACACTGTACTAATTGTGCACACACTTCACCCATACTCACACTATCATTTTTTTATGCATGGGTATTTCACACTCTGACGCAGTGTTGATGAATGCTGGAAAGAAAAGACAGAAGTCGCTCCAGTGTAATTCGAAGATAAGCACTAAGCGTCTCAGCGCTCTAAAGGATGTAGTGTCAGCAGTTGGAGACAGTAAACGTAGCTTTGTAGTTGATGATCTCAATTTCCACACACAACCATCCTAGGTGCTTGCTTTAACTTTGGGTTATCAAATGTGGTTGCATGTTGCATATGGTGTCTAGCTTGTATTGCTTCCAATTTGGTTAAGTTGCATATGCTTACTTTACACATTATACCTTTGATAATGACATGCTTGCCTGTTTTTGATACGTACTGCATATGTCTATTAACCATGTTCGTAAATCAAACTAATGCTCTTTTGTATCCCTCATCAATCACTTATGATGAGACAGTCATCCAGGTGGGTTAGTCTGAGACGCCATACTCGTTTAAAGAGTGCAATGTCATCCTCCCCACATGATTCTCAAGAAACAGCAAGGCTAAATGAAGATAGTCAACGTAGCTCTCTAGTTGATGACCGCAATTCCCCCACACCACCATCATAGTTGCTTGCTCTAACTTCGCAGTGTGATATGTGGTTGCATGTTGCATACGGTGTCTAGCTTGTAATGCTTCTCATTAGGGTAAATTTCATCTCCTTAGTTTACACATTATACCTGTGAATATGACATGCCTTCCTATTTTTTGGTACACACTACATCTATGTGTTAACCTTGTTCTTACGTGAAACTACCTCTCTTCTGTATCCTGCATCAATCACTTATGATGAGTCACCTTTATTCGTTGCATATTGCATATTATTTCTAGCCTACTGCCATGTATTGCTTCTAATTTGGTCAAATACATTTGTTAGGGTACCCTTTTAATTTGGCAGAGTGATATTAGTTTCATCTTTCATATGGTTTCTAGCTTTTATTGATTCTAACAAGTTCAAGCACCTTGTGCTTAGTTTACACTTTATACATCATACATGTCAATATGTCACGCCGTCCTGTTTTCATACATATTCCATCCTCCTATCATGCGGCTGCCTTATATGAAAGTAGTGTTCGTCAGTATCATGCATCAATGAGTTCTGAAGAGAAAATTTTATTACTTTTTCTTGTGGGTTTGACTTGACAAGGCAAAATCAAGAAAGGGGAAGGAAAAGAGTAAGGAAGGCGATGATGGTGGTCCTCTGCAGCAACGTAAACGGAGCATCTGTACCGATTCTCCTTGTATTGATAGTGCATTACAAGGTCCAAGTCTCCGCTCCCCTACTCCACCATCCAAGGTGCTTGCTCTAACTTGGCAGTGTGATATCTGGTTGCATGTTGCATATGGTGTCTAGCTTGTATTGCTCCTAATTAGTGTAAACTGCATCTGCTTAGCTTACACATGATACGTATGAATATGACACGCTTTCCTATTTTTGGCACATACTATATCTATCTATCACACCATGTTCTTACATGAAACTACTCTTCTTGTGTATCCTACATCAGTCACTTATGATGGAACACCTTTAACTTGGCAGTGTGATATTGGTTTGCGTGTTGAATATGATTTCTAGCATGTATTGCTTCTAGTTTGATGAACGCCACCGATGACAAGACAGTTTTAACTTGGCGGAGTGATATTGATTGCACCTTTCATATGGTGTCTAGTTTGCAGTGCTTCTAATTTGTTAAAGTGCCTTCTGCTTAGTTACCACATCATAGGTGTGAATATGTCAAGCCGTCCATTTTTTCGTACATATTCCATCCTCGTATCATGACTTTGCCTTTCATCAGAGTAGTGTTCGTCGGTATCATGCATGAATAAGTTCTGAAGAGCGAATTATATTCATTTTTCTTGTCGGTTTGACCTCACAATGCAAAATCAACAAAGCTGAAGGGAATTGGCAAGTCATTGGATGATGGTGGTCCTTCAGAGCAACTGAAATGGAGGTTCTCTATAGAATCTACTCCGCCATCCTCCCAACAAGATTCGCAAGACAAGGCAAGGCTAGACAGTCAACGTAGCTATGTAGATGATGAGCACATCTCGCCTACTCCACCATCACAGGTGTTTGCTCTAACTTGGCACTATTATATGTGGTTGCATGTTGCGTATGATGTCTAGCTTGTATTGCTTCTAACTTTGTTGAATTGCATCTGCTTACTTTACACATAATGCCTGTGAATATGACACGTGTTCCTATTTCTAGAACATATATGTACATGATGAGCACATCTCCCCTACTCCACCATCACAGGTGCTTGCTCTAACTTGGCACTATTATATGTGGTTGCATGTTGTGTATGATGTCTAGCTTGTATGGCTTTTAACTTTGTTCAATTGCATCAGCTTACTTTACACATAATGCCTATGAATATGACACGTGTTCCTGTTTCTAGAACATACGTTTACATGATGAGCACATCTGACCTATTCCACCATCATAGGTGCTTGCTCTAACTTGGAACTGTTATATGTGGTTGCGTTTTCCGTATGATGTCTAGTTTGTATTGCTTTTGATTATGTTGACTTGCATCAGCGTAGCTTACAACTTATACCTGCAACAATCACTTACCCATAAGACACATTTAACTTGGGACTGAGATGTAGGTTGCATCTTGCATTGTCTTCTAGCTTGTACTGCTTCTAATTTCTTGAAATGGCACTTACAACGAGACACTTTTTACCTGATAGAGTGATATTGGTTGCATGTTCATATGGTGCCTAGCTTTCATTTCTTCTAATTTTGTTGCCTTCTGCTTACTGTTTTTTCATACATATTCCATCCTCCTATCGTACATGTGAATATGAAACGCTGTCTATTTTTGTATATATTCCATCCTCCTATCCTGCGCTTGCCTTACATCAAAGTAGTGTTCGTCTGTATCATGCATCAACCAGTTATGTAGAGCTAAATTTATTCATCTTCTTGTGGTTTTGACTTCATAAGGCAATATTAGAAAATAGGAAGGAAATAGTAAGTTAGGGGATGTTGGTGGTCCTCTGCACCGACGCGAATAGAGACTCTCTAGATTTGCCACTGCTACTGCTAATGAAGTTGAAGTCCCAAGTCTACATGATGAGTTCATCTCCCGTACTCCACCATCGCAGGTGCTTGCTCTAAGTTGACAGTGTGATAATTGGTTTCATGTTGCATATGTTGTCTAGCCTGTAATTCTTCTATTTTGATTAAATTGCACCTCCTGAGTTCATACGTTACACATGTGCGTATGACATGGCGTTCTGTGTCTAGAATACACTACATCTATCGATCATACCATGTTCTTACATCAAAGTACTGATGTTGTGTATCCCGCATCAGTCACTCATGATTGGAAACTTTTAACATGGCAGTTTGATAGTGGTTGCATCTTGCATTGATTTCTACGTTGTACTGTTTCTAATTTTTTTGAAATACCACTTATGACAAGACACTTTTAACTTGGCAGAGTAATATTGGTTCCATCTTTCATATGGTGTCTAGCTTGCATTAATTCTATTTTCTGGAAAATCCTTCTTCTTAGTTTACACATCGTAGCTGTGAATATGTCATGCCGTCCTATTTTTCTTACATATTCCATGCTCATACGGTTGTCTTACATCAAAGTATTGCTTGTCTGTATCATGCATCAATGAGTTCTGAAGAGCGATTTTATTCTTTTGTGTTGTGGGTACGGCTTGACATGGCAAAATAAAAAAAGAGTAAGGAAAATAATATAGTAGGGAATGGTGTTACTCATCGGGTGAAACAGAAAAGGATCTGCCGTCCAGATTCTGCTGGTACTTATAGTGCAGTAGAAGGTCCAAGTCCACCAGCTAAATCTATAAACACAGTATCACCTGCTCCACCAGCTGTAGCATCCGCTTCAACAATACCAGCATCTCAACGAGTTACTCATTCGTTTGCTCCAGAACTGGCCAGTTCCCAAGCTGCCTTCACACCTAACACTACTTCCGAAGCACTGCTAACACAACAGGACTTGGCAAGATCAGATGAACCTCATGAGCATCAACACCAAGACGGTACCTGACCGAGTCAAGTTGCAGTTGCATGCTCCTTTATATGTACTCTCACAGTTTGATGTACACTAACACTTTCCATATTCGTTGTTGAACTAGCACCACGATGCAAGCAGAAACAGACATCAGGGATAATGCTTGACAGATTAACAAAATATAAAGGAGGAAGAATGGAGATCCATTTTGAGGCAGGTTTAAAAAGGCCACGTGATGCTACAGAGTCAGCCAAGTTAGTATCAGAGGTAGTCGTTGCCGTTAGGTGCCATGCACGTATCCTCCCAACGTGGATCTAGTACAGGAATGAGAAAGACAATACCCAATTTAACACCTTCTTTGACCATTTATCCGTAAGTAATGTTATTCACCGCAATTAGTAATATTGTCTTGCTCTGTCCCATACTTTCTAGCTTCCTCCTAATAAGACTCACATTCTTTTTTCAACAGATGAGGTTCAAGTTGGATCCAAAAGATGATGCAACTAAACAAGCATGCACTCATGTTTTTAAGTCTGCTCTGCGACAGTATCGGTAACACCTTAGAAAATCACACTTTGAAGGCAAGGCTAACAATGAAATTGCCCAAACATCTCAAGTGAAATATATTACAGATGAAGACTGGACAACCCTTGTTAAACACTGGTCTGATCAAAAGTATCAGGTAGGCTATATGTATTTGATCAGACCACATATTGAACTTGTATTTATGTATGTGCCTTACAAGTGTATCTTCTTCTAGGCTAACTGTTTGAAGAAAAAGACCAACCGTTCTAAAGTGAAATTCCAACAGACAATAGGATCTCGTAGCTATATTGCACACTACCATGATCTTGTAAATAGCTGCTACTTCCTTCTTTTTTATGTGCCATATTATCGTATCTATATTGACTTGTTCCAAATACAGAGGAAAGCATGTGCGGACCAAAAAGAACCTGAACCGAATGCAGTGCAAAACTTCAAGGATTGCCACACTAGCAAGATGAAGGGCATGAGCACACCAGTTCAAGCCGCTGTTGTAAGTCCTTACTCCTCCTGCCTTTGAACTGATTGGTACTGTGATGTGCTCATTTAACTACTTGGTTTGCAGCCAATGTCAGTTACTCTGTTCACTTTTATACACAGTTGTCTTAACGTATCATTTCACCTTACATGGTTTAAAAGAGATGAAGGATATTCTTTTGGTCTTGATATGTATTCTAGTTGTCATGTTCACATGCGCACACAATGATAAAATAGCATGTTTGTTTTATATCGGTTTGCCCATAATATGAATGGTGTCATACTATGTTCTACCTACTTTAAACCATGTCTCTTTATCCTTCAATGTCAACGAATGTGAGGAAATAGACAATACAGTAGGCATGCTACATGGACATATGTTCCGAAAGTGATTTTATTATGTAGTTGGCAATACAATTATGACACCCCGAGACCGGTGGGCCAGGTGTCAGCCAGTTATTCGTAGACGTTTCCTTGTCATCTTGCTTGCGTGTTGCATTTTGTCATGTCATCATGTGTGTTGCATCGGCATGTTTCCAAACTTGCATCTGCCCAAGTTCAACTCGTTCTTTCCGTTGTCCGTTCTGAGCCCAGACACACTCACACGTGCCCGCGGCACCTCCGAATATTTATTATATGAGTGGATGGAAAACGTTCTCGGAACGGGTTGAAACTTGGTGTGTGGTCTTATTATAGCATAGGTAGACTGCCTGTCAATTTTCGTCGCATTCGGATTTCTTTTGATAGCCCAACGGTTAACCGCGTTAACCGCCGGAGGCCTTTTCTCTTTTGGCCCAGCACCCCTTTCACACAGCACACCTAGCCCATTCTAACCCCTCCACGCTCTTTGTCGTTCGATCACGATCGCGTGGCCGCGAACGGCTCCTCATTTGGACACTCCTAGCTCCCTCTACCTATAAATATGTGGCTCCTCCCGAAATTCCTCGCACATGAACCCTAGCCCCGCTCCTCAAGCGCCGCCGGACATGTCCAATCGCGCCGAACATGTCCAGCCAGCCACATCACTCTGACCAATCGCCTGGCGCCACGTCGTCCTCCAGCCTCCTCCCCACCAATCTCGCGCTGCCACGTGTCCCCCTCGCCTCCACCGCGTCCCCGCACCACCGCGGCCCGCTCGGCCCACAGCGGGCCCGTGCCTGGCCTGACCGGACCAGATCGCCGCCGCCGATGCACCGCAGCCCGCGGCCCGCGCCTCCTCGCTCCGGCCGCCGGAGAGTCGTCGGAGCAGGACCCCGCCGCCGCCGCGTGCTCCGCCCCGCCGCCGGTGAGCCGCAGCGCCGCCCCAACTCCTCCCCGTCGCCCCTGCAACGAGCTCTGTCGAGTGCCCCGCCGACGGATCAGACCGCCGCCGCCCGCCGCCGGTGGCCTTGCCATGCCGCCTCCGCCAGGCCCCGGCCAGATCCAGGCCGCCCGTGGCCTTATCTGGCTCGTCCCGCCGTCCCTCGATGTCTCCTGGCCGGAGACCGGCGCGCTGCGCCCTCGTCGGAGAGACGCCCGTAACGCTTTGTTCCCGTGCGGGAGAACGACGGGGCCGCACCAGCGCCCCTGGGCCGGCGTCCACGCGAGGCCCAGCCGCGGTCCCCAGGGCCCACCTTCGGTGGCCCAGTGCTCCGGGCCCTGCTCCGCGGCCACATGGGCCCCGAGGCCCATCGCCCCTCGGCCCAGCCTCCACCTCTTCCGTACTGGGCCAGGCCCATGGTGAGCCGCCCCTCTAAGCCTCGCCTGAGCACCTTTTAGTTATATTGCGCCCGTCTTTTTTTTTATAAAACTGGTTAGTCCTTTTCTGTGTAATTTTTGTTGCATCTTTGTATGCTTGTAACTATTTGTGTGCTTATCCAAATGGAGCATATGATATGTCAAAATGATCGTGGTGATATTCTCTACACTTTGTTCCATTGTGCCATGCTTGTTTGAGTTCATCTAGATGCTCTAATCTCTATTGCAAGAGTGCTACTTGTTATAAACTGTTGTTACTTGTTAATTTCATGCCATGTTTGAGATATGATAACTTGGTGCATGTTTATCCAAATGATGCATATGATATGTCAAAATGTTCATTGTGAAGTGTACTACATGATGGTTGCTGTAGCATGCTTGTTTGAGTCCATATTGCCATGTTAATCTCTGATGCAAAAGTGCATTTGACTGTTAAGTGCTGAAACTTGTTATGAGATGCTGAGTTCAATTGCTCTTTGCTATTGATGTGTTTGTCCTCATGCCACATGTCTAGATGTTTTAGAAGCACAATAATATGGTCTTTGATGTGGTGCATTTAACTTTCCATGATATGCCTTGAGGTGACTTAAACATGCTATTAAACATGCCATGTTGTTATTGTTGTTTTATACTTAGTGAAATTTCTGCTAAATCTGGAATTTGTTATAACCTGATGCTATGTTTGCTTGATGCCCTAGTCAAATCCATGCTTGTTTTGGAATGGCCAATGATCATGTCTTGTTGTAAATGTTTTTGTCTATCCATTCATGCTCTTACTTGCTCAGATGACCTGCTGTAGCTTATTTATTTCTTGCTCTCAAGTTGCTATAAAATATAACTGTCACGTTTTTAACAGCATGTTCAATTTGGTGTAGCTTGTTCCTATTGATCCATGCCTCCTATGGAGTTGCTCCAATGGAGTTGTTTGATGTAGGAGATGTCTACTACATGTCCATGCTCTTTATATACTTAGTTGAGTTGATATGCTTGTTGTTTTGTGCCTCCGAAGGCAGAATCGTGAGGATGTTTTTGCCTTCCCAGATTTTGGCTAAGTCTGGATAATTTTATTGCAACTTGCCATGCTTGTTTAAATGTGTTCCAGCAAGATTTCGGGTGTGTTCTAAGTTCCTACTTGTTAAGTATCATGTCTAGTTCAGATCCATGCTTCTTGTTATGATGTTTGGGTGCTATAGCATATATCTACCTTGCTCCAAAGTTGCTATGTGGCTGTTAACTTCAGCTTGTTGCTATATCTTGTTTCTAGTGTATCTTTTAGCCTGTTGCTCCGTTTTGGGTGCGCCCTACATGAAACTTGTGTGTTTTTGCATGTAGGATCATAATATCAAGTTGTTTTCATGTTCGGAGTGTGTTTGCTTGATGTTTGGGTGTATCTTGCACCGTTGCCTTGCTTGTCTTGTTTTGTTCATATCTTCTAGGCCGTAGCTCCGAATTAAACAAACTTTATATGAAACTTGACTAGAATTTCGTGTAGAAGATCATGGTGCATGTTAAATTGCTGTTTAACAACTGTAACTTAAGGTTTGTTCAGATCTGGACTAATTTCAAACTATGCATATAAGGACTTACCGGATTGTTATATGTAGTTTCCGGCCTCATTTAAACTTGTTGACTTGTGTTGTTTCTGAGTGCTACCTGCCTTGCCATGTTTTGCATCATATATAGACTTGTCTTGCATCCTACTTGGTTGGGCATATTGTCATGTTCTTGTGTTGTTTTTGAATGCTTCCTACCTTGCCATGTATTGCAGCATATATAGACTTGTCTTGCACCCTACTTGGTTGAACATATTGTCATGTTCTTGTGTTGTTTTTGAGTGCTTCCTACCTTGCCATGTATTGCATCATATATAGACTTGTCTTGTATCATACTTGGTTGAGCATATTGTCTTGTTCTTGTGTTGTGTGTTTACCGTATTGCTTGCTTCTTCTCGTTAGTGCTTGTTCCGTTGCGATCGTGAGGATTCGTTCGTCTACCCGTGGTTCTTCTTCAAGGCTTCTTCTTCGTCTTCTTCATGGACCCGTTCTTCTTCCTTGCGGGATCTCAGGCAAGATGACCATACCCTTGGATACCTTTACTATCATTGCCTTTGCTTAGTTGTCTCGATGCTATCGTTATATGTCGCGCTACCCATCTTATTGTCAGCCCCTCTCCTTGTTGCCATGAAACCTCTAATTTTTTACACCTTCCTAGCAGACCATTGTTTGGCTATGTTACCCGCTTGCTCAGCCCCTCTTATGGCATTGTTAGTTGTAGGTGAAGATGAAGATCGTTCCATGTTGGAATTTGATGTTGGAATATCACAATATGTCTTAAATATATTAACACACCTATATACAGAGCATGGGTGGAAGGCTTGGCCTTTTGCTCAGTGTTTTGTTCCACTCATGCCACCTTAGGAGCCGATAAACCGGCATTATGTTCCTTGATTTTGTGTTCCTTACACGGTTGGGTATATGGGGACCCTTTGACACTTCGTCTTTGAATAAAACTCCTCCAGCAAGGCCCAAGATTTGGTTTTAATTTGCCTCATAATAACAACTTAATTAATTAATTAAAATTGCATAGGGGGTCGCGCCCTCGGGATTCTTTTCTACATAGCAGGGGGGCCAGTGCTGATGGTGTTGGTCCCAAACGGGGAGCCTGCGGGGCCACCTCGGGGAAACTCGAGGGCTGGTTTTACTCGTAGCATCGCCCATCCGGTCGTGGCCTGAGATGAGATACGCGCGGCTACTATCAGGGTGTCGACACACAGGGAGGTCTTGCTAGACTTTTTTTACCATTGTCGAAATGTCTTGTGCACCGGAATACCGAGCCTGATCAGATTTCCCTAAGATAAGGGGTAATAATTATTATTACTTCAGCTGATCGTGAGAGCTTGTGATGGGCTAAGTTGGGACACCCCTCCAGGGTTATGATCTTTCGAAAGTCGTGCCCGTGGTTATGTGGCAGATTGGAATTTGTTAATGTCCGGTTGTAGAAAACTTGACAGAGGATCCAAAGTAAAACACACAACTGTGCGAGTAACCGTGACTGTCTCTTTTCACTTTGAGAAGAGAACACGGTGGGGTTATGTTTGACTCGTAGGAAGTACAGGATCTTTAGCGATCACTACTAGTTTGCGACCGCTTGCGTAGATGCTCATCTTATTCTTGTACTCATAAGTTAGCCACCATATATTGCTTAGTCGCTACTGCAACCTCACCACTTTACCTCTTCCTACCCTTTAAGCTTTGATAGTCTTGTTACCCATGGTTATGGGATTGCTGAGTCCTCGTGGCTCACAGATACTATAACAACAGTTGCAGGTGCAGGTTTCCGATGTCTTGACGTGAGAGCGAAATTCGTTGTGTTGGAGTTCTTTCTTCTTCTTCTTCTTCTTCTTCAGTCTTGGGTTAGGTTCCGGGTTGGCAGCCTGGGATAGCAGATGGATTTCTTGGTGCTTTTCATGTTTGCATCTGTAGTCGGATGCCTGGTATTGATGTTGTTGTATTCATGTGAATTGTATGTATTATTGTATCCCCCGTGTATGTATGTAATGGTACGATGTAATGATATCCATCTTGCTAAGCGCCCGAAATGCGGTTGTGCCCCAATCACGTAAGTGTCACGTGATCGGGATTGTCGGTGTACTAAAGTAGGGGTACCTTAGTATCCCGAACTTGTGCACGGGCAGTAGCAGCGTCCCGTGGCAGGGCTTGCCGCGCGTCCGCCAAGGCCCACCGAGGTTCCTTTGAAACCATTCAAGAACAAAGTATCTAAGTCAGAGAAACAAGGCCTCGGCAAGAGGAGCTTGCCGGGAAGGCCACTCTACACTCAAGACCACCTCTTTGGCACAAGACCCTGGCAAGAGGAGCTTGCCAGGAAGGCCAAACATGGCATTTCAGAGACTTGCTGTGGCGCGTCGCGCGCCCCGGCAAGGCCCGGAGAGCGACAAGCTTCCGGGCGCGGCAAGGTAGCGGCCGCGGCAAGGCGTTTGCCGCGGTAAGCTTCCACTGTGTGCCCGCGCTCCAGCCCATCCGGCCACGCGTCGCCGTGGGGCCCTTCCAGGGGCACGTGGCGGAAGGTTGTGCAGCCTGGGGTACACGGTGGCAAGCTGCGATGACGAAGCCACCATCGTGGCGAACGGAGACGCCCTGACGGACGCTTTTTGCACTATTTGGGGCGACGGCAACGGGCATTCAATGCCCTTGTCCCCCACCGTCAGGGTTAGGTACAGAGCACTGTACATACATTGTTCCAACTACAACCATTTTTACATTTTTACCCTCAACTGCGTTGCCACCTGTTGGTGACCCCTTTGACCTATAAAAGGAGGCCCATGCGCAACGTAGATGAGGTTCCGATCGACGACCACTCTCACGCTCGGTGTTGTTGGCCATAAGCACTGTAGCTCTTCTTGCTCCCGAGCCAAGAACGCAATACAAACCAAGGCAGGAGTAGGGTTTTACGCATCCATGCGGCCCGAACCTGGGTAAACTGCTCGCGTGCTCGCCTCGATCCGCTCTTCGTGCATCCTCCGCTCCCGTGCCGTACCGAAAAGGGGCTCCGGTCCCATAGGTGTTCGTGGCGATCAGTTTCCCCGACATCATTGGCGCGCCAGGTAGGGGGCGTCGAGGTTGTGCGAACCTGATCCGGCGTTCACGCGGGCGAAATCTTCACCAACTTCATCTACTTCATCGACTACATCAACATGCCGCCGAAGAAGAAGGCTTCGGAGGTAGCAGGCCCATCCGCGTCGATCCCGCCGCCACCGGAGCCAACGGTCGGTGGGGTTGACGCTGGCGGAAGGACGGACGCCGGCGAGGAAAATCACGGCGCCGCCAAGTCCAAGGACAAGACGGACGACCGGGCGCATTCCAAGACCTCGACGTCCGTGCACGCACCGCGCCCCTCTCAGGAGGTGCCGGACCGGCAGCGACGTGGTACGCAAGTTACCATCCGCTTGCTGGGCCAAGGTCAAGTTGGTGGGTCGCGGGACGCTCAAGGCCAACGTGCTGGCACGAGAAAGGTGCGGTCGCCGGGACGAGACCCTGCTCCTTCTAACGCAGTTAGAAGTCCGAGCATATCTCGCTCCTCGCACCGCTCGCCACCGCTCCCCTCCACTCCAGCAGAAGCTCTAGCTCGAGCTCAGCTGCTCCTCGATTTCCCTCCAGCGGCAGACAAGGCCGAAGACTGGAGGACCACCATCCAGAGCCTCATCGCCTTCGCCAACAACGACACGCCGCAGCAGCCGACGACGTCGCGGCCGGGGCAAGTCAGCCATGCGCGGGCTGATGGAGACACGACCGCCGGGGGTGCAACTACCGTGCACTCCCCGCCCCAAAGGCCGAAATCGCCGACTCGCCGGATCAACATCGACGACTACTCCACGGCGTCGTCGGATCCGCGAGCTCGCCGCGATCAATGCCAAGTCCTTGACGACAGACGACAAGAGGACGCTCGAACCAGCATCTAGCGTCGAAGAGAAGCGCGATGACAGTCCGACCAGCGTGCTGGGCCCGCTGTCGACATGCACGCGCCCGGAGAACCAGGCGACTTGCCGTACGCGACGGGTTGCCCTGCGTTCACCCGTGAGCTGCGGCAAGTCCAGTGGCCCAGCATGAAGAACTTCAAGCCCGACGTACCCGAGAAGTACGATGGCAAGACGCATCCGTCAGAGTTCCTCAGCATCTACACCATTGCGGTGCAGGCTGCCGGGGGACGGGACGAGAAGATACTAGCGAACTACTTCCTGCTCGTGCTCAAGCCAAACGTTAGATCTTGGCTCATGCACTTGCCGGAGAACTCTATTTCTTCTTGGACCGACCTGTGCCATCAGTTTGTCGGCACCTTCACGGGTGGCCACAAGCCCCATGGCCAGGAGAGCGACCTTCATATACTCGCCCAGAAGGAAGGAGAGTCCCTGCGAAAGTACATCCAAAGATTCAGCCGCGTCCAGCACAACATCCCGGACGTCCACCCTGCCGCGGTTATTAGCGCGTTCCATCAGAACATGCGTAACCGCAGGATGAGGGAGGAAATGGCGATGTGCAAAATACGAGACGTCAGCGAGCTTTATGCCCTGGCCTACAAGTGCGCACGCGCTGAAGAGGGGAGGAGACTCCCCGGAGAGGATACTGGAGCAGGAGGGACGGATAGTGAGGATGCAGCCCCGGCAAGGAAGAACCGGCGGCGGAACAACAAGAAAAAGAAGAATAAGGAAGTACTGGTCGTTGAGCAGTCCGGCAAGGAGGCTGGCGCCAAGAGAAGCTCAGGCTGGTGGCTCCGGCAAGGAAGCTACCACCGTAGTGGCCGCCGACAAGCAGGACGGCTCCGACAAGCAGTACTGCAAGATCCACCACACCAAGGGCCACGATCTCCAGAACTGCAAAAGGGTCGAGTACCTCGTCGAACAGCAGAAGGCTGAGTACGAGCGACGCGACAAGGAGAAGGCCCAGGGAGGTAGAGGAGAGTCCGGCAAGAAGCGGCCATTCAATGGCGGGGGAGGACGCCGCGGCAAGGCCAAGCAGCGGCAAGGAGATAGACCTCCCCGCGGCCGCGACAACGACGAAGACGAAGACGACGATGAAGACATGGATGTCGGAGACAACAGCGAGCAGGAGTTCCAGAAGGCCACGGAAGTTCTATGCATCGACGGAGGTGCCTCTCCGCATACTTCCCACCGCCAACTCAAACAATGGGTGCGCGAAGTTAATGCAACAGAGCCCCCCGTCGAGTCGCACAAACTTCTGAAGTGGTCCAGCACGCCCATTATCTTCGACATTGAGGACCACCCTGACCGCACAACTGCGGTCGGGTGTTTGTCATGTTGGTTTCACCAACCATCTGCAACCTCAAGGTCACCAAGATGCTGGTTGACGGCCTGAACCTGATCTCCTCTGTTGTGATCCGGAAACTACAGATCCCCGACAGCGAGCTTGAAGAAACCGGCATGTTCCAAGGGATCAACCCGGGAAGGAGCAAGCCGAGGGGGAAGATCACACTGCCAGTAACCTTTGGCGGAGAGCTGAATTTCAGGACTGAGAGGATCACCTTTGACGTTGCCGATATCCCGTTGCCATATATTGGGATACTTGGCCGTCCGGCGCTCGCCAAGTTCATGGCAGCCTCTCATTACGCCTACAACATGCTCAAGATGCCAGGCCCGATAAGCGTCATCTCTGTCCCCGCCGACAAGAAGGACGCGCTTATCTGTGTCGACAAGATTTACCGGGACGCAGCAGCTGCAACTGATAGCAAGGCACTTGCCGCTGAAGCTCCCGGGGGGAAGAACAAGACCAAGTCCGGCAAGAGCTCTGGGGCCCACTCCGGCAAACGCACCTCCTCGGAGTGCTGCGCTGTCGTCGAGGACGCACCATCGAGCTCCACCGGCAAGTGCAAGAAGGGAATGGCAGCTCCGCCTGCAACCAAGAAGGTGTCCGCCAATGAGGACGGCACTGGTGGTACTATCACCATCAGTGCCACGCTCGATCCTAAATAGGAAAGCGCGCTCGTTGCTTTCCTGCGGGCAAATGTCGACGTGTTTGCATGGCAACCGTCTGACATCCCCGGCGTTCCCAGGAAAGTGATTGAGCATAAGCTTGCCGTTTGTCCTCACACGCGGCCCGTCAAGCAGAAGGTCAGAAAGCAAGCGGTGGAGCGCCAAGAGTTTATCGCTGAAGAAATCAAGAAGCTGGAAGCGGCAGGCCTTGTCAGAGGTGTACTTCATCCCACGTGGCTGGCCAACCCTGTTGTCGTGCGCAAAGCAAATGGGAAGTGGAGGCTTTGTATAGACTTCACTGATGTGAATAAAGCTTGTCCCAAAGATCCATTTCCCTTGCCGCGCATTGACCAGATTGTTGACTCCACGGTTGGATGTGAGTTGCTTTCATTTCTTGATGCATACTCCGGATACCACCAGATATTTATGGCTGACGAAGATGAAGAGAAGACCGCGTTCATTACTCCATGTGGCACTTACTGCTTCATACGCATGCCCTTTGGATTGAAGAATGCCGGTTCAACGTTTGCAAGGGTAGTCCACACTGCTTTTGAGCCGCAAATACACAGGAATGTAGAAGCTTACATGGATGATATAGTGGTCAAGAGCAAGGACAAGGATACTCTGATTCAGGATCTAGATGAAACCTTTGCGAATCTGCGCAAGATACAACTCAAGCTCAACCCCGAGAAGTGCGTGTTCGGAGTTCCCTCCGGCAAGCTTCTCGGGTTCTTTGTGTCCCAGAGGGGGATTGAAGCCAACCCCGACAAGATCAAAGCAATCGAGCAGACCGAAGCTCCGAAGCGCGTCAAGGATGTACGAAGGCTTGCCGGTTGTGTGGCTTCTCTCAGCAGGTTCATTTCTAAGTCTGCAGAACGCACCCTGCCGTTTTTCAAAATCTTGAAAAAGGCAGGTCCAATGAAATGGACTCCGGAAGTGGAGGCAGCGCTGCAAGATTTGAAAAGGTACCTGTCCTCCACTCCAATACTTGTCGCACCTAGGCCACAAGAGAAGTTGTTGCTGTACTTGGCGGCAACCAATCAAGTGGTTAGTGTTGCGTTGGTAGCGGAAAGGAAGGCAGATGAGGAACCCACAGCCCCGGCAAGTACGTCCAGCGACAAGCAGGGGGCTTCCCCGACAAGCTCTGGCCCCGACAAGGATGAGTCCGCGCAGATGCAAGAAGAGGTGCGGAAGAAGGTGGTGCAGCGCCCAGTTTATTTTGTCAGTTCCCTCTTGTAGGGGGCTAGATCAAGATACTCTGGGGTGCAGAAGCTGCTCTTCGGCCTCCTCGTGGCCTCGAGAAAGCTGCGCCACTACTTCCAAGCACATGAGATAACGGTGGTCAATCGCTTTCCGCTGAAAAGGATATTGCAAAATCCAGAAGCAACAGGCAGGATTGTCGAGTGGGCACTGGAGCTGTCAAGCTTTGGCCTCAAGTTTGAAAGTACTTCTACTATCCAGAGCAGAGCATTGGCAGAGTTCATAGCAGAATGGACACCAACGCCAGACGAAGAAATTCCAGAGACAAGCATCCCCGTCAAAGAAGCAAGCAAAGAATGGATAATGTACTTTGATGGTGCCTTCTCGCTGCAAGGCGCCGGCGCTGGTGTGCTGCTTATCGCACCCACCGGAGAACACCTCAAGTACGTCGTCCAAATGCACTTTCCCAAGGAGCAAGCAACGAATAATACTGCAGAGTATGAAGGTTTGCTTGCCGGCCTCAGAATCGCAGCGGAGCTTGGGATCAAAAAGCTGATTGTGCGGGGTGATTCGCAGTTGGTTGTCCGCCAAGTAAACAAGAGCTACCAGAGTCCATTGATGGAAGCTTACATCGACGAAGTGAGAAAGCTTGAAGAGCACTTTGAAGGCCTGCAGATGGAGCACGTTCCAAGAGCTCAAAATGACGTCGCAGACGGCCTGTCAAAGTGTGCTGCACTAAAGCTACCTGTGGAACCAGGGATCTTTGTGCTCAAGTTAACTCAACCATCCGTTACACCATCAATTGGACAAAGTAAGAAGAGAAAGTTGGTCTCCGGTGACTACTTGCCGGCAGAACTTCCTGAAGCCGCCGCCAAGGTCCCGAAGAGCAACGACAAAGTTGCTGAGGAACAGTCTCCTCCTGCGGACCCTAGGGTTCGTACAGTTGAAGCAGGCGTTCCCGACAAGTTTTGCCCCAGCAAGCTTGCCGGGGAACGTCCAGCTCCCGCCGAGCCACAGGTTCTGGCCGTAGAAGCTGACGTTCCTGTAGCAGCACTTATGCCTTTAGTCCTTGTTGTTGAGCCTCAGGCTCCAGCATGGGCGCAGCAAATTGTCCGTTTTCTTCAAACTGGAGAACTTCCGGAAGAGCCAGAAGAAGCAGAAATAATAACCCGGCAGTCAAGTATGTATCAGTTTGTCGGCGATGAACTGTACAGAAGAAGACTCAACGGTGTTAGATTGAAGTGCATTCCTGATACGTCTAAAATGTATCTAAAATTTCTGCTTGCTCCATGCCTCTTTTGGGTGATATTGCTATGATATTTATACACTTCCATACACTTTTGATCATATTTGGACTAACCTATTAACTCAGTGCACCCCAGTGCCAGTTTCTGTTTTCTGCTGTTTTTGTATTTCAGGTTTTCCCATTACGAAAACTGACAGAAAAATCCCGGAAAATTATATAAAAAATTAGCGTTCCAGAAGCTTCCCGGCAGCCGAAGTAGGGCCGGAGGGGGGCCACCAGGGCTCCAGGCGCCCTGGTGGTGCGGCCCCCTCCTGGCCGCGCCGGGGGGGCGCCTGGGCCCCCCAGGCCTCCGCTGATGCCCCCCTTTGGCATATATTTAACACGCGTCCCGAAACCCTCGAGACGGGAACCCTTTTTCGCGATCTCATCTTTGTTCCGGCGCCGCCGCGCTTCCAAGATCGGGAGCACCAGGAGAACTCTTCCCGGCACCCTGCCGGAGGGGAGGATCACCACCGGGAGCCTCTCAACCACCATGGACGCCTCCCCGATGAGTTGTGAGTAGTCTCCCTTGAACCATGGGTCCATGACCAGTAGCTATGTGATGTTCTCCTCCCCTTCTTGTGCTTCACTAATTAGACCTCGTGAGCTGCCCTACATGATCGAGGCACATATGTAATCCTTATGTTGTTGCTATGTTGAGTTTGCTGGGATCCGATGGATTGTGAGATTATGTTCAGATTGTGTTTGAGTAATATATTTGATTTACCTCTTTTATATTTATGTTCGTGAGTAACTCTTGCATGTTCTCCGTTGCTATTTATTGCTTTGGCCAAGTAGTAGGTAGTGACTCCAAGAGGGAACGTTATGCTCGATTGGGGTTCATGCCCCTCGATGACTAGCTTGCGTGACAGAAACATGAGTCTAGGGGATGTGCTGTTGCCACAAGGGGGAAAACAACGGTGCTTGTGCCCGCGGGTGCAAGGATTGTTTACTTTACGCACAGTTCTTTTAATGCAGTTGTCTGTTGCTTTGAGTTTACACTATGGGTGGGACTCGCAACTTAATACCAGCGAGATGTTCTGGATAGATATCTCAAGGTGGATGATTAGTAGTAGATGCAGATGGATTTCGGTCTACTTGCCTTGGCGTACCGCCCATGCTTTGAACCTCTACCTTTCTTGCAACATAGTTAGCATTGGTTTGCGCACATAATTCTATCAATTGCCCAGCTGTAATTCGTTTACCTCACATAGCTGTTTTATCGTCTTTTGGGAGAGAGACATCACTAGTGAACATCATGGGACCCCGGTCCATATTACCATCACTGATCACATCCGCTATTTACTTTCTGCTTTTACTTACTATTTGCAACAATACCTATCACTATTATCACTTGCGTTTGATCCTTTGTAAACGACAAGGCCGGAGGGATTGACAACCTCTCTGTACTCGTTGGGAGCAAAGTTATTTGTATATGTGTGCAAGTCCACGTTGATTGCTAATATCTGGCGCCGTTAGCAGTTGACACCTTCTTGTTGAAACTGGGAGTCTCAGGGGAAATCGATCCTTGGTATCTTTGCCAAGGGAAAACTTCCGCTACACTGCATCTCAAACCTTCCACTTGGGGTAACCAACGAGGGGCGAGAAGCCATCAAGCAAAGTTTTCTGGCGCCGTTGCCGGGGGATCCACTCTTTAAGATAGGGGAGTTACACGCTATATTTTACCTTTGCTTTTTAGTCTAGTTAGTTTACCTTTCAGTTTTGCTTTAGTGTCCTTTATCAAAAATCACAAAAAAAAATTAATTATTTGCTAGTAGTCCTTTCTGTTTAGTCAAGCATGTTAGGATTTGGTGCTTTGAGGGAATCAGAAGTTTTGGATTTCCATCAAAAGGATGGAGAAAATATGAAGAAGGCTTGGGACAGAATTTCTGATGCACATAGGAGAATTATGCCTTGGATACCTATAAAAATTGTGCCTAGAAATTTTTACCATGGTCTTTTTAAATGGTGTAAACACTCTCTTGATATTATAGCTGAAGGAGAATTCCTAGAGTGTGATGAAGCTAGAGCTCTTGAAATTATACATGGTCTATCTAGTTACTTTGTTTATGATCATAGTTTTGATACTATCATAGATAGACTTGCTACTATTGAGAAGAGAATGGATGCTCTAGACTTAGTGAAGGAAGAGAAACCCAAACCCAATAAGAGAGATATTTTGGAAATAGACAATGATTGGGAGCCTTTGGTTAGGATTAGTATCTCTAATCAAGACTTCCTTGCTTATTGTGATATTGGATCTATGGTTTCTACTATGCCAAAAATTGTTCATGATTCCTTAAAATTTAACATGGATAGATTATCATCTTATCATGAACACACTAATGGAGATATTTCTGAAATCCAGGGAAGAATAAAAGACGTGCCAGTTAAATTCCTTAAAGGGATTGCAATGATTGATTTCTTCCTCGTGAAGCCAAACCAAGGAAATATAGTGTTTGGAAGGGACTTCCTCCGAGCAGTAAAAGGCTTCATCGATATAGGTAAGGGACAAATCCGCTTACGCGGGAAGGCAAAAGGTGTGTACCCCTTTCCTAGAAAGAACAAAAGTGAACTTGTTGAGGAACCATTTGAAGCAATTTATAACTCCAATTATTATGATGATTATTGATTCCTCTTTGCATTATGCCTAGCTTAAAGGCATAAAAGAAAGCGCTTTTGGGAGGCAGCCCACATGAATAAAATTTTAGTTTGCTTTTGTTGTGTCTTGATGTTTTTACTACAGTAGCATCATCATTGTATCTTTACTTTTCAACTTTGTGCCAAGTGTAGCCTCTGATTGCAAGAAAGTTCAAAAGTTGTGACGTGCTGTCCAGGAAACAGATTCTGTCCTTGGATAGGAAAATTCATATAAAATCACCAGATCATCTTTTTGGTCTGAATTGTTTCGACAGCGTGTTCTATACAATTGTCTTTCGAGCGTCGGTTCTGAGTTATTTGATTAGAGTTGCAGAAGTGCCCCGAAAAAATCATTTACTACCTGCTTTTCTGTTTTTCACAGATTCTCTCTTGTTTTGCCTTTCCTTCATTTTTCAAACCTTGAGCTTGCTTTTTCTTTGCAAAAACCTTTTGGCAATCTTGAGAAACATTAGACCTTCAAGAATATCCTTATTTCCAGCAAGGAATAATTATATTATTATGGGTACTAACCTCGCTAATCAGATTATGATGATTATGTATGAAGAGAGTTTTCAAGTGTGCGAGGGAAGATGATAAAAAGATTCAGGAGTGTCAAACGCTCAAGCTTGGGGATGCCCCCATGCACCCCCAAGAAATATTCAAGGAGACTCAAACGTCAAAGCTTGGGGATGCCCCCGTGCATCCCCTTCTCCATCAACATTATCAGTTCGTCTTTCGTTCCACTATATTTTTATCACTTCATGTGTTATGTGCTATGCTTGGAGCGTCTTGCTTTTAGTTTCCTTTTTACTTTTCTTTAGCTTTTCATAACGAGTCGGAACTCAGCTTTCTTTGTGTGGGAGAGAAACACGCTCCACTTCAACCTAGAACATAATATAGAATTTTCATGTCTATCTTTGCTGTGTGTGTTCTTTGTCTTTCAATAGCTACTATCATGCTTAGCTCTTAGTTTTCATGCTTATCTTTTTAAAGAGCTTTTGTTTAGTTGATTGCTTGAACTCTCTTTAGTTATCATGCTTATCTTATTAAGAGAGTTTGCTTCTGTTGCATTGGTCGATATGTCTATGATAAAAATGCTACGTGCATAATGGTGCTTAGTAGTTCATGTTTTCTTATGGTTAGTCTCAAATAGCTGGGGGGTTCCCAATGTGTTATTGGAGTACCAACATGATTTGTTTGCCTATGATGTGGTATGGTTTAGTAATATCTTCCTTCAAGAATTTATTTTGATTGACTTGGCGTATGCTCACGCATATTTAAGACTGTAAAGAAAGTCTATCAAGCCTTGATGATCTTTTATTTCTGAGTAGCGATATAACTTCCATGCCTGATTCAATGTTGCTTTGTCGCTCTGCATGATTATGACCGTCATTGCTCTTCCAATTGGTCGCTCCCAGTCTTTTGCTAACCTCCACCTGTACTAAGCGGACTGACTGCTTGTGCATCCAAAATCCTTTAAACCAGTTATGCCATATGAGTCCACCATACCTTCTTATACATGGTATTTACCTGCCATTCCTAAAGAAGACTTTCATATGCCATCTCGAAATTATTAAAAAAAATGCATTTCTGTTTTGTGCCTCTGTTTTAGTTCATGAGGAAGTAGTAGTTAATTCATGATCTTTTTAAGTTGGACAAGCTTCACCCCGGGATTGCATGTCTAATGTGCAAACCCATAATACGAGAAGGAACTGGTAAAGAGTGCGCCCTGCTCAAAATTAATATAACAAACAAACCCTCCTTCACGCTTTGTTCATGAGAAATCAGAAAACTTTGGCAGTGATAAACAAAGGAGATTAAGATGATGTGATCGTCCTCATTCGGGAGCCGTTCCTCGAAACTTGTCCATCTCAAGAAGTGATTGAGTTGTCTGCTAGCATTCGTTGACGAAACATGCATATCCAAAAAATATTATTACCTCTGTTTTTAAAACCAAGAGCTCTGGTACATGTTTTGTCTTTGTTTCCGACCACGGGTTTTCAACTTTGCCAACAAAAGCCACGGTTCGAGAGTCTCCACCTTCTTTTAAAGCACCAACTACTGAGAGCATGATTGTCATTCTGAGTGTAATGTGCATTGTCCCAAAGTAGCATTGTCTTTTGCATGATTATGATATCGTTTATTCTGAAATCATTGTATCTAGTCATCACTTAAACCTTGGAGGTGCCCCTGCATTTATGTTTTGCTTCACTAAAGGGGGCAAGCGAGATACCACTTTATCATATTTGCACACCATGCTCATTACAAATCTATTTGATGTTTCAGTATCATATTGTAAAACTTTCAGTTCTTTGTGATTTTCTCATGAGGCAACTTAATTACTACAGATTCATTGTCTCAGTAAGCTTTTGTCATATGATTACGAAAAATCCTTATATGGTTAATAGCATGTCACCACAGAAATTATTCTTGTTATCATTTACCTACTCGAGGACGAGCAGGAATTAAGCTTGGGGATGTTGATACGTCTAAAATGTATCTATAATTTCTGCTTGCTCCATGCCTCTTTTGGGTGATATTGCTATGATATTTATACACTTCCATACACTTTTGATCATATTTGGACTAACCTATTAACCCAGTGCACCCTAGTGCCAGTTTCTGTTTTCTGCTGTTTTTGTATTTCAGGTTTTCCCATTACGAAAACTGCCAGAAAAATCCCGGAAAAATTATATAAAAAATCAGTGTTCCAGAAGCTTCCCGGCAGCCGAAGTAGGGCCGGAGGGGGGCCACCAGGGCTCCAGGTGCCCTGGTGGCGCGGCCCCCCTCCTGGCCGCGCCGGGGGGGGGGGGGCGCCTGGGCCCCCCAGGCCTCCGCTGATGCGCCCCTTTGGCATATATTTAACACGCGTCCCGAAACCCTCGAGACGGGAACCCTTTTTCGCGATCTCATCTCTGTTCCGGCGCCGCCGCGCTTCCAAGATCGGGAGCACCAGGAGAACTCTTCCCGGCACCCTGCCGGAGGGGAGGATCACCACCGGGAGCCTCTCCACCACCATGGACGCCTCCCGGATGAGTTGTGAGTAGTCTCCCTTGGACCATGGGTCCATGACCAATAGCTATGTGATGTTCTCCTCCCCTTCTTGTGCTTCACTAATTAGACCTCGTGAGCTGCCCTACATGATCGAGGCACATATGTAATCCTTATGCTGTTGCTATGTTGAGTTTGCTGGGATCCGATGGATTGTGAGATTATGTTCAGATTGTGTTTGAGTAATATATTTGATTTACCTCTTTTATATTTATGTTCGTAAGTAATTCTTGCATGTTCTCCGTTGCTATTTATTGCTTTGGCCAAGTAGTAGGTAGTGACTCCAAGAGGGAACGGTATGCTCGATTGTGGGTTCATGCCCCTCGATGACTAGCTCGAGTGACAGAAACATGAGTCTAGGGGATGTGCTGTTGCCACAAGGGGGAAAACAACGGTGCTTGTGCCCGCGGGTGCAAGGATTGTTTACTTTATGAAAAGTTCTTTTAATGCAGTTGTCTATTGCTTTGAGTTTACACTATGGGTGGGACTCACAACTTAATACCAGCGAGATGTTCTGGATAGATATCTCAAGGTGGATGATTAGTAGTAGATGCAGATGGATTTCGGTCTACTTGCCTTGGCGTACCGCCCATGCTTTGAACCTCTACATTTCTTGCAACATAGTTAGCATTGGTTTGCGCACATAATTCTGTCAATTGCCCAGCTGTAATTCGTTTACCTCACATAGCTGTTTTATCGTCTTTTGGGAGAGAGACATCACTAGTGAACATCATGGGACCCCGGTCCTTATTACCATCACTGATCACATCCGCTATTTACTTTCTGCTTTTACTTACTATTTGCAGCAATACCTATCACTATTATCACTTGCGTTTGATCCTTTGTAAACGACAAGGCCGGAGGGATTGACAACCTCTCTGTACTCGTTGGGAGCAAAGTTATTTGTATCTGTGTGCACGTCCATGTTGATTGCTAATATCTGGCGTTGTTAGCAGTTGACACCTTCTTGTTGAAACTGGGAATCTCAGGGGAAATCGATCCTTGGTATCTTTGCCAAGGGAAAACTTCCGCTACACTGCATCTCAAACCTTCCACTTGGGGTAACCAACGAGGGGCGAGAAGCCATCAATTCCCCGGGAAGATGGGCAAAAGCTGTTGGCAGAGATACATGGAGGCATATGTGGCCACCACATTGGCGCAAGAGCACTTGCCGGCAAGGCGTTCCGGCAAGGTTTCTTTTGGCCAGAAGCCCTCCAGGATGCAACTGCACAAGTAACCAAGTGTGAAGCATGCCAGTTCCATGCCAAGCAGATACATCAACCAGCTCAAGCTCTCCAGACGATCCCTTTGTCCTGGCCATTTTCGGTCTGGGGGCTCGACATTCTCGGCCCCTTTCCCCACGCAGCCGGGGGCTTTGAGTACTTGTACGTCGCCATCGACAAGTTCACAAAGTGGCCGGAAGTGGAACCAGTGAGGAAGGTGACCGCACAATCAGCAGTCAAGTTCTTCAGGTCAATTGTCTGCCGTTTCGGAATCCCTAACAGGATCATCACCGACAATGGCACACAATTCACAAGTCGCACCTTCATGCAATACGTCCAAGACCTTGGCGCCAAGGTCTGCTTCGCTTCTGTTGCTCACCCGAGGAGCAATGGTCAAGCGGAGAGGGCAAACGCTGAAGTGCTGCGCGGACTCAAGACAAGAACTTTCGACAGGCTGCACAAGTGCGGAAGAAACTGGATCGAGGAGTTGCCGGCGGCTCTTTGGTCAATCAGGACGACACCAAATCGAGCCACTGGACAGACACCCTTTGCTCTTGTCTATGGAGCAGAGGCAGTTCTCCCCACGGAACTCGTATACGGATCGCCTCGAGTGCTCGCTTACGATGAGCTCGAGCAAGAGCAGCTGCGACAAGATGACGCACTGCTCCTTGAGGAGGACCGTCTTCAGGCTGCTGTACGAGCTGCTCGATATCAGCAAGCTTTGCGCCGCTACCATAGCCTAAAGGTTAAAGCCAGAAGTCTCGAGGAAGGCGACCTTGTTCTTCGGCGCGTTCAGTCCGCCAAGAATTCCAACAAGTTGACGCCGAAGTGGGAAGGCCCTTATCGGGTGAGACAAGTCACAAGGCCCGGCGCTGTCCGCCTTGAGACCGAAGAGGGCTTACCGGTGAGCAACTCCTGGAATATTGAGCACCTTCGCAAGTTTCACCCATAAGGCGCGGTTGCCGTGATCCGCTCCGGCAACCACCTTTTGTACAAGTCTTGTCGCTGTTGCATGTAAACCTTTGTGCAAAGCCGGGCGCAGACCCCGTGCATCAGTAAAACTTATGTGCCTCGCACAATTAGTCATTTCATGCCTTTCCATTTTTCTCGCATGTACTATCTGACACTTTGTGCAGCACGCGTCCCCGGTAAGCAATAACGAGCCTCAAGGCTCCATATCTATGCTTCCTTCTTTTTTCTCTCTCTCAAAAAGAACAAGTTTTTCCTCGCGCACAAGTTTGCCGTGGGGGAAGGAGACAGTGGTATGGACCAAGTGTCGTTCAAGAAAGCCTCGCCTTGCCGGGAAGCAGACGACACGAAAGCTAAGTTGCCAAAGTTTGAGCATTCGAATTTTTAAAATTTTAGAGTTATCTTCCTTGAATGACTGCACTTTGTATGGAAAACCTGTGCGTGGAGGAACCTACTCGTGGCTAGCCGCGCCCTTACTTTGTTTCGAGCACGCTCAACGGCTTAAGCGTGCTGCGACAAGTGTCGCGCCCTTACTTCGTTTTCGAGTTCGCTCAACAACCTAAGTGCGCTGCGACTAGCTGCGGCGAGGTTTCTTGCCGGTAGTGGCATTGCCAGCAGGCTGCTGAAGTTCCGCACTCAGCGCTCGCAGCAAGGGTCCCTTCGCCGGCAAGTTCCCTAAAAGCGTAGGGTAAAAGCATACAAAGCAAGGAAGTCAAGTAAAGGAAATAACATTGCATTAACTACCCAAAATAGAGTTATATTACAAAGTGACTCGCCGCAGCACTAATAGATTTTTGTCCATAACATGATAAGCAGCGACAAGGGAAGCAGAAGGAAAACAGCCTAGTCTGCACGGTCACCATCAACTCTCTTGATCTTGCCCACCTTGGCCACAATAGGTGCGACAAGGGCCTTGAGCGTCTCCTGGTCGGCGTCGGGCGGCAAGGTCCGGAGAACGTTGTTGAGGTTGAGCCCCGGGTTGCGGAAGACTATCTTCATCAACACCTTCTCCAAGACGCCCGTGCAGAGCCTGCGCGCCTCGTTCGCCAGCTCCGTCGGGATCCTCTCCCGGAGCTGCTGGAGGGCCGGCGCCACTCCCCTGAAGAACAAGCTTAGCTTGGCGCTGTGAGGGAGATTCTCGTCGGTGGAATACCCAAGGTGCTCCGTCCCCAGCCCCGCTAACTCCCTGTCGATATCAGCGGCGGCGGCGACACGCCCCTCGGTCCAGTGCTCCACCGTCAGCCTGAAGTTGTTTTGGGAAAGGGCGGCGCTGTCCAACAGTGCCCTCTCAGCCCTGAGGTCCTCCTTCAATTTCGTCTCCCGATTTCTGGCGTTGTCAAGTGATGCGGTGAGGGTGGACAGCTTCAACTCCAAGTCTGCAACAGAATCCTTGGCGATGGCGAGCTCCTTGCCCTTGTCGGAGAGACGGACCTGCAGCTCGGAGTGGCTGTGGGCGTCCTTCTCCCTCTCCGACACGAGCGCAGCAACCTTCTCCTCGCTCGCTTTCAGGTGGATCTCCAGTTGCGCCACCCTCGCCTCCAAGTCTCTCTTGGCGGTCTCAGCAGCTGCCGCGGCGTCCTTCGCCTCCTGCAGAGCTCCGCCAAGGGACTGTTCGCGCGCGGCAAGGTCGTCCTCGTGGCTGTCGAGGTCGACTTTCCGCTGCGTTAGTTCTCCTTCCCGCCGGGACAGCTCCTCGGCGGCGAGCCGTTGCTGCTCCTCTGCTTCGGCCTTCTCAAGTATGAACGCCTGATGCGCCTCGGCGAGCTCCTCCCGCTCCTCCGCCAAGGATCGGAGGGCCGCCTAGTTGGCGGCCCGGAGCTCTTCGGCGCGCTTCTCCAAGTCGACGCCCGCCTTGGCGACCAGAGCCTCTCGGGACTCCAACTTGGCCTGCCTGGCGCGGTACAGGGCCAGGAGCCTCCGCAGAAGCTGCTCCTCCTCGGGCTCACTACTGCTGCCGGGCGCGTCGACAAACTTCAGCCCGGCGGAGGCGAGGACTTCCCCATCGAAGACCTCTCCCTCTGCGGGCGCCCTAGACGTAGATGCCCTTGGAAGCTGAATGAAGACACCGTTTCCAGCCTCCAGGTAGGCGCCAGTTTCGGCCGCGGCAGCAGCAGGGTCGGCGGTCGGCGCAGCGTCTGACGCTCCTGCGGCCTCAGGGCCGTCAGAGCAACCGCCGGTCCCCTCCTCAGCTGCCGCGTCGGCGGCCTTGGCCGCCTCTTCGACTGGGGGCTCGTCGGTGCCGATCGCCTCTTCGGTAGCCGCGGCATCACCAGTGTTACCACGCGCGTCCTCCTCACTGGCGGCCTCCGTCTCCATCGGCTCTGCGGCGGGCGGATCTGAAGACAATAAAAATCAGAAGAAAGAAGAAAATAATTGTCAAGCAAATATCCAAAAAGAAAAATTCAAGAGAGGAAAAGCCCAAGGCTTACCTGCACGGGCCTCTTCTTCGACGGGGTTCCTTGCCGGGGGGTTCTCCCTCGGCGGCATGGTGGTGGCCCCCGCCGGCGGAGGGCCACTGGCGCCTTCCCTTGGCGGAGTGCCCACCCTTGGCGGGGTGCTCGCCCTTGGCGGGGTACTCGCCCTTGGCGGAGCATTCTCCCTCGCCGGGGAGCTCCTCCTTGGCGGAGAGGTCGAGACGTGCGGCTCATCGGGAGCAGTCTCTTGGCGCTCCTGAGGCTGCGGCTCTGCTTCTGTACAAGTCAACAAACAAACAAGAAGTTAACAAGGAAAAGAAGCCCACGCGCGCCCGACAAGCGAAGAAGTGAACAGAAGACTTACGCTGGGGGCTGCGCTGGGAGCTGCGCTGGGGGCTGCTCTGAGGAGCAGTTGCTTGGTCCGGCAAGCCTGTCGCAGGCGTATCCCCCGCTGCTGCGATGGGCTCGTCTTCAAGATCGACCACTGGGATCCTGGCCCTCTTCGTCGCCCTCTGGGCCGGGGTACTGGAAGAAAAACAAGATCAGAATCAGGCAAAGAAGATTCAAGACAAGAGAAAATCGAAGGAAACAAGAGTTGACAGTGCTTACTCTTCCTCCTCCTCGTCGGAGCTGAGCACGGAGAAATCAAAGTCCGCCTCGCGCGTCCCGGCGCGAGGAGCTGGAGGAGTGGGCTCCCTCGGCCGCTTGGCGGGAGCAGGGACGATGGTCTGAGAAGACCCCGCTCCAGTTGTCGCCGAGGCCCGAGGGGCGGCAGGAGCGTTGGCCCCAGCCCGGGAAGACCCTCCTCCAGCCGCTGCTGAAGCGCGGGGCATTCCCTTGGCGGCCTTGCCCGCCGCGGTGGCGCTTGTCGGACGGTGCTGCGGCTGCTGGCCCGCCGGCTGCCTCGCCACGTCTGCGGCTTTGCGGAGGCGCCTCCTCGCTGGAGCCGGAGGGCTTGCCGGTGGCGGTGAACTCCCCGAGGATGAAGAAGAGGAGTCGAGATTCAGCGACCCGCCTGAGTCTTCGGCAGAATCGCTTGATTCGGCGCCCTGCTCGGCGGGCTCGCTCGACTCTGTGCCTTGCCCGGTGGCCTCGCTCGTCCCAGCAGGTTGCCCGGCAGGCTTTATCACCTTAAGGAGCTCTTCCTCCTCGGCCAGACTTATCGCCTCCGCTGCATCCACCTCCTCCAGAGTATATCCGAATTCGCCCACGGCCCTGGCTGCGGCTGCCTCCTCCAACCTACAGGCAATATAAGCCATCTCCCGGTCGGTGGTGTCGCAGGTGAGGCCTTTCTTCTCGTCGGGATTGATTGGCTGCTCCACCAAGTTGTCGAAGAACATTTGCACGGCTTCGTCAGAAGGCTCCCGCCAAGTGGGGTCAATCCCATGGGAGTCACACCATGGCATCGCCGCGCGGATAGCGCTAAGCGACGAATTGTTGCATAGCGGAAGTACGCCCCGCGGCAATGCGAACCACTCCGGATGTTTGGGGTCGTGCTTGAATAGCTCATGGAGCATTCCGTTGAGCTCCATGACAGTGAAATTGTAGTTGAGGCCTGGGCGCAGCCTCATAAAGGCTGCCGCGTTATCAAACTCCCAAGCAGGCCTTTTCCTCTCCTGCAAGGGAGCGATGCGGCGGCGAAGGAAATCTGATCCGACAGCCCCTACAGTGAGCCTGGCTTGCCGGAGGCAAAGAATCCTAGTGATGGCTATCTTCAGCTTGTCGTCCTCAGGGGCTAGATCACTCCAGTCATTGCCGCGCACTATTGCAACTTGGCGCCGGGAAGTGAACTGTTGGGGTTCATCCTCCATGATCCAACACCAGTTGGCCCTCCACTCCTCCAACTTGCCGCGGAGTTCCCCAGTCAAGTATGCCTCTTTCTTATGAAGCCTAAATATCCAAGAAATCCCGCCAGACAGAGGAGACCCAGACTCGACTCGAGGCATAAAGTAATGGTGGAAGAGGGCTACGTTGGGGTAGACTCCGACAAATTTCTCGCACAGATGTGCGAAAACGGCCATGGTCAAGACGGCGTTTGGGGTGAAATCAAGGAGATAAAACCCGTAGGTATTCATAATATCGCAGAAGAATTCGGAATACGGCGGGCAGAGTCCACAATGGAAGAACAGAGCAAAAAAGGCATATCCTCCAGGAAACATCTCGCAGGCCTCGGCGGGGAGTACCTTGGTGCGCGGGTGCGCTTTTGTCTCCCTCGACCAGAAGAGATAGAATTTTTCCTTCAATTCCTCCGCGCCGAGCCTCGGCGGGAAGACCACCATTTTCTTCCGCATTGATGCTAGCTTCAGCGCCTTGGCGGTCTTCGCGGCCTTCGCTTTGTCGCTCTTCGGGGCCATGGCGGGGACGGCGAGGAAAGTCGACGGCGCTCGGGACGCTGGTGGCGGCGGAGGAAGGGCGGAGCACTGCTCACTTTCAACCTTCGGAAGGAGGGGAGCAGCGGGGGTTTCTGGAGGATGAAGAAGAAGTGGGCGAATGGAGGGAACTGCCGTGTTTCCCCTACTTTTAAGGGGGGAGAGGGGGGCGTTCCGCATTTTCCCCATTAAATAAACAAGCCACAATCTCTCCCACGACGCCGCAATCGATGCATGCCGTTAGGAAGGGGCGCGGCGGATACGGAGTGGGATGCGACGCGTCGTGGGCCGCGTGTGCCCGTGCACTGTTTTGGGCCTGGCCCAACAGCGCTCGGCACAGTGTGTGGCCCAGGCCCGGGGGCTCCTGTCGGTGTACTAAAGTAGGGGTACCTTAGTATCCTGAACTTGTGCACGGGCAGTAGCAGCGTCCCGTGGTAGGGCTTGCCGCGCGTCCGCCAAGGCCCACCGAGGTTCCTTTGAAACTATTCAAGAACAAAGTATCTAAGTCAGAGAAACAAGGCCCCGGCAAGAGGAGCTTGCCGGGAAGGCCACTCAAGGCTCAAGACCACCTCTTTGGCACAAGACCCTGGCAAGAGGAGCTTGCCAGGAAGGCCAAACATGGCATTTCAGAAGACTTGCCGTGGCGCATCGCGCGCCCCGGCAAGGCCCGGAGAGCGACAAGCTTCCGGGCGCGGCAAGGTAGCGGCAGCGGCAGGCTTCCACTGTGTGCCCGCGCTCCAGCCCATCCGGCCACGCGTCGCCCTGGGGCCCTTCCAGGGGCACGTGGCGGAAGGCTGTGCAGCCTGGGGTACACGGTGGCAAGCCGCGATGACGAAGCCACCATCGTGGCGAACGGAGACGCCCTGACTGACGCTTTTTGCACTATTTGGGGCGACGGCGACGGGCATTCAATGCCCTTGTCCCCCACCGTCAGGGTTAGGTACAGAGCACTGTACATACACTGTTCCAACTACCACCATTTTTTCATTTTTACCCTCAACTGCGTTGCCACTTGTCGGTGACCCCTTTGACCTATAAAAGGAGGCCCATGCGCAAAGTAGAGGAGGTTCCGATCGACGAGCACTCTCACGCTCGGTGTTGCTGGCGATAAGCACTGTAGCTCTTCTTGCTCCCGAGACAAGAACGCAATACAAACCAAGGCAGGAGTAGGGTTTTACACATCCGTGCGGACCGAACCTGGGTAAACTGCTCGCGTGCTCGCCTCGATCCGCTCTTCGTGCATCCTCCGCTCCCTTGCCGTACCGAAAAGGGGCTCCGGTCCCATAGGTGTTCGTGGGTGATCAGTTTCCCCGACAGGGATAGAATCGCATCTTGGGCCTGACAACAATACATGCTAATGTATTACAGTAGTTCACCAAAATAAGTTATGTATAAACGTGTAACTTACTTTGTTTATTTTTGTCTCATTAGTAACTTATCTGGTACACTAATCTACAAGTTCAAACTTTCAGGAAGCTATGGAAAAAATGATTGAACAGCCACAACCACCTGAAGGTGACGAGGCTACCACAGGCACAATGTGACCTCTTGCTGCAGTGCGTCAGTATCTCTCCACTAACTATGCAAAAAGCACCTTCCTGCGTCATTCTGGGTTGGTTGTCAAGGTAACCTCGTCCAAATCACCTACTGAACAAAATCTTCCTGCTAGACAGAGTGATATATCTGTGCTCCAGACACAAGTCCAATCCCTAATGGACGTCATTTTGGAAACAAGAATAGAGCTTGACAAATGTCGTCGAGATATGAATGGTTTTGAAACCAGACTATCAGACATTTGCTTCGTTGTTCAAGAGCAATGGCGGAAAAGGTGAAGATCATGCTGCTCCATCAGATTCTACAGCCTAAAACATTAGCACTCAGGACAAATGATCTGTGCTTCTATACATCTGATGGTGCTTTTATCTGCAAGGACTGTAAACTTTATGCTAACATGCCTTTTGTTGCGATACATCATTTACGATGCTGCCAAAGGCTGCAATAATTACGACGCTATTTTTGTGTAGAGTAGGTTTATCTTAGTAATGTATTCGGCTGAAAGCTTCATAGGAGCCCAACATGCCAACATTCATCGGGCCCATTCCAATTGGACTAAAAATGATTATGGGCCGAAATTTGAATGTAGCCCACTAAAAATATCTAGGCCTAAATCAGTATAAGATTTCATATTTTTTTGGTAGACCTGTGCCCATAGTGGGCCTTTAACAGGCCTAAACATAATTTAGGCCCTCAGTAACAATAGGCCATTTACAGGTGTAAATATCTCGAGGCCATAAAAACATGGGCCTTTAAAAGACCGAAAGTGAGATTGGTCCCATTTACGATGCGGATCTTTCACATGCCGAAATTCGGACGGGCCGTAAATGCGCCGACCTAATATACGGGCCTTTAAAAGGCCGGAAGTTCGGTCGGGATAGATTATCGTCATTTTTATACGGGCCGTTAATGGGCCTGATGTGACGTTGGGCCACATATGACCCTTGGATTTCGTCCGACGTTAACTGGCCGAAAATCACAACAGGCCGAAAGTGGCCCAAATCTGTAGTGGGCCTCTAACAGGCCGAATGTCAGACATGGCCGAATATGACCCAAATCCTTCATGGTTGTTTATGGGCCGAAAGTTTCAATGGCATGTAAAAGGGCCCAAATGAAGCAGGAACTTTAATAGGCCGGAAATACACCGGGCCGTAATTCGGCCCATATACTTAGCGGACTGTTAACGGGCCAGAAGTGACCATGGGCCGCGATGATGACAAGTTTAGGACAGGTCGTTGACGGGCTGATTTGATACTAGTCGTACGGGCCTTAACTGAGAATGTTGGGCCTTTAGCTGGGCCGGCCCATTATGGTCCGCAAAATCTCACGGGCCTTTAGCTGGGCCGCCCCATTATGACCTGCAAAATCTCGTGGGCCTTTAGCTAGGCCGGCCCATTGTGATACGCAAAATCTCATGGGCCTTTTGCTGGGACGGCCCATTATGGACCGCAAAATCTCGTGGGCCTTTAGCTGGGCCGGCCCATTATGATACGCAAAATCTCGTGGGCCTTTTGTTGGGCCGGCCCATTATGGACCACAAAATCTCGTGGGCCTTTTGCTGGGCTGGCCCATTATGGACCGCAAAATCCTGTGGGCCTTTAGTTGGGCTGGCCCATTTAAACTTTATGGGCCACGTTTGGGCCGGTCCACGTGTCAACATATCATAGGCGCATCTCGCCCATTGGATGAGTGACACCTGTGCCAATGCAGAGCTGACACGTGTTTCCGTCAGCCAATCAGGATTTTACACGTGGAAAATCCCCATTGGTCAGGGCTGCTAACAGGTTATTGGATCCAAAACTGGACCTGATAGCTTAACGGTGTTCCGTTACGATGGATGCCATGTGTCGGTCACCCTTGACGAAAGTACTTCTGTGAAGCGCGATTTATCGTCATGGAAGTGGACACTTCCGTGATGATAATTTTCATAATGTCATGGAACACTTCTATGACAGCACAGGTATGACTTTCTTCATTCTGTCATAAATTTTTCATGGATGTACATGGATGACAGAAAACGTGACCTACTGTGACAAACACGTATCATCATGGAAGTGTATTTTTTTTGTAGTGTGTAGTTCAAATTTGAATTACGGTCATTAAATGGCTAGAAAATCATTTAAATGTCTTTATAAGGTCAAATGAAGTCAGAAAGGGTTGAAAATTGATGATGTGGCTTTGAATGGTGCATTTTGAACACACAAAAAGTCTGGAGTTCAAATAAGTTCAAATAAAGGAAATCCCTTTGTAACCGATGAGTATTCGTCCGGAAACTTGATACTTCGAAAGAGATTGTCAATTTTGTACACGAAGTGCGTCCAGTTTTTGCCGTAACCCTCTCAACTTTTTAGCATATGCTATGTGGGTGAAATGATGATACCATGTCAACTTTCAACCTTTTCAAAGTTCATTTGTAGTGCTTCTGAATTTCAGGGTAATTTAGCTTTAAAATGTCAGTAAATGCATGAAAAATACCAAATGAAATCAGAAAGGGTTGAAAATTGTTCATGTGGCTCTGAATGGTGCATTTTGAACACACAAAAGTCTAGAGTTCAAATAAGTTCAAAAATGAAATATCTTTGTAATAGATGAGTTTTCGTTGGAAACCCTGATACTTCGAAAGAGATTGTCCATTTTGTACACGAAGTGCATACCGTTTTTGCCGTAACCCTCTCATCTTTTTAGCACAAGCTATGCGGGACAAATGATGATACCATGCCAACTTTCAACCTTTTCAGAGTTCATTTGTATCAATTTCAGGGTCATTTAGCTTTAAAAATCAATAAATGCATGAAAATACCTAATGAAGTCAGAAAGGGTTGAAAATTGATGACGTGGCTTTGAATGGTGCATTTTGAACACACAAAAAGTCTGAAGTTCAAATAATTTCAAATAAATGAAATCCCTTTGTAATAGATGAGTTTTCGTCCGAAACCCTGATACTTTGAAAGAGATTGTCCATTTTGTACACGAAGTGCGTCCAGTTTTTGCCGTAACCATCTAAACCCTAATACTTTGAAATAAATTGTCCATTTTGTACACGAAGTGCATCCAGTTTTTGTCGTAACCCTCTCATTTTTTCGGACATGCTATGTGGGCGAAATGATGATACCATACCAACTTTCAACCTTTTCGGAGTTCATTTGTAATGCTTTTCAATTTCGGGGTCATTTAGCTCAAAATAATTAGTAAATGCATGAAAAATACCAAATGAAGTCAGAAAGGGTTGAAAATTGACGATGTGGCTCTGAATGGTGCATTTTGAACACAAAAAAGTCTAGAGTTCAAATAAGTTCAAAAATGAAATACCTTTGTAACAGATGAGTTTTCGTATGAAACCCTAATACTTCGAAACAGATTGTCCATTTTGTACACGAAGTGCATCCAGTTTTTGCCGTAACCCTCTCATCTTTTTAGCACATGCTATGTGGGTGAAATGATGATATCATGCCAACTTTCAACCTTTTAGGAGTTCATTTGTAATGCTTTTCAATTTCGGTGTCATTTAGCTCAAAAAAATTAGTAAATGCATGAAAAATACCAAATGTAGTCAGAAAGGGTTGAAAATTGACGATGTGGCTCTGAATGGTGCGTTTTAAACACAAAAAAGTCTAGAATTCAAATGAGTTCAAAAAAATGAAATCCCTCTGTAACAGATGAATTTTCGTCCGAAACCCCGATACTTCGAAAGAGATTCTCTATTTTGTACACGAAGTGCATCTAGTTTTTGCCGTAACCTTCTCAACTTTTTAGCAAATGCTATGTGGGTGAAATGATGATACCATGCCAACTTTCAACCTTTTCACTATTTATTTGTCATGCTTTTCAATTTCAGGGTCATTTAGCTGGAAAAAAACATTAAATGCATGAAAAATACCAAATAAAGTCGGAGAGGGTTGAAAATAGATGATGTGGCTTTGGTTGGTGCATTTGAACACACACAAAGTATAGAGTTCAAATAAGTTCAAAAAAATGATTGTAACAGATGAGTTTTCGTCTGAAACCCTGATACTTCGAAAGAGATTGTTCATTTTATACACGAAATATATCCAAAAAGGTCAGATTTTAATAAAAAAGTATCGACAACATCACACATAGTTGTTTTCTACGAACCGTTTGCGATGAAAATATCTGGGTCTATTTAAGTCTCGCTCCTTAAGCTTCGTCGACTCGTCTGCTCCATTGCCGGCGACCCCCGAATCCACGAATCCCGATCCCCATTCCTGCACCCCCTTCTTGCAAAGATAAAGCCGTGGAAACGCTTCATGAAGGCCCGTACGATGGCCGCGTCCCCCCCCCCCCCC
>LR738714.1:498875009-498913637 GCA_902687465.1 Secale cereale
CCCCCCGAGCGTCGCCGCCTTCGCCAAGAGCGCGGCCTCCTACGCCGAGAGTGCCGCCGCATCCGCATGGAGCGCGGCTGCTTCCACCGAGACGGCGTCTGCGGCAGCCGACAGGGCAGATGCAGCAGCCAAGAAGGCATCATCTGTTGCTACGACGGCGGCTGCAAATGCCAAGAGCACACGAGCTGCCGTCCGTGCCGCCGATGTCGCCTTGGACCGGGTCGAGGCCATCACTCCTAGATCGAGGAAGCACATGCCAAGATATTCCAGGCCACCTCGGACTCCAGCATGCAGCCCACATCCGAAAAGTTGGCGGTGGCCATGGAGCACCTCCTTCCTCATGAGGCCGCCAAGAGGGAGCTGGAGATGAAGGAGGCGGCGGAGATCGAGGAGCACTGGGAGGAGGAGTTGCGCGTGGCCGAGGTCTTGGTAGACATGAGGCTGTCCGTCGAGGAATCGGCGGTGGAGTACCAACGCGAGCTATGACGCATCCACTACTACGAGTACTACAACCTTGAGGTCGGCGCCGAGGATGAGGATGAGGATGCGGTCGACTTTAGCAGGGCGACGCAGAGTCCACGAACGGGAGCATGTCGCCAGGACAAGTCATCGACATCTCATCTAACATCGGCGATGCATAGGCCGGCGTGACAGCGGATTTGTTAAAATTATGCGTACTTAGGCTTTGTTTTTATTGTTGGTCTTTTGTTAGAGCAATGTTTAGGTAAACTAGCTCTGTTTAATTACTAAAATTGCTCGATTAAGTAAGTGTGGTATGTTTGTTATACGCTCTTCTGTGTGCCCAAATTAGCAAGCGATGTTAAATTATGCAATGACGTACCCGGGGAAATTTCCACCAAAAATTGAATTATCAAACTCATCCCATGCGCGTAAAGCCGAAGAATCGTTTGCGATGCACACAATCGTACAAAGTGAATGGTCCGGCGGCACCACGCGCAAAGTGTCCCGCCACATTTCAAATTTTTTGGCCTACCACGAAAATATCTACCCCGCCCCTCTCCCCTTCCCCACCCCTTTTATAACCGACCACAACTCACTTTTCCCCTGTATCCTCCTTTCTTCCTTCCTTCCTAAGATATATCCGCTTCGTCGCTCTCACCGTCTCGCATCCTACCGCCGGGGTCGCCATGGTCTTCTTCAAAGACCTCTCCAGCGGTTCCTCCTCCGGCAACGACTCCTTCACCACCCGGATATGCCTCTCTTCTCTCTCTCGGGCTATGACTTGGAATGAAGGATTTTTACCCAACGGTGTTTTGAGTCATTTCTTCCTCTTGTAGCTCCTTAGGACCATCAGTGGCAACGAATGGAGCGGGATGTCTGAAGATCTATCTGCTCGTCATCACCATCAATCTCCATGCGTGAAGCTAGTTGTGTTTAAATCTGTGGACAGTGGGAGGAAGTTTCTGGCATGTGTAGAGAAGGTTAGACCCTCTTTCATTGTTACAAATCATTTGTTAGATATGATTCGGACACTGTCACGGTCCCAACCCATTCATACCACACCTTCAACCAAACGCATCCTAAGACAGTGTCACAGTTTGTACCTAGTATCTTAAATTGTTGCCATCTCATCAGCGGTCCCATTAGAAAATTATTTGGCACCGCTTCAGCGGTTGCAGCCAACTTCGGTCCACACATCCGAGCAGCCAAGCAGTAAAATACTAAATCTTTATGGCACGAAGGTATTGTGCATCGGAGCATGATACGTCTCCAACGTATCTATAATTTTTGATTGTTCCATGCTATTATTTATGAAGTCTTGGATGTTTAGCGGGCTTTATCATTCACTTTTATATCATTTTTGGGACTAACCTACTAACCCAAAGGCCTAGTCCAGATTGTTGTTTTTTGCCTGTTTCAGGGTTTTGCAGAAAAATAATATCAAACGGAGTCTAAACAGAATGAAACCTTCGCGAGAGATATTTTTGGAGAAAATCACGCACGCAGAGCTTGAGAACCACGTCAGGGGATCGAGGGCTGGCCCAACAGGGTGGGAGGTGCGCCCCCCTTCCCAAGGCGTGCCCCCTGCCTCGTGGCCCCCTCGAGCGTCCCCTGGTGCCCTCCTTCTTCCTATATAAGTCTACATACTGCAAAACCTCTGTGAACAGAGAAAAAACCATAATTCCACCGCCGTACCTTCTGTTCCCGTGAAGATCCCATCTTGGAGCCTGTTTCGGAGCTCCACCGGAGGGGGATCCATCATGGAGGTCTTCATCATCATCATCACCGCCCTCAACATGAGTTGTGAGTAGTTTACCACAGACCTTCGGGTCCATAGCTAGTATCTAGATGGCTTCTTCTCTCTCTATATATATCTCAATACAAAGTTCTCCTCGGTCTTCGAGGAGATCTATTCGATGTAATCTCTTTTTGCGGTGTGTTTGTCGAGATCCGATGAATTGTGAGTTTACGATCAAGGTTATCTATGAAAGATATTTGATTTTTCTCTGAACTTTTTATGTGTGCTCATAATATCCTTGCAAGTCTCTTCGAATTATTGGTTTGGTCTGGCCTACTAGATCTATAGTTCTTGCAATGGGAGAAGTGTTTGGCTTTGGGTTCAATCTTGCGGTGTCATTTCCCAGTAACAGTAGGGGCAGCAAGGCACGTATTGTATTGTTGCCATCGAGGATAAAAAGATGGAGTTTATATCATATTGCTTGAGTTTATCCATCTACATCATGTCATCTTGCTTAAGGCGTTACTCTGTTCTTATGAACTCAATACACTAGATGCATTCTGGATAGCGGTCGATGTGTGGAGTAATAGTAGTAGATGCAGGCAGGAGTCGGTCTACTTGTCTCGGACGTGATTCCTATATACAATGATCATGCCTAGATAGTCTCATAATTATTCTCTTTTTTATCAATTGCTCGACAGTAATTTGTTTACCCGCCGTAGAATATCGCTATCATGAGAGAATCCACTAGAGAAAACTATGGCCCCTGGGTATATTCTCAACATATCAATCTACATCTACTTTACTTTTATCGCTTTTATTTGATGTTCTTATAAACCAAAAATACCAAAAATATAAACTATCATCTCTATCAGATCTCACTTTCGTAAGTGACTATAAAGGGATTGACAACCCCTTATCGCGTTGGCTGCAAAGTTCTTATTTGTTTGTACAGGTCCGAGGGACTGGCGAGTGGTCTCCTACTGGATTGATACCTTGTTTCTCAAAAACTGAGGGAAATACTTACGCTACTGTGCTGCATCTCCCTTTCCTCTTCGAGGGAATACAACGCAAGTTCGATAAGTAGCAAGAAGAATTTCTGGCGTCGTTGCCCGAGAGGCTTACGCAAAAGTCATATACCAAGTACTTGTCACAAACCCTTATCCTTCACATTACATTTATTTGTCTCTCATTTTCCTGTCCCCCAATTCACCCTTGCCGTTTTATTTACCCTTCTTCTGCCGTGTGTTTATCGTTTGATTGCTTCTTGTTTGCTTGCGTGTGCTGCTTGCTTTCTTGTCATCATGTCTAGCACACCTATCATTATCACCACCCCCGAGAGTGAGGTCCTCAACTTTAAACAAAGGGAGGAAGAAAACTTAAAAGATGCCTGGTATAGAATTTGCAATGCTCAAAATAGATCTAATAGGAAGCTTTCCACTTCCGTGCATCTTCGCAATTTTTATGTTGGCATAACAACATGGAATAGATTTATCTTAGGCACAATTACCGAAGGGAATTTCTTGGGTAGCCACACCGTTGATTCTTATAATGCTATGACTGAATTATTTGGCTCACCACCTCTCATGGTTAATGGGACCGTTTTAACTTTGGAGCATGTTATGCAAAGGTTAGAAATCATTGAAAACAAAGTTGCTACGGTAGAACTGGTAGAGAGCTTGGATAGAAAAATTCATAACGAAATCACCCAGTATGGATCCAAGGTAGGAGTTGTTCTAAAAAATCTTAAGGAAAAGGAGCCCATAGTTAAAGAAAAGCTAGATCAGGATTCTACTAGAATCAATAAGCTTGAGGATGTTATCACTAATGTGGGTTCTGCTCTTTCCGGTATAAAAATTGCTCCAAATACCTCTACTAAATTATCTAAGTTCATGTATGTCCCTAAAGACAAGGGTGAAACATCTAGAATTGTGAATCTCAAATCCATAAGTGTTCACCCTAATTTTCTCACTTTTGCAAGAGACCCTTTTGACGCTTTATAATATCTTGATTTCTTTCCCAAGAGTTTGATTATTCATAGGGACAAAGAAGTGCCCAAGAATCATAAGTGCTTAATCAAAGAATTGCCTCCCAAATATGGCAATACCTAGATTTATCTTGTATCGTGCCTAGCTAGGGCGTAAAACGATATCGCTTGTTAGGAGGCGACCCAACTTTATGTTTTTTTGTTTCTGTTGCTTTTAGGGAATAAATATTGCATCTAGCCTTTGATTAGATGTGTTTTCATGTTTTGTTTAGTGTTTGTGCCAAGTAGAACCTTTGGGAAGACTTGTGTGAAGTTTATATGATCTTGTTGTGAAAAACAGAATCGTTAGCGCTGGCTAAAGTAGTCTTCAGATTTTACTGGAGCGTGCTTTTTAGTTGATTATTTTTGCAGATGATTGGTAGACAAATTCCGCAAATTTACGAATTTAGTTTGAATTTTTTGGAGTTCCAGAAGTAGGCGAAACCTGCAAATTACTACAAATTGTTCTGTTTTTGACAGATTCTGTTTTTCGTGTGTTGTTTGCTTATTCCGATGCATCTATGAGTAGTATTGGAGGATATGAAGCATAGAGAAGTTGCAATACAGTAGTTTTAACACCAATATAAACAAATAATGAATTCATTTCTGCACTTTTAAGTAGTGGTTTGCTTTCTTATACTAACAGAGCTCACGAGAATTTTTGTCTAAGTTTTGTGTTGTGAAGTTTTCAAGTTTTGAGTATTGCTTTGATGGACTATGGAACACGGAGTAGCAAAGGCCTAAGCTTGGGGATTTCCATGGAACCCCAAGTAAATTCAAGATAATCAAAAGCCTAAGCTTGGGGATGCCCCTGGAAGGCATCCCCTCTTTCGTCTTAATCCGTCGGTAACTATACTTGGAGCTATATTTTTATTCACAACATGATATGTGTTTTGCTTGGAGCGTCTTGTATAATTTGAGTCTTTGCTTGTTAGTTTGCCAAAATCATCCTTGCTGGACACACCTATTTGAGAGATTAAAATATGGCCTAGAAATTGTTAGAACACTCTATGTGCTTCACTTATATCTTTTGAGTTGAATAGTTTTGCTCTAGTGCTTCACTTATATCTTTTAGAGCACGGTGGTGATAATATTTCGTAGAAACTGTTGAACTCGCATGCTTCACTTATATCCTTTTGACAGTCTATTAAAACAGCATGGTAATGTGTTTAGGCTAAAAGAAACTAGTCTTCACATGATAAACATCCAATGTCAATGTAGTAAAAAAAAATCACACTAAGTGCATTGAATAGAATGAGATGTTGGATGCTTGATAATTGTTTTGAGACATGTGGATTGTGATATTAGGGTCATGCTAGTGGAGTTATTATGAAATTGAGAAATACTTGTGTTAAGGTTAGTGATTCCCGTATCATGCACGTATGGTGAACCGCTATGTGACGAAGTTAGAGCACGAGGTATTTGTAGAGTGCCAACCTTTGTGTGGAGGTCGGGGGCGCGCGATGGTTAACTCCTACCAACCTCCCCCCTAGGAGCATTCGTTGATTTATTTGTTTCGATGACTTGTAGATTTTTGCAATAAGTATATGATTTCTTATGACTAATGTTGAGTCCATGGATTATACGCACTCTCACCCTTCCACCATTACTAGCCTCTCTTGGACCGCAACTTTCCCTGATCCCATAAACCCACTATATATCCTTCCTCAAAACAGCCACCATATTGTTCCTCAAAACAGCCACCATACCTACCTATCATGGCATTTCCATGGCCATTCCGAGATATATTGCCATGCAACTTTCCACCGTTCCGCTCATATGACACGCATCATATTGTCATATTGCCATGCATGATCATGTAGTTGACATCGTAGTTGTGGCAAAGCCACCATGCATAATTTTTCATATATGTCACTCTTGATTCATTGCATATCCCGGTACACCGCCGGAGGCATTCATGTAGAGTCATACTTGTTGTAGTATCGAGTTGTAATTTTGAGTTGTAATAAAAAGTGTGATGATCATCATTATTAGAGCATTGTCCCATGTGAGGAAAGGCCAATAAAAAAAGGAGATGACCCAAAATATATATAGAGAGAGGGGCTAATAAAAAAAGGAGAAAGCCCCTCCAAAAAATGAGAGAAAAGAGAGAAGGGACAATTTCTACTATCTTTTTTCCAAACTTGTGCTTCAAAGTAGCACCATGTTCTTCATTGTAGAGAGTCTCATGCTTAGTCACTTTCATATACTAGTGGGAATTTTCATTATAGAACTTGGCTTGTATATTCCAACGATGGGCTTCCTCAAATGCCCTAGGTCTTCATGAGCAAGCAAGTTGGATGCACACCCACTAGTTTCTTTAGTTGAGCTTTCATTCATATTTAGCTCTAGTGCATCCGTTGCATGGCAATCCCTACTCACTCACATTGATATCTATTGATGGGCATCTCCATAGCCCATTGATACGCCTAGTCGATGTGAGACTATCTCCCTCCTTTTTGTCTTCTCCACAACCACCTCTATTCCACCCATAGTGTTATATCCATGGCTCACGCTCATGTATTGCGTGAAAATTGAAAGGTTTGAAAAGATAGAGTATGAAAACAAGTGCTTGGCTGAAATCGGGGTTGTGCATGATATGAATATTTTGTGTGATGAAGAGGGAGCTTAGCCAGACTATATGATTTTGTAGGGATAACTTTCTTTAGCCATAGTATTTTGAGAAGACATGATTGCTTTGTTAGTATGCTTGAAGTATTGTTATTTCTTATGTCAATATAGACTTTTATCATGAATCTTTCAGATCTGAACATTCATGCCACAATTAAGAGAATTACATTGAAAAACTATATTGGTTAGCATTCCACATCAAAAATTCTTTCTTTATCATTTACCTACTCGAGGACGAGCAGGAATTAAGCTTGGGGATGCTTGATACGTCTCCAACGTAACTATAATTTTTGATTGTTCCATGCTATTATTTATGAAGTCTTGGATGTTTAATGGGCTTTATCATTCACTTTTATATCATTTTTGGGACTAACCTACTAACCCAAAGGCCCAGTCCAAATTGTTGTTTTTTGCCTGTTTCAGGGTTTTGCAGAAAAAGAATAACGTACGGAGTCCAAACGGAATGAAACCTTCGCGAGAGATATTTTTGGAGAAAATTACGCATGCAGAGCTTGAGAACCACGTCAGGGGATCGAGGGCTGGCCCACGAGGGTGGGGGCGCGCCCCCTGCCTCGTGGCCCCCTCGAGCGTCCTCTGGTGCCCTCCTTCTTCCTATATAAGTCTACGTACCCCAAAACCTCCGTGAATAGAGAAAAAACCCTAATTCCACCGCCGTACCTTCTGTTCCCGTGAAGATCCCATCTTGGAGCCTGTTCCGGAGCTCCACCGGAGGGGGGTCCATCACGGAGGTCTTCATCATCATCATCATCTCCCTCACCATGAGTTGTGAGTAGTTTACCACAGACCTTCGGGTCCATAGCTAGTATCTAGATGGCTTGTTCTCTCTCTCTGGATCTCAATACAAAGTTCTCCTCGGTCTTCGAGGAGATCTATTCGATGTAATCTCTTTTTGTGGTGTGTTTGTCGAGATCCGATGAATTGTGAGTTTATGATCAAGGTTATCTATGAAAGATATTTGGTTCTTCTCTGAAATATTTATGTGTGCTCATAATATCCTTGCAAGTCGCTTCGAATTATTGGTTTGGTTTGGCCTACTAGATCTATAGTTCTTGCAATGGGAGAAGTGTTTGGCTTTGGGTTCAATCTTGCGGTGTCCTTTCCCAGTGACAGTAGGGGCAGCAAGGCATGTATTGTATTGTTTCCATCGAGGATAAAAAGATGGGGTTTATATCATATTGCTTGAGTTTATCCCTCTACATCATGTCATCTTGCTTAAGGCGTTACTCTGTTCTTATGAACTCAATACACTAGATGCATGCTGGATAGCGATCGATGTGTGGAGTAATAGTAGTAGATGCAGGCAGAAGTCGGTGTACTTGTCTCGGACGTGATGCCTATATGAAATGATCATGCCTAGATAGTCTCATAATTATTCGCTTTTCTATCAATTGCTCGACAGTAATTTGTTTACCCGCCGTTGAATATCGCTATCATGAGAGAAGCCACTAGAGAAAACTATGGCCCCCGGGTCTATTCTCAACATATCAATCTACATCTACTTTACTTTTATCGCTTTTATTTGCTATTCTTATAAACCAAAAATACCAAAAATATAAACTATCATCTCAAGTAGATCTCACTTTCGTAAGTGACCGTAAAGGGATTGACAACCCCTTATCGCCTTGGCTGCGAAGTTCTTTTTGGTTTGTGCAGGTGCGAGGGACTGGCGTGTGGTCTCCTACTGGATTGATACCTTGGTTCTCAAAAACTGAGGGAAATACTTACGCTACTGTGCTGCATCTCCCTTTCCTCTTCGAGGGAATACAACGCAAGCTCGAGAAGTAGCAACGCCGTGCAAGCGGTTCCAAAAGATGGTAGTGTAGTAACAATGTAATATGGTGTAGGCTTTTTCATCTACACTTGCATTCTTTTAAGGAGCTCGTTGGATCGAATAATGGGCACGATGCCAATCAATGAAAGCAACCTTATTCCGTCTTCATTCCATGGCGAAACATCATGCCTTATCCTGAAAACAAAAAGATTTTTTTACCAATCTCGTCACGACCGTCTAGCTGCTACGGTGCCAGCCGACTTGATTAGAGGGTTTCACAGATTCACACTGGCCGCACTGGCGCGTTGCACTGCTCCCATGATCTCCTTGTGTTGATGTAGGCGAGGAATCGGTAGACCATCGAAAGACCCCCTTCGTTGAGCGAACCGTCACACCATCCATGGTGTGACAATTCTGGTGGTGCGCCGGGAAGCCATCGGCCTTGAAGATAATTGAGGGGTTGATGTTGCCCCCATGCTTCATTGTTGTTGGAGACGGGGTTGCGGAGACAAATTTGCTCTACCTTCGTGAGTGTAGGCGTGGTCTTTTGGCACCCATCGTGTCGGAGTAGAGCATTGGTTGTCGGGCTGTTATTGGTGTTGTCAGGAATGCATGGGTATTGCTGCACCTAAACACACAAGACGTAGTTCGATATATAGTGGTTGTTCTCTGAATGCTGTCGACGATGACGGGGGGTGTCTCTCCATGGCTACAAAAGTTGTTGGAGGAGCACAACTAGGAACACCAAACGAAAATAGGCGACAAAGATAGGGAAAAATGTTTGTGGGTTTTAAAATGTTGGCTTTCCCATTATACACCAGCTATAGGCGTGATATCCGAGAAGGCTACCGAAGGACTTGTCATTGGGAACCATCGAAAGACCTTGACGATTACAACTCAACAACTAAAATAAGCTTTGGTGTACGTGTCTGAAGACGCCGTGTTTCGGGATGCTTCTGAGAGACAACGGAAATTCATACTCTAGCCCATCATCATACTGAGGACCCCCACAGCGCAACATGCCCCCTGCACACGCCCCATGAACCCAGAGACTTGGGTGTGATAAGTTCAGGGTAAATGGTTTTGGGACAACGGCTTGGCGATTTTTTCTTCATGCATGTTGAGGGGTGGTGAACAGCTACCTCCCGCCTTCCTTCCAGTGGGTTCCTTACTGCTTGGGACCTCTTGATTGCTTCTTGGACTGTTGGAATTTTCTTTCTTGACTTTGCTTCTTGGACTTTCGGAATTTCATCTTGATTGCTCATGCGGATGATTGATTTGCCGCGGACTTCATGGACTTGTTTTGATATTCGGCTCGAACTTCTTGACGATTCTTCTTCTGGGATTTCTTGGGGACCCACCTTAGGAACTTGGAAGAGAACTGCCCACCTCTGTGGACTAGGAAAATCCCTCTAGCACTTTATCTAGGGCTTCTGGTGGCGCACCCCTGGGTTGCCATGTGATTACGCACCAAACCAACTTGTGTCGGGTCAGGGAGCCCTCCATGATCTTTTCCTATAGTCTTCCCTGGAGTGCGAGCCTCTGTGAACACGAGGCATGCCGGGAAACATAAAGAGCGCAGGGTCTCAATACTCAGAAGTGCCCAAGTAATCATCTCCGCTGCCTCCGGAAGCATACACCTGGTACGTGTTGTGCATTGTGGGTGTAGGAGCTGCTCCACCTGCAAATCGACATATTGTGCCGCCCTCCAACAAGTCCTAGGGTAGCTGAAACTTCAATCAACAGCGCAATGCAATAGGGGAAAGCCATTTTATGGACTTAGTCCGTAAAAATTGGGGAAAACTAGATATATCCACGAAATGGTAAGGAGAATGCAACGTGGATACGAAAGCCCACAGAAAAAGTTTCCCCAATGAAAATCCAAAAGGCAACAAAAGAAGCAAAATTTTAAGAAAAATATTTTTAGGAACCTTCCGTTGATTGGGGGCATTGGTCGGATTCCCTATGAATCGACGAGCTGGTATGCTCCCCGTCGTAGACTTGCTCGATGACGTATGGCCCTTCCCACTTTGGCTCGAACTTGCCCTTCGTCTTGTGCGTCACGACGATGGGTCGCCTGAGCACAAGAACCAACTCGCCTTTTCGGAAGACGTGCTGCTTGATGAGCTTGTCGTAAGCTCTCACCATATTCTGGTGATAAAGCTCCAGGTTCTGTAGGGCATTAAGTCACCCCTCTTCAAGGGCGTCGAGCTCCTGAAACCGTAGTTGTACTTGTTCATCGTGGGTGAATTCATCTTGGATAGCCACCCCTTAAGAGGGTAGCTGGACCTCCAGTGGTAGGACCGCCTCACTCTCGTAAATGAGAGAAAACAGAGTTGCCTGTGTTGGGGTACGGACTATGACACGGTACGCCCATAAAGACTCGAAGAGATAATCATGCCAGTCTCTCTGATTCCTTGTCACCGTCTTCTTGAGTATCTTGTCGAGCGTCTTGTTGAAAGTCTCGATCGCACCGTTAGCTTGAGGGTAGTAGCCGGTGGAGTTGTTCCACTTGATCTTGTACTTCTCCGTGAACATGTACATATTGTTTGATTTTAAGGCCTTGCCGTTGTCGGAGGTGTTCCAATGAGGTGTACCAAAGCGATATATGATGTTTCTCTCTAGGAAGTTGATGACGTTGTCACTCTTCACCTCCCGTAACGGAACAACTTCCGCCCACTTCGAGAAGTAGTCCCTCGCGGCAAGGATGAAGCGGTGCCCCCTGGAAGATGGGGGGTCGATAGGGCCGATGATGTCAATTCGCCAGGCATCGAATGGCCAAGAGGGAATGGTAGGGTGAAGAGGGACCGACGGTCTGTGCTTGAAATCACCATGAACTTGAAAATTGTGGCACGATCTAGCCACCTGAAGGCAGTCTGCCATAATATCAGGCCAGTAGTATCCTGCTAGACGTATACTATGACACATCTTGGCCCCTCCTTGGTGCCCGCCACAGACTCCATGATGCATCTCCTGTAGGATCTTGTCAGCTTCACTTCGGTTAACGCATCGAAGTAGGACCTCCTGCCCATGCGAACGCCTATATAGAACACCTGCTTCAAAAAGGTAGAAAGGAAGACGTCGTTTTAGTTGGCGCCTCGTGATAGGGTCGTTGGGGAGGCTCCCATGCTTGAAGTAGTCGAGGAATGGTTGCAGCCACTCGCCCTCCTCTACGGCATTTGTCATGACGGTATTGACTTCGTACTCTGTCGGGATGAGCTCCAAGACAGCCGAGAGTAGCCACATTTCTTCCATGTTCACCTGCGTTCTCTTATTATCTGGAAGCACCAATGCTGCTGCTAGTTTCGATATGGCATCAGCAGGTGCATTCCTACTTCATGGGACATGAAGCACTTCAACATGTTGAAATTTTCCCATTAGATTCCGGGCCGCGGAATAGTACAGCAGCAGTTCAGGCTTGCAAACTTCATAGATGTCGTTGACTTGACGGATGATGAGTTGAGAGTCTCCGTAAGCCTGCAAGGAACGAACCTCCATGGAGAGTGCCAAGAGGAGGCCGAAGATGAGCGCTTCGTACTTTGCTTCATTGTTGGAGCATTCTTCCTTGAGGAGGGAGAATGAGTGATACATCACCCCTCCTTGTGGCGTCTTGAACACCAAACCTGCACCAGCTCTTTGTCTTGGGGTACCATCGGGGTCGGTGTCCATGCGGGAGGCACCGTTAAAGTAGAGCTCCCACGACGGATCGAGGTTGATGTTAAAAACCTCCTCATCAGGAAGGTCCGTGACAAGAGGTGAGTCGTCTGGAATTGGGTGCACTGTGAGAAACTCCGCCAAGGCTTGACCCTTGATTGCTTTTTGAGGCACAAAGGTGATGTCAAACTCCATCATGATAAGTGCCCATTTTCCAAGTCGCCCCATGAGCGTGGGCTGACTTAGAACATACCTCACGGGGTCCGCCCTCGCGACGAGCTGGACTTCATGCTTCAACGTGTAGTGTCTGAGCTTCTTCAAAGCAAAGATTAGGGCCAAGCACAACTTCTCTATAGAAGAGTAGTTTCGCTCAGCCCCCACCATGGTGCGGCTCAAGTAATAACACGCCACCTCCTTCCCCTCGTCATTGTTTTGGGCGAACAAAGCGCCTATCGAAGTAGGTTGCGCAGCAATGTATAGGATGAGTGGGCGCCCCTTTACGGGAGATGCCAAGACAGGTGGATTAAGGAGGTACCTTTCGATTTCATCGAATCTGCGTTGGCATCCTTCATCCCACACAAATGGAGCTCCATTCTTCATGAGGCTCGAGAAGGGCAGGATGCATCCGGAGAGGTTGGAGATGAAGCGTCGGATGTACGCTAGCTTCCCTTGCAATGACCTCAACTCCTTGAGATCATGAGGCGGCGGCATGTCGAGGATGGCCTTGATCTTCTTAAGCTCGATCTCTATGTCTCCGTGACGAACAAAAAAGTCAAGGAAGTGGCCTGACTGATCAGCAAAGGCACACCTCATCGGGTTCATCTTGAATTGATGTTGGCTTAGCCGCTCGAAGACAACTCGAAGATCCTCCTGATAATGCTTGTGATCCTTGGTTTTGACTACCATGTCATCAACATAACATTCCACCGAATGCTGGATTAAATCACCAAGAACACATGTCATGGCATGCTGGTAAGTTGCACCAGCATTCTTCAGTCCGAATGGCATGACGGTGTAGTAGAAATTTCCCTTTGGGGTCCTGAAAGCGGTGTCGATGGCGTCATCAGGATCCATCTTGATCTGGTCGTAGCCTGATGAACCGTCCATGAAAGAAAGTGCGCCATGGCCTGTAGTGGAGTCGATGATGATCTCTGGGATTGGGAGAGGAAAGTCATCCTTTGGGCAGGCGTGATTGAGATCGCGGAAGTCCTGGCAGATTCGTATCTGCCCATTCTTCTTCTCCACCAGGACAACATTGGCGAGCCACCGTTGATACTTCGTCTCCTTGATGAAACCCGCAACGATTAACTTGTCAACCTCCGCGATAACATCGTCTTCGAGTTCTGGCCGTAACCGTCATGGTTGCTGCTTGATGGGACGCAACCGTGGGTCAATCGCCAACTTGTTCGTGGTGACACGAGGGTCCAAACCTGGCATCTCCTTGTAACTCTAGGCAAAGCAGTCTTGGTAGTCCATCAAGAAGCTTCGGTAGTCCTCCCGCTCCTCTTCCGTCAGCGTGGAGCTAACAAAAGTGGGGCGTGGGTCGTCCTTCATTCCAAGGTTGACTTGGATGAGATCATCGATGGTGGGCTACCCTTCGTCTTCCAACTCATGTGGTGCGGATATGGAGCTAAGTTCCTCGACGTCACTTGGCTCACCGTTGGCAGAGTGTTGTTGATGAGGAACGGCGGACAAAGTGTCGGACTCATCGCTCTATGAGACGGACATGGCATGGAAGTTGACTCATGTTCCGACACCGAGCTCCTCCTCTTCATCGGCAGGGACGTCATAGGTTCATCATTCAATCGTATGATGTATTGGATCGCCAAGTACATATTTCATGGCATACTGGTATGTGGCACCCGCATTCTTCAAACCAAAAGGCATGCCGGTGTTGTAGAAGTCGCCTTCGGGCATTGCTCGCCCTTTGTCTTCTGGTTCTCCTGGTGCTGGTGTGGGGTTGAGCTTCCCCTCATCGCTGGGGGCATCGAGGTTGATGTAGCCAAGCCCAAACTTTGGTTGAGCTTTGCCTTTTTGCTTGATGAGGTCTTCCGCTTGTCCCCACCATTCCTCGCATATGGCAGGTGGTGGAGGCATCATGTTGTTCCGCCCAACAGTGATCCCGGCCTTCTCCAACAAGCGAACCATCTTGGGCTCCGCCTTCATCGTCGATAGTACCTCCTCTGGATCACTACAAACTTGGGGAAACTCAAATACAAAATCACATTGTTTTACATGCGAGACCTTGTAGAAAATGGTCTAGACTCGAGATATAGACAAATTGGGGACAGCCCAAATCTCCAATGGGGAAGTCAGTGAGACAAAGAGCGACGGGGGTTGTACGCCTTCAACTCCCCTTGCGACTTCCTCCACCTCTTTAATTCTTCTTCTATCGGCTATTGGTATGGGCGCAGGCTCTTCCTTCCGGGGGTTGCGTTCCCATAGCATGATGGGTGGTGGTGCATCATTGCCGTATGTTAGCATCCTGGAGACTTACTAGGCACCTACAGAGCTTCCAAGTGTTAAACAAGTGAGCTCTCGGTGCACCAAAGTTGATGAAGAAGTGGTAGCCTCTCTTGAAATTGTTGTAGCCGACCTCAGCATGATTGGTGTCGATGTCGGGAACCTTGCCTTCAACAATAATGGGGTCACTAGGCCAGGCATAAAACATCATGTTCCACATGATGTCGAAGTAGAGGCCCATACCTGCAATTGGGAAGAGGGGCTATAGTCGTACTGCACAGATGAAGATGACCGCCTACGGACTTGGCCCCTGTAGCTTCGAGAGGAGGAGCCCTTTGCATCAGCAGGCGAGCTCGGCATAATGGAGAGCTTCATCTCGGCTGCTGGCCCAAAACCTGGTTTGGTCGAGAGATCCACCGGAGGTGTTGTGCGCCCCAACTGTTGGTCGCTGTCTACAACGGGGAAATAGTACTTCACATCTGCATGGTGAGACTCCTGCATAGTATAAGGAGATATGTTGCCGATGATGCGCTTTTGTATGCCGCTGGCGTCGAGGAACTTCAGGCATTGATGGAGGGTGGATGGAACGACGCGGTACTTGTGGATCCACGGTCTTCCTAGAAGGGTGGAGTAGGATGTATTCGCCTCAATGACGAAGAACCGCACCTTGAAGCTAAAAGTTGACATCTGGATCTTCAATGTAATGGCACCTAGCGTAGGCTTCCCTTGGTTGTCGAAGCCGCAGATCATCACGTCAGTAGACTCCAAGTCATCCACCGTAAAACATGCTCGCGTCAAACTCCGAAGAGGGGGAATGTTCATGGCAGACCCTGGGTTTGTGAGGATCCAGCGAAGATGTGCAAAACCAATACTACCTTCCACATACAATGGTCGGTTGTGGTCACCATCATCTATGAGCTTGTCCTCCTCATCGAACGTGATCTCGTTCACGAACAAGGGGCTGGAGCAAAGACGGTATTTCTCCATGGATACCTCATAGAGTTCTGGGGCTTGGAGCGCCTTGATAAGGGACTCGCGAAGGCCGGGCACCATCATGAGCGCGTCATGCACACTCAAAAGTGCGGGGATCCGTTTGAGGTGGACGATGATGTTGTAGTCGACATTACGTGCCTTCATCTTCTCTTGGCCCTGGTGTTCAGATTCCTCCACCTACAAAGGCGCCTCCTTTGGGGCGGTTGGCTTCTACACCCTTGACGGCTTGATCTTTAGTGGTTTAGGTAGGATTTTTCCCCCACGCAGGTTTATGTTCGCCTCTTCCAATCGCACATCCTTTGTCGCCTCTTCGGCATGGAGGACCGTCTGCTCTTCAGGAGTAAACACGTCTTTGGAAGGGGTGTCGCTGTAGTCATGGATGACATTGCAACTCTCTATGCTTGGTGATTGGGATGAGCTGGTTTCTTCTTGAACTTGCTCCCCCCCATTTGCCGGTGCTTGCCCGTAGTCGGGCGGCAAGAACTGCGCCAAGGTTGGTAGCACATGCCCCCGTCGAGGAAAAGGCTCGTCTCCCTCTGACATAGGGACAAATCTTGGCGGAGGCCGGCGTTGACTTGGATCGAACCGCCTTAGAATTCTTGGGAGAGCACATTCTGGCGAAACCGGACAAGGATGTCGGGGTGGACGCCTCCTTGCATACAGCCTTCGGTGCACCATCCTCCAAGGCTCCTCCTCAGGAACGGTTGAGGTCACCTGCGGCCGAAAGGGAGATGCCTGCGTCTTGGAGAGGACGAGCTTGGATAGCTAGTCTTCAACTTCGGCCAGTGGCACCCATGTTTCTTCGAGCTCCGTGTCTTCACTTGGCGGAGCCAGTAACTTCATGCTCACCATGTTTACTGCATGGTAATCTGGTTTGATAGCTTCTGGGTCGAGGTTGATCCTCCTCTCATTAATGGCTCTTTGGAACCATTCTTTGAATGCGATACAATATTCAATGACATGTGCCACATACCTGTGATATGGGCAAAATAAAGGATTATCTGTCATCCTCACCTGATCAGGCCTCCGAGGCTCTGGTAATTTCAAGGCTCGATGCTCCATCAACTGGTCGAACATGTCCTTGACGAGCTCCCGACGGAAGACGTACTTCTTCTTGAGGAGCTCCTGCATCGACGGGCGTTCCCTCCCTCCGGCTTGTTCGGACCTTGCACCCAAGATGGGCACATGGCCTTGCGGTGCAGACAAGAAGACCTTGGTGGTGTTTGTCTCTGCTGGTGCCTTCGCCCTGCTACCGTTGTTGATTTGCTTGGACGTCAAGGCAAATCGCTTGGCGGGATCAAATGCACTGGCCTTCTTATAGAGCTCTATTATCTGCGGTGATTTCTCAAACTCAAGTTTCGTGGCCGCTACCGCCGTGCTGAGGGCACTAAAAGTTCTAGGCTCACGACGAGAGACTTCAAGTGACCAATGTTGCTGCATCCCATGGACGCACATCTCAATGGCATCCTCGAGGTGCATCTCCCTGGCGAGACACACATAACTGTTGTAGAACCGGATGATGTAGTCATCAATGGACTCATCACGTCGTTGTCGGACTTGCGCCAGCTCGACAATAGAGAAGTCCTTCTTCATGGTGACGAAGTTCTTCTTGAAAACCTCCTTCATGGCCGCCCAACTCCCAATGGACCCAACTTGTAAACGGCTGTAGCAATGGAAGGCAGGCCCGGTTAACGACCCTGAAAATTGGCGAAGGAGAAGTGACGGGCTATTTGCTGCATCGCCGCATGCCACCGTGAAGTACGCCAAGTGCTCCCTTGCATCATTGGTTCCATCAAATTGACGGAACTTTGGTTGGTGCCACCCTGCAGGATACGCCATCATGTCATGCCACGCCTCATAAGGCTTCTCCAGCTCACTCTCAGAGGTGCGAGGGTCTTGATCTATCGCCATTTGCTTCAACTTCTTGCCCACCATATCCCCGACCATGTCGTGGTAGTCCTTCAGCATAACCGTGCATGGTACTGCGTTGGCAGAACCAGCAGGGCTAACCCAAGGCCGAGCTTGTGTGTTGGGGTCATGTTGAGGCACATCATTTAAGGGCACCCTAGAAGGAGGGCCCACCTAGATTTCCTCCTCTTACTGATCCACCACTCGCTGCAGCACACCTTATGGAGGAACGCCTTGGTTTTTCATCATGAGCTCAATGAACTGGTCAAGCTTTGACGCCAACTGGTCAATCGTCTGGCGCTGGCTTTTGACCTCTTCTTCCAGGGACACTACTTGTGGTGCTACTTTGTTTACAGCACTTGGGTCCTGGGTGCCATCAATGGGTGACTTGGCAGCAGGATCTTGATCCACAAGGCTATCACCATGATTCACCATGCGAACGGGCGCGGTGTTCAGGTCTTCATCACCTCCCTCGTAGTCTGACAAAACCGATGAAGCTAGTTCATGGTAACGAGGGGAGTGTGGGCGACTCTCCAACGATGGCGAGGAAGATGAGTCGGAGAAGCCTTCTTCATCATTGTCAGGACCCCGATCCTAAGTCACACCGATCTAGTTGTAACACGTCATATCACTTTGCGGCCTCACGCACGGTAACCCCACGGGTGCCACCTTACCTGGCCCGGGACCGTTTGCGCATTTTGGCACACGTATATGACAGTGTCGCTAGCATCCATATGACAGAGAACCCGGGCCGACATGGCTAGTTATAAACCAAAAGTGGCACTAAATTACAGAGACAGGCATCCATGACCCAGCAACGAACGTGCCGGTCATCAACATATGAACCCAAGTCGTAGCAAGCTACATGGACTTAAAGGAACAACGCGTGACATTTCCCCTAAGGGACAGACACATGAACGAAGAAGGACACATGCCGGCCAGCCTACGTGTTCCGAGCAGTAGCAAGCTACCAAGGCTCATTGGAATCACTAGGAGGCATTTCCCTGTAAGATAGGCTACCAAAGGAAAATAACTAGGTGTCGGATCCCACACATACCAACCATTTCAATCATACACGCAATATGCTCAATATGTGCAAATACAACATTGCATCACAACAGAACTCTATGACTCAAAGTACTTTATTTAAAAGGCTCCAAGAGCCATACATAACATATTCATACAGGTAGGGGTCACATGACCCAACACTCAAGTCATACAGTCATACAAGCACAAGCGGAAGCTACATGTGTGAGTACAGACAACTTAGAAAATAAAACAGGCTTGGTGTAGCCTGACTATCTACAAGGCCCTTCACAAGCTCCAGATCACCATCTGGGTGTCAAGCTACTCGTCGACGTCAACGTCTATGTAGAACCCATCAGCAGGGGCAGGGTTCTCCTCTGCAACAGTTATTAAGCAAACATGAGTACAAAGGTACTCAGCAAGTCTTACCACAAAACCTATCATACATGCAACATTATCAAGGGGGGGTAGTGGAGTTCGTAGCAGAATGCCAGCTTTGACCTTGGCTAACCTATACTACAACTCTCAACAGATTGCAAGATGTTATTACGAACACGAGTCCTCTACTCACCACATCAATACACTACCGAGGATCCTCTTCCGTCATCCTACGGAAGGGCCATCCACGGCACTCACACTTATCTTGAGGCTTTTAGTAGTAACCATCAACTTGTCTATGAACTGTAAGAGCAACCAAGTAGTTCGTACCGCGAACAACGGCTATTCGAATAGATTGATAACCCTGCAGGGGTGTACTTCTTCACACATGTTTTCACCACTTAGCGTCTGCACACGACATGTGCTCGGCAGACTTCAAGCGAAAGCCGACGTGGGTGTAGACCACGACCTAACCAACCACTCAAGTCTCTCGTCCATGTTTATCGCCTATTTGGGTTCCATCCGTGGGGAGATCCGGCCGGGGTGTCGCTCACGGCCCCAAACGATGTGTACAGGGTTCCCGAGTCACCAAACGGGCAACCGGTACACCGTGCCACGTACCTGTCGCATCACAGCCCACCCCGAGGGTCAGCGCTGCGCACGACCTCCAGTAAACTATAAACACCAGAAACTAGTTGCAACTCCTGGACAGAGTACAAGGGCAGTCAATAAGTCGAGCGGGGTCATATTTCAGGGCCCAATGTGTGGTAGTAACTGTAACTTGAATCACACACACAGATCTCGGGTCCTATGGACGATTCCAATGAAACAACCCACCATGTACTCCTACATGGCCTTTCATCGATACCTTTACCAAGCGTGTTCCACACTTCCCTCTCTTTATCGGTATGATCATTTCACTCTGATCCATCACCCAGATGAACCAGACCAGACACAACTCTAAGCATAGCAGGCAACATAAGTAAATAGCATGGTGGATCACACATCACATGGCTCAATCAACTCCTACACATGCTAGTGGGTTTCAACTATTTACTGTGGCAATGACAGGTCATGCAAGGGAATAGGGTTCAACTACCGCAGCAAGTAGCAGTTCACGCGCTGTTGCCTTAATGCAGTAAAAGAGAGCAGGAGCGAGAAGATTGGGTTTGTATCGGAATGATCAATGATTGCTTGCCTGATAAGGTAGTTGTCGGGTACTGCTCTTCAACTGGATACACAGCAGTATCCTCGGGAGCAGGACCTAACACAGGGAATACCGATGATACAATCATTAACAAACAAATGCAACAATATGATGCATGTTTATGACATGGCAAGATGCATGTGTGTTGGCTAATGCAACTAAAACCAGAAGGGTTTGAACCTATTTGAATCAAGGATTCAAATTGAAGTTCAAACTATTATTTAAATAAGTGCATTATCATGTTTTTGATATATACAGCAAGTTAACTTGTTCAAACATGCATGAAACCAGTGCCATTAGAAAGATTGGATTTTTCTGATCATTTTTCATATATAAATCTTTTCCATCTGAGCTATGGTTGATTTTATATGATTTTTGATTTTTAGAACTTTTGGGTATTTTCTGGAATTTCCTGAATTATTTTTAAATCTAAAAATCCCAGAGAACCTTTACTGCGTCAGCATGACATCATGCTGACGTCAGCTAGTCAACAGGGCCAGTCCAAGTCAAACCTGACCAGTGGGTCCCTCATGTCAGTGTCACAGCTAATTAACTGAGTTAATTAGAGTTAAACTAAAACTAATTAGCTGTCAGTGGGGCCAGGGCCCACGTGTCAGTGACTAAACTAATTAACTAATTAAAATTAAATTAACACCTAAACTAGGTTTGACTTGCGGGCAGGGCCCACATGTCATTGACCCAGGGGGTCAAACCCGTGGTCAAAACAGGTCCAACTCGCCGGCGTTTAGCCGCCGGCGAGGCCAAACGCGGCGGCGGGCTTCGGAAAACGCCTACGGTGCACGGCTCGAGCTGCAGTTGGGTGCGTTGGATAGCCCTTGCTGTTGCGCGTCGGATGGAGGTGGTCGCCGGACCTGGGGTGGCCGGAGACGACGGCAACGAGCTCGACGGCGGCGACCGGCGTCGGGCGTGTGTGGAGAAACGGCTGTAGGGGCCTAGGCGATGCGTGCGTAGCACCGTTCGCATCTATGTGCTGCGGTGAATATGTTGGACGGGTGCTAGTGACCAAATGGTCACCGGAGCATCACAGGCGGCGAGCACGGCGGCGGTGCGTGCGGGCGAGCTTCGTGCAGTGCGTTACAGGGCAAAAGAGAGCCAACGGAGAGGGGGAGGAGGTGGCTAGGCTCACAGGGGTTGCAGCAAGCACCGGAGCGAGCTCGGGGGTGGTCGGAGCTGAGCAGAACGGCGAGGGGGATCTCTGCGGCCGGAGTTGGGGAAGAAGAGGTCGGGGGCGTCTCCAGGGCGGGCGAGCGATCGGGGCTTGGCCTGTTCGAAGCAGTCGAGGACGGCGGAGACGATGGACACCAAGGCGGAGCTCAGGGACGACGGTGGACGCGGCTTCTACGACGGTGCGATCACGGCGGCGTCGGCCATGGCGCGGGGAGAGCGGAGGAGAGGAACTGGGGGGAGGTGGAGGTGTCTGCGGGGTCGAGGAGGACGTGGACGATCGAACCATCCCTCCAGGACGGCGAGGGGGTGAAGCAAGGCGGCGGGCAGCTGCGTGGCGCGCGGCGCGGTCGCCGTCGAGCACCTGCCTGCCTGCCTGGCCGAGCCAAGCAGCTCGCTGGAGCGGCAGCTGGGCTGGGCCGGCAGGTGGGCCGGGTGGGCGCCAGGTAAGCTTTCTCTCTCCCTTTTTTCTATTTTCTTTTCTGTTTCATTTCTTTTGCAACTTTGTTTAATTAAATAAAATGCCAAAGCATTTTTGTAACTCATAACACTTGTCATACCTGCTGTATATAATATGAACAGTAGGAAACATTATAGTTTATGATTATTTGAGCATTTAAAATATTTTGTAGCATTTAAATGCCCAAATTCAAATACCATATGATTTAATCCAAAGCCCTAGATTGTCCTAGAAAAATGTGCACCATTTTTGGCAGAGGTTTACGACCAAGGCAGAAATGATGAACATTTTGAAGGGCATTTTGGGTACATTGGAAAATATTTTATCAAACCCTAGTTGTTAGGGGAGGGGTGCTGGGGTTTTTGTTAATCCCATTTCAATTTTCTTTGAAAGTAGACATGATGCACACTCTAGTCAGGTCCTAATGCAAGTGCTAGCTAGGGATGTGACAACTCACCCCCACTTAAAAGAATCGCGTCCCGAGATTTGGGTTCCTCCGGAAAGAGGGTGGGGTACTCAAGTCGAAGATGATCCTCCCTTTCCCAAATAGCTTCACTCTCGGAATGATGTGACCATTGAACCTTGAGAAACTTGATATTGTGGCGTCGAGTGGTACGTTCAGTTTGATCAAGAATACGAACAGGGTATTCTCGTTATGTGAGATTGTCTTGGAGATCAAGCGTTTCGTGGTCCACTCCGCGGATAGGATCCGAGAAGCATCGCTTGAGTTGAGAAACGTGGAAAACATCATGAACTCTGGAGAGGCGCGGAGGTAGTTCCAATTGGTAGGCAACTTCTCGTTTGGCAAGAATGCGAAAAGGACCGATGTAACGAGGGGCCAATTTGCCTTTGATACCGAAGCGATGGGTTCCCTTAAGAGGAGTAACCCGAAGGTAAGCCTTATCGCCGACTTCAAAAGTCACAGCCTTATGATGACTATCATATTGGCTCTTTTGGCGAGACTGGGCTGTTTTCAATCTCTCACGAACGATGCGAACTTGTTCCTCTGCTTCCTGGATCATATCCGGGCCAAAGAATTGTCTTTCCCCGGTCTCTGACCAGTTAAGAGGTGTTCGACACCTTCGTCCATATAGAACTTCGAAGGGAGCTTTACCCAAGCTGGCTTGATAACTATTGTTATAAGCGAATTCGGCAAATGGAAGACACTTTTCCCATTCCATACCGAAAGAAATGACAGAGGCTCGAAGCATGTCTTCCAGAATTTGATTGACTCGTTCCACTTGACCACTTGACTGCGGATGGAAGGCAGTACTGAAAGAGAGATGAGTTCCCATAGCATTCTGGAAACTTTCCCAAAATCGTGAAGTAAAAAGACTTCCACGGTCTGAGTTAATCTCCAAAGGCACACCATGTAGTGATACTATCCGAGATATATATAAGTCTGCTAGCTGGCTAGCGGTAATACTCTCCCGAACAGGCAGGAAATGAGCTACTTTAGAGAGGCGGTCGATAACGACGAAGATAGCATTATTCCCTTTCGTGGACCTGGGAAACCCGGTGATGAAGTCCATACCGACTTTATCCCATTTCCATTCAGGAATAGCTAAAGGTTGAAGGGTGCCAGCAGGCCGTTGATGCTCTGCTTTGACTCGACGACAAACGTCACAGTTAGCAAAGAATTGAGCGATTTCTCTCTTCATCCTAGTCCACCAGAATCTTTGACGTAGGTCTTGATACATTTTGGTACTACCGGGATGAATCGTGAGAGGAGATTCATGAGCCTCCTTAAGGATTAATTGCCGTAGATGGTGGTTCTTGGGAACCACTACACGGTTCTCAAAGAAAACAACACCTCGGTCATCCATGGAGAAACTTTTAGCGAGTCCGCTAGCAATGTTCTCTTGGAGTCATGATACACCTTTATCACGCTTCTGGGCAGCTATGATTTGATCCATAAGGGTAGGTTTCGCCACCAAGGTGGAAAGGAATCCTCGAGGAACAATGTGAAGGTTAAGCTTACGAAATTCCTCGTGGAGAAGTGGTTGACTTTGTTGTAACATTAAATTGTTACAATATGACTTACGACTTAGTGCATCAGCCATGACATTGGCCTTTCCAGGAGTGTAAGTGATTCCTAAGTCGTAGTCGGTGAGCAACTCAACCCAACGTCTTTGCCTGAGATTTAGATCCGGTTGGGTGAAGATATACTTCAAACTTTGGTGATCAGTGAAGATTTCACAGCGATTACCAAGGAGGTAATGTCGCCATGTTTTGAGTGCATGGACTACAGCTGCAAGCTCTAGATCATGAGTAGGATAGTTATCCTCATGTGGACGCAACTGTCGGGATGCGTATGCAATCACTTGACGATCTTGCATGAGAATGCAACCTAGTCCTTGTCGCGAGGCGTCGCAATAGATTATAAAATCCTTGGAAAAGTCTGGTGGTACCAGTACAGGTGCAGATGTCAGGCGTCTTTTCAGTTCTTGAAAACTGGACTCGCACTATGGGGTCCACTCAAACTTTTTATCTTTCTTGAGGAGTTCAGTTAGAGGTTTAGCAACCTTGGAGAAGTTCCCGACGAAACGTCGGCAATAGCTCGCTAAGCCAAGAAAACTCCTAACTTGCTTGACCGATTCAGGGAGAGTCCAATCAAGGACGGCTTAAACTCGCTCGGGATTGACAGCAATACCCTTGCCAGAGATCACATGACCTAGATAGGTTACTTCTGGCAACCAAAATTCACATTTAGAGAATTTGGCATAAAGGCGGTGCTCTCGAAGCTTCGTCAATACCAGCCTTAAATGCTCGGCATGATCTTCCTTGTTCTTGGAGAAAATGAGTATATCATCGAGGTATACCACGACGAATTTATCCAAATACTCCATGAATATAGAATTCATTAACCGAGAAAAGTTAGCTGGGGCATTGGTTAATCCGAAGGACATGACGGTGTACTCATATTGGCCATAACGAGTAACGAAAGCCGTTTTAGGAATGTCCCCATTCTTGATTTTGATTTGATGGTAGCCCAACCTCAAATCCATCTTAGAGAAGACTGAGGATCCCGCGAGCTGATCATACAGGTCGTTGATCCTGGGAAGCGGATACTTATTCTTTATGGTGACCAGATTGACAGGTCGGTAATCTACAACCATCCGCTCCGTTCCATCCTTCTTCTTGACGAAGAGGACGGGGCAAGCCCAAGGGGAAGAACTAGGACGGATGAAACCTTTTTGCAAAGACTCATCGAGTTGTTTCTTTAGCTCAGCTAATTCTAGTGGTGCCTTCTTATAAGGTCTCCTAGAGATTGGGACAGTTCCAGGAAAAAGATCTATCACGAACTCGACATCTCTGTCAGGTGGAACTCCTGGCAGTTCTTCTGGAAAAACATCCGGAAAGTCACGAACTACCGGGATATCTTCGAGTTCTGGTAGAGGGCTGGCATTAAGAGAGTAGAGCTGACGTTCAGCCATTCGAGTCAAGACATTGACTATCTTGCCGGATGGATGTGTAAGTTGAACGGTCCTAGTAAAGCAATCAATTTTGGCGTAATGGGTTGTCATCCAATCCATACCCAAAATGATATTTATGTCCGAGGACTTGAGAGCGATTAGAGATGCAAGGAAAACAAGTCTATCGACAAGGATTTCATTTCCATGGCTTACCCTAGAGGTTTGCCACTTTGAACCAGGAGTTTGAATAACCATGGAAGTAGGCATGTCACAAAAACTCATGTTGTGCAATCGAGCATAGCTCTCAGATATGAACGAATGGGATGCTCCAGTATCGAAAAGAACAGATGCCGGATGGCAGTTTACGAGAAGCGTACCAAGGACGACGTTAGGATCCTCATAAGCTTCTTCGGCAGAAACATAGTTGACATGACCACATGCAGTGGGGATTGGCTTGACATAGTTCACCTTGCCGGTTGGCTTACCACGGCCAACGGGTTTTCCTGGCTGATGCTGGGGACAATCACGCATGTAGTGTCCCGGTTCTCCACACTTGAAACAGGTCACAGTGGTGGTGCGTGGAGCGAAGTTGGAGGGTGGACCTCCATAGATCTTAGCAGGTGCAAACTGTTGAGTTGGGCGAGGCGCCTCATAGGATGGCCTCGGTGTATACTTGGGTGGCAGAGCAGTGTTAGGAACCCACACACGACGCTTGTGAGAGCCAGAGCCGGATGAGGAACCAAGGTCTCGAGTATGCTTGCGGGTGGCCTCGAAGTCGGTCTGGCCTGTCTCAGCACTGATAGCCTTGTTAACCAACTTCTGGAAGGAAGTGCACTCGTGCAGACGTAAATCTCGACGAAGTTCAGGGCTGAGTCCCTTGCGGAACCTCGCCTGTTTCTTGGCATCGGTGGATACTTCCTCAGGTGCATAGCGTGCCAGATTACCAAACTCACGACTATAGCCATCCACAGTTAAACGACCCTGGGTGAAATTGCAGAATTCCTCCCGCTTGCGATCCATGAGACCTTCCGGAATGTGATGTTCACGGAATGCCTCACTGAACTCAACCCAGGTAGTGACTTGGCCAGCAGGACGCATAGCTTCAAAGTTTTCCCACCAAAGACTGGTAGGGCCCTCAAGATGGTAGGCGGCGTAGATAACCTTGTCAGCTTCGGCCACACGGGCAGAGTGTAGCTTGTGGGTGATACTACGTAGCCAGTCATCAGCATCCAGAGGTTCAGTGGAGTGATGGAACTTTGGTGGACACATCTTGATAAAATCGTGGATTGACACCACGTCATTCCTCTGACGGAACCCAGTGTTCTGCTCTATGCTTTCCAGCAGACGGTTGGTCTCTCTCTTGTTCCGTTCTGCTTCAAGCATAACTTCCGCCAAAGAGGGTGGCTGGGGCAGATTCCCATCTCTAGCCCCACTAGCCTCTCCCTGCTCCTGAGCAGCAGGAGTGTTGCGAGTGTTGACCATCCTAAGAAAACAAAACAACGGTTTATACAAGGATGGCAAAAATTTGACATAGAAGTGCAGAATGTAATGGATGACACAGAATGCAGAGATGTTCATCAGTACGACATGGTAATATAGAAACTGCTATATATACACCAGTGGTCATACACACCATACAAAGTTTAGTACAAGCCAAGGCTAAAGTACAACTGCGGTGAAAGACGATACATCCCATAAGAGGCATTCCGAGCTCCTATACATTATTTAACTACACCTCCGAAACTCAGTACACACTAAGTCATATTCCACAAGACGCGCAGGACTGTGGAAATACAACTACTACAATACTACTACTACCACGGACTAGCTCAGACATTCGCGTAGTAATCCTCGTAAAGATTACCACTGTAGCCTGGAAGTGGTACAGACGGATCTTGGAACTCGCGAGCACTCGAAGGCTGTGGACCAAAGGGGCATGGGTGTGGTCTCGGTCCCGATGCTGGTGGTAACCGACGCCCACGTGGAGGTGTAATACCCCCAACGTCACGCCAATCCATGCGATCAGGCAGACGAGTCCGCACGGGGTACAAATCCCGCATGTCCAGATACCCGGCGTGCACAGCAGGTGCAAGCCGTGTCAAAGTAGTCCAGTGAGCGGCTCCAGTGTTATACAGCTCCATTCGAAGGGCACGGACCTCACGGTCCCTATCCTCCAACATCTGAACAGTAGTCTGAAGCAGTGGCTCTTCATGAGCAGCATCAGTATACAGACCAGTGTAGTAGCCTTCCTCTCCGGGGAGTGAGGCTGGCATGTAACAGAACTCAGTGTTCAGCAACAGGGCATGCCTAGCACGGACAATGGTCATCATCGAATAAGCGCAATCCTGTACTGCCATCTCGATGGTAATCCCGAGTCCATAAGACCAATGGATGGGGTCATTAGCTCCGGGATATGAGGGGTATATCCGGACTGTGCAGAAATACTGACTTTGATTGAAATCCCGGTACTGTTCCTCCACGGTGTATTCAGGATACCAGCGATAACCGGTCTCAGTCATCACACGGACTAGCATGGCCGTGTGACCGGGCACATTAATGCACCGAGTCAAACGAACCACTTGGTGAGGGATGCGGCCAGACATCTGAAACACGGAATAATGCAAAGGCATTAGTGTTTCTGGAAGAAATCGGGCAGCATAACAACTGAAAATGCTCAAACAAAGATTTGAGACATCATACAAATGATAGCATAGCCACTCACCAATTCCATATCAAGGTTCTGGTTCAACAATCATCATACTAAAAGGATAGAAACTGAACTGAGGCTTGAAACCAACAATCCTAAGAGTCTACGGATTAGTAACACGTGAACCTAGTAAGGATAAGAGGCCTAGTCCTAAATCCCCGTAGAAAGAATAGACAGACTCAGATCAGAAGGCATAAGGTAAAGGAGTAAAAAGAGCCTTACGTTCCCTTCCACAATCAATTCCCCTACATATAACTAAGAATTTTTCTAGACTCAACATCGACCAGTTTGGCTTGAGAAACCTACAGGCAGTCCAGCTCTAATGCCAACGCTGTCAGGACCCCGATCCTAAGTCACACCGATCTAGCTGTAACACGTCATATCACTTTGCGGCCTCATGCACGGTAACCCCACGGGTGCCACCTTACCTGGCCCGGGACCGTTTGCACATTTTGGCACACGTATATGACAGTGTCGCTAGCATCCATATGACAGAGAACCCGGGCCGACATGGCTAGTTATAAACCAAAAGTGGCACTAAATTACAGAGACAGGCATCCATGACCCAGCAACGAACGTGTCGGTCATCAACGTATGAACCCAAGTCGTAGCAAGCTACATGGACTTAAAGGAACAACGCGTGACATTTCCCCTAAGGGACAGACACAGGAACGAAGAAGGACACATGCCGGCCAGCCTACGTGTTCCGAGCAGTAGCAAGCTACCAAGGCTCATTGGAATCACTAGGAGGCATTTCCCTGTAAGATAGGCTACCAAAGGAAAACAACTAGGTGTCGGATCCCACACATACCAAGCATTTCAATCATACACGCAATATGCTCAATATGTGCAAATACAACATTGCATCACAACAGAACTCTATGACTCAAAGTACTTTATTTAAAAGGCTCCAAGAGCCATACATAACATATTCATACAGGTAGGGGTCACATGACCCAACACTCAAGTCATACAGTCATACAAGCACAAGCGGAAGCTACATGTGTGAGTACAGACAACTTAGAAAATAAAACAGGCTTGGTGTAGCCTGACTATCTACAAGGCCCTTCACAAGCTCCAGATCACCGTCTGGGTGTCAAGCTACTCGTCGACGTCAACGTCTATGTAGAACCCATCAGCAGGGGCAGGGTTCTCCTCTGCAACAGTTATTAAGCAAACATGAGTACAAAGGTACTCAGCAAGTCTTACCACAGAACCTATCATACATGCAACATTATCAAAGGGGGTAGTGGAGTTTATAGCAGAATGCCAGCTTTGACCTTGGCTAACCTATACTACAACTCTCAACAGATTGCAAGATGTTATTACGAACACGAGTCCTCTACTCACCACATCAATACACTACCGAGGATCCTCTTCCGTCATCCTACGGAAGGGCCATCCACGGCACTCACACTTATCTTGAGGCTTTTAGTAGTAACCATCAACTTGTCTATGAACTGTAAGAGCAACCAAGTAGTTCGTACCGTGAACAACGGCTATTCGAATAGATTGATAACCCTGCAGGGGTGTACTTCTTCACACATGTTTTCACCACTTAGCGTCTGCACACGACATGTGCTCGGCAGACTTCAAGCGAAAGCCGACGTGGGTGTAGACCACGACCTAACCAACCACTCAAGTCTCTCGTCCAGGTTTATCGCCTATTTGGGTTCCATCCGTGGGGAGATCCGGCCGGGGTGTCGCTCACGGCCCCAAACGATGTGTACAGGGTTCCCGAGTCACCAAACGGGCAACCGGTACACCGTGCCACGTACCTGTCGCATCACAGCCCACCCCGAGGGTCAGTGCTGTGCACGACCTCCAGTAAACTATAAACACCAGAAACTAGTTGCAACTCCTGGACAGAGTACAAGGGCAGTCAATAAGTCGAGCGGGGTCATATTTCAGGGCCCAATGTGTGGTAGTAACTGTAACTTGAATCACACACACAGATCTCGGGTCCTATGGACGATTCCAATGAAACAACCCACCATGTACTCCTACATGGCCTTTCATCGATACCTTTACCAAGCGTGTTCCACACTTCCCTCTCTTTATCGGTATGATCATTTCACTCTGATCCATCACCCAGATGAACCAGACCAGACACAACTCTAAGCATAGCAGGCAACATAAGTAAATAGCATGGTGGATCACACATCACATGGCTCAATCAACTCCTACACATGCTAGTGGGTTTCAACTATTTACTGTGGCAATGACAGGTCATGCAAGGGAATAGGGTTCAACTACCGCAGCAAGTAGCAGTTCACGCGCTGTTGCCTTAATGCAGTAAAAGAGAGCAGGAGCGAGAAGATTGGGTTTGTATCGGAATGATCAATGATTGCTTGCCTGATAAGGTAGTTGTCGGGTACTGCTCTTCAACTGGATACGCAGCAGTATCCTCGGGAGCAGGACCTAACACAGGGAATACCGACGATACAATCATTAACAAACAAATGCAACAATATGATGCATGTTTATGACATGGCAAGATGCATGTGTGTTGGCTAATGCAACTAAAACCAGAAGGGTTTGAACCTATTTGAATCAAGGATTCAAATTGAAGTTCAAACTATTATTTAAATAAGTGCATTATCATGTTTTTGATATATACAGCAAGTTAACTTGTTCAAACATGCATGAAACCAGTGCCATTAGAAAGATTGGATTTTTCTGATCATTTTTCATATATAAATCTTTTCCATCTGAGCTATGGTTGATTTTATATGATTTTTAGAACTTTTGGGTATTTTCTGGAATTTCCTGAATTATTTTTAAATCTAAAAATCCCAGAAAACCTTTACTGCGTCAGCATGACATCATGCTGACGTCAGCTAGTCAACAGGGCCAGTCCAAGTCAAACCTGACCAGTGGGTCCCTCATGTCAGTGTCACAGCTAATTAACTGAGTTAATTAGAGTTAAACTAAAACTAATTAGCTGTCAGTGGGGCCAGGACCCACGTGTCAGTGACTAAACTAATTAACTAATTAAAATTAAATTAACACCTAAACTAGGTTTGACTTGCGGGCAGGGCCCACATGTCATTGACCCAGGGGGTCAAACCCGTGGTCAAAACAGGTCCAACTCGCCGGCGTTTAGCCGCCGGCGAGGCCAAACGCGGCGGCGGGCTTCGGAAAACGCCTACGGTGCACGGCTCGAGCTGCAGTTGGGTGCGTTGGATAGCCCTTGCTGTTGCGCGTCGGATGGAGGTGGTCGCCGGACCTGGGGTGGCCGGAGACGACGGCAACGAGCTCGACGGCGGCGACCGGCGTCGGGCGTGTGTGGAGAAACGGCTGTAGGGGCCTAGGCGATGCGTGCGTAGCACCGTTTGCATCTATGTGCTGCGGTGAATATGTTGGACGGGTGCCAGTGACCAAATGGTCACCGGAGCATCACCGGCGGCGAGCACGGCGGCGGTGCGTGCGGGCGAGCTTCGTGCAGTGCGTTACAGGGCAAAAGAGAGCCAACGGAGAGGGGGAGGAGGTAGCTAGGCTCACAGGGGTTGCAGCAAGCACCGGAGCGAGCTCGGGGGTGGTCGGAGCTGAGCAGAACGGCGAGGGGGATCTCTGCGGCCGGAGTTGGGGAAGAAGAGGTCGGGGGCGTCTCCAGGGCGGGCGAGCGCTCGGGGCTCGGCCTGTTCGAAGCAGTCGAGGACGGCGGAGACGATGGACACCAAGGCGGAGCTCAGGGACGACGGTGGACGCGGCTTCTACGACGGTGCGATCACGGCGGCATCGGCCATGGCACGGGGAGAGCGGAGGAGAGGAACTGGGGGGAGGTGGAGGTGTCTGCGGGGTCGAGGAGGACGTGGACGATCGAACCATCCCTCCAGGACGGCGAGGGGGTGAAGCAAGGCGGCGGGCAGCTGCGTGGCGCGCGGCGCGGTCGTCGTCGAGCAGCAGCCTGCCTGCCTGGCCGAGCCAAGCAGCTCGCTGGAGCGGCAGCTGGGCTGGGCCGACAGGTGGGCCGGGTGGGCGCCAGGTAAGCTTTCTCTCTCCCTTTTTTTCTATTTTCTTTTCTGTTTCATTTCTTTTGCAACTTTGTTTAATTAAATAAAATGCCAAAGCATTTTTGTAACTAATAACACTTGTCATACCTGCTGAATATAATATGAACAGTAGGAAACATTATAGTTTATGATTATTTGAGCATTTAAAATATTTTGTAGCATTTAAATGCCCAAATTCAAATACCATATGATTTAATCCAAAGCCCTAGATTGTCCTAGAAAAATGTGCACCATTTTTGGCAGAGGTTTAGGACCAAGGCAGAAATGATGAACATTTTGAAGGGCATTTTGGGTACATTGGAAAATATTTTATCAAACCCTAGTTTTTAGGGGAGGGGTGCTGGGGTTTCTGTTAATCCCATTTCAATTTTCTTTGAAAGTAGACATGATGCACACTCTAGTCAGGTCCTAATGCAAGTGCTAGCTAGGGATGTGACAATCATCAAGGCTGTCTTGGCATTCTCCATCTCCGGGAAACTCATCCGTCACGCCTTGACGGGCGATGGATTTTAATCTTGTATTGGCCCCTAGCCGGTTTGCAACATGTCATTGTCCTTCAAGGTCTTGAGGAAGCCTTAATGTAATATCGGTGTAGTGACGCTTGTATATATCTTCATTTCGTGAACTGCTTCCTCCACCTAATGAGCCTTTCCCTGTTGTCACAGGAAGACACGTGGCCCTGGATGTTGCGGCTTCTTGCGATGTCGATGAGCTTGTCTTGGCATCCCCCTCCGCACCCGTGAGCCATGCACGAACATGGCCAAGGCGCGGTAGGAAGGTCCTCTGGAAGTCCGCCTTTGGGTTCGGCACAATCTCTTCTTCAGAAGGATAGCCAAACTCCTCGGTGATGGCGGGAGGTAGCCATCCATTACTTGACCCTTCACTTGGCTACACTCCAAGAGTACCGCACAAGGCAAGGTTCTTCTCAGTTGATTCCTTTGCTTTTTTAGCCTCCTGTTGAGCTTGAGCTTCTCCATCTTGGACCATCCTTTCAGAGGGAACAAGAGGAAGCTCCGTCGGAAGTATTATGTCTGGTGGGAGGGCAGCATTGGCTACACCCTCGGAAGCTACTTCGTTGTTGGAGGAGAACGTAAGCTTGGCTTCTTCGACACCTTCCATCAGTGTGTCCGTCAGTGCTGGCACCTTCTGATTCTCCTGTGGGAGTGCTGGTGCAGTCGCCTTCACCTATTCATCATTCTTCTAGGGAAGGAATGAGGAAGGAACCATCATGTTCCCCTCCTCAGTACTTTATGTGGAGGTCTTGCGTGGTCTCGGCGCCAACCGGCTAAGTAGGTAGCTATACCGCTCATGCCGCTCCATGTCTGGGGAGATGCGAAATTTCATCCTGTCATTATCTTGAACAACCCCACCACCGGGTCGTGAACGTACCTGAGTGTGTCGAAGGACTAAGACCTCAAGCTCTTTATAAAGAACATGGCGGTTTCTCCAATGCCTTTCACACTTGCGCTGGTTCTCCGTTGGAAAGATACCCTCCCTTTGTACCGATGGCGTGTGTAGGAGTGCTGGTGCAGGGCACCTCGTGGATGATGGAGTCTTATCCGTCATCGCCTGCAGCTGTGGCCAATCTCCACGCCTAGGAGGTGATGAAGGTCGTGGTGGAAGTGTCGATCGCAAAGGTTCCCGTGGTTGCCACTGTTGAGTGGGCCGAGGGTCCCTCTCATTGCCATGATGTCCCCGCCTGGGAGGTGTCAAAGGTTGTGGTGGAAGTGTTGGTAGCAAAGGTTCCCATGGTTGCCACTGTTGAGTGGGCCGAGGGTCCCTCACATCGTCTTGATGTCTTAACCATCGGTTCCAACGTGGAGGCATGTTGGGATATCTTCGTTGCGGGAAGTGTCGATTTGGTAAATGTTGTCGTCGAGGCGCCAAAGTCTGGCGCTCGTGTTGAGGACGATGGCTTGGGGCTTGACGCCTCATCCTTCCCACAGCTTGAGTCGGCGATGCACTTGGCGCCGTTGGGTCTTGAAGCCTCCTATGGATATTATTCATTTGCTCTTGGAGTTGGTGAAATTCTCGCCGTAGGTCGTCGTCCCGTGGTGCGGGTGCTTCGTGCCGAAGGGTGGAAAACCTGTTGTTGTTGGGGAGGGACTTTTTGTCGACCGCCAAGTTTTGGAGACACGGCGCCCACGCACCCCTTCGAGTGTCACTAATGTTGAGGGAGATAGTAGAGCCTGGTAGAACGGGCTCTTTGCATGAGCGCCGCTTCCAGAACTCCTTCATGATGGCGCGTCTCACCAGCTGCTTGACTTTGGATGGCTCGTGTGCCCAATCATCCGAGAACAAGTCATACGGAGGGGTTAAAGTGCTTCGGTAAGTGAACACCTTATCAGCTAGGTCCATGGCGTCGAGGGACCAATCCTCCTCCGGCACCATGCTCTGAGCGATGCGGGAAGCTATTTGTTGGTGGAGTGATTGTACCTTGCGGTACTTCCTCCTGTAGTTGCATAGGGGATGAGGGCTATCCGACAAACGATCGTTGGCCATGAGCCTATGCAAGTTATGGGACATGGCCTCCAAACCCTCGAGAAGCTCTACCTCGGTGCGCCGCGGAGTCGGTTTCAGTGGCTCCGAGTGTGTAGTCGCGGTAGGGGTGTGGAGGGACGCCACACTAGCCCACTTGTTGGTGGCCTTGGTGCGAAGGCGTTGAGCTGCCTCCACATCTCCTTTCATATCCGCCCTTGTTGATTCCTCCAATAGGGCACGTGCCTCAAGGATTAGCTCGCGGTGCTCCTTCTTCATCTTGCCAGCCTCCCGCCTTAGCGCCTTCTTTGACTGCATAGTTTGAGACTATGCAGGATCCTGGGCTTGGTGGATGTAGACCTTCTCGCCAAGCTCGATGACGACCATGGGCGGCATCCATGCAAACTGGATCATTACCGGCACCGAGTTGCTGCCAAGGGAGATTCAACATGCATGATAGGGATCTTGCTGAGCGGAAACCCTCGCCGGCGCCTTGTTATGCAGCATGCTGTGCAGGTTGGGAGATGAGCAAAGCCGATTTATACGACCACAACGTAGCGAAGATGGGAGGAGAACCAGGTCCCACAGGGCGTGCCAATTTGTTTGACACGAGAAAAATCTTATATGCTCTCCGTGAGAAGGGAAGAGAAGGAGTGTGGATTTCTCTCATGTGTCGGGGAAAAGAATGCAGGCGTGCCAGTGTACCGTAGTACACAATGAAAACAAAGAGACGGGAACAATATTTTATTAATCACAAGGATAACAAATACAATTCCCGATATGCGCTCTGTGGCCTGCTAGCGCGGCCTACGTGACTATAGCGATTGCGGTCTCTGGTTTCCAGGGCCTCGGAAGGCTCCCGATTAATTACTCCTGCTGGTTGCTCCGCGGGATACCTCCGATTAAGCCGTGTGGTCATCTTCGTCGTCTTTGCTTCGCGTTCTCCATGCATGATGATGATGGTGTGTGTGTGGTGTGGGCGGCGGCAAAGCCCGTGTCCTTGTCGGTACATGTGCCGCTCAAAACATGGCTTTGTGCTAGCCATGTTCGCTCTCGCCGTCGTGCCTCGTCAGTCTTGACAGCGTTGATGCAGTCGGTGTTGGAGTAGCATTGATCCTGCTTGGCTCGGACTTCTTGACGATATAGCGTCTTCGTCGGGGTACGCAAGGGGTTGCCTCGCGGGAGTATTCTTTTATGAAGACTGGCATCGGTGTAAAACCAATGGTCACTCGCATTGGCAATGCCGATGTGGTTGGCACCTCGTCTCAGCTGGACACCGAGTTTACGGTGGTCCACCAAGACAAAGGATGCCACCTCACTTGGCCATAGAAAGGTGACATCTTAGAGGCCACATCGCCTTGGGTTGATGCTACACCAAGGGTGACCTGAATGCCGGCGATGCCATGGGCATGTACACCAAATGACCTGTTTGCCGTGATGGGTGCGCCTCGCTTGATTGGACGCCGAGTCTACGGCAGTCCGTTTTGTCAAGGATGCTGCCTGGAATGCCCGTGGGAGATGATGTTGTAGAGCTCACGTCGCCTTGGGTCGGTGCTACACCGAAAGGGGACCCGTACGCCGGGGACCTGTTCATCATGATGGGTGCCTCGTCTCGGCTAATTGTCGTATTCGGTGGTTTGCCGAGACAAGTATCACGCTGAGACCTGTATGCCATGGACCTGTTCGCCATGGTGGGTGTGCCTTCATAGGTGGGACTGGTCCCGGGCTGCATTGTTGTGAGTACCGATTCCGCCACGTCATCTCCTCCGGGAAGCAAGACACTAGATCTGTGCACCGTGATCAGAACGCCATGGACCTGTGCACCGGAGAGACCTATTCTTCATGGACTTGTCTCGGGCTATGTCGTTGCGAGCTCCGGCTCCGCCATGTTGTCTCCTCCGGGAAGCAAGGGGCGAGACCTGTTTGGGGCATCATGGATCTGTCCACCGGTGACCTGTTCGCCGAGGACCTGTGCGTCGGAACTTGTACACCGTGATTGGAACATCATGGACCTGTGCATCGGAGACATGTTCGCTATGATATGTGTGTCGCGACTTGTTCGTCGGGGGCATGTAGGCCGCCTTGGTAGAGCACCAGGGCTAGCGGTTGGGTTGTGTCGTTGGTGAGCTCCGGCTGCTCCTGGGTCATCTTCAACCAAGAACACGACGCTTGAAGACAAAGAGCTTAATGTAGAGAAACTCCGATGAAGTCTGTGTAGCGTCCTGGTCCAATGAACTCGTCTCCGGCGGCGACGGCGGGATCGGGTACGTACCCTCCGTGCATAGTGCATGCATGCTGGATGTGAGGGTGAAACAGAAGAAAGAAAAATTAGACAATCATCTCACCACGGAGGAACGTGAGCTTCATGTTCATGTTGCTGCCGCTGGGGTTCCTTGCACTTGTACAAGCCGGCCGGATGGATGCGTGAGGTGATGTCGCGGCCGCGTGGGTTCTGGGCATGCGTGAGTTCTCCTTTTGCGTGAGTTGTCGCGTCGGCTATCTTCCTTCTCCTTGCCCGTTTGCGTGGGTTCTCTTGTACTCCCTCTGTTCCATAATGTAGTGCCTATAGATTTTTTGAAAAGTCAAACCTCATAAACTTTGACCAAGTTTGTGGAGAAAAATATTTACATCTAGAGTGTGAAACATGTATCACTAGATTCATCATAAGATGTAGTTTCACATTATATATTTTTTGCAATTGTAGATATAAATATTTTTCTTTACAAACTTGGTCAAAGTTTGCAAAGTTTGACTTCTCAAAAAATCTATAGGCACTACATTATGGAACGGAGGGAGTACTACTTTATATAGACAGGAGGCAGAACCCTTGGTCACCACACGTCGGTGCATACTTTCCAATATTTGGGCTGCTGGTTGCTAATCGCAACCGAAGCTTTCCATCTTTTAATCTTCCTTTTCAATACTTTTCTTCTTGCCCTGCATGCACGCACAAGTAAAAGGAAAGAAAATCTATGTACCCAGACGATGCGCCAGTTCCTTTCCAAACGTGGTGCTTTATTTCCTTGTAGCTCATGTACGTATCCACGTGATGACCCTTTGGTTTCCTTATATTTCATGTACATATATGCTTGCCGGCCGGTATATGAGTACAAATACGTACACACCACCGTACTCTTGCCTTTTCATGCATGTACATGCAAATAGCAAGGACATGAATCTCACGTACATCACGTGCATGACTCTCCCTTTGCCTCCTTTTCTTTTTCTTACCTGTATTCGGGTACATATACGTGCGAGCATGCCGGCCGACCGAGTACCCGAATACATATATGTATAGTACATGCATCAATCTTTCTTACGTGCTCCAACGCTCTATGCAAGGCAGGCCTCTTGTCAAATCCAAACTTTTTTTTTGTTTTACCGTCTCCGAACAGAGTTCGCGTACGGGCCTTGCCATGTGAGCACCATGATTTCATGCATGCATGTGCATATACAAGCACGTGCGCGCATGTGTCATGCAATGGTATTTTGCCTTTGAATCAAAACTTCTCTTTGCATGTATAACCTGCGTGAAAAATTATCAATAAAAAGAAATAATTATTTTATACAATAGTGCACAAAAACCTCTCAAACACAAATCGTGTGTGATGTAGTTCATAAAAGCAAACAGTTAATCAAGGCATAGCGTGTGTGATAGTTACACCTTTCATACACAAGCCTACACATAAAACTGTGTGGGATGTACATACGAATGGAAACGTTTTCCTTGGATTGACTGTGTGGGTTGTACATAAGAATGGAAACGTATTCTTTGGATTGACTGTGTGTGATATACATATGAACGGAAACGTTTTCCCTGAATTGACTGTGTGGGATGTACATAAGAACGGAAACATCTTTCTTGAATTGACTGTGTGTGATATACATACCTACGGAAATGTTTTTCTGGGATTCGCCTTGTGGGATGTACATACCTACGGAAATGTTTTTCTGGGATTCACCATGTGGGATGTACATACCTACGGAAATGATTGGGTTTCAATGCCTCATCCGATCGCACACGAGCTCATTTGGTGTCCCAGAAGGGCCTATCCCCGATGATTTCTGGGACGTGTGGGAAGGACAGC
>LR738714.1:498913691-498972095 GCA_902687465.1 Secale cereale
CCCCCCCCCCCCCCCCTATCGCCCACACTCACTTGGCGACGGTTCCAAATGTCGTCGCGGAAAGGGGTTAAAAACCGTTTGTATAGCACCGACGCGTACTAGTGTTAAGATAATATCTCTGTTAATATGAATCAGTTGCATTGTTTTAGGAATGGTACTTTTCAGCATTGTCGTTCTTTATACATGTTGAAACAAGGTATTGTTAAGATAATGTCTCAGTTAATATGAATGAATCACACTGTTTGAGAATTGCTACTCTCCATCTTTGTTTCCCATTAATATTAGGTAGATATTTTTTCTTCTGGGAGTATAAGTCATCAACCGTTATTTCTCAGTAATTGGTTTCTTTATAACTATTGTTGTATACATGGATATCAAAACTTCTGCTCGGTTCTATTTTGACTTTGATTTTAGTTGAACTGCAAAAAAGGAGCCAATGTGTTAGACAAACTATTGCATTATTGGGCCCAGTTGGTCTTTCCACTTTGCAGAAAGAAGCATTCACTGTTTGCGCCACAGTACACTAGGAATGATCGAGAAGCTTTACGGAGTATTAGTAGACGATGGTGACATGACTAGTCTGCACAGAGCATGGGAAACTCAACAACACGTGAAGTGCAAAATTCACTCCACAAGGAAATGTTTGACCAAGTGAGTTGCCGACGCAGCTGTAACAAACGAGGTCAGTATCGGCCTTCATCCACATGATTGTTCTTTGTTATGTTATGCTACTTATATTGTTGTATTGTTTTGAATAAATGTTTAATTGAAGCTATTGTATTGCTATCTTTTCCTGTTAAGATAATGAAGATGATTATAGTTGTAAGCGTATGTTTAATTAACTAGTACAACTATTATATTCATCATGCTTTTTCTGTATTTATGTAGATAGGTGCTCAGCTTGATTTCTGTGGAACTGCACAAAATGTTCAGATGGTTCGTGTCCTCCATAATACTTCCATCATGCACAATACATGAATGGTTCTCTAATCATTCATAGTCTCCTTGGGCCACCGGACTATCTACTTGAATGGAGCTGCTAACATCTTCAATGCCTTGAAACATATAAATACGAAATCCACCATGCTACGCAAGACATTGTTTGATTTCAGTGGAACTTCACAAAAATATACTCTCGTTAATCCGGCTCCATGTGCCATTTCAATGTGCAAATTGATGACAAACCCTACCCATTCCACAATCATATGCATTACATATTTCGAAGGGGGAGAGCTTGTCAAAGTTTAATCATTGATGTTGGTAAGAAGATATTAGTTTAATATATTGGGATCGGAAAACCTTGTCAAATTTTGCTCATTGATGTTAGCCAGAAGACATGCATTTGATATTTTGAAGTGGGGCGCCCTTTTCTGTGAGCAACGTCGATCGTTTTTTCCTATTCCTGTGTTCAGTTCAGAAGTAAATATTTACTCTACTGAGATAAATAGTCACATGAATGTTGACTTACGTAATGTATTTTAAGAGTTTGTTCTAAATGGTGTCTCTGAAATGCCAGGCCTTGTGAGTTTGATTGCAAAGTTGAGCTTGGAATGCTCTAGCATGCGGCATCACAAGCTATTCACCGTGCCGCCTGAGAATAATGCTTCATATTTTTTTGCATGTTGATCTAATGCCAGTGATTTGCATGTTAAGAAGGTCACCCTCTTCTATTGTTTCTGTGCTTAAGAAGTTCATCGTCTTATGTTTCATTCGTAGCCTATACGATAACTCGGGTAGGTTAGAGGTGAAACCATATGATCTTTCGACCAACTCATCATCTTAGGCCGTGATTGGATCGTAAATGAAAGCAGACGATCTTGGGTGAAGCACTTGGTTGGTCGATTTCGCCAGTTTTCTTACATGCCTCGGGCCGGCTCAGTCTCTCGAAGGTTCTCATAGGAGTCCGATGATCCTGGCTTCCTGAATGAGCAGCGGGCGCTGTTTCAGACCAATCGTAGGGCCTGTGAGGCCCTCTCCATCATCCTTCGAGTTGTTGCGCTCGCTCGTTGCGCCGAGCATTGTCACTTGTCAACATGGTCAACGAACATGAGGAATCAGGAAATGACTTTACTTGGAGAGGATGACAGTAGGGACCCACCAGGGCCTTAGTCGTTGATGGCTTCTCGCCCCTCGTTGGTTACCCCAAGTGGAAGGTTTGAGATGTAGTGTAGCGGTAGTTTTCCCTTGGCAAAGATACCAAGGATCGAATCCCGTGAGACTCCGAGGGTCAACAAGAAGGTGTCAACTGCTAGCGGCGCAACTTAGCGATTGACATGACATGCACACAGATACTAATAACTTTGCTCCCAACGAGTACAGAGAGGTTGTCAATCCCTCCGGCCTTGTCGTTTACAAAGGATCAAACACAAGAGATAATAGTGATAGGTATGACTGAAACTAGTAAATAAGAACAGGAAATAAATAACGGGTGTGATCAGTGATGGTAATATGGACCGGGGTCCCATGATGTTCACTAGTGATGTCTCTCTCTCAAAAGACGATAAAACAGCTAAGCGAGGTAAACGAATTACAGCTGGGCAATTGACATGGTTATGTGCGCAAAACAATGCTAACTATGCTACAAAGAAAGGTAGAGGCTCAAAAGCATGGGCGGTATGCCAAGGCAAGTAGACCGAAATCCATCTGCATCTACTACTAATCATCCACCTTGAGATATCTATCCAGAACATCTCGCTGGTATTAAGTTGCGAGTCCCACCCATAGTGTAAACTCAAAGCAACAGACAACTACATTAAAAGAACTTTGCGTAAAGTAAACAATCCTTGCACCCGCAAGTACAAGCACCGTTGTTTTCCCCCTTGTGGCAACAGCACATCCCCTAGACTCATGTTTCAGTCACTCAAACTAGTCATCGAGGGGCATGAACCCACAATCAAGCATAACGTTCCCTCTTGGAGTTACTACCTACTACTTGGCCAAAACAATAAATAGCAACGGAGAACATGCAAGAATTACTCAAGAATATAAATATAAATGAGGTGAATCAAATATATTACTCACACACAATCTGAACATAATCTCATAATCCATCGGATCCCAGCAAACTCATCGTAGCAACAGCATAAGGATTACATATATGCCTCGATCATGTAGGGCAGCTCACGAGGTCTAATCGATGAAGAACAAAGAGGGGAGGAGAACATCACATAGCTACTGGTCATGGACCCATGGTCCAAGGGAGACTACTCACAACTCATCCGGGAGGCGTCCATGGTGGTAGAGAAGCTCCCGGTGGTGATCCTCCCCTCCGGCAGGGTGCCGGGAAGAGTTCTCCCGGTGCTCCCGATCTTGGAAGCGCGGCGGCGGCGGAACAGAGATGAGATCGCGAAAAAGGGTTCCGTCCTCGAGGGTTTCGGGACGCGGTGTAAATATATGCCAAAGGAGGGCGTCAGAAGAGGCAAGGGGGGCCCAGGCGCCCTGGCGGCGTGGCCAAGAGGGGGGCCACCCCCTCTGGTCGCCTGGAGCCCTGGTGGCCCCCCTCTGGCCCTACTTTGGCCGCATGGAAGCTTCCGGAATGCTGATTTTTTATATATTTTTCCCGGGATTTTTCTGGCAATTTACGTAATGGGAAAACCTGAAATACAAAAACAGCAGAAAACAGAAACTGGCACTGGGGTGCACTGAGTTAATAGGTTAGTCCAAATATGATCAAAAGTGTATGGAAGTGCATAAATATCATAGCAATATCACACAAAAGAGGCATGGAGCAAGCAGAAATTATAGATACATTTTGTGTTAGAGTTATATTAAGTGGTGTCTTTTGATCTTTTGCATTCTAGTCTCTTGGCATCCTCTTGTAGCCTTTTGGCATCCTCATGTATTTGTATATATGTTGGCATTGGCCTCCTAATAATATAAGTTGCTATTCTCCTAACGTCAACATGGTATCATGAGCCTAGGTTAGGGAATTTTTTCTCTGGGTATCGCAACTTGCCCTTCCGATGCACATCCTGGCTGTGCTGTTCCACATCGCTGCTGCCTCCCTCATCTGCTGCCGCAGCACCCATACAGCATGCCGTGCCCGATCCAGGCCGAAGGCTTTTGTTGCCTGGAGCTCCTTCCGCTGCTGTAGGTCCGGATCGATCCGATCCTCTTCCTGATTCGAGTCAAGCCACCACCAACCTGATCTCCGCCGCCGGCTGTCTCTGTCAACTGCAGCTGGATCTCGTCCGGCCGCCGCTCGGCTCGTCTTCCGGCCGCTGCCCGCCGCCCATCGGGGGCTGCTCTTCCGGCCGTCGTCCATCGGAGTCTGCACTTTCGGTCACCGCCCGGCGCTCCCTCGGCCCCGTCCGCCGGCCGCCACCGAGGGCCGCCCGTTCGGCCCCGCCCTCTCCGAGTCGCTGCTGGCTTCTACGGGCGCTCGCGTGTGTGCGTGTGAAACTTCAGCTGTTTAAGTACAGATCGATCGCTGCCTTGGGTTGTTGTGGGCCGCCGTGTTTGGCCTGCCTCAGTCGGCTTGCCTTTTCTTTTGGTCTGATTGATCTGCTGCTGGCTCTGGCCGCTCTCACCTTGGCCAGTTGAGTCTTTGTGACAGAAAAGGAGCACCATGTCTTTGGCATCATCTGGATATGTTGCCATCCCGCGCTGCCCGGTGATATTTGATGGGGCTAACTATGCTGAGTTCGTTGCCTTTATGCGCATTCACATGCGTGGCATTTGTCTCTGGGGCGTTCTTTCCGGTGAGGTCCCCTGTCCTCCGCGCCCAGTGCCTCCTGTGGCGCCTATCCCACCGCCGACGCCACCGGCTCTTGGTGCTGATGCTTCTGATGATGATAGGGCTGCAGCCAGGGTTGCTGCTGATGATGCAGATGCCGCTTATGATCAGGAGGTCTTGGATTATTCAAATGCCGCTGATGATGCAGTGCCTCCTGTGGCGCCTATCCCACCGCCGACGCCACCGGCTCTTGGTGCTGATGCTTCTGATGATGATAGGGCTGCAGCCAGGGTTGCTGCTGATGATGCAGATGCCGCTTATGATCAGGAGGTCTTGGATTATTCAAATGCTCTTTCTGTTTATCGTGACAATCTGGCTGCTTACACTCAGTGGTGTGATGATGATGCTCGTGCTGCGACTGTTCTCACTTCCAGTGTTTTGCCTCAGTTTGCTTCTGAGTTTATAGGCCTCGGTACTGTCTTTGAGATGTGGACTCATCTTCATCAGCGCTATCAGCCCTCTGGTGATGCTCTCTACTTGTCTATGGTACGTCAGGAGCATGCTCTTCAGCAGGGAGACTCCACTATTGATGAGTTCTACACTCAAAGTTCTGCTATCTGGCGCCAGCTTGACTCCCTTCGCACTACTGTTTGTGGAACTTGCATGTGTTGCCAGACTATGAGGTCAGACTTGGAGTTTCAGCGCGTCTATGAGTTCTTGTCACGGCTCCGTGGGGAGTTTGAGCCTCGACGTGCTCAGTTGTTTGCTCGTGGCCGTGTTCCTATTTCTGAGGTGCTTTCTGAGCTTCGTGCTGAGGGGACTCGCCTCCGTGGTGATGGTTTGCTTCAGGTCCCCTCTGTGCTCGCTGCTCGAGGTGCTACTCCACCAGTATCTTCTCGCTCCAGTGCTCCGCCGCTACTACCCACTCCTCCGGGTAGTGAGGTCCACTCTCGTGAAGGCCGCTCTCGTCCTCGTACTCATTGTGACTACTGCAACAGGGATGGTCACCCTGAGTCTGACTGCTTCAAGAAGAAGCGTGATATGCGTAATAGGGAGCACAGTTCTTCTTCTGGGACTCGTGCTTCTTCCTCGACGCCGTCTACTGTCTCCTTGACTGAGCAAGATATTGTGAAGCTCAAGCGTTTACTTGCTGCTTCAGGTTCTTCGACAGGTACTGCAGGCTCTGTGACTGGTGCTTCTAGTGCTGAGCGACCACTGTCGACACAGTCACGTACATCCCCATGGGTTCTGGATTCTGGAGCTTCATTTCATATGTCCTCCGATTCTTCTATTTTATCCTCTCGTAGATCTCTTGATTTCCCAATTAATGTTCTTACTGCTGATGGTACTCCTCTTCCTGTTGCGAGTCGAGGCACTCTTCCACTTCTTCCTTTTATGTTCCAGATGTTTCTCATGTGCCTCGCCTTACCATGAACCTATTTTCTGCGGGTCGGCTTACTGATTCTGGTTGTCGTGTCATTCTTGACGTTGATTCTTGCACTATCCAGGATCGTCACACGAAGGCTCTAGTTGGGGCTGGCCCGCGCCACCGTGATTCTCAGGGGCTTTGGGAGTTGGATTGGCTTAATATTCCTTCCGCTACCACCACACTTGCCAGTCCATCCGCCTTCGCCGCATCAGCTACCAGCTCCTTCCAGCAATGGCATCATCGACTTGGTCACCTTTGTGGTTCTCGGCTATCGTCTTTAGTTCGTCGTGGTCTTCTGGGGCCTGTCTCAGGAGATGTCTCCTTACAATGCCAGGGTTGTAGGCTTGGTAAACAAGTGCAGTTACCTTATCCTACTAGCGAGTCAGTGTCGCAGCGCCCTTTTGATTTAGTACATTCAGATGTGTGGGGTCCGGCTCCCTTCTCTTCCAAAGGGGGCCATCGCTACTATATTATTTTTATAGATGATTTCTCTCGCCACACTTGGCTTTACTTAATGTCTTCTCGTAGCGAGGTTCTCTCTATTTATAAGCGTTTTGCTGCCATGGTCCACACTCAGTTCTCTACACCTATTCGTGTGTTTCGTGCTGATTCTGCTGGCGAGTATATCTCCAAAATGTTGCGTGGTTTTCTTGCTGAGCAGGGTACTCTTGCTCAATTCTCTTGTCCCGGTGCTCATGCTCAGAATGGCGTGGCTGAGCGCAAGCATCGTCACCTTCTTGAGACAGCTCGTGCGATGATGATTGCCGCCTCTCTTCCGCCTCATTTCTGGGTTGAGGCTGTCTCTACTGCCACATATCTCATAAACATTCAACCCTCATCTGCTCTACAGGGAGGTATTCCTCTAGAGCGTCTTTTGATCATTCTCCTGATTATTCTGCTCTTCGGTTGTTTGGTTGTGTTTGTTATGTTCTCCTTGCCCCCCGAGAATGCACGAAACTAACCGCTCAGTCTGTTGAGTGTGTTTTTCTGGGCTACAGTGATGAACATAAGGGTTATCGGTGTTGGGATCCTGTCGGTCGACGGATGCGTATTTCTAGGGATGTGACTTTTGATGAGTCTCGTCCATTCTACCCACGACCATCCTCTTCGACCTTTTCTGTAGAGGATATCTCTTTTCTCACGTTTCCTGATACACCTCCCTCGATACCTCATATTCCTACTCCTCCTTCTCGTCCCACTATTGCAGATCCGACACCATCTTCTCCTATTGTTTCTTCTCCCTCCTTATTGCATGACACTCCACCTTCATCACCAATTTCTTCTCCGTCTCCATCACCTCCGGTGGTTCCTTCTCATCCCACTTTTCCTTTTCATTATACCCGTCGTCGACGTGTTATGGATGAATCTACTGACGTTCCATCTACTTCTGGTGCACCGTCTTCCTCGTCCCAGCCGACTTATGGTCTTCGGGCTCGACCTTGCCCTCCTCCTGACCGCTATTCTCCTAGCCAATATGGCCTTTCGGTTATACTTGAGCCTACCTCTTATTGTGATGCTGTTGCTCATCCTGAATGGCAGTTTGCGATGGCAGAGGAGATTGCCGCTTTTGAGCGCAACGGCACATGGGATTTGGTTTCTCTTCCTCCCCGTGTTCGTCCAATCACTTGTAAGTGGATCTATAAGATTAAGACTCGCTCTGATGGTTCTCTTGAGCGTTATAAAGCTCGTCTTGTGGCTCGCGGCTTTCAGCAGGAGCATGGTCGTGATTATGATGAGACTTTTGCTCCTGTGGCCCATATGACCACTGTTCGCACACTTCTCGCCGTGGCCTCTGCTCGCCACTGGTCCGTCTCACAACTTGATGTTAAAAATGCATTTCTTAATGGTGAGTTGCATGAGGAGGTTTATATGCAGCCACCACCTGGTTATTCAGTTCCCGATGGCATGGTTTGTCGTCTTCGTCGCTCTCTCTACGGTCTTAAGCAAGCCCCTCGCGCTTGGTTTGAGCGTTTTGCCTCTGTGGTCACAGCTGCTGGTTTTTCACCCAGTGATCATGATCCAGCGTTGTTTGTTCACCTTTCTGCTCGTGGTCGCACTCTTCTTCTTCTATATGTTGATGACATGATCATCACTGGTGACGATTCTGAGTACATTGCCTTTGTCAAGGCTCGTCTTAATGAGCAGTTTCTTATGTCTGATCTTGGTCCTCTTCGTTACTTTCTTGGGATTGAGGTTTCCTCCACCTCTGCTGGCTTTTTTATTTCCCAAGAAAAGTATATCCAGGATCTGCTTACTCGTGCAGCTCTTAGTGATGAGCGCACTGCAGAGACTCCTATGGAGCTCAATGTTCACCTTCGTGCTACTGATTGTGAGCCCTTGTCTGATCCCACACGTTATCGTCATCTTGTTGGGAGTCTGGTGTATCTTGCTGTCACTCGTCCGGATATCTCATATCCTGTCCATATTCTGAGTCAGTTTGTTTCTGCTCCCACTTCAGTTCACTATAGTCACCTTCTTCGCGTTCTACGATATCTTCGTGGAACGATCTCTCATCGTCTCTTTTTCCCCGTTCCAGCTCGTTACAGCTCCAGGCCTATTCAGATGCTACATGGGCTAGTGATCCTACGGATCGCCATTCACTTTCTGCCTACTGTTTCTTTCTTGGTGGTTCCCTCATTTCCTGGAAGACGAAGAAACAGACCGCAGTTTCTCGTTCGAGTGCAGAGGCTGAATTGCGAGCTATGGCTCTTCTGACGGCTGAGGTGACTTGGTTACAATGGTTACTGGAGGATTTTGGTGTTTCTGTTACTACACCTACCACCCTCCTATCAGACAGCACAGGTGCTATCAGTATTGCGCGGGACCCCGTGAAGCATGAGCTTACCAAACACATTGGTGTTGATGCTTCTTATGTGTGCGCTGCTGTGCAGGATCATGTTGTTGCTCCTCAGTATGTGCCTTCTGAGTTACAGCTAGCGGACTTCTTCACGAAGGCTCAGACAAGAGTGCAACATGGATTTCATCTCTCCAAACTCAGTGTTGTGGATCCACCATGAGTTTGTGGGGGGTGTTAGAGTTATATTAAGTGGTGTCTTTTGATCTTTTGCATTCTAGTCTCTTGGCATCCTCTTGTAGCCTTTTGGCATCCTCATGTATGTGTATATATGTTGGCATTGGCCTCCTAATAATATAAGTTGCTATTCTCCTAACGTCAACATTTTGGACGTATCAACATCCCCAAGCTTAATTCCTGCTCGTCCTCGAGTAGGTAAATGATAACAAGCATAATTTCTGTGGTGACATGCTATCAACCATATAAGAAATTTTCACAGTCACATGACAAACGCTTACTGAGACAATGAATCTGTAGTAATTAAGTTGCCTCATGAGAATATCTCAAAGAACTGAAAGTTTTACAATATGATACTGAAACACTCAATAGATTTGTAGTGAGCATGGTGTGCAAACATGACAAAGTGGTACCTCGCTTGCCCCCTTTAGTGAAGCAAAACATAAATGCAGGGGCACCTCCAAAGTTTAAGTGACGACTAGATACAATGATTTCAGAATAAACGATGTCATAATCATGCAGAAGACAATGGTACTTTGGGACAATGCACATTACACTCAGAATGACAATCATGTTCTCAATAGTTGGTGCTTTAAAGAAAGAAGGTGGAGACTCTCGAACCGTGGCTTTTGATGGCAAGGTTGAAAACCCGTGGTCGGAAACAAAAACTAAACATGTACCAGAGCTCTTGGTTTTTAAAAACAGAGGTAAAAATTATTTTTGGGATATGCATATTTCGTCAACGAATGCTAGTAGATAACTCAATTACTTCTCGAGCTGGACAAGTTTCGAGGAACGGCTCCCGTACGAGGACGATTACATCCCCTTAATCTCCTTTGTTTATCACTGCCAAATTTTCTGATTTCTCATGAACAAAGCGTGAAGGAGTGTTTGTTTGTTGTATATTTTTAAATGAGCCGGGCGCACTCTTTGCCAGTTCCTTCTCGTATTAGGGGTTTGCACATTAGACATGCAATCCCGGGGTGAAGCTTGTCCAACTTAAAAAGATCATGAATTAACTACTACATCCTCATGAGCTAAAACAGAGGCACAAAAGAGAAATGCTTTTTTGATTAATTTCGAGATGGTACACGAAAGTCTTCGTTAGGAATGGCAAGTAAATACCGTGTATAGGAAGGTATGGTGGACTCTAACTGGTTTAAAGGATTTTGGATGCACAAGCAGTCAGTCCGCTTAGTACAGGCGAAGGTTAGCAAAAGACTGGGAGCGACCAACTAAGAGAGCAATGACGGCCATAATCATGCAGAGCGACAAATCAACATTGAATCGGGCATGGAAGTTATATCGCTACTCAGAAATCAAAGATCATCAAGGCTTGATAGACTTTCTTTACAGTCTTAAATATGCGTGAGCATACGCCAAGTTAATCAAAATAAATTCTTGTAGTAAGATATCACTAAACCATACCACATCATAGGCAAACAAATCATGTTGGTACTTCAATAACACATTAAGAACCCCCAGCTATTTGAGACTAACCATAAGAAAACATGAACTACTAAGCACCATTATGCACATAGCATTTTTATCATAGACATATCAACCAGTGCAACAGAAGCCAACTCTCTTAACAAGATAAGCATGATAACTCAAGAGAGTTCCAGCAACCAACTAAACAAAATCTCTTTAAAAAGAAAAGCATGAAAACTAAGAGCTAAACATGACAGTAGCTATTGAAAGACAAAGAACATACACAGCAAAGATAAACATGAAAATCCTATGTTATGTTCTAGGTTGAAGTGGAGCGTGTTTCTCTCCCACACAAAGAAAGATGGGTTCCAACTTGTTATGAACATCAAGCAAAGCTAAAGAAAACTAAAAAGGAAACTAAAAGCAAGACGCTCCAAGCATAGCACATAACACATGAAGTGATTAAAATATAGTGGAACGAAAGACGAACTGATAATTGTTGATGGAGAAGGGGATGCACGGGGGCATCCCCAAGCTTAGACGCTTGAGTCTTCTTGAATATTTCTTGGGGGTGCACGGGGGCATCCCCAAGCTTTAGCGTTTGACACTCCTGAATCTTTTTATCATCTTCCCTCGCACACTTGAAAACTCCCTTCATACATAACTCATCATAATCTGATTAGCGAGGTTAGTACCCATAATAAAATAATTTTTCCTTGCTGGAAATAAAGATAATCTTGAAGGTCTACTGTTTCTCAAGATTACCAAAAGGTTTTTGCAAAGAAAAAGCAAGCTCAAGGTTTGCAAAACGAAGAAAAGGCAAAACATGACAGAATCTGTGAAAAACAGACCAGCAGGTAGTAAATAATTTTTTCGGGGCACTTCCGCAACTCAAATCAAAAAACTCAGAACAGACGCCCGAAAGCCAATTGTATAGGGCACGCTGTCGAAACAATTTAGACCAAAAAGACGAACTGGTGATTTTATACGAATTTTTCTGTCCAAGGACAGAATAAATTTCCTGGACAGCACATCACAACTTTTGAACTTTCTTGCAATCAGAGGCTAAACTTGGCACAAAGCTGAAAAGTAAAGATACAATGATGATGCTACTGTAGTAACAAACATCAAGACACAACAAAAGCAAAATAAAATTTTATTCATTGTGGGCTGCCTCCCAAAGCGCTTTCTTTTATGCCTTTAAGCTAGGCATAATGCAAAGAGATCAAGTTGTATCAATTGAACCGTCATCAAGATCATCAAAGAGCTCTTCAATAGTACAACTAGTCTTAAGACGACTTCCAAATAAAGGCCTAATAGAGATACTTCTAGGGAGAAGACCAAAAGGAAAAAAGTCAAGGGAAGATTCATTTATAAATTTATCAAAGAGAGGTGTTTCTTCCAAAGTCTTCACAGTTTCAACCCCTCTGGCAATAGATGGATTACTTTTGGAGCGGGGAGCCTTTGGAACGTAAACGAACTTAGGCTCCTTCTTTGCCGGAGTTTCTACCTTTTTGGTTTTTATTGAGGAGAAAGTAGTTCCTAAAGTGTCAAAGATTTCCTCAATCTTGTCTATCCTAGAAGAGTCCAAGTCATGGGATTTGATGGTCTCCAAAGTTTTGAGAATTTTATGCATGGAGCTATCAAGCCTATTCAAATTCCCTTGGATCTTACGGTCCAACTCATTTATCTTATTAATGTTTGGCATCTCTAGCTCTATCTTTTCAAGTTTTTTCATAATGTGAGCTAGGGTAATGTCCTCCTGAATGCTAACAAGAGGGGGATTTCCAACAAGATTTTCAATAATACTAAGAGATTCCCAAACTGGGGCTTCTAGGAAATTTCCATTGATAGTAGAATCTAGAATAAACCTATTCCAAGAAGTAATTCCAACATAAAAAATTCTAAGCAGGATAGTAGTAGATTGCTTCTTGGTGGCTCTTTTATGAGAATCATTAATTCTATACCAAGCATCTTTTAGACTTTCTCCACCTCTTTGTTTAAAGGTGAGAACTTCTGCCTCACCAAAGGCAGAAGGACCAGACATAATACCAACTAAAAAGCGAGATAACTATTTTTTTTATTTTTGATAGAAGACACTAAAGCAAAAACTGAAAGGTAAACTAACAAGACTAAAAAGCAAAGGTAAAAGATAGCGTGCAACTCCCCTATCTTGAAGAGTGGAGTCCCCGGCAACGGCGCCAGAAAACTTTGCTTGATGGCTTCTCGCCCCTCGTTGGTTACCCCAAGTGGAAGGTTTGAGATGCAGTGTAGCGGTAGTTTTCCCTTGGCAAAGATACCAAGGATCGAATCCCGTGAGACTCCGAGGGTCAACAAGAAGGTGTCAACTGCTAGCGGCGCAACTTAGCGATTGACAGGACCTGCACACAGATACAAATAACTTTGCTCCCAACGAGTACAGAGAGGTTGTCAATCCCTCCAGCCTTGTCGTTTACAAAGGATCAAACGCAAGAGATAATAGTGATAGGTATGACTGCAACTAGTAAATAAGAACAGGAAATAAATAACGGGTGTGATCAGTGATGGTAATATGGACCGGGGTCCCATGATGTTCACTAGTGATGTCTCTCTCCCAAAAGACGATAAAACAGCTAAGCGAGGTAAACGAATTACAGCTGGGCAATTGACAGGATTATGTGCGCAAACCAATGCTAACTATGCTGCAAAGAAAGGTAGAGGCTCAAAAGCATGGGCGGTACGCCAAGGCAAGTAGACCGAAATCCATCTGCATCTATTACTAATCATCCACCTTGAGATATCTATCCAGAACATCTCGCTGGTATTAAGTTGCGAGTCCCACCCATAGTGTAAACTCAAAGCAACAGACAACTGCATTAAAAGAACTTTGCGTAAAGTAAACAATCCTTGCACCCGCAAGTACAAGCACCGTTGTTTTCCCCCTTGTGGCAACAACACATCCCCTAGACTCATGTGTCTGTCACTCAAACTAGTCATCGAGGGGCATGAACCCACAATCAAGCATAACGTTCCCTCTTGGAGTTACTACCTACTACTTGGCCAAAGCAATAAACAGCAACGGAGAACATGCAAGAATTACTCAAGAACATAAATATAAAAGAGGTGAATCAAATATATTACTCACACACAATCTGAACATAATCTCATAATCCATCGGATCCCAGCAAACTCATCATAGCAACAGCATAAGGATTACATATGTGCCTCGATCATGTAGGGCAGCTCACGAGGTCTAATCGATGAAGAACAAAGAGCGGAGGAGAACATCACATAGCTACTGGTCATGGACCCATGGTCCAAGGGAGACTACTCACAACTCATCCGGGAGGCGTCCATGGTGGTGGAGAAGCTCCCGGTGGTGATCCTCCCCTCCGGCAGGGTGCCGGGAAGAGTTCTCCTGGTGCTCCCAATCTTGGAAGCGCGGCGGCGGCGGAACAGAGATGAGATCGCGAAAAAGGGTTCCGTCCTCGAGGGTTTCGGGACGCGGTGTAAATATATGCCAAAGGGGGCGTCAGAAGAGGCAAGGGGGCCCAGGCGCCCTGGCGGCGCGGCCAGGAGAGGGGTCGCCCCCTCTGGTCGCCTGGAGACCTGGTGGCCCCCCTCTGGCCCTACTTTGGCCGCATGGAAGCTTCCAGAACGCTGATTTTTTATATATTTTTCCCGGGATTTTTCTGGCAATTTACGTAATGGGAAAACCTGATATACAAAAACAGCAGAAAACAGAAACTGGCACTGGGGTGCACTGAGTTAATAGGTTAGTACAAATATGATCAAAAGTGTATGGAAGTGCATAAATATCATAGCAATATCACACAAAAGAGGCATGGAGCAAGCAGAAATCATAGATACGTTTTGGACATATCAGTCGTACGTACGCAAGTTCCTCCTTATTATATATACGACAACTATATTTTTTTGCTTCCTCCTGGTTTCCTGACATCACGGTCCCACACCATTGTCAACCTATATAGTCCATAAACGAGAGAATTTCACAAGGAGCGGCCGATAGCTGGGACCCAGAAGCTCAAGCAGTATTTGTTTTTTGAGGTTTAAGCCAAGTTTTTCTTGAGCGGTGTGTTTTTTGTTGTTCAGAATATCAACTGGGTGGGTTGTGGCCCATCTAGCCCAGACTATTATTTTATGTCGACCAAATATACAGCCCGAATATTAATTTTTCAAGGTGAAAATTGCTAGACCAGCTATACTTTGTTTGTGGAATAACCAACTCAAGTAAACTTTTTATTCTCAACCCTGCTCGGTTGTAAATCTTTCCTAGGAGGGATATATTAGGCCTAACAAGAAAATGGGCTTTAAGAAATAATAAATGGGATGTAATTATAAAAACTGGGCTGTAAATATACAAAAACGCACCAAACAGGTAATTAGTTTCAAAAATATTATTTTTCAAATTTAATTTATTTTAATTTCATTACTTATTACACGCGCAATATTTTGTTAGATTTTTATCTAATGCAAATTCATTTTGAAATTATATTTAATCTGACTCGAAATTTCATGATAAAAATATATGGGATCCCATCAAAATGTGGATTTTTGATTGAATTCTGTTTTGAGCGGTTTATTGAAATTATTAATCATTGTCATGGCTAGAAAATGGGCCGTAATTTTAACAGACTGTAAATGGGTTGTACTAAATTTCATTAAAGTTCAAAAATGGGTTGTACATTGTTACAAATCGCAAATGGGTTATATGTTCTCCGCCACAGATGTGATGCTCACTTGTGGGCCTACTTTGTGTCACACCCCGCATTTTGTAACATGTTAATTGCAGCAATGAAGCATGAAAATTTGGACCAGCAATTTTTTTTTTGCATCATTTGCCTTTTATTTGGAATTGAGTTTTTCTTTATATCTTTTTCATGTGCTCATGAAAGTCAACTAATACCTCTTGTAGAATCCATCTCCATACCTAAAACTTCTGCCCAATGATCATACCAAGTGTTTATAGCAGTATAGTATTTTCTTATAAAAATAATTTAGCCAAAATGTATTTTAAAAATTTAGTATTCCAAAAACCCTGAATTGTGGTTTGCACTCCAAGAGCTTGATTTAGGGTGAGAAAATTATTTCAAAAAGTATATTTGAGACCTAGTAGTCATAGGACTCCCAGAAACCACAAAAGTATGATTTTAAAAGTTATTTTACTATTTTATTTAAAAGCTTTTTCTTAAGGCCAGAAATGGTCTTTAATAGGGAAAAATTATTTAAGTGTTTCAAAAATGTTTGCCAAAATTTAGGGAGAGTCATAGGACATATATTGTCCATATATAAGAGTTTCAACACTTTGTCATGTTCAAAATAATGGGCTAATCCCTCTAAAACCCTTTCTGGATATTTCAAGCTTTTGAAATATTTACAAAGGATATATTCTCCAAATATTCCAGGGAAATTCTATCATGTCATATATGACATATTTGATGATCTTGCTAAGTCCCATGCCTTGGGAAGCAAGATAACATCCTCAAAACCCTTCAAAACCATTATGTCCATATTTGAAGTTTGAGCAACTTTACATTGCCAAACTTGTCCAAATGCTCTCAAACTTGGTGCACATGCTAGAATGGCATAATAAGGCATCTAGACCAAATGGCACAAGATTTGGAGTAGGGCAACTTGATCGGAATACCCCAAAACCCTTTCTGTTCAAATTCAAATTTGAACAACTTTACTTTACCAACTTTTTATCTGGAGCTTCAAAATTTGTGAGCATGATCAATACCCCAAATGATGAAACTACACCAAGTGGTGCATCAAGGGGAGATGATTAGCTTGACTTAAACAAAATGAAGCCATTTCTGTTGTTTTCTAGGGTTCACCAAAGTTACATTGGCTAGTTTCTTCAAATGAGCCCAAATTTGGTGAAACACCCTATTTCCTTATGACATTCAATCCTGTTAAGTGTCATGGCTAGTGGAAATCATTTGCTTGACCAAAACTTGATCAAACACCTTCTGCCATTTTACCAAAACCATCATCTTGGCCTCTTTTACTATTTACTTTTGCCTCAACTTTCTACCACAGCTTCATCTAGTTACATTCTACATCCAGTAACTCCCCCATGTCCACAGCTCCGTGATTGAGGGGTGAAAACCCCAATTCACCTTGCTGGACAGCCAAAATCTACCCATTTACCAGCTTCACTCCTCCCTCATTGATCATCGAGAGCATCCAAGGCCTCACCTGAGTTATTTACCTTGTGCTGGACCCCCCAGACACGGCGGACACGCCCAGAGAGCCAATGGCATGGCATGGCATGCGATAAGCTCGCTCCAGAGCGCGCTACAGTGCGCACCCGCACTGTAGCTTTGCCCAATCGCTCGCCTCCGACCACCTCGTGCTCCCCCTCGCGCCTACCGATGCACCTTGACGTCTGCGACTCTCCCCGGCGCTGTCCCCCTCCTCCTCCTTCCTCCAGTGGCCGCCCTCGCACGCGCGCCGGCCGCCCGCAAACTCCACTCGTCGGCCTCACACGCGCGCGCCCTTTGGAGCATCCCCCGCTCCCCTCTTCCTTCCCTCCCCCCTGGAATACGTCCAGCAACACCCAAGACTTAATCCCATCGCCTCCCATGCACTGTGGCGTCGAGCAGGAGCTCGCCGGCGCACAGGTCCACGGGACCTCGCCGCTCCCCTATAAATAGGGCCTCCAAGCCCCTCCTCTCTTCACCAAAAGCCTCCCCACACTCCCAGTAGCACTCCAGCACCACCCACTCGCCCCCAGGAAGCCTCTGTGCTCGGGATCGACCGGAGCTCCGCCGCGTCGGGCGGCCCGAGATCTCGCAGTACAGCCCCTCTCCGCCCCGATTCTTGCTCGATCTGGAGCCGCCATACTCCACTGATGCGTTTCCCTCTCTTCCCCCTCTCTGCAGCTGCCGGAATCAACCGGAGCGGCGACCTCCTGACGCTCCTCCGCCGCAAGCCCACGCCGCCGGCGAACCAGGCCTCTCCGGCGAGCCGCACCACCACCACTGGAACGGCGACTCCTCGCTGAGCCCGTTCCTGCCCTCCGTTTGCCCCGCCGTGCCCGGAATCGCCGCCGGTGAGCTCGCCGTCGCTTTGTCCGTGAGGTTGAAGATGACAGGCGGGCCCCGCCTGTCATCCTCACCACTCTCTCTCCCCCCTCTCTGCCACTGACCGTCGGGCCCCGCCTGTCAGGTTTAAAAACCCTGACGCGTGCGCGCTGGCGCCCGAGCGGTGGGCTATTCGCCCTAGGCCGTGTACTGTGGCCGTTCTGGCCGAGTGGCACAGGACCTTTTCTCTTTTTCTTTTCTGTGACTATTTCAAATAATTTCACAGAAATAAATATTTGTCCAAATGAATTAATTCCAACTCCTAAAATCTTGTAAAATTCCAACCTATTTAATGGTGTCACTTTCACACATATCCATGAACCTTTTCTGTTCTGTTCAAATTTTAATTCAAATTTGAACACTAAAACTCCTGTTCAAAAATCCTTAGATTCCATTCTGCCACTCCAAAACTCAAACTAAGATTTTTGGCCACCTTAGTTTTATCTCTAGTATTTAACAAAAATAAGTTGTCATTTTTCTGAGCACTTTGATTTTTCTGTTTTTATTGTGGTCTTATTTTCCCGTTGTTATTTTGCGACGATTAGATACCGTATTCGACGAGGTTGCTGAAGGAGGAGAAGGAGAAGGATTTGAAGACTTTGAAGACCAAGCCAATCCAGGCAAGCAGCCCTTTGACCATGATACACTTGTGTTCTTCGGAACCCGTTTTGTTTCCGAATGCATGATGATAAGAGTTACGGTGGTGACCTAGTTGAGAACCACCACATGATGCATGCTTACTCATGATATTGCTATGTGCTAGATGTCATGCAAATGGTTAGTAGTGATGTTTAGTGATGCATGTGTGTCATGAAACCTTCGTGGTTGAAATCTTTTCATAAACCCCATCGGGTGCCCCTAATGCCCGAGGGTGATATCGAGTTAGGTCATCACTTGAGGAAGAAGTGATGTGCCGGTAAAAATCTTGTGCATGGGTGAAATGATGGATTAGATTTATGTGTGACTACCATCCCAACCAAACATGTGCAACCACTCTACCCCTTATGGGACGGGGCTTTATTGATTACTTAGGCCGATACTAGCATGGTGCCCGCATTACTAGTGACGGGAAGACTTGAGGTCTTTCCCGGGACAGGGTCGTGCTTGGATAGACGACCATGACTGTTTTTACAAGGCACCGGACACACCGTTGGTCCCTTCGGGTACGCGTGACATTGAAATTAGGGCAAGTCCCACGATCAATTGTTTGTACTCGAGGGCCGTGTACCAACGAGTGGACCCTATGTTAGTGTCGTCTAAGGAAAGATAATGACCGGGTGCTTCCCCCGAGTACTTGAGGTACTGCGGGATCGTGGGTGACACGAAAGCTTCCCGGATCTTGTGGGTAAAGTGCGCAACCTCTGCAGAGTGTAAAACTATTCTAATAGCCGTGTCCACGGTCATGGACAGTTGGGTGGTGCTACTTAAACTATGTCCAGAGTTTTACTACATCGGCGAAAGTATGTGCGTGTGATGAGTCAAGGTGGAGACTTGACTCGTTGAATTGAATCATATTCATGTTGATATCGGTAACCTGTCCTCGAGGTTACGTGAATCTGTTGATGCATACACTTGATGATAGAATATTTATTCTAGCTCGTTTCTAGATTGCTCATTGTTGGACAATTGCATTGTTACATTGAACCAAATCACGGGTTTTTTGCGAGTACATTCAAAGTACTCATTGGCTTGCCACTGGTTATTTAATTGGCCAGGCATGGAGGAACAGGAATATGAAGAAGAGTTTTATGGAGACGAACATGCGAACTAGGAAGCTATCCCAGTCAGAATGCCTGTAGGGTTAAGGCAGATGGCATGGGTTCTACTTATCACCGAAGACTTGTGCTACTTGAGTTATTTGCTATTCAGCCCTTGAGGATTTTTCTATGTAAGACTTGGCCATAACGGCCATAATTTGTATAAGACGGTATGTATGGATGTAAGACTCTTGTTATTCAGCTTCTGTGTGTTCAGTGAGCATTGATCTCTGGGACCACTGTACACGTGCATTCGGTGATCTCTACTTCTAAGTCGGGGTCCCCACTGAGCTGGTATCAGAGCCATCCTGACTGTAGGAAGCCTTAGTTAGCATGGGCGTTAGTTAGATGAGACCCCTTTTTCAAAAACCTTCTGAACCTCTCTTCTTTTCTAAACCTTACCAACCTGAGATTTCATCAGCTTATTAACCTCTCCTATTCCACCTTTGTAGATGGCCCCTGTACCTGAAGAGCACCTGACCACTGGGTTTCCCTTGCATCTCGAGGATAGCCTCCAGGAGTGCCAGTTCCACTGAGCACCCATCCTCACCTACCTTGAGCATTGGGTTAGCGACACTGAGGTGGAGTACCATGTGGAAGTGATCGTGAAGGCAAACAATCCTCCCACAAGTTGGTTCTTCGAGGGACCCCAGATGACAACATTACCTCTCGCTGTCGAGGCAGCTGCACTCAAGGCACTAACCCGTCTCCGTGAGCTTCTTCCGGAGATGGCAGCCAAGATGACAACCCGCTTCTTACCTTACCGGAAGGAAGGTGAAGATGAAAGCAGCGCACTAGCCCCTCCACTGAAGGAAGGACTCTCGCTTCGGTTCCAGACCTACTTCAGTCTATGTGCCGACAGCTTGGCACAAGACTTGGCCTCGGAATCGATGAAGCTCCGAGAAGAACTTCACAAGACCAAGGCACTTCTTCGTCGAGCTCAAGAGAAGACAAATAGGATCAAGAAAGAAGGAGCGCCTTCCGGATAGTCCGCTATCGCATACCGAGGCGGAAGGCCCTCCGGAGATGTATCTTCCAAGAATGAAGGACCACTTCGGCGACGTCAGATGACGGCAAGGGAATATCGCAAGCTTTTCCCTGCACCACCGACAAAGCATCGTCGTATCCAACTCCTCCACTCCCCCACGCCCTCAAGTGACAAGGGGGCCCAGACAGATGAAGACAAGGAGGAAGACCCAGAAGAGCCAGAATACGCGAGCGAGCATTCTGCCGCTTAGGCATTATTCGCTACTCGGATATGCTAGTTCGTGACCTCTACGGTAGGATAGGTCGTGTGACCCCTATGCGCAGTCGAGTCCTTGTATGGTTCATATGAAACCATCTAGTGTTTGCTTTTGTTGTGTTTGGATGTATGTCGTATTCTTCCTTCGAGAACATGTAAACGACTGCATCACCCGTTTGGATTTTAATGAATGTGTTTGGCCCTTTCGGCCCTTGCATGATTTGATTAGTGTCACACCCACCCCCTTACTAGGCACCCATCTATCTTGCTTTCCCTCTTCCAAGTCATGAGACCTTTTACCGCTCCAATAGGATGCCTGTTGTAACTCGTACTGGTACCTCTACCCAGCAGCCTGAAGCCGGAGCATCCGCTCAATCAGAGGCAGGCCACGACCAAACCAACGACCAAGCTCCACCACCACCTCCTCCGAACATGGACATGGCTCAGCTTCTCCAAGCTTTCCGAGAGGGACGCCAAGCCAACACCGCAGCCCTTCAGTTGATTGCTCAAGCTGTCACCAACAACCGCCAGCCGACGGGGAATGGCAATGGACGTTCCACGTTGGCAGAGTTCAAGAAGCATGCACTGCCAACTTTCATCGAGACTGCTGAACCCCTGGATGCAGACGACTGGGTCCGCACCATTGAGGACTTGCTAGAACTAGTCAGATGCACCGAAGACCGCGAGAAGGTGGCTTATGTAGCCCACTGCCTCGGGGGGGACTGCTAGAGCTTGGTGGGATGGATTCGAGGTCATGCATGCTGGACAAGACATCACTTGGGACAACTTCAAGGCAGAATTCCGCAAAGCCCACATTCCTTCCGGGATCATGGCTATTAAAAAGCGTGAGTTCCGAGCCCTGGAGCAAGGGAGTGGCACTGTCAAGGAGTACATGCAGAAGTTCAGTGTTCTGTCAAGGTATGCCCCTGAAGATGTCAGCACTGATGCTGCAAAAAGGGAGCGCTTCATGGAAGGCCTCAATCAGACTCTGCAGTATTCGCTTGTCGTGTGCGACTGCCCGACCTTCCCTGACCTGGTGAACAAAGCACTCATGCTTGAAGACAAGCGGCGTGCTCTGGAAGACACTCGCAAGCGCAAGATGGTCAGCAAGGGAAGTTCCAGCAACCAGAAGCCTCGTCCGTGGCAGTCACCCCGGCCAAGCCAACCTATCAGCAACCAAGAGCTCCTGCACCTCGCACCAATTATCAGCCTCAGCAGTATGCCAACCCAAGGCCAGCTTTCAACCCCAATAACAGTGGTGGCAACAAGATCAACAATCCAAACCAACTCACTTGCTTTGGATGTGGTCAGTCAGGACACATCTCAAGGGTGTGCCCCAACAAGAAGCCTGATGCCCCGTGCCCCAATGCGCAGAACCCAGGACAAGGCCGCGGGATGCCACCAAGGAACCCAGCTCCTCGCAACCCGCCTAACCATGGGAAGGGGCGTGCGAATCACGTCACTGCTGAAGAAGCCCAGGAAGACCCGGACGTCGTGCTGGGTACGTTACTTGTCAACTCAGCACCTGCAACTGTCTTGTTTGATTCTGGAGCCACGCATTCATTTGTCACTCAAAGATTTGCATTAAAAAGTGGCATGACCCCTACACCCCTGAATAACCCTATGGTGGTACAAACCCCCGGAGCAGAGATGAGAGCCAAGATAGGCTGTAAAGGAGTCAGTATTACCATTAACAGTGTAGATTTCCTAGCAGACCTCATCGTCCTGAGATCACAAGGCTTGGATGTGATCCTAGGCATGAATTGGCTCAGCAAGCACCAAGGCTTGTTATACTGTGCCAATCGGACTGTCACTGTGACCAATGACCAAGGAGTTGAAGTCAAGTTTGCTTCTAACTCCTCTTCCGCTCAAGCCATTCAAGTCAACTGTCTGTCTGAAGTTGGGCTAGAGCAAGTACCAGTGGTATGCGAGTATCCTGATGTCTTTCCGGATGAACTACCGGGAATGCCCCCTGACCGTGACATTGAGTTCATCATCGAGCTCGTGCCCGGGGCAGGACCCATCTATAAGAAGCCTTATAGAATGGGGACGGAAGAATTAGCCGAGTTGAAGAAGCAGCTGAGGAAGGGATTTATCCGCCCAAGTGCCTCCCCTTGGGGATCACCCATTCTGTTTGTGGCAAAGAGGGACGGTACCATCCATTTATGCATTGACTATCGCTCCCTCAATGAAGTTACAATCAAGAACAAATATCCACTTCCCAAGATTGAAGATTTGTTTGATCAGCTCAGCGGAGCCAAAGTGTTCTCCAAGATCGACCTCAGATCTGCGTACTACCAGCTGAAGATCAGACCCCAAGATATTCCGAAGACGGCATTCATGACCACATATGGCCTGTATGAGTGCACGGTCATGTCCTTTGGGTTAACCAATGCCCCAGCTTACTTCATGTATCTCATGAATAAAGTCTTCATGGAATATTTGGACAAGTTCGTTGTTGTCTTCATCGATGACATTCTTGTCTTCTCGAAGACGGAGGAAGAACACGAGCAACATTTGAGGATGGTCCTAGACAAGCTTCGGGAGCACCAACTATATGCCAAATTCAGCAAGTGTGAGTTTTGGCTGCATAAAGTTGGATTCTTAGGTAATGTCTTGACCGAAGAAGGATTATCAGTTGATCCCGCGAAGATCGAAGCTGTGACCCAATGGCAATCTCCAACGACCGTCAAGGAAGTCAGAAGCTTCCTCGGACTTGCGGGCTATTACCGCAAATTCGTGGAAGGATTCTCTAGCATTGCCCGGCCGATGACTCAGCTCCTCAAGAAGGACAAGAAGTTCGAATGGATGCCAAAATGCGAAGAGAGCTTCCAAGAGCTCAAGAAGAGGTTGACCATCGCCCCAGTTCTGGCAACACCTGATATTCACAAGGAGTTCGTGATATATTGTGATGCCTCTCGAACCGGATTGGGAAGCGTTCTGATGCAAGAAGGCCGAGTCATAGCCTACCTCTCCAGGCAGCTACGACCTCATGAAGAGAACTACTCTACTCACGATCTTGAGTTAGCAGCAGTGGTTCATGCCTTGAAGACATGGCGGCATTACCTCCTAGGGAAACGGTGTGAGATATACACAGACCACAAAAGTCTGAAGTACATTTTCACCCAAAAGGAATTGAACATGAGGCAGCGAAGATGGTTGGAACTCATCAAAGACTATGACCTTAGTGTTCAATATCACCCCGGGAAGGCTAACGTGGTGGCCGATGCCTTAAGCAGGACGGCTTGCTCCTTGAACGCCATAATTCAAAAGAGGCAGCCAGCCCTGTTTAAGGAGCTCGAACAATTCAGTTTGGAATTGGTCACCCCTGGATTTCTGGATCATTTGGAAGTCAAACCAACCCTGATGGACGAAGTCAAGAAGGCGCAAGGTGGGCACGAAAGTACTGAAGGCATCAAGAAGAAGATAAAGCTAGGCAAGGCCCCGGGATTCTCTGAAGACGAGCACGGGATTGTTTGGTACAAAGGCCGCATCTGCGTACCAAACCAGATGGAGTTGAAAAACCTGATCCTGCAAGAAGCCCACGACACTCCGTAATCCATCCACCCTGGAGGAACCAAGATGTATCAAGACTTGAAGGAAAGATTCTGGTGGCACGGGATGAAATGAGAGATTGCAACCTATGTGGCAAAGTGTGATGTGTGCCAAAGGGTCAAGGCTGAATATCAGCGACCCGCTGGATTGCTCCAACCACTCAAGGTTCCTGAGTGGAAGTGGGATAAATTCGGAATGGACTTCATCACTGGATTACCAAGGTCAAATAGAGGGCATGACTCTATCTGGGTCGTAGTCGACCATTTGACCAAGGTAGCCCATTTCATTCCAGTCAAAACTACTTATGATGGCAACCGGCTGGCAGCTCTCTACATCGACAGAATCGTAAGCCTTCACGGCGTTCCCAAGGAGATTGTGTCAGATCGAGGAACCCAGTTCACCTCAAGGTTCTGGAAGAAGTTCCAAGAAGCCTTGGGAACCAAATTGTCTTTCAGCACAGCTTTCCACCCACAGACCGGAGGTCAGACAGAACGAGTAAATCAAATTCTCGAAGACATGCTCCGAGCCTGTGTCTTGTTATATGGAGCCAAGTGGGAAGATTGCCTCCCTTTTGCCGAGTTCTCCTATAACAACAGTTATCAGTCGAGCCTTCAGATGGCACCATTTGAGGCATTGTACGGACGCAGATGTTGCACACCCTTCAACTGGTCAGAGACTGGAGAAGGGCTAGTCTTTGGACCGGATATTCTCCGCGAAGCAGAAGAGCAAGTCCAACTAGTCACAGAGCGTTTGAAGGCAGCCAAGTCAAGGCAGAAGAGTTATGCTGACACTCACCGTTGGGACATGAGTTTCCGTGTCAGAGACCATGTGTACCTACGAGTAACTCCTTTGAAGGGAACCAAGCGTTTCCACGTCAAGGGGAAGCTCGCACCAAGGTTCATTGGACCCTTTGAGATCACTGCACGATGAGGAGAAGTGGCTTACCAGTTGGAACTACCACCTGAGCTATCCGAGGTGCACAACGTATTCCACGTGTCACAACTCCAGAAATGTCTCCAAGTTTCGAACAAGCCTAATCCCTACAAAGATGTTGATCACCAAGCCATTGATCTCCAGCCTGATTTGACCTACCGTGAGAAGCCCATTCGCATTCTGGATGAAGCAGAACGACGAATGCGAAGCCGCACCATCAAGTACTTCAAGGTCCAGTGGAGCAACCACACAGAAGCAGAAGCAACCTAGGAACGTGAAGACTATCTTAGATCCGAGTATCCCGATCTCTTTTAAGACCTAGTTTAGGAATCTCGGGGACGAGATTCTTGTAAGGGGGGTAGGTCTGTCACACCCCGCATTTTGTAACATGTTAATTGCAGCAATGAAGCATGAAAATTTGGACCAGCAATTTTTTTTTTGCATCATTTGGCTTTTATTTGGAATTGAGTTTTTCTTTATATGTTTTTCATGTGCTCATGAAAGTCAACTAATACCTCTTGTAGAATCCATCTCCATACCTAAAACTTCTGCCCAATGATCATACCAAGTGTTTATAGCAGTATAGTATTTTCTTATAAAAATAATTTGGCCAAAATGTATTTAAAAAATTTAGTATTCCAAAAACCCCTGAATTGAGGTTTGCACTGCAAGAGCTTGATTTAGGGAGAGAAAATTATTTCAAAAAGTATATTTGAGACCTAGTAGTCATAGGACTCCCAGAAACCACAAAAGTATGATTTTAAAAGTTATTTTCCTATTTTATTTAAAAGCTTTTTCTTAAGGCCAGAAATGGTCTTCAATAGGGAAAAATTATTTAAGTGTTTCAAAAATGTTTTCCAAAATTCAGGGAGACTCATAGAACATACATTGTCCATATATAAGAGTTTCAACACTTGGTCATGTTCAAAATAATGGGCTAATCCCTCTAAAACCCTTTCTGGATATTTCAAGCTTTTGAAATATTTACAAAGGATATATTCTCCAAAAATTCCAGGGAAATTCTATCATGTCATATATGACATATTTGATGATCTTGCCAAGTCCCATGCCTTGGGAAGCAAGATAGCATCCTCAAAACCCTTCAAAACCATTTTGTCCATATTTGAAGTTTGAGCAACTTTACAATGCCAAACATGTCCAAATGCTCTCAAACTTGGTGCACATGCTAGAATATCCTAATAAGGCATCTAGACGAAATGGCACAAGATAAGGAGGAGGGCAACTTGATCAGAATACCCCAAAACCCTTTCTATTCAAATTCAAATTTGAACAACTTTACTTTACCAACTTTTTATCTGGAGCTTCAAACTTTGTGAGCATGATCAATACCCCAAATGATGAAACTACACCAAGTGGTGCATCAAGGGGAGATGATTAGCTTGACTTAAACAAGATGAAGCCATTTCTGTTGTTTTCTAGGGTTCACCAAAGTTACATTGGCTAGTTTCTTCAAATGAGCCCAAATTTGGTGAAACACCCTATTTCCTTATGACATTTAATCCTGTTAAGTGTCATGGCTAGTGGAAATCATTTGCTTGACCAAAACTTGATCAAACACCTTCTGCCATTTTACCAAAACCATCATCTTGGCCTCTTTTACTATTTACTTTTGCCTCAACTTTCTACCACAGCTTCATCTAGTTACATTCTACCTCCAGTAACTCCCACATGTCCACAGCTCCATGATTGAGGGGTGAAAACCCCAATTCACCTTGCTGGACAGCCAAAATCTACCCATTTACCAGCTTCACTCCTCCCTCATTGATCATCCAGAGCATCCAAGGCCTCACCTGAGTTATTTACCTTGTGCTGGACCCCACAGACACGGCGGACACGCCCAGAGAGCCAATGGCATGCCATGGCATGCGATAAGCTCGCTCCAGAGCGCGCTACAGTGTGCACCCGCACTGTAGCTTCGCCCAATCGCTCGCCTCCGACCACCTCGTGCTCCCCCCTCGCGCCTACCGATGCGCCTCGACATCTGCGACTCTCCGCGGCGCTGTCCCCCTCCTCCTCCTCCCTCCAGTGGCCGCCCTCGCTTGCGCGCCGGCCGCCCGCAAGCTCCACTCGTCGGCCTCACACGCGCTCGCCCTCTGGAGCATCCCCCGCTCCCCCTCTTCCTTCCCTCCGCCCTGGAATACGTCCAGCAACACCCCAGACTCAATCCCATCGCCTCCCGTGCACTGTGGCGTCGAGCAAGAGCTCGCCGGCACACAGGTCCATGGGACCTCGCCGCTCCCCTATAAATAGGGCCTCCAAGCCCCTCCTCTCTTCACCAACAGCCTCCCCATACTCCTAGTAGCACTCCAGCACCACCCACTCGCCCCAGGAAGCCTCTGTGCTCGGGATCGACCGGAGCTCCGCCACGTCGGGTGGCCGGAGATCTCGCAGTACAACCCCTCTCCGCCCCGATTCTTGCTCGATCTGGATCCGCCGTACTCCACTAATGCGTTCCCCTCTCTTCCCCCTCTCTGCAGCTGCCGGAATCAACCGGAGCAGCGACCTCCCGACGCTCCTCCGCCACAAGCCCACGCCACCGGCGAACCAGGCCTCTCCGGCGAGCCGCACAACCACCACTGGAACGGCGACTCCTCGCTGAGTCCGTTCCCGCCCTCCGTTTGCCCTGCCGTGCCCGGAATCGCCGCCGGTGAGCTCGCCGTCACTTTGGCCGTGAGGTTGAAGATCACAAGCGGGCCCCGCCTGTCATCCTCACCACTCTCTCTCTCCCCTCTCTGCCACTGTCCGCCGGGCCCCACCCGTCAGATTTAAAACCCTGACGCGCGCGCGCTGGCGCCCGAGCGGTGGGCTATTCGCCCTGGGCCGTGCACTGTGGCCGTTCTGGCCGAGTGGCACAGGACCTTTTCTCTTTTTCTTTTCTGTGACTATTTCACATAATTTCACAGAAATAAATATTTGTCCAAATGAATTAATTCCAACTCCTAAAATCTTGTAAAATTCCAACCTATTTAATGGTGTCACTTTCACACATATCCATGAACCTTTTCTGTTCTGTTCAAATTTAAATTCAAATTTGAACACTAAAACTCCTGTTCAAAAATCCTTAGATTCCATTCTGCCACTCCAAAACTCAAACTAAGAATTTTGCCATCTTAGTTTTATCTCTAGTATTTAACAAAAATAAGTTGACATTTTTCTGAGCACTTTGATTTTTCTGTTTTTATTGTGGTCTTATTTTCCCGTTGTTATTTTGGGACGATTAGATACCGTATTCGACGAGGTTGCTGAAGGAGGAGAAGGAGAAGGATTTGAAGACTTTGAAGACCAAGCCAATCCAGGCAAGCAGCCCTTTGACCATGATACACTTGTGTTCTTCGGAACCCGTTTTGTTTCCGAATGCATGATGATAAGAGTTACGGTGGTGACCTAGTTGAGAACCACCACATGATGCATGCTTACTCATGATCTTGCTATGTGCTAGATGTCATGCAAATGGTTAGTAGTGATGTTTAGTGATGCATGTGTGTCATGAAACCTTCGTGGTTAAAATCTTTTCATAAACCCCATCGGGTGCCCCTAATGCCCGAGGGTGATATCGAGTTAGGTCATCACTTGAGGAAGAAGTGATGTGCCGGTAAAAATCTTGTGCATGGGTGAAATGATGGATTAGATTTATGTGTGACTACCGTCCCAACCAAACATGTGAAACCACTCTACCCCTTATGGGACGGGGCTTTATTGATTACTTAGGCCGATACTAGCATGGTGCCCGCATTACTAGTGACGGGAAGACTTGAGGTCTTTCCCGGGACGGGGTCGTGCTTGGATAGACTACCATGACTGTTTTTATAGGGCACCGGACACACCATTGGTCCCTTCGGGTACGCGTGACATTGAAATTAGGGCAAGTCCCACGATCTATTGTTTGTACTCGAGGGCCGTGTACCAACCAGTGGTCCCTATGTTAGTGTCATCTAAGGAAAGATAATGACCGGGTGCTTCCCCCGAGTACTTGAGGTACTGCGGGATCGTGGGTGACACGAAAGCTTCCCGGATCTTGTGGGTAAAGTGCGCAACCTCTGCAGAGTGTAAAACTATTCGAATAGCCGTGTCCACGGTCATGGACAGTTGGGTGGTGCTACTTAAACTATGTCCATGGTTTTACTACATCGGTGAAAGTATGTGCGTGTGATGAGTCAAGGTGGATACTTGACTCGTTGAATTGAATCATATTCATGTTGATATCGGTAACCTGTCCTCGAGGTTACGTGAATCTGTTGATGCATACACTTGATGATATAATATTTATTATAGCTCGTTGCTAGATTGCTCATTGTTGTACAATTGCATTGTTACCTTGAACCAAATCACGGGTTGTTTGCGAGTACATTCAAAGTACTCATTGGCTTGCCACTAGTTATTTAATTGGTCAGGCATGGAGGAACAGGAATATGAAGAAGAGTTTTATGGAGACGAACATGCGAACTAGGAAGCTATCCTAGTCAGAATGCCTGTAGGGTTAAGGCAGATGGCATGGGTTCTACTTATCATCGAAGACTTCCGCTATTTGAGTTATTTGCTATTCAGCCCTTGAGGCTTTATCTATGTAAGACTTGGCCATAACGGCCATAATTTGTGTAAGACAGTATGTATGAATGTAAGACTCTTGTTATTCAGCTTCTGTGTGTTCAGTGAGCATTGATCTCTGGGATCACTGTACACGTGCATTCGGTGATCTCGATTTCTAAGTCGGGGTCCCCACACTTTGCCTCCAAAAAAACTTGTGGGCCTACTAAGGCGTACGAAAGGCTTTGTCAACTTATAGTCAAGGCACGATTCTAGTAGCAGTGGTCGTTGGATGTCCATCCAACGGCTGTAGTGCTTCTTCAATCTCGGATATTCTTGATTCAGCCACCCAAACCACCGCCGGCGGTACCGCCTGGTACCGCCTCCCATGGCTGGTTGTGCTACCGCACAGGCTTCACCGGCTCACCCAAACGCAGTCCAGGCCATTCCTCTACTCGCAAACACCTCATGTTCTTCTCCGGCGGCGGCAGCCTCACACCACAGCCGAACCAGTGAACCCTCATACCCCCCTCTGCGTGGGCATCCACTGTTGTGTCTTCGCCGGCTCTGGGTCGTTCACTTCCTAGGACTCGCCATCGTTCACTACGTTGATTCTCTCGGCACGGCGTGGTCAACTTTGTCAACAAACGACAGCCATCGGAAGAGGCATGTACGTGGAGTGGCTAACGGTAGGGGCCCACATGTCCCATGGCCGCACGTAGAAAGTTCCCTCGTATTATGCGAAAACAAATGATTTCGCCCCCTGAGAGGTTTGACCCACCAGCTACATCTTCGCACGCAAGGAAGTGCTTCCTTTATTACACAAAAATAAAATGGTTCCTCTCCCTGATAGCTGGGACCCACCAGCTTTATTATGATCCATTTCATGAAAATATAGATTGTACCGATGCTAAATTGTTTTCTTTTTATTCTAACTCAAAAAAGAAGAAACTAAAAAACCCAGAAAACATCTTCACACGCAAGGAAGTGCCACCTGATTACGCACAAAAAAATGAATAATGCTCCTACTATCCGGGACCCACCATAGTTGGAGGCTGACTTGTGGGCCTATTAAGTTGACGCGGACGAAGGGCTTTGTCTATTAGTCAATATGAAAGATTCTAGCTCCAGTGACCGTACGATGTCCATCCAATGGCCATAGTGCTTCTTCAACCTCTGGTCTTCTTGCTCCAGCCGCCCAAACCAGCGGCAGTCGTGCCGCCTGCTCCTGCCTCCTGTGCCCGGCTCTTCTGCCGCGCAGGCCTCACCACCCCACCCTACTCTCATCGCTGGCCTGGTCATCCATGTACTCACCCAGACCTGCTTTTATTCTCCAGCGACGGCAGCCTCACACTGCAGCCCAACCAGTAAACCCTCACACACCCCTCCGCAGGAAACAACTGCTGAGTATTCCCCGGCTCTGGGTCATTCCCTTCCTAGGCCACATCGTCATCCACTTCCTTGGTGCTCTCGGCGCAGCGTGGTCAACATGGTCAAGGAATGACTTACGTCAAAAGAGGACTGTACGTGGAGAGGCTAACAGTTGGGTCCACAGCCGCAGCAAGGAAGTGCCTCCTTGTTATGCGCAAAACAATGATTCCTCCACCTGACACTAGGGACCTACCGGAAGGGCTTTGTATTTCGGCTTAGTTGTATTTTGCGGAAAAAATGTTTCCCCCCTGACAGTTGGGACCCACCAGCTATATCTTCGAACGCAAGGAAAGTGTCTCCATATTAGGCGTGGAGAAAAATGAATGTCCCCTTGACAGCTCGGACCCACCATCAATAACTTTGCATGCAAGGAAGTGTGTCCTTATCTTTCCTGACAACCGGGACCCACCTGGTCGAAGTGTGCGTAGCGTTTTCATTTTGGTCACGAACATGTACATACATACTGGTCGATCGGTCTCTCTGCAACAATGAACCATGGCCGAGCAAGCAGCGGCACGTGTAGTAATAGAGCCCCTAACGTAGCAGTTCAGGCAATCCTTTCAAAACCGTGTACACATACGTACAGCTGCAGGGCAAAAAAATGGCTACGTATGTACATACGGGCGGAGTCTCGAACACGTACTCGCGCATACGTACGGCAGCAACGGTGTCGTGTTTATTAGCAGCCAGCCGACCAGAACGGAGAAACATCGTCGTGTTCATCGGGAGGCAACTGGCTTGGATGGAACAACCAAAACCTGATGTGGCGTACCGTAAAACGGAGGGAAATGGCCTTCTGCTGGAGCGTGTACGGTCGAAACGGAGTCCTATTCATTGGGAAGGGTCAGGCATACCGCAAAATGGAGGAAATGACCTTCTGCTCAACCGGTTATGGTTGAAAAGGGATTCTGTTCATCGGGAGGGGTCTGGCGTACCACAAAATGGAGGAAACAGACTTGTGTTGGAGCGCTACATCGAAATGGGGCTCCTGTTCATCGGGAGGGGTGTGGCGTACCACAAAACGGGACTCCACGGGCTACTGTTCACCCACCGTCGACCTCCTCCAGCCTCCACCGGCTACTGTTCATCCAGCCCTCCACGGGGTCTTGTTCATCCAGCCCTCCATGGGGTCCTGTTCATCCTACCAGCCCTCCACCGGCTATTGTTCAACCAGCCCTCCATGGGGTCCTATTCATCCACCCCCAACGCCTCGGCTGTGGCAGCCTTGTCTCGGGGTCCTTTTCATCCAGTGGCAACCACAATGGCCTACTACCACGGGGTCCTGTTCATCGAACCACCACGGGGTCCTGTTCATCCAACCCCCATCGGGAACTATTCATCCAACCCCAACCATGTACGTCTCGATTCGTTTAACCAACCCCACATTCACTGTTCATCAAGAGGTAGCAGGTTCGATCGGCTTCAGTGCAGCAGCGATAGATCGGGTTCAGATAGCTACGAAGGGATCGATCGCTCGGGTTCAGTAACGTAGCTAGTGTAACCGCTCGGGTTCAGTAAGCGAACTCCTCACCCAACGCCTCGCACATACACGTGACGTGTACGAGAGAAACACGCAAACCTTCGTGCATCGCTCCGTCCCGACCACCCACCCTGGCCCGCCCAGGACGAAAAGCCCATTTTCTATCGTGATTTTTTTGTCATAGAAGTGTCATAACCATGACACAAAAAAATCGTTCGGGCCAAAATGTCGCGGGTGTGTCTTTTTTTGTAGTGGAAGGTCATGCTATGGAGGATACGGCTCCTTGCCGCCACGCTCCCAACCGACCGGAGACCCGTATCTTCTCCGATGAACCTGATCCCACACCTCCTCTTTCCTACGAGCTCCGCCTAGCGAGCGGGCCCATGAAGGAAATATGCCCTAGAGGAAATAATAAAGTTGTTATTTATATTTCCTTATATATCATCATAAATGTCTTGTATTCATGCTAGAATTGTATTAACCGAAAACTTGATACATGTGTGAATACATAGACAAAACAGAGTGTCCCTAGTATGCCTCTATTATACTAGCTTGTTAATCAAAGATGGTTAAGTTTCTTAACCATTGACATGTGTTGTCATTTGATGAACGGGATCACATCATTAGGAGAATGATGTGATGGATAAGACCCATTCGTTAGCTTAGCATATTGATCGTTTAGTTTTATTGCTACTGCTTTCTCCATGACTTATACATGTTCCTCTGATTATGGGATTATGCAACTCGCGAATACCGGAGGAACACCTTGTGTGCTATCAAACGTCACAATGTAACTAGGTGATCATAAAGATGCTCTACAAGTGTCTCCGAAGGTATTTATTGAGTTGGCATAGATCGAGAATAGGATTTGTCACTCCGAGCGTCAAAGAGGTATCTCTAGGCCCTCTCGGTAATACACATCACTATAAGCCTTGCAAGCAAATGACTAATGAGTTAGTCACGAGATGATGTATTACGGAACGAGTAAAGAGACTTGCTTGTAACGAGATTGAACTAGGTATGATGATACCGATGATCGAATCTCGGGCAAGTAACATATCAATGACAAAGGGAACAACGTATGTTGTTATGCGGTTTGACCGATAAAGATCTTCATAGAATATGTAGGAGCCACTATGAGCATCTAGGTTCCGCTATTGGTTATTGTCATGAGATGTGTCTCGGTCATGTCTAGATAGTTCTCGAACCCGTAGGGTCCGCACGCTTAACGTTCGATGATGATTTGTATTATGAGTTATGTGTTTTGGTGACCGAAGTTTGTTCAGAGTCCCGGATGAGATAACGGACATGATGAGGAGTCTCTAAATGGTCGAGAGGTAAAGATTCATATATTGGAAGGTTGTATACGGACACCGGAATTGTTCCGGAGAGGTTCGGGGATTTATCAGAGTACCGGGAGGCTATTGGAACCCCCCGGGAAAGTTAATGGGCCTATTGGGCCATAGTGGACAGAGGGAGGCTGCCACAAGAGGTGGGTGCCCCCCAAGTCCAAACCAAATTGGACAAGGGTTGGGGGATGCGGCCCCATTTTCCTTCCCCCTCTCCCTCCCTTTCCTCTTTCCCCTATGAATTGGAAGGAAGTGGTGGTGAATCCTACTAGGTTTAGAGTCCTAGTTGGACTCCCCCCATGGCACGCCACCCCTAGGGCCGGCCTCCTCCTCCTCCCCTCCTTTATATATGTGGGCAGGGGGCACCCCAAAGGACACACAACTTTCTCTTAGCCGTGTGCGGTGCCCCCTTCCATGGATTACACCTCAGATCATATTATCGTATTGCTTAGGCGAAGCCCTACGCGGATCACATCACCAACACCGTCACCATGCCATCGTGCTGACGAAACTCTCCCTCGAGCATCTTATGGATCAAGAGCTCGTGGGACGTCATCGTGTTGAACGTGTGCTGAACACGGAGGTGCCGTATGTTCGATACTTGGATCAGTTGGATCGTGAAGACGTTTGACTACATCAACCGCGTTAACATAATGCTTCTGCCTTTGGTCTACGAGGGTACGTAGACACACTTTCCCCGCCTCATTGCTATGCATCTCCTAGATAGATCTTGCGTGAGCGTAGGATTTTTTTTAATTGCATGCTACGTTCCCCAACTGTGGTACGAGAGCCAGGTCTATGCGTAGATGATATGCACGAGTAGAACACAAAGAGTTGTCGGTGATAATAGTCATACTACTTACCACCAACGTCTTACTTTGATTCGGCGGTACTGTTGGATGAAGCGGCCCGGACCGACATTACATGAACTCGTTCATGAGACTAGTTCTACCGACGTGCTTTGCACACAGGTGGCTGGCGGGTGTCCATTTCTCCAACTTTAGTTGAACAGAGTGTGACTGTGGCCGGTCCTTGTTGAAGGTTAAAACAACAAACTTGACAAAAAATCGTTGTGGTTTTGATGCGTAGGTAAGAACGGTCCTTGCTAGAAGCCCGTAGCATCCACGTAAAACTTGCAACAACAAACTAGAGGATGTCTAACTTGTTTTTGCAGGGCATGTTGTGATGTGATATGGTCAAGACGTGATGAGTTATACGATATTGTATGAGATGATCATGTTTTGTAAATTATCGGCAACCGGTAGGAGACTTATGGTTGTCTCTTTATTGTATGAATTGTGAACGCCATGTAATTGATTTACTTTATCACTAGGAGTTAGTGATAGTAGTAGAAGCAATAGTTGCGAGACGACCACGATGCTACGATGAAGATCATGGTGTCAAGCCAGTGACGATGGAGATCATGACGATGCTTTGGAGATGGAGATCAAAAGCACAAGATGATGATGGCCATATCATGTCACATATTTTGATTGCATGTGATGTTTCTCTTTTTATGCATCTTATTTTGCTTAGTACGGCGGTAGCATTATAAGATGATCCCTTAGAAAATTTCAAGGTACAAGTGTTCTCCATGAGTATGTACCGTTGCGACAGTTCGTCGTGCCAAGACACCAAGTGATGATCGGGTGTGATAAGCTCTATTTTCACATATAACAGGTGAAAGACAGCTTTGCACATGCAGAATACTCGGGTTAAACTTGACGAGCCTAGCATGCACAGATATGGCCTCAGAACAATGGAGACCGAAAGGTCGAGCGTGAATCATATAGTAGATATGATCAACAAAAGATGTTCACCATTCTAAACTACTCCATCTTGATACGTCTCCAACATATCTATAATTTTTATTGTTCTATTTTGTTATATAATCATTCTTGGATGTTTTACAATAATTTTATATCATTTTTTGGTACTAACCTATTGACATAGTGCCAAGTGGCAGTTGCTGTTTTCTGCATGTTTTTTACATCGTACGAAATCAATATCAAACGGAGCCCAAACACCGCAAAACTTTTTGGAGATTTTTTATGGGCCAGAAGACACCTGATGGGCCAAGGCAGCACCTGGGGGTGCCCCGATGGTGGCACAACCCAGCAGGGAGCACCAGGCCCCCCCTGGCGCGCCCAGGAGGGTTGTGCACACCTCGGTGGCCTCCCACACTGCCTCTTTGCTCTATAAATACCACAATATTCCAGAAACCCTAGGGGAGTCGACGAAATATTCATCTAGCCACCACAGAGTCTAGAACCACCAGATCCAATCTAAACACCATCACGGTGGGGTTCACCACTTCCATTGGTGCATCTGCGATGATGCGTGAGTAGTTCCTTGTAGACCTACGGGTCCGTAGTTAGTACCTAGATGGCTTCCTCCCTCCCTCTTGATTATCAATACAATGGTCTCTTGGAGATCCATATGATGTAACTCTTTTTGTAGTGTGTTTGTTGGGATCCAATGAACTTTGAGTTTATTATCAGATCTATCTTTTTATATACATGAAAGTATTTGAGTTTCTTTGATCTCATTAATGCATGATTGCTTACAGCCTCGTATTTCTTCTCCGATATTTGGGTTTTGTTTGGCCAACTTGATCTATTTATCTTGCAATGGGAAGACGTGCTTTGTAGTGGGTTCGATCTTACGGTGCTGGATCCCAGTGATAGAAGGGGAACCGACATGTATGTATTGTTGCTACTAAGGATAAAACAACGAGATCCATATCTAATGCCATAGATAAATGGATCTTGTGTACATCAAGTCATCGTTCTTAATGCATTACTCCGTTTCTCATGAACTTAATACACTAGATGCATGCTGGATAGCGGTCGATGTGTGGAGTAACAGTAGTAGATGCAGGCAGGAGTCAGTCTACTAAGCTTGGACATGATGCCTATGTAATGATCATTGCCTGGTTATCGTAATAAATATTTGAGGTTCTATAAATTTCCCACAGTAATTTGTTTACCCACCGTTAGCTATTTTTCTTGAAAGTAGCCACTAGTGAAATCTACGGCCCACGGGTATTGTTTCTCATATATTTGCCTTTGCTTTTATTTTCAGATTTACTAAACCAAAAACCAAAAAATACCTTGCTGCAATTTATCTTATTTATCAACAAATCTACCAATATTTATATCTCTCTCACGTTCGTTACCCGAAAGGGATTGACAACCCCTTTAACACGTCGGGTTGCGAGGTGTTGTTATTTGTGTGCAGGTGTTGTTTACGTTGTGTTGATAGGTTCTCCTACTGGTTCGATAACCTTGGTTTCATATTTGAGGGAAATACCTACCGCTGCTATACTGCATCATCCCTTCCTCTTTGGAGATATATCGACGTAGTTCTAGCAGAAATCAAAAGGAATTTCTGGCGTCGTTGCCGGGGAGCACCTTCAACATATACCAAATTCCTAATCACAAATCTCATCTCCTCACAATTTACATTATTTTCCATTTGCCTCTCGTTTTCATCTCCCCCACTTCACAAAAATTTGCCATTTTTATTCAACCTCTTTTTCGTTTGTCGTTTTCTCGTCAGATCTGTTTTCGTTTGCCCTTATGTCTTACTTGGTTACTTTGCTTGGTTGTTTGGTATAATTGGATATTTTATTGGACATCGTAAGGAAAGCGTTTATGGATGCTCATCCACTTGCCAATCTTTTTGAAAGATCCAATTGTGTTGAACCAATTGCTAGTGAATTGAGCGCACTAGATTATCTTTATGAAGTTTTGCTTTAGATTCATGAATCTCATAATTGTGATGAAGTGATAAAAGAAGAAATTTGTGAAGTGATTCATGATAGCTCCTTGTATAAAAAGCATGATTGCAATGGTGTTATAATAAATTCTATTAATGTCAATTATGCTAGTAATATGCAAAACCCCAAGCTTGGGGATGCAAATTTTGATATGTCTTCTACTTATTGCAATGATCATGATTGGGACGATTCTTTTTACGATCTTGAAAATTTATTTAAGACTCATGATGAATATGTTTGCGATAATACTGAAAGTGGGTTTGGAGAAGTCATGACTTTATTTGATGATAATCCCAGTATTTTGGAAGAGTGTCAACTTTTTATGCATGTGGGTCATGAAAAGAAAATTTTATATGATAGATATATTCTTGAATTTGAGTATGATCCTACATGTAATTATTATGAGAGAGGAAAATATGGTTGTAGAAATTTTCATGTTACTAAATTACCTCTCGTTATGTTGAGATTGCTATTGTTTCTTTGTTCTTCCTTGCATATGCTAGATGTTTCTTGTCTTGATAATTTTTTTGCCTACAAAATGCCTATGCATAGGAAGTATGTTAGACTTAAATGTGTTTGTCAAGTGTTTCATGATGCTCTTTTTGTGATTCAACTATTGTCTTTCGTGTGAGCATCATTGAAATCTCAAGCCTATCTTAATGGTTATAAAGAAAGAGCTTATTGGGAGGCAACCCAATAAATAAAATATATTTTTGCTTTTTTGCTTTCTGTTCCTGAGTGTTTACACAATTATGCTACTGGTATGATTGTGTTTTTTGTGTTTTAATTAGTGTTTGTGCCAAGTAGAACCGATATGATCTTCTTGGGTGATGGTTGTTTGATCTTGCTGAAAAAGACAGAACTTTTGCGCTCACGAGAAAAATTCTCATTTTTAACAGAAAAATGATTTTTAGTTGATTCTTTTTGTAGAAGATTAATATACAAATTTCCCACGTGGCCCTAATTTTTTCAAGATTTGTAGACTTCCAAAAGTTTTCTAAACTTCCATATTACTACAGACTGTTCTGTTTTTGACAGATTTTATTTTTGACATATTCTGTTTTCTTTGTGTTGTGTGCTTATTTTAATGGCTCTATGATTTTCTTTGATGATTTTTGGCCATAGGAAAGTTGGAATACAGTAGATATAATACAAAAACAAAATATGAATTGGTTTGACACATCACTTATAGTAGTGGTTTGCTTTCTTATACTAACGGATTTCACGAAGGTTTTGTTGAAGTTTTGTGTGATTGAAGGTTTCAAGTTTTGGGTTATCTTCCGGCGGATGAAGGAAGGATGGAAGAGACTAAGCTTGGGGAAGCCCCGGCATCCAAAGCTATTATCCAAAAATGAGCAACTAACTAAGCTTGGGGATGCCCCCGAGTGGCATCCCCGCTTTCTTCCAACAACTATCGGTATTTCACTTGAGACTATATTTTTATTCGTCACATGATATGTGTTCTTCTTGGAGCGTCTTGTATGATATGAGTCTTTGCTTTTTTTGTTTTGCTTTTTATGTCATCAATCCTTGCTGTACACACCTATTTGAGAGAGCCAAAATTATGCCATGACTTGCTAGAATTGCTCTCTATGCTTCACTTAAATTTTTATGAGCTAGGACTTGCTCTAGTGCTTCACTTATATCTTTTTTAGCATGGTGTGCTTAGTATTTTGAAGAAATACTCTCTTGCTTCACTTAGATTTATTTGAGAGTTAGTAAAATTTTAAAGAAAATCTCTCTTGCTTCACTTATATTATTTTGAGAGAATGAAGAAAAATTATGCTCATGATCTTCACTTATATTTGTTTGAGCTTATCAAAAGCAACACATGAAAATTAGTCACAAAGTGATAGATATCCAAGAAGGATATAATAAAAAAATCATGAAGATCATTGGAAAAAATAAACTTGATTCCTTGTAATAGTTTTGAGATATGATGATATGATATGTGAGTCATGTTAATGAGTAAGTATGCTTTAGTAAGAATATTAGTGTTAAAGTTTGTGATTCCCTAGGGAAGCACGAAAGTCGATAATTATGCAATGAAATTATATCCTAGTTGTGGTGCATTATTCGGTGTTATTTATGCTCAATGTTCACTTACGAGATTATTTGTTTCATGGTTGTTCGCTTCCCAGTCTTTTGCTAGCCTTCATTTTGCACTACGTATGATCTCTACTTGTGCATCCAAAATCCTTTATCCCGGTTTTGCCACATGAGTCCACCATACCTACCTAGATGTGATATTTCCTTGCCGTTCTAAGCAAATTTGTATGTGCCATCTCTAATTTTCAAAATAAATTTCCCTTTTGTGTGCTCGTACCACTCGCGAGGCAGTGAGGGGTGGCCAATATTTTCCATGCTAGATGTGTTATTCTCACGATGAGTGTTTATTCACTTGTCATTGCACGAGAGTAAGGCAAAGGTATTGGGTATGACTAGTCCCGAAATGAAAAACAAATTTACTTTATGTTGTCAAATAATAAATTCCGTGGAAAGTGTTGGTATGGAAGGCAATCGTGGATTCGGCTAGCCATGGCTTGTGAAAGTTTGGTGGAAAGGAATAAACTTTATTTTCTATTTGGGAACCACCGATGATATATCTAGCATGGAAAGTGTTGGGAACCTCAAATCTTTCTAGTTGGTGGGAAAAGTATACCTCCCAAAACAATTTATCTCTCAATTTAAGCTTTGAGCTCTGGCACCTCTACAAATCCCTACTTCCCTCTACGAAGGGCCTTTCTTTTACTTATGCAATTTTTATTTTGGAATTTTACTCTCCATCTTCTCTTACAAGAACCAATTAGGAAACACTATGATCGTACTTGAGCATTGGATGTAACTATTAAACAACTGTATTTCATGAATGGATCAATGGTTGAGCATAATGGGCTAGGGATAACTTATTTTAGCATTGATATTTTCAAAGACATGGTTGCTTGTTGATATGCTTGAGTAACTAAATTATTATGTCAAAACTAGACTATTGCTTTCAACCATATAAAAGTCCAAATGACCATGCTATAAAGAAAAGAATATGATACGACATGATAGACAGCAATCCACATCAAAAATTATGTTTTGATCACTTACATACTCGAGGACGAGCAGGAGTTAAGCTTGGGGATGCTGATACGTATCCAACGTATCTATAAATTTTTATTGTTCCATGTTGTTATATTATCATTCTTGGATGTTTTATAATCATTTTATAGTCATTTTATATCATTTTTTGGTACTAACCTATTGACATAGTGCCAAGTGTCAGTTGTTGTTTGCTGCATGTTTTTTACATCGCAGGAAATCAATATCAAACGGAGCCCAAACACCGCGAAAGTTTTTCGAGATTTTTTATGGGCCAGAAGACACCTGATGGGCCAAGGCAGCACCTGGGGGTGCCTCGAGGGGGGTACAACCCACCAGGGCGCGTCAGGCCCCCCTGGCGCGCCCAGGTGGGTTGTGCCCACCTCGGTGGCCTCCCGCATCGCCTCTTTGCTCTATAAATACCACAGCATTGCAGAAACCCTAGGGGGTCGACGAAATATTCATCCAGCCGCCGTAGAGTCCAGAACCACCAGATCAAATCTAGACACCATCATGGAGGGGTTTAGCACTTTCATTGGTGCCTCTCTGATGATGCGTGAGTATTTCCTTGTAGTCTTACGGGTCTGTAGTTAGTAGCTAGATGGCTTCCTCTCTATCTCTTGATTATCAATACAATGGCCTCTTGGAGACCCATATGATGTAACACTATTTGCGATGTGTTTGTTGGGATCCGATGAACTTTGAGTTTATGATCAGATCTATCTTTTTATGTCCATCAAAGTATTTGAGTTTCTTTGATCTCTTTTATGCATGATTGCTTATAGCCTCATATTTATTCTCCAATATTTTGGTTTTGTTTCCCAACTTAATCTATTTATCTTGCAATAGGAATATGTGCTTTGTAGTGGGTTCGATCTTACGGTGCTTGATCCTAGTGACAGAAGGGGAACCGACGCGTATGTATCGTTGCTACTAAGGATAAAACAATGAGATCCATATCTAAAGCCATAGATAAACGGATCTTGTCTACATCATGTCATCGTTCTTAATGCATTACTCTGTTTTTTCATGAACTTAATACACTAGATGCATGCTGGATAGCGGTCGATGTGTGGAGTAATAGTAGTAGATGCAGGCAGAAGTCGGTCTACTAATCTTGGACGTGATGCCTATATAATGATCATTGCCTGGATATCATCATAATTATTTGAGGTTCTATCAATTTCCCAACAGTAATTTGTTTACCCACTATTTGCTATTTTTCTCGAGAGAAGCCACTAATGAAATCTACGGCCCCCGGGTCTTCTTTCTCATATATTTGCATTTGCGATCTATTTGCCTTTACTTTTATTTTCAGATCTACTAAACCAAAAACCAAAAAATACTTTGCTGTAATTTATCTTATTTATCAACCAATCTACCCATATTTATATCTCTCTCACGTTCGTTACCCGAAAGGGATTGACAACCCCTTTAACACGCCGGGTTGCGAAGTGTTGTTATTTGTGTGCAGGTGTTGTTTATGTTGTGTTGTTTGGTTCTCCTACTGGTTCGATAACCTTGGTTTCACATCTGAGGGAAATATCTACAGCTGCTATACAACATCATCCTTTCCTCTTTGGGTAAATACCGACGTATTTCTAGCAGACATCACATCTCATGTGATGATCGGACATGGTTTAGTTGATTTGGATCACGTGATAATTTAGATTACTTGAGGGATGTCTATCTAAGTGGGAGTTCTTTAGTAATATGATTAATTGAAATTTAATTTATCATGAACTTAGTCCTGATATTTTTGCATATCAATGTTGTTGTAGATCATTGGGCCGTGTTACCGTTCCCTTGAATTTTAATGCGTTCCTAGAGAAAGCTAAGTTGAAAGATGATGGTAGGAACTACACAGACTGGGTCCATAACTTGAGGATTATCCTCATTGCTGCACAGAAGAATTGTGTCCTTGAAGAACCGCTAGGTGACAGGCCTGCTGCAGGAGCAACTCCTGACGTTCTGAACGTCTAGCAAGCTCGATCTGATGACTCCTCGATAGTTTAGTGTGCCATGCTTTTGGATTAGAATCGGGACTTCAAAGACGTTTTGAATGTCATGGAGCATATGAGATGTTCCAAGAGTTGAAGTTAATATTTCAAGAAAATGCCCGAGTTGAGAGATATGAAGTCTCCAACAAGTTCTATAGCTGCAAGATGGAGGAGAACAGTTCAGTCAGTGAACACATACTCAGAATGTCTGGGTACCACAACCACATGACTCAACTTGGAGTCAAAATTGATGATGATAGTGTTATTGACAGAGTTCTTCAATCACTGCCGCCAAACTATAAAGGCTTCATGATGAACTACAATATGAAAGGGATGCAAAAGACAATCCCCGAGCTCTTCACTATGCTCAAAGCTATGGAGGTAGAAATCAAGGAGCATCAAGTGTTGATGGTTAACAATGCCACTAGTTTCAAGAAAAAGGGCAAGGGAAAGAAGGGGAACTTCAAGAAGAATATCAAGACAATTGCTACTCCCGGGAAAAAACCCAAGTCTGGAGCCAAGCCTGTTCACTCGAAGCGGAACTGCCCCAAGTATTTGGCGGATAAGAAGGATGGCAAAGTGAACGAAGGTATATTTGATATACACGTTATTGATGTGTACTTTACTAATGCTCGTAGTAGCGCTTGGGTATTTGATACTGGTTCGGTTGCTCATATTTGTAACTTGAAATAGGGGCTATGGATTAATCGAAGATTGGCTAAGGACGAGGTGACGATACGCGCAGGAAATGGTTTCAAAGTCGATGTGATCGCCGTCTAATCGCTACCTCTACATCTACCTTCGGCATTAGTTTTAGACCTAAATAAATGATATTTGGTGCCAGTGTTGAGCATGAACATTATATCTGGATCTTGTTTGTTGCAAGACGGTTATTCATTTAAATCAGAGATAATGGTTGTTCTTTTTATACGAGTAATATCTTTTATGGTCATGCACCCTTGATTAGTAGTCTATTTTTGTTGAATCTCGATCGTAGTGATACACATATTCATAATATTGAAGCCAAAAGATGCAAACTTGACATTGACAGTGCAACTTATTTGTGGCACTGCCATTTAGGTCATATTGGTGTAAAGCGCATGAAGAAACTCCATGCTGATGGGCTTTTGGAATCACTTGATTATGAATCACTTGGTGCTAGTGAACCATGCCTCATGGGAAAGATGACTATGTATAACACTCCAAAATTTTGGATTTTGTTTTCATCAAACTCTTTGGTCTTTTGAAAGGGGGATATTTGAACCTTTCTTAAAAACCCCTCTTCTCAATTATTTCATGACAAAAGTTTGTGTGTTCTTCTCAACCTTGATTCTGGTTTTGAAGGTTTTCTACTTGGGTTGATTCAACACAAGTTATTTTCAAAAAAGTTTTTTGTTTGACAATTTTCCCTTTAAGAAAAACCTTCATATAAAAGCCATGGGCTTATTTTCCCCATTCAAACTTTTCGTCTTGCCATGACACCCAATGGAGATCTTTCTTCCCAAAGCCTACATTCCCACCTTGAAACAAGTCTAACATCAATTCCAGTAGGTTTCAACCTCTTTTACATTTTTCTTTTAATTATTTTATCCCAAAAACAATTTCTGTTTTAAAATTTGAGCCTTGGTGATTTTCAAAGGAACTACCAGTTCCCTTTTGAGTTTTGATCCCAAACTAGCTCCCCTGGCTAGTCCTTAGTACCCTCAACCTAGATCCATCATGATCCACTAGTCCACAGTTCAAAATTTTCAAATTTCACTTGCTGCAAGTTTGGACCAGATTTGCCATTTTTTGTGAAATTCATATTTTCTCTCTTCCTAAAAATCTGTGAAAATTCAGGCAGCCTCTGGATGCATCAAGAGACCACCTCACCAAATATCAGCTCCAGAAAAATTTTCCACATGCCAAAAAAATTTCATCGAACACCTGGCGTGCACTGTTTCTGTCAAAATTCAGAAAGTTCAGTGATTCAGTTCTGCTGTCAGTGTCGTTTCTTCAGAGTCGCGGCGTCAATCTCGCCAGTGCTCGCTCTGGAACGATTCTCACTGCTCCTCTCACTTATCATGAGCGCCGCACGCTCGCTTGGCTGGTTGCGGGCGTCGGTGGCGTCGTGGCCCGCCTGGGCCGGCATCTTCCGCGGTGGCAGAGCCACCCGTGGCGGCCGACAGGCGCCCGCCCTGTAGAACAGCGACGTCTGGCACTGCCCAGACCACAAGAGGACTCTGCGTGGCCATCCCCTCCTCAACGCACGCCGCAGCACCATCGCCATGGCCTGGCAAGCACAGGGCGCGCTCTCTGCCGCCGACGTGCCCGTGAGCCGTCCCGTCGAGGACATGGAGTAGCGCCCAAGTTTGGCCAAGTTCAGCCTCTGGATGGAACCAGTAGACCCGCACGTTGATGCCCAACCACCTAAAAACCCCGTTCTGTGTAGCGACCCGACCCAAATGGATCAAATCTCTGTGCTTAAGTGGCATCCATGGATCGGTATGCTGACACACACAGTACTCGAGGATTTATAACAGAGGTAAATCACATGTATTAAGTAACGTAAATACTCTTACCTCAATCAATCATAGCGGAAGCAACAAAGGTTGTGGAGTTCCATCAACACCAACGGCAAGGTTGAGTGTAGACATCGCAACCCTAACGTAACACTTACTCGTCGAATAATTCCTGCAACATGAGACGTTGCGGCCATGTAGGTCAGTACATTGAATGTACTAGCAAATTCACATTGTATAAGTAATGATGAACAATGCCTACAACTATATGCATATTTGGCTGGTGGAGGCTGTAAGGCTGTTTTTGCATAAAGCTGATTTTTCCCTACCACAAAGGAATGCATTAATTTAACTACTTTGTTAAATTTATTTCATGAACAATTGAGTATGGTTCCTCCATACCAATCCCAAACCAAAGTCATTATTAACCCAACAAATTAATTAAAAAGAGTGTTGAGATCAACAAATAATCCACTTCTAGATACTCAAAGATGTCCATAACCGGGGACACGGCTACTCATGAATAGTTTGTACACTCTGTAGAGGTTTGTGCACTTTTCCCCACAAGACTCGATCGCCTCCGTTTAATTTCTCGCACTGCATGGTGTTTGAGAAACGGATGACCGAGACACAGTCTTTCAGGAGCATTAACTCTTTACCCCGGGTGGACCGGTATACCTACATCCGCTACATCTGCTAGTTCACCACTGAAAGAGGTCACACAACTTACTCATACTATGCCAGAGCCCATAATGGCTTGTGGCTGCACATGGAAGTTTCTAGGCATGAAAATACTATATGATCCCTTTGAGCCTGGGTGTGATGGCCTGGCTTATTAGGGATGATAGACTACTCATATCAATAAGGAATTCCTTCTTTTCCGGGAGCCCATTCGGAAAGAACTCCAAAGTTAAGTGTGGTCAGCTTGGAGTAGTTTCAGGATGGGTGACCGACCGGGAAGTTGCTCCCGGGTGCGCACGAGTGAGGACAAAGTGCGCAGAAAAGACTAGTAACGACCACCGGCGGGTGTGTCCGGGGCGTTACAAGTTGGTATCAGAGCCGACCCTCGCGGTTACACGGATGTTTGCGGACAGTTTGCTGTCATGCTGTGCATGACGTTTGTGACCCGTCGTGGCACACGGCATGGCACATGTGCTGTCCTGGAAGCACAGACGGTTGTGCCAAGAGGGGACGTTCCTGTGGCCCGACGAGGACGTCGGTTCCTCTGAGTGAGGGTGTATGTGATGGCCTGGCTTATTAGGGATGATAAACTACTCATATCAATAAGGAATTCCTTCTTTTCCGGGAGCCCATTCGGAAAGAACTCCAAAGTTAAGCGTGCTCAGCTTGGAGTAGTTTCAGGATGGGTGACTGACCGGGAAGTTGCTCCCGGGTGCGCACGAGTGAGGACAAAGTGCGCAGAAAAGACTAGTATTGATATGTGAGGCCAATCTAGATCTCGCCGGGAGTAACGACCACCGGCGGGTGTGTCCGGGGCGTTACACTGGGCGGCATTCCAATAGGGTGATCACACGGTTCCTCCGGGATCCCCTAGGACAACACTGGTTTCTCCAGGTGCCGGGCAAACCACTAGGTACTCCAGGGTGCCACAACCAATCCACCCAGGTGTGTATTAAATTTCCACCTTAGAGTTTCCCTTAAATAACACTCACATCTTTCATGAAACTGTGACGCCCCCGATTTGACCGTACACTAATCATGCACGCAAATGTGTACGACCAAGATCAGGGACTCGCTGGAAGATATCACAACACAACTCTAGGCACAAATTAAAATAATACAAGCTTTATATTACAAGCCAGGGGCCTCGAGGGCTCGAATACAAAAGCTCAAAAACACAAGAGTCAGCGGAAGCAACAATATCTAAGTACACACATAAGTTAAACAAGTTTGCCTTAAGAAGGCTAGCACAAATATAGCAACGATCGAAAAGGCAAGGCCTCCTGCCTGGGACCTCCTAACTACTCCTCGAAGCCGAACTCCACGTAGAAACATCCTCGGGATCTTCTGGGTCCTGGACTCCACCATCTGGTTGCACCAACCGAGAAGAAAGGAGAAAGGCGGAAAAGGGGGAACAAAGCAACCGTGAGTACTCATCCAAAGTACTCGCAAGCAAGGATCTACACTACATATGCAAAGATATCTGTGTAAAGGGGTAATATTGAAGGAAATATGCCCTAGTGGCAATAATAAAGATGTTATTTGTATTTCCTTATATCATGATAAATGTCTTTTATTCATGCTAGAATTGTATTAACCGAAAACCTAGTACATGCGTGGATACATAGACAAAACAGTATGTCCCTAGTATGCCTCTACTAGACTGGCTCATTGATCAAAGATGGTTATGTTTCCTAGCCATAGACATGAGTTGTCATTTGATCAACGGGATCACATCATTAGGAGAATGATGTGATGGACTAGACCCATCCGTTAGCATAGCACTATGATCGTTTAGTTTTACTACTATTGCTTTCTTCATGACTTATACATGTTCCTATGACTATGAGATTATGCAACTCCCGAATACCGTAGGAACACCTTGTGTGCTATCAAATGTCACCGTAACTGGGTGATCATAAAGATGCTCTACAGGTGTCTCCGAAAGTATTCGTGGTGTTGGCATAGATCAAGATTAGGATTTGTCACTCCGAGTGTCGGAGAGGTATCTCTGGGCCCTCTCGGTAACACACATCACAATAAACCTTGCAAGCAAAAGACTAATGAGTTAGTCACGAGATGATGTGTTACGGAACGAGTAAAGAGACTTGCCGGTAACGAGATTGAACTAGGTATAGAGATACCGACGATCGAATCTCGGGCAAGTAACATACCGATGACAAAAGGAACAACGTATGTTGTTATGCGGTTTGACCGATAAAGATCTTCGTAGAATATGTAGGAGGCAATATGAGCATCCAGGTTCCGCTATTTGTTATTGACTGGAGATGAGTCTCGGTCATGTCTACATAGTTCTTGAACTCGTAGGGTCCGCACGCTTAACGTTTGATGACGATCGGTATTATGAGTTTGTGAGTTTTGATGTACCAAAGGTAGTTCGGAGTCCCGGATGAGATCACGGACATGACGAGGAATCTCGGAATGTCCGAGACATAAAGATTGATATATTGGACGACTATATTCGGACACCGGAAGTGTTCTGGAAAGTTTCGGAATTTAACGGAGTGCCGGAGGGGTTACCGGAACCCCCCGGGGGAATGGTGGGCCCTGGTGGGCCATAGGGGAGAGAGAGGGCAGCAGCCAGGAGGTGGCGCGCCCCCTCCCTAGGAGGAGTCCGAATAGGACAAGGGGAGGGGGGCGCGGCCCCTCTTTCCCTCTCCCTCTCCCTTTCTTTCCTTCCCCCTTCTTCCTTCTTTGGTAGTTCCTACTAGGAATAGGATTGCAATCCTATTCCTAGTAGGATTGCAGCCCTAGCCGCACCATAGGAGACCAGCCGGCCCTCCCCCCTTGCTCCTTTATATACGGGGGCAAGGGGGCACCCAAAGACACACAAGTTGAATTGTTCCAGCCGTGTGCGGTGCCCCCTCCACAGAAACACACCTCGGTCATACCGTCGCAGTGCTTAGGCGAAGCCCTGCACCGGTAGATACATCATATCCGTCACCATGCCGTCGTGCTGACGAAACTCTCCCGTGAAGCTCAACTGGATCAAGAGCTCGTGGGACGTCATCAAGCTGAACGTGTGCTGAACGCGGAGGTGCCGTACGTTCGGTGCTTGATCGGTTGAATCGCGAAGAAGTTTGACTACATCAACCGCGTCACTTGATGCTTCCGCTTCCGGTCTACGAGGGTACGTAGACACACTCTTCCCTCTCGTTGCTATGCATCTGGTAGATAGATCTTGCGTGATCGTAGGAAAATTTTAAAATACTACGTTCCCCAACAGTGGCATCAGAGCCAGGTCTATGCGTAGATGATATGCACGAGTAGAACACAATGAGTTGTGGGCGATACTAGTCATACTGCTTACCAGCATGTCATATTTTGCTTCAGTGGTATTGTGAGATGAAGCGGCCCGGACCGACATTACGCGTACGCTTACGCGAGACTGGTTTCACCGTTACGAGCACTTGTTGCTTAAAGGTGACTGGCGGGTGTCTGTCTCTCTCACTTTAGCTGAATCAAGTGTGGCTACGCCCGGTCCTTGTGAAGGTTAAAACAGCACATACTTTACGAAACATCGTTGTGGTTTTGTATGCGTAGGTAAGAACGGTTCTTGCTAAAGCCCGTAGCAGCCACGTAAAACTTGCAACAACAAAGTAGAGGACGTCTAACTTGTTTTTGCAGGGCATGTTGTGATGTGATATGGTCAAGACATGATGAGTTATACGGTTTTGTATGAGATGATCATGTTTTGTAATGTTATCGGCAACTGGCAGGAGCCATATGGTTGTCGCTTTATTGTATGAAATGCAATCGCCATGTAATTGCTTTACTTTATCACTAAGCGGTAGGGATAGTCGTAGAAGCAATAGTTGGCGAGACGACAACGATGCTACGATGGAGATCAAGGTGTCGCGCCGGTGACGAAGGTGATCATGACGGTGCTTTGGAGATGGAGATCAAAAGCACAAAATGATGATGGCCATATCATGTCACATATTTTGATTGCATGTGATGTTTATCTTATTATGCTTCTTATTTTGCTTAGAATGACGGTAGCATTATAAGATGATCCCTCACTAAATTTCAAGGTATAAGTGTTCTCCCTGAGTATGCACCGTTGCGAAAGTTTGTCGTGCCGAGACACCACGTGATGATCGGGTGTGATAAGCTCTACGTTCAAATACAACGGGTGTAAGCTGTTGGAAATATGCCCTAGAGGCAATAATAAAAGAGTTATTATTATATTTCCTTGTTCATGATAATCGTTTATTATCCATGCTATAATTGTATTGATTGGAAACTTAAATACATGTGTGGATGAATAGACAAACTTTGTGTCCCTAGTAAGCCTCTTCAGGACTAGCTCGTTGATCAAAGATGACCGTGGTTTCCAGGTCATAGACATGAGTTGTCATTTGATAACGGATCACATCATTAGGAGAATGATGTGATGGACGAGACCCAATCGTTAAACATAGCTTTTGATCGTATCAGTTATCGCTATAGTTTTCTGCATGTCAAGTATAAGTTCCTATGACCATGAGATCATGTAACTCACTGACACCGTAGGAGTGCCTTGTGTGTGCCAAACGTCGCAACGTAACTGGGTGACTATAAAGGTACTCTACAGGTATCTCCGAAGGTGTCTGTTGAGTTGACATGGATCGAGACTGGGATTTGTCACTCCGTGTGACGGAGAGGTATCTCCGGGCCCACTCGGTAATACGTCATCTCAATGAGCTCAAAGTGACTAAGTAGTTAGTCACGGGATTATGTATTACGGAACGAGTAAAGAGACTTGCCGGTAACGAGATTGAACTAGGTATAGAGATACCGACGATCGAATCTCGGGCAAGTAACATACCGACGAGATAAAGGGAACTGTATACGGGATTGCCTGAATCCTTGACATCGTGGTTCATCCGATGAGATCATCGAGGAACGTGTGGGAACCAATATGGGTATCCAGATCCCGCTATTGGTTATTGACCTGGGAGTGTCTCGGTCATGTCTGCATAGTTTCCGAACCCGCAGGGTCTACACACTTAAGGTTCGGTGACGCTAGGGTTGTTAGTGAGAACAGTGTATGGTAACCGAAGGTTGTTCGGAGTCCCGGATGAGATCTCGGACGTGACGAGGGTCTCCGGAATGGTCCGGGGACGAAGATTGATATATGGGATGAGAGTGAACGGAGTCCGGAATTGTTCCGGGGATCATCGGGAAGAAATCGGAGTGCCGAAAGGTGTTTCGGGGGGCACGGTAATTGTTACGGGCCCTATGGGCCATAAGTGGGAGACGCAACAGCCCTCATGGGGCTGTGCGCCCCCCCTTGGGCCCTCTCCACCTGCGCATGGGGGCAAACCCTAGCCCTGGGGACGCCGCCCCCTTCCCATCTCCCTTGGCCGCCGGCCCCTAGGGGAAACCCTAGGGCGCCTCCTCCCCCCTCTCCCCCCTATATAAAGAGAGGCAGAGGGGAGGGCAGCCACACACGTTCATGCCTTGGCGCTGCCCTCCCTCCACCGTAGAGATCTTCAACTAGACAGTAGTGCTTGGCGAAGCCCTGCTGGAATTCCTCCACCACCATCTCCACCACGCCGTCGTGCTGCTGGGTTTCTCCGTCAACTTCTCCTTCCCCCTTGCTGGATCAAGAAGGAGGAGACGTCCCCAAGCTGTACGTGTGAAGAACGCGGAGGCACCGTCCGTTCGGTGCTAGGATCTTCGGCGATTTGAATCGCGGCGAGTACGACTCCATCAACCGCGTTCTTGAACGCTTCCGCTTAGCGATCTACAAGGGTATGTGGATCCGACTCTTCCCTCGTAGATGCATCTCCTAGATTGATCTTGGTGAGCGTAGGAAAATTTTTGTTTCCCATGCAACGTTCCCCAACAGTGGCATCATGAGCTAGGTTCTTGCGTAGATGTTTTCACGAGTAGAACACAAAGGGGTTTGTGGGCGTTGATGTTTAGATTGCTTCCCTCCTTGGTCTTTCTTGATTCAGCGGTATTATGGGTTGAAGCGGCCCGGACCAACTTTACATGTCCACGTACATGAGACCGGTTCCATCGACAGACATGCGACTTTTGTTGCATAAGATGGCTGGCGGGTGTCTGTCTCTCCTATCTTAGTTGAATCGGATTCGACAAAGGCGGTCCTTGTAGAAGGTTAAATAGCAACTTAAATATCACCGTTGTGGCTTTGCGTAGGTAAGAAGCGTTCTTGCTAGATACCCATAGCAGCCACGTAAAACATGCAACAACAAATTAGAGGACGTCTAACTTGTTTTTGCAGGGTATGTATGTGATATGATATGGCCAATGACATGATGAGATATATTTGATGTATGAGATGATCATGTTGTAATAGTTAATATCGACTTGCATGTCGATGTATACGGCAACCGGCAGGAGCCATAGGGTTGTCTTTAATTTTTGTATGACCTGCGTGTCAATCATTAAAGCGCTATGTAATGCTTTACTTTATCGCTAAACGGTAGCAATAGTAGTAAGAGCATGGTGGGCGCGCGACAACCCCGATGGCGACACGATGATGGAGATCATGATGATGGGGATCATGGTGTTACGCCGGTGACGATGGAGATCATGCCGGTGCTTTGGAGATGGAGATCAAAAGCACGAGTTGATGGCCATATCATGTCACTTATGATTTGCATGTGATGTTAATCCTTTTATGCATCTTATTTTGCTTAGGACGACGGTAGCATTATAAGATGATCCCTCACTAAAATTTCAAGATAAAATTGTGTTCCCCCCGAGTGTGCGCCGTTGCGAAGGTTCGTCGTTTCGAAGCACCACGTGATGATCGGGTGTGATAGACTCTACGTTCGCATACAACGGGTGCAAGCCAGTTTTGCACATGCAGAACACTCGGGTTAGACTTGACGAGCCTAGCATGTACAGACATGGCCTCGGAACACGGAAGACCGAAAGGTTGAGCATGAGACATATAGTAGATATGATCAACATGAAGATGTTCACCATTGACACCACCTCATCTCACGTGATGATCGGACTTGGGTTGGTGGATTTGGATCATGTCACGCTCGGATGACCAGAGGGATGTCAATTTGAGTGGGAGTTATAAGTAATTTGATTAGTTAAAACTCACTTATCATGAACAATAGTCTAAGATGTCTTTGCAAATCTTTTGTTGTAGATGGCTCCCGCAGTAGCTCCCCTGAATTTTAATGCGTTCCTAGAGAAAACTAAGCTGAAAGATGATGGCAGCAACTTTGTGGACTGGCTCCGCAATCTGAGGATCATCCTCACAGCTGCCCAAAAGGTTTATGTCCTAAATGCACCGCTAGGTGAACCCCCCGCTCCGGCCTCTGTGGACGTTATGAACGCCTGGCAGTCGCGTGCGGATGACTACTCAGTAGTGTAGTGTGCCATGTTGTATAGCTTGGAAGGAGGACTTCAAAGGCGTTTTGAACGTCATGGAGCATATGAGATGTTCCAGGAGTTGAAGTTCATCTTTGAGAAGAATGCCAAGATCGAGAGGTATGAGACCACCGATAAATTCTTTGCTTGCAAGATGGAGGAGAATTCGTCTGTCAGTGAGCACTTAGTGAAGATGTCTGGGTACTATACCCGCATAGCTGATCTGGGACTTGTGTTCCCGGAGGAGGCTATCATTGACAGAATTCTCCAGTCACTCCCACCTAGCTACAAGAGCTTCGTGCAGCAGTATAACATGCAAGGGATGAACAAAACCATCGCCGAGCTGTTTGCGATGCTGAAAGTCGCTGAGGCAGACATCCAGAAGGAGTATCAAGTGTTGATGGTCAATAAAACTACCAGTTTCAAGAAGAATGGCAAGGGCAAGAAGGGTAACTCTAAGAAGGGTGGCAAGGCAGTTGCTCATCCAGTGAAGAAACCCAAGGCTGGGCCCAAGCCAGAGACTGAGTGTTTCTATTGCAAGGGGAACGGCCACTGGAAGCGGAACTGCCCCAAGTATCTGGCAGACAAGAAGGGGGCTAACAACAACAACAACAAGCAAGGTATATGTGATATACATGTTATTGATGTGTACCTTACCAACTCTCGTTGTAGTGCCTGGGTATTTGATACCGGTTCGGTTGCTCACATTTGCAACTCTAAACAGGAACTACGGAATAAACCGAGGCTGGCGAAGGACGAAGTGACGATGCGCGTGGGGAATGGTTCCAAGGTTGATGTGATCGCCGTCGGCACGCTCGCTCTTCGATTACCATCGGGATTAGTTATGAACCTGAATAATTGTTATTTAGTGCCTGCGTTGAGCATGAACATTATATCTGGATCTTGTTTATTGCGAGACGGTTACTCATTTAAATCAGAGAATAAAGGTTGTTCTATTTATATGGGTAATATCTTTTATGGTCATGCACCCGAAGTAGGGGGTTTATTCTTATTGAATCTCGATAGTGATGATACACATGTTCATAACATTGATGCCAAAAGATGTAGAGTTGATAACAATAGTACCACTTTCTTGTGGCACTGCCGTCTGGGTCATATCGGCGTGAAACGCATGAGGAAGCTCCATGCTGATGGACTTTTGGAGTCTCTTGATTTTGAATCACTTGACACATGCGAGCCGTGCCTCATGGGCAAGATGACTAAGACCCCGTTTTCAGGAACAATGGAACGGGCAAGTGACTTATTGGAAATCATACATACTGATGTGTGTGGCCCGATGAGTGTCACGGCGCGCGGTGGATATCGTTATTTTCTCACCTTCACTGACGATTTAAGTAGATATGGGTATATTTACTTGATGAAGCATAAGTCTGAAACGTTTGAAAAGTTCAAGCAATTTCAGAGTGAAGTTGAGAATCATCGTAACAAGAAGATCAAGTTCCTACGATCTGATCGAGGGGGAGAGTATCTGAGTTATGAGTTTGGCAATCACTTAAGAAAATGTGGAATTGTTTCACAGTTGACGCCACCTGGAACACCACAGCGTAATGGTGTGTCCGAACGTCGTAATCGAACCCTATTAGATATGGTGCGTTCTATGATGTCTCTTGCCGATTTGCCACTATCATTTTGGGGATATGCGTTAGAGACGGCTGCATTCACTTTAAATAGGGCTCCATCTAAGTCCGTTGAGACAACACCGTATGAACTGTGGTTTGGTAAGAAACCTAAGTTGTCTTTTCTCAAAGTTTGGGGTTGCGATGCTTATGTCAAAAGGCTTCAGCCAGAAAAGCTCGAACCCAAAGCGGACAAATGTGTCTTCATAGGATACCCAAAAGAGACGGTTGGGTACACCTTCTATCTCAGATCCGAGGGCAAAGTGTTTCTCGCTAAGAACGGGTCCTTTCTCGAGAAAGAGTTTCTCTCGAAAGAATTGAGTGGGAGGAAGGTAGAACTTGATGAGGTTATTGAACCTCTGCTTCAACCAGAGAGTAGCGCAGCACAGAAAGATGTTTTTGTGGAGCCTGCAACGGTTGAAGAGGAAGCCAATGATGATGATCAAGAAGCTTCTGATCAAGTTACTACCGAACCTCGTAGGTCGACAAGGGTACGCACTGCACCTGAGTGGTATGGTAACCCTGTCTTGGAGGTCATGTTGTTGGACAACAGTGAACCTACGAGCTATGGAGAAGCGATGGTGGGCCCGGATTCCGACAAATGGTTAGAGGCCATGAAATCCGAGATGGGATCCATGTATGAAAACAAAGTATGGACTTTGGAAGTATTACCTGAAGGGCGGAAGGCCATTCAGAATAAATGGATTTTTAAGAGGAAGACGGACGCTGACGGCAATGTCACCGTGTATAAAGCTCGACTTGTGGCAAAGGGTTTTTCACAAGTTCAAGGAGTTGACTACGATGAGACTTTCTCACCCGTAGCGATGCTTAAATCCGTCCGAATCATGTTTGCAATAGCTGCATATTTCGATTATGAAATTTGGCAGATGGATGTCAAAACAGCGTTCCTTAACGGTTTTCTTAAGGAAGAGTTGTATATGATACAACCGGAAGGTTTTGTCGATCCAGAGAATGCTGACAAAGTTTGCAAACTCCAGCGTTCCATTTATGGACTGGTGCAAGCATCTCGGAGTTGGAATCTTCGCTTTGATGAGGTGATCAAAGCGTTTGGGTTTGTACAAGTTTACGGAGAAGCTTGTATTTACAAGAAAGTGAGTGGGAGCTCTATAGCGTTTCTAATATTATATGTGGATGACATATTGCTAATTGGAAACATTATAGAACTTTTGGATAGCGTGAAGGGGTATTTGAACAAGAGTTTTTCGATGAAGGACCTCGGTGAAGCTGCTTTCATATTGGGCATCAAGATCTATAGAGATAGATCGAGACGCTTGATAGGACTTTCACAAAGTACATACCTTGATAAAGTTTTGAAGAAGTTCAAAATGGATCAATCAAAGAAGGGGTTCTTGCCGGTATTGCAAGGTACAAAGTTGAGTAAGACTCAATGCCCAGTGACTGCGGAAGATAGAGAAAAGATGAGTGTCATCCCCTATGCTTCAGCCATAGGCTCTATCATGTATGCAATGCTGTGCACAAGACCAGATGTCAGCCTTGCCATAAGTATGGCCGGAAGGTTTCAAAGTAATCCTGGTATGGATCACTGGACAGCGGTCAAGAATATCCTAAAGTACCTGAAAAGGACTAAGGAGATGTTTCTCGTTTATGGAGGTGATCAAGAGCTCGTCGTAAAGGGTTACGTCGATGCAAGCTTTGACACTGATCCGGATGACTCTAAGTCTCAAACCGGATACGTATATATTCTCAACGGGGGAGCGGTAAGCTGGTGCAGTTCCAAGCAAAGCGTGGTAGCCGATTCTACATGCGAAGCAGAGTACATAGCTGCCTCGGAGGCGGCAAAGGAAGTTGTCTGGATGAAGGAGTTCATGACAGATCTTGGAGTTGTGCCTAGTGCATTGAACCCAATGACTCTGTTTTGTGACAACACTAGTGCCATTGCTCTAGCCAAGGAACCAAGGTTTCACAAGAGGACCAGACACATAAAGCGACGCTTCAATTCCATCCGCGATTCAGTCAAGGAGGAGGACATAAGCATTTGCAAAGTACACACGGATTTGAATGTCGCAGATCCGTTGACTAAGCCTCTTCCACGGGCTAAGCATGATCAACACCAAGACTCTATGGGTGTTAGATTCATTACCTTGTAATGCTAGATTATTGACTCTAGTGCAAGTGGGAGACTGTTGGAAATATTCCCTAGAGGCAATAATAAAAGAGTTATTATTATATTTCCTTGTTCATGATAATCGTTTATTATCCATGCTATAATTGTATTGATTGGAAAATTAAATACATGTGTGGATGAATAGACAAACTTTGTGTCCCTAGTAAGCCTCTTCAGGACTAGCTCGTTGATCAAAGATGACCGCGGTTTCCAGGTCATAGACATGAGTTGTCATTTGATAACGGGATCACATCATTAGGAGAATGATGTGATGGACGAGACCCAAACGTTAAACATAGCTTTTGATCGTATCAGTTATCGCTATAGTTTTCTGCATGTCAAGTATAAGTTCCTATGACCATGAGATCATGTAACTCACTGACACCGTAGGAGTGCCTTGTGTGTGCCAAACGTCGCAACGTAACTGGGTGACTATAAAGGTACTCTACAGGTATCTCCGAAGGTGTCTGTTGAGTTGACATGGATCGAGACTGGGATTTGTCACTCCGTGTGACGGAGAGGTATCTCCGGGCCCACTCGGTAATACGTCATCTCAATGAGCTCAAAGTGACTAAGTAGTTAGTCACGGGATTATGTATTACGGAACGAGTAAAGAGACTTGCCGGTAACGAGATTGAACTAGGTATAGAGATACCGACGATCGAATCTCGGGCAAGTAACATACCGACGAGACAAAGGGAACTGTATACGGGATTGTCTGAATCCTTGACATCGTGGTTCATCCGATGAGATCATCGAGGAACGTGTGGGAACCAATATGGGTATCCAGATCCCGCTATTGGTTATTTACCTGGGAGTGTCTCGGTCATGTCTACATAGTTTCCGAACCCGCAGGGTCTACACACTTAAGGTTCGGTGACGCTAGGGTTGTTAGTGAGAACAGTGCATGGTAACCGAAGGTTGTTCGGAGTCCCGGTTGAGATCTCGTACGTGACGAGTGTCTCCGGAATGGTCCGGGGACGAAGATTGATATATAGGATGAGAGTGAACGGAGTCCGGAAGTGTTCCCGGGAGCACCGGGGAGTCGTCGGATGACCGAAAGGAGTTTTGGGGGGTCCCGGCAAGTGTTGCGGGCCTCATGGGCCAAAAGGGGGGAGGCACATCAGCCCACACAGGGGCTGTGCGCCCCCCCTAGGCCCCTCCACCTGCGCCTAAGGGGCTGGGCCCCCCTAGGGCAGCCGCACCCCCTTGGCTTGGGGGGCAAGGCGCCTGGGGGGGGAAACCCTAGCCCTGGCCGC
>LR738714.1:498972290-498988927 GCA_902687465.1 Secale cereale
CTCCACCACACCGTCGTGCTGCTGGTTTTCTCCGTCAACCTCTTCTTCCCCCTTGCTGGATCAAGAAGGAGGAGACGTCCCCGAGCTGCACGTGTGAAGAACGCGGAGGCACCGTCCGTTCGGTGCTGGGATCTTCGGCGATCTGAATCGCGGCGAGTACGACTCCATCAACCGCGTTCTTGAACGCTTCCACTTAGCGATCTACAAGGGTATGTGGATCCGACTCTCCCCTCGTAGATGCATCTCCTAGATTGATCTTGGTGAGCGTAGGAAAATTTTTGTTTCCCATGCAACGTTCCCCAACATAAGCCAGTTTTGCACACGCGGAATACTCGGGTTAAACTTGACGAGCCTAGCATATGCAAATATGGCCTCGGAACACTGGAGACCGAAAGGTCGAGCGTGAATCATATAGTAGATATGATCAACATAAGATGTTCACCATTGAAACTACTCCATCTCACGTGATGATCGGACATGGTTTAGTTGATTTGGATCACGTGATCATTTAGATGACCGGAGGGATGTCTATCTAAGTGGAGTTCTTTAATTAATATGATCAAATTGAACTTTAATTTATCATGAACTTAGTCCTTATAGTTTTTGCATATCTATGTTGTTGTAGATCAATGGCCCATGCTACCATTCCTTTGAATTTTAATGCATTCCTAGAGAAAGCTAAGTTGAAAGATGATGGTAGCAATTACACGGACTGGGTCCGTAACTTGAGGATTATCCTCATTGCTGCACAGAAGAATTATGTCCTTGAAGCACCGCTAGGTGACAAGCCCCCTCCCGCTAATGTAGACACTTTGAACGTCTGGCAGTCGCGGTCTGATGACTACACGATAGTTCAGTGTGCCATGCTTTACGGCTTAGAACCGGGACTTCAACGACGTTTTGAACGTCATGGACCATATGAGATGTTCCAGGAGTTGAAGTTAATATTTCAAGCAAATGCCCGGATTGAGAAATATGAGATTTCCAATAAGTTCTATAGCTGCAAGATGGAGGAGAATAGTTCTATCAGTGAACACTTGCTCAGAATGTCTGGGTACTACAATCATATGACTCAACTTGGTTGCAAAGTTGACGAGGATAGTGTTATTGATAGAGTTCTTCAATCACTGCCACCAAGCTATAAAGGCTTCGTGATGAACTATAATATGCAAGGGATGCAAAAGACAATTCCCGAGCTCTTCGCTATGTTTAAGGCTGCGGAGGTAGAAATCAAAAAGGAGCATCAAGTGTTGATGGTTAACAAGACCACTAGTTTCAAGAAAAAGGGCAAGGGAAAGAAGGGGAACTTCAAGAAGAATAGCAAGACAGTTGCTACTCCCACGAAGAAACCCAAGTCTGGAGCCAAGCCTAAAACTGAGTGCTTCTACTGCAAGGGGACTGGACACTGGAAGCGGAACTGCCCCAAGTATTTGGCGGATAAGAAGGATGGCAAGGTGAACAAAGGTATATGTGATATACATGTTATTGATGTGTACCTTACTAATGCTCGTAGTAGTACCTGGGTATTTGATACCGGTTCGGTTGCTAATATTAGTAACTCGAAACAGGGACTACGGATTAAACGAAGATTGGCTAAGGACGAGGTGACGATACGTGTGGGAAATGGTTCCAAAGTCGATGTGATCGTCGTCGGCACGCTACCTCTACATCTACCTTCGGGATTAGTTTTAGACCTAAATAATTGTTATTTGGTGCCAGCGTTGAGCATGAACATTATATCTGGATCTTGTTTGTTGCGAGACGGTTATTCATTCAAATCAGAGAATAATGGTTGTTCTATTTTTATGAATAATATCTTTTATGGTCATGCACCCTTGAAGAGTGGTCTATTCTTATTGGATCTCGATTGTAGTGATACACATATTCATAATATTGAAACCAAAAGATGCAAGGTTAATAATGATAGTGCAACTTATTTGTGGCACTGCCGTTTAGGTCATATTGGTGTAAAAGGCATGAAGAAACTCCATAGTGATGGACTTTTGGAATCACTTGATTATGAATCACTTGGTGCTTGCGAACCATGCCTCATGGGCAAGATGACTAAAACTCCGTTCTCCGGAACTATGGAGCGAGCAACATATTTGTTGGAAATCATACATACTGATGTATGTGGGCCAATAAGTGTTGAAGCTCGCGGCGGGTATCGTTATTTTCTGACCTTCACTGATGATTTGAGCAGATATGGGTATATCTACTTAATGAAGCACAAGTCTGAGACATTTGAAAAGTTCAAAGAATTTCAGAGTGAAGTAGAGAATCATCGTAACAAGAAAATAAAGTTTCTATGATCTGATCGTGGAGGAGAATATTTGAGTTACGAGTTTGGTCTTCATTTGAAACAATGTGGAATAGTTTCACAACTCACGCCACCCGGAACACCACAGCGTAATGGTGTGTCCGAACGTCGTAACCGTACTTTATTGGATATGGTGCGATCTATGATGTCTCTTACTGATTTACCACTACCGTTTTGGGGTTATGCTTTAGAGACAGTTGCATTCACGTTAAATAGGGCACCATCTAAATCCGTTGATACGACACCTTATGAACTGTGGTTTGGCAAGAAACCAAAGTTGTCGTTTCTTAAAGTTTGGGGCTGCGATGCTTATGTGAAAAAGCTTCAACCTGATAAGCTCGAACCCAAGTCGGAGAAATGTGTCTTCATAGGATACCCAAAAGAGACTGTTGGGTACACCTTCTATCACATATCCGAAGGCAAGATATTCGTTGCTAAGAATGGATCCTTTCTAGAGAAGGAGTTTCTTTCGAAAGAAGTGAGTGGGAGGAAAGTAGAACTTGACGAGGTAATTGTACCTTCTCCTTAATTGGAAAGTAGTACATCACAGAAAATTGTTCCAGTGATTCCTACACCAATCAGTGAGGAAGTTAATGATGATGATCATGAAACTTCAGATCAAGTTTCTGCTGAACGTCGTAGATCAACCAGAGTACGTTCCGCACCAGAGTGGTACGGCAACCCAGTTCTGGAAATCATGTTACTAGACCATGATGAACCTACGAACTATGAGGAAGCGATGATGAGCCCAGATTCCGCAAAATGGCTTGAGGTCATGAAATCTGAGATGGGATCCATGTATGAGAACAAAGTGTGGACTTTGGTTGACTTGCCCGATGATCGGCAGGCCATCGAAAATAAATGGATCTTCAAGAGGAAGACCGACGCAGACGGTAATGTTACTGTTTATAAAGCTCGACTTATTGCGAAAGGGTTTCGACATGTTCAAGGAGTTGACTACGATGAGACTTTCTCACCTGTAGCGATGCTTAACTCTGTCCGAATCATGTTAGCAATTGCCGCATTTTATGATTATGAAATCTGGCAAATGGATGTCAAAACTGCATTCCTGAATGGATATCTCAAAGAAGAGTTGTATATGATGCAACCAGAAGGTTTTGTCGATCCAAAAGGTGCTAACAAAGTATGCAAGCTCCAGCGATCCATCTATGGACTGGTGCAAGCATCTCGGAGTTGGAATATACGCTTTGATGAGGTGATCAAAGCATATGGTTTTATACAGACTTTTGGAGAAGCCTGTATTTACAAGAAAGTGAGTGGGAGCTCTGTAGCATTTCTAATATTATATGTGGATGACATATTATTGATTGGAAATGATATAGAATTTCTGGATAGCATAAAAGGATACTTGAATAAGAGTTTTTCAATGAAAGACCTCGGTGAAGCTGCTTATATATTAGGCATCAAGATCTATAGAGATAGATCAAGACGCTTAATTGGACTTTCACAAAGCACATACCTTGATAAGATTTTGAAGAAGTTCAAAATGGATCAGTCAAAGAAAGGGTTCTTGCCTGTATTACAAGGTATGAAGTTGAGTAAGACTCAATGCCCGACCACTGCAGAAGATAGAGAGAAAATGAAAGTCATTCCCTATGCCTCAGCCATAGGATCTATCATGTATGCAATGCTGTGTCCCAGACCTGATGTGTGCCTTGCTATAAGTCTAGCAGGGAGGTACCAAAGTAATCCAAGAGTGGATCACTGGACAGCGGTCAAGAACATCCTGAAATACCTGAAAAGGACTAAGGATATGTTTCTCGTGTATGGAGGTGACAAAGAGCTCGTCGTAAACGGTTACGTCGATTCTAGCTTTGACACTGATACGGATGACTCTAAGTCACAAACCGGATATGTATTTTTATTGAACGGTGGAGCTGTCAGTTGGTGCAGTTCCAAGCAGAGCGTCGTGGCGGGATCTACGTGTGAAGCGGAATACATAGCTGCTTCGGAAGCAGCAAATGAAGGGGTCTGGATGAAGGAGTTCATATCTGATCTAGGTGTAATACCTAGTGCATCGGGTCCAATGAAAATCTTTTGTGACAACACTAGAGCAATAGCCTTGGCGAAGGAATCCAGGTTTCACAAGAGAACAAAACACATCAAAAGACGCTTCAATTCCATCCGCGATCTAGTTAAGGAAGGAGACATAGAGATTTGCAAAATACATACGGATCTGAATGTTGCAGACCCGTTGACTAAGCCTCTTCCACGGGCAAAACATGATCAGCACCAGGACTCCATGGGTGTGAGGATCATCACTTTGTAATCTAGATTATTGACTCTAGTTCAAGTGGGAGACTGAAGGAAATATGCCCTAGAGGCAATAATAAAGATGTTATTTGTATTTCCTTATATCATGATAAATGTCTTTTATTCATGCTAGAATTGTATTAACCGGAAACCTAGTACATGTGTGGATACATAGACAAAACAGTATGTCCCTAGTATGCCTCTACTAGACTAGCTCATTGATCAAAGATGGTTATGTTTCCTAGCCATAGACATGAGTTGTCATTTGATCAACGGGATCACATCATTAGGAGAATGATGTGATGGACTAGACCCATCCGTTAGCATAGCACTATGATCGTTTAGTTTAACTGCTATTGCTTTCTTCATGACTTATACATGTTCCTATGACTATGAGATTATGCAACTCCCGAATACCGTAGGAACACCTTGTGTGATATCAAACGTCACAACGTAACTGGGTGATCATAAAGATGCTCTACAGGTGTCTCCGAAAGTATTCGTGGTGTTGGCATAGATCAAGATTAGGATTTGTCACTCCGAGTGTAGGAGAGGTATCTCTGGGCCCTCTCGGTAACACACATCACAATAAGCCTTGCAAGCAAAAGACTAATGAGTTAGTCACGAGATGATGTGTTACGGAACGAGTAAAGAGGCTTGCCGGTAACGAGATTGAACTCGGTATAGAGATACCGACGATCGAATCTCGGGCAAGTAACATACCGATGACAAAAGGAACAACATATGTTGTTATGCGGTTTGACCGATAAAGATCTTCGTAGAATATGTAGGAGGCAATATGAGCATCCAGGTTCCGCTATTGGTTATTGACTGGAGATGAGTCTCGGTCATGTCTACATAGTTCTCGAACCTGTAGGGTCCGCACGCTTAACGTTTGATGACGATCGGTATTATGAGTTTGTGAGTTTTGATGTACCGAAGGTAGTTCGGAGCACCGGATGAGATCACGGACATGACGAAGAATCTTGGAATGTCCGAGACATAAAGATTGATTTATTGGACGACTATATTCGGACACCGGAAGTGTTCTGGAAAGTTTCGGAATTTACCGGAGTGCCGGAGGGGTTACCGGAACCCCCCGGGGGAATGGTCGGCCCTGGTGGGCCATAGGGAAGAGAGAGGGCAGCAGCCAGGAGGTGGCGCGCCCCCTCCCTAGGAGGAGTCCGAATAGGACAAGGGGAGGGGGGGCGCGGCCCCTCTTTCCCTCTCCCTCTCCCTTTCTTTCCTTCCCCCTTCTTCCTTCTTTGGTAGTTCCTACTAGGAATAGGATTGCAACCCTATTCCTAGTAGGATTGCAGCCCTAGCCGCACCATAGGAGGCCGGCCGGCCCTCCCCCTTGCTCCTTTATATACGGGGGCAAGGGGGCACCCAAAGACACACAAGTTGAATTGTTCCAGCCGTGTGCGGTGCCCCCCTCCACAGAAACACACCTCGGTCATACCGTCGCAGTGCTTAGGCGAAGCCCTGCACCGGTAGATACATCATATCCGTCACCACGCCGTCGTGCTGACGAAACTCTCCCGTGAAGCTCAATTGGTTCAAGAGCTCGTGGGACGTCATCAAGCTGAACGTGTGCTGAACGCGGAGGTGTCGTACGTTCGGTGCTTGATCGGTTGAATCGCGAAGAAGTTCGACTACATCAACCGCGTCACTTGACGCTTCCGCTTCCGGTCTACGAGGGTACGTAGACACACTCTTCCCTCTCGTTGCTATGCATCTGGTAGATAGATCTTGCGTGATCGTAGGAAAATTTTAAAATACTACGTTCCCCAACAAATATATGTGGACTGAACTGCAGAAAGTAGAATAAGAGGGGGATAGCTAATCCAATCGAAGACTACGCTTCTCGTAACCTCCATCTTGCGGCAGAAGATGAGGGTAGCTGGAAAGTAACAAGCATCCTCGCTTCTCGCGGCCTCCGTCTTGCAGCAGTAGAAGGGAGTAGATGGTAAGTTCACCAAGTAACATCGTATAGCATAAACCTACTCGGCGATCCTCCCGCACATCACCCTGTGAGAGAGCAACCACCGAGTTGTATCTGGCACTAGTAAGGGTGTGTTTTATTAAGTATCCGGTTCTAGTTATCATGTGGTTGGAATACAACTCCGGGTCGTCCTTTTACCGAGGGACACGGCTATTCGAATAGATTAACTTCCCTGCAGGGGTGCACCACATAACCCAGCACGCTTGATCCCATTTGGCCGGACACACTTTCCAGGGTCATGCCCGGCCTCGGAAGATCAACACGTCGCAGCCCTACCTAAGCACAGCAGAGAGGTCAGCACGTCGGTCTAAGTCCTAAGCACACAGGGGTCTGGGCCCATCGCCCAATGCACACCTGCACGTTGCGAGGGTGGCCGGTAAGCAGACCTAGCCTCTCCTAATACCAGAGTAGGCTTTCCAGTCCAATTCAGCGCGCGCCGCTAAGCCGCTGACGTCAAGAAGGCTTCGGCTGATACCACGACGTCGAGTACCCATAACTAATCCCACGTAGCTGGTTAGTGCGTATAGGCCAACGGCCAGACTCAGATCAAATATCCAAACTCGTTAAGCGTGTTATTATGAAATAACCGCGGACAACGACCAGGGCCAGGCCACCTGTCTCCTAGGTGTCTCAACCTGCCCTGTCGCTCCGCCACAAAGATCCACACAGAGGGCAGTCGGGAAAGTATGTCCTTTCAGCCCCCAATCCATGAATCAACCGCGGGTACTCAACGAGCCGACCCGAGTTTAGTCACAACATGTATCATGTATATGTGTATGTAATATATACCCGCGATCACCCCCAAGTGATCACGGCCCGATAGAATAGCAGGGCAGACGGACAAGGGTGTAGGGCCACTGATGGAATACTAGCATCCTATACTAAGCATTTAGGATTGCAGGTAAAGTATCAATAGTGGTAGCAACAATGACAGGCTATGCAGCAGAATAGGATTATCGAAAGCAGTAACATACTACACTACTCTAATGCAAGCAGTAGAGAGAAGTGTAGGCGATATCTGGTGATCAAAGGGGGGGCTTGCCTGGAAGCTCGGCAGCCAAAGTGGGGTCGTCAACACCGTAGTCGATCGGGGCAGCCAAGGTTGTTAGAATCGCGATTCTGTTGTACGATTCTACGACTTTACGATCCAAACTTACCCCTCTGATTCTACGACTTTAGTTCATAGAATCTACGTTTTTATGATCCTGATAGTGAAGATTCCACGATTTGTGATCCTACCATCAGGGCTCCGATCCGATTCAAAATCGCGATTCTGACAACCTTGGGGGCAGCAGCAGCGTCGGTCTCGTAGTCTACCGGAGAGAAGAGGGGGAAGAAACAGTGAATACAATGCAAACAGATGCATGATGATGCATGACATGACATGTAACGGTGCTAAGTGTGCCCTAACGCAGTATCGGGTGATACTGACGAAGGGGGGAAACATCCGGGAAGGTATTCCTGGTGTTCCGCGTTTTCGGGCGGATGAAACGGAGGGGGAAAGTTGCGGGTTCTGTATGCTAGGGATGTGTGGTGGACGAACGGTCTGCGTATTCGGATGCGTCTCGAAATTCTGAGCAACTTTCATGTACAAAGTATTTTCATCCGAGTTACGGTTTATTTTATATTAATTTTTAAAGTTTTTAAATCATTTTCTAATTTATTAATTATTAAATAAAGCAACATTATCCAGAATAGTGCATGCTGACGTCAGCATGACGTCAGCAGTCAACAGAACGTTGACCAGGTCAAGATGACGCGTGGGATCCGCGTGTCATTGGCAGTAAACTAACTAACAGTTTAGTTAGATTAATTATGTTTTAGTTAATTATATATTAGGTTAATTAATGATTAGATTAATCTAAATGTGATTAATTAACTTAATTAATTTGTTCATTAATTAATATATTTATTTAATTTTATTATTTTTTTAAAAAAAATCTTTTTTTTGTTCTGGGGGCGGCCCCCCCTTGCCATTGGCCCAGAGGGCCATACGGGTGATGGGCGCTACGGGCGCACGGGCTAGCGGGCGTGGGCGACGGGCGCCGAAGTGCCCGAGCGGAGCTAGGCCGTCGGGCACCACCGGCGGGTGGGGCTCCGGTGAGACACCGGAGCGGCGGCGGCCATGCCGCGAGGGGCCAGGGGCGGCAGTGTGCGGCGGGCACGACGCACGCAACGCGCAGGCGGGCAGCAACGCGAGCGACGCTAGCTGGGGGGCGGCTGCGATGGTGGAGCAGCAGCAGCAGCGTCGCCGGCGAGCGGCAGGGGGCGACGGCGTAGACGGAGGTGGGGGCGAAGGGGGATGCGGGATGGCGGGGCGGGGCCGTGGCGGCGAGCACGGCACGCAGTTGCGGCGGCCTGGCGTGGCGAGGCCAGGGCGCGGGCAGGGGGTTGGCGGCGCGGGGAAGCGTGGCCACGGGCGCGGACAGGGGCCGGCGGCGCGGGGGAGCGCGGCCACGGGCGCGGACAGGGGCCGGCGGCGCGAGGGAGCGCGGCCACGGGCGCGCGCCGGCGGGAGTGGCAAGGCCACGACGAGAGAGCGGCGGCTGTGGGGCGGCTGAGCCGTAGCCGCGGAGGACCGAGTACCGGCGGCGCGTGAGCGCGTGCTCACGGGGGAAGAGGAGGAGAAGGGGAGCTCACGGGGGAATCGTAGGGATTGGGCAGTATGCTCGGGGAGGGGCACGAGGAGGTCCGGCGACGGTGGCGAGGCAGCTCCAGGCGGCGGCGATCGAAGGCCGGCGTCGGGCGTCGATGGGGTTTCCGTTTGCTCCAGATCCAATCGAGAAAAGGGGGGGGGAGTGTCGGTGGGGTGCGGGGGATATTTTCCCCACAGGGGGGTGGGGGTGTTATAGGTTGAGGTGGTAGTGGGCCGAGGCCCAGTAGGTTAGGGTAGGTTAGTTTTTATTTTATTTTTTTGTTGTTTGTTTTTCCTTTTCTTTTATTTAATTATTCCTTTTCCGTTTTATTTTATTTAAATTACTTAGGCATTTTTAGAAATTGTAATAACTACACCATAATTGATCTTGCAATATTTAGCACCGCCCGAACATTTTTATTTAACATTTTGAAAACTTATATTGTTTATTTATTTTTCGGGTTCTTATTTCGAACGGGGGAACGGGGTTTTCGATTAACGTGATGTTATCAACAGTAACACGATGACGTGGCATCATTAGCAGAGAATTACTGTAGCGTGATTACCCGGGCGTCACAATTCTCCTCCACTACAAGAAATCTCGTCCCGAGATTTAAGCGGTGGAGTAGGGGGGGAGTGCTGTTAGCGAAAACCTAACGAGTCTTCTCGGTCTTGGCTGCCCTTTCGAAGAGGTTGATCCCTTTTGTTGATGTCTTCATTTATCTACTTCAAGTCATCGTGATCAAGTCGTCATCCTTTCTTCGGGGTCTCCATCGTCCTACGAACGCGACCAGGGGGAGAAAAAAAACTTTGGAGAAACGTATCTCCACGAAGTCTGTGCATACGACGGCGAATTCAGAAATTGATATACGAAGTACCCTACGAGTAGTATTTCAGTGAATGCATTGAGAACAATAAGCGATGGTACCAAAGTTTCAATCGGGTAGGCAGTCATTCTATGCCTAACCAGAAGCTGGAATGGGGTCTTGATCAACGAGAATAATATGGTCTTTGATACCATGATGAAACATGATAGAATTTAGCTCGTGAATCACACACGAAGCCAAGTGCAAAGAATACATTAGAATCAGGGTTGTACGGGAGAGTCAGGTTTCGACCCCGTGGACATGTGGGTTATGGGCCCACCATGTGGGTTAAGAGTAGGAAGGGTGGTGACATCTTGCACAGCCTAGACAGGGAGGCATGTGAGTGGATAGCCTGTCAGCTATGTCGGCATCAATGTCGGAACCAAGGACGGGGAACGAAGAGAACCATTTTCCCGCTCGTTGAATCGAGGCTAACCAATAGGCAAAGTTCTCATCCATCGGTGGTTACCGGAATGTTATGAACAATAATAACAGGTTCTTACGAACGTAGTTGAACACCAAGTTGTTTACATAAGCAGAAAATTATTACTGCTTAGATTATATGTAGATCAAGAAAGGTTAAACAAACAAATGGAAAGAAAAAAATGTGATTACACACCATTATTAGGAGTATATCCTTCCCATGGACAAGCAGAACATGGTATACAGGGTAGGAGAGTAAGTACCCAACCATTCAGATAAAGAGGCCAGGGATTAATCAAGATGTTACCCATACAACGGTGTTTGGATAACTGACCAAGAAACATCTAGCATCACGCCTCCAATGTTCTTGTTGATGAGCGGGTATCATAGTCATGCTTCGAGGTAGCAATGATATGAAGTTTCAATCAAAGGACAGACCTTGGATACACAAATGATCCATCAGAAGTAACTTATAGAATAAGTGTTACAATCTCCTCCTAGAAGAATGGCTATCCTTGCAAAAGAAATTATAATGATGGGTCCTCCTGCCAGGGGTGCTGGGCATGACATCATATTATCGGGTCATCAAAGGACCAACATTATAACTCCAGGAAAGTTGTCCCAACCATCATATCTGACTGAGATTCAGATCTGATTGGTGTCATGATACCTCAGACTCACGATGTTCGAGAAGAGAAGGTGCAACACAAATCGTCGAAATGACATTACAAGATTCTCGGGAAAAGAACTATGGGAGCGGGTTCCCGAAACAATAGTTCATCATTAAACCAAGGAGAGGACGAGGAGGTAGCTGATGGGCTCAGCGACAAATCATCAAGAATTCCAAACAAATGGATTTCCACAATAATGTGAACAAGAAGATGACACTCGTCAATTCAAATGATATAATGTTGTATGCTCGAGGAAAACATACACCATCAATCATTAGTTGAAAGGTGTGCCCGAAATATGACCTTAGGCAGCAAGATCAATGTTAGAGTGACGATTCAATAACCAACAGTCTAAGAACGAACTGTCGATCGTAAACTTCAAAGCAATAGGGTTGCTAGAAGTACAGAACTCAAGCAGCATCGTTAGCATATTGGTATCCCGGTTAAAAACAACACGGGGACCAAGGGAGAATGGTGATGGTGAGAAGTATCATCATACCGAGAAGTTCTAAGAGGTGAAGCAATTCCCACAACATTCTCGACATAGAGGATAGTAATACTTCAATGCAGAACACAACATCAGCTGGAGAGCAAGTTGTATTCATAATGTGGACAAGTTCGCGATAAAAGGAAGTCAATGGTGTTGCCGATGTAAATGAAAATCATCGAGGGCAAGGAGGGTATTGCTCACCATTAACACAATTGACATCTCAGAAGAAGTCAAAGTGTTGAAGGTGATCTGACACATTTGCCGGGAGGTTTCAAGAGGATGGAATCAAACAACAACGGCAACAAGCATGGGAATGACAAAGTGGCAAGTTATAGGATCAATATATAAGATGCAAGCTCGGAACCAAAGTTGCCTTTCAAGACAAGCAACATGATGTTGAAGGCTCAACGTAAGTCGTGCTCACACACTAAAGAATTCGTGCCCCAGAGAAGGACGAGGTAGCACAGTCAAAGATAGCAAGACAAGGATGCAACCGATGGTCTAGGAATGACAGGTTGAGTTCAGAATTTCCCAGTAAAAATACTAGGGGTATTTGATTTGTAGTGCGGGGTAATTCCGCTAGTCGGTGTCCTCGGTTGACAACAACCCAGAACCCGTAGAGTGAGTACGATATGGGAAGACCTTACTTCGACAACGTTAGTAAGATGTGGTGCAGTGGCAAGACATCTTCGAGATACCAGGGGTAATACTCAAATGTAGAACAAGATAGAAGTAGAACCGGGTCATTGATCTATGACAGTAGATACTTTAACCTTGCCAAAAATTAGACGAGACACTGGAATGAATTCCCATCAAACATATCAGATCAGGACAGCATGGTCAGAACCATAACTATAAGGAATCAATTCAAGAATACCAAAGAACCATATGGCTGGATAATCATTTCGCAAGAAGCTTCTGAGACGGTCTACATCATTTTCATGGGCATGAACACAAAGTTCAAGGTCGACTCCCACTTCTTTAATGCATATCATTTCATTCACCTCTCGCTTTGATAAAACTTTAGTGTTGGAATTTTATCTGGTAGAACACCGGAAGAATATGACTTGTGAAAACTTTTGGGTTCTCACGGATTAGGGGAAGGCATAGGTTCAACCCATCGGGCATCTTAGTAACATATACTACCAGTTTCAAGAGTAAATACACCAGCTCGAAAGCAGAGCATGATTGACCAAGTAGAGGATACAATTTACCAAAGGCATTATGTATCAGGGGAAGAACTCACAAGGTGATTGGATATGATGGATACTATGGGATAACAATCCAAAAAGGGATCAGGCGATCCACAACAGAGCTGATGTGAGTATCGGTACTCACTCAGAGGAAGAAGGAATGCAGAGGCATCGGGTCCAAGAATCACCTTATTAGTCCGATGCTTGAAATAGAAAGAAATTATGGTTTCCAAAAGGAAGGATCAAAAGCAGACGCTCTGATCAAGGATGGATAAATTGAAAACACTTAGTTGGACAATCAATAAAGGTTTGAATTGCCGAGAACCAACTCTTGTCCGAAATGACGTCTGAGTCGGAAAGATAATTTTATAAAGGATAACCTGATGACTGCCTGCATACGCACACATTGAATCAATAGGCTCAAAATGGCTAAGACAAGGGATGTTAAAGAAGACTACTAGTCATATGAAATTAACCATAATGCCAGCAGGCAAGAATTTCAAGAGTAACAAGCTGCAACGGATTTTCGAAAGATCGAAAATTATTCTGAAGAATTTTGTGAGACATATGAACAATTGAGAAGAACGAATCCTCGATAATGTGAGGAACTAATCGTAAGGGTTTTCATGCGAAATAAAACTGCAAGACAGTAAACTCAAAGGATTCTCAGGACAACGGAGAATATTTCGAGGCATCTTGTAACGACAAGAGCGACGAGGAATGATCATGAGAATGACAAATGCACACAGATATCCATAGGGATATATCGGTGGTAGTGAATTGCAAAGGCGATGAGCACAAGGGTCTCGGGAAAATATCAAGAGATATTCTCAGAATCTTCCGATGAAGCAGGTGATCTTCTTGGATGAGGGCTCTCCGGGAGAATTAGTTACGAGAACCTAGAGTCAGACTTAGTAAAATCTTTTAACCCGAATAGAAGAGAGTTGAGAGTCCCAGAGCATAGACGAGGAACAAAAGATCCTAACACCTCCCATTAGTGATGTGGGCCCGTAAGCCACACAACAAGTTAGTAAATTTGTTTTATAAAGACTAGACTCGACTTCGGCCAAGGAGTTGGAAAGGGGGATCCTACAGACAGACAGCTCTGATACCAACGTGTGACGCCCCCGATTTGACCGTACACTAATCATGCACGCAAATGTGTACGACCAAGATCAGGGACTCACTGGAAGATACCACAACACAACTCTAGGCACAAATTAATATAATACAAGCTTTATATTACAAGCCAGGGGCCTTGAGGGCTCGAATACAAAAGCTCGAAAACACAAGAGTCAGCGGAAGCAACAATATTTGAGTACAGACATAAGTTAAACAAGTTTGCCTTAAGAAGGCTAGCACAAATATAGCAACGATCGAAAAGGCAAGGCCTCCTGCTTGGGACCTCCTAACTACTCCTCGAAGCCGAACTCCACGTAGAAACATCCTCGGGATCTTCTGGGTCCTGGACTCCACCATCTGGTTGCACCAACCGAGAAGAAAGGAGAAAGGGGGAAAACGGGGAACAAAGCAACCGTGAGTACTCATCCAAAGTACTCGCAAGCAAGGATCTACACTACATATGCAAAGAAATCTGTGTAAAGGGGTAATATATGTGGACTGAACTGCAGAAAGCAGAATAAGAGGGGGATAGCTAATCCAATCGAAGACTACGCTTCTCGTAACCTCCCTCTTGCGGCAGAAGATGAGGGTAGCTGGAAAGTAACAAGCATCCTCGCTTCTCGCGGCCTCCGTCTTGCAGCAGTAGAAGGGAGTAAATGGTAAGTTCACCAAGTAACATCGTATAGCATAAACCTACTCGGCGATCCTCCCGCACATCACCCTGTGAGAGAGCAACCACCGAGTTGTATCTGGCACTAGTAAGGGTGTGTTTTATTAAGTATCTGGTTCTAGTTATCATGAGGTCGGAATACAACTCCGGGTCGTCCTTTTACCGAGGGACACGACTATTCGAATAGATTAACTTCCCTGCAGGGGTGCACCACATAACCCAGCACGCTTGATCCCATTTGGCCGGACACACTTTCCAGGGTCATGCCCGGCCTCGGAAGATCAACACGTCGCAGCCCTACCTAAGCACAGCAATGAGGTCAGCACGTCGGTCTAAGTCCTAAGCACACAGGGGTCTGGGCCCATCGCCCAATGCACACCTGCACGTTGCGAGGGCGGCCGGTAAGCAGACCTAGCCTCTCCTAATACCAGAGTAGGCTTTCCAGTCCAATCCGGCGCGCGCCGCTAAGCCGCTGACGTCAAGAAGGCTTCGGCTGATACCACGACGTCGAGTACCCGTAACTAGTCCCACGTAGCTGGTTAGTGCGTATAGGCCAACGGCCAAACTCAGATCAAATATCCAAACTCGTTAAGCGTGTTATTATGAAATAACCGCGGACAACGACCAGGGCCAGGCCACCTGTCTCCTAGGTGTCTCAACCTGCCCTGTCGCTCCGCCACAAAGATCCACACAGAGGGCCGTCGAGAAAGTATGTCCTTTCAGCCCCCAATCCGTGAATCAACCGCGGGTACTCAACGAGCCGACCCGACTTTAGTCACAACATGTATCATGTATATGTGTATGTAATATATACCCGTGATCACCCCCAAGTGATCACGGCCCGATAGAATAGCAGGGCAGACGGACAAGGGTGTAGGGCCACTGATGGAATGCTAGCATCCTATACTAAGCATTTAGGATTGCAGGTAAAGTATCAACAGTGGTAGCAACAATGACAGGCTATGCAGCAGAATAGGATTATCAAAAGCAGTAACATACTACACTACTCTAATGCAAGCAGTAGAGAGAAGAGTAGGTGATATCTGGTGATCAAAGGGGGGGCTTGCCTGGAAGCTCGGCAGCCAAAGTGAGGTCGTCAACACCGTAGTCGATCGGGGCAGCAGCAGCGTCGGTCTCGTAGTCTACCGGAGAGAAGAGGGGGAAGAAACAGTGAATACAATGCAAACAGATGCATGACGATGCATGACATGACATGTAACGGTGCTAAGTGTGCCCTAACACAGTATCGGGTGATACTGATGAAGGGGGGAAATATCCGGAAAGGTATTCCCGGTGTTCCGCGTTTTCGGGCGGATGAAACGGAGGGGGAAAGTTGCGGGTTCGGTATGCTAGGGATGTGTGGTGGACGAACGGTCTGCGTATTCGGATGCGTCTCGAAATTCTGAGCAACTTTCATGTACAAAGTATTTTCATCCGAGTTATTGTTTATTTTATATTAATTTTTAAAGTTTTTAAATCATTTTCTAATTTATTAATTATTAAATAAAGCAACATCATCCAGAATAGTGCATGCTGACGTCAGCATGACGTCAGCAGTCAACAGAACGTTGACCAGGTCAAGCTGACGCGTGGGACCCGCGTGTCATTGGCAGTAAACTAACTAACAGTTTAGTTAGATTAATTATGTTTTAGTTAATTATAGATTAGGTTAATTAATGATTAGATTAATCTAAATGTGATTAATTAACTTAAATAATTTGTTAATTAATTAATTAATTAATATATTTATTTATTTAATTTTATTATTGTTTTTTTTAATCTTTTTTTTGTTCTGGGGGGCGGGCCCCCCTTGTCATTGGCCCAGAGGGCCATACGGGTGTTGGGAGCTACGGGCGCACGGGCTAGCGGGCAGGGGGGGCGGGCAGCGACGCGAGCGACGCTAGCTGGGGGGGCGGCTGCGATGGTGGAGCAGCAGCAGCAGCGTCGCCGGCGAGCGGCAGGAGGGGC